>BSAI01000201.1:12335127-12525571 GCA_036245035.1 Adrianichthys oophorus | reverse complement strand
CTATCTATCTATCTATCTATCTATCTATCTATCTATCTATCTATCTAGTGCATCTTTTTTTGTAGTCCTTATTTAGTCTTTCCTTCCTTTGTTAGTCACTCTTTTCCTCGTTGTCATTGTTCTCCCACTCCTCTGCTCTCACATTTTCTTTTCCCACAATTTTTTTCAAATTTTTGGCCTTTTCTGTCAGTAATCCCTCAGTCTTTTTCAGTTTTCCCATTCCTCCTTTTTACTTCCTCTCCTCGCTCCATACATTGTATCTAACCATCTCTTCTTCATCACTTTTGAGGCTGCTGCTGCTGTTAGTGCTGCTTCAAATGAATAATACATTTGACAAGATGTAGTCAAAGTCAGGACCCTTTGCACACGTTACTGGCTTCATCTATGGCTCCACGAAGGAGCACCAACATTCGCCTCATATGGAATATTTATTGTTTTAGACCACGGATAGGCAACTCGAGGCCTCGAGGGCCGCAGCGTCTCCATGACTTCCAGACATCCAAGCCCTCCCTACTCATGACTGATTACCTGGTTCAGGTGTATCCAGCCTCGAGGCCTGCAGTTGCCTGTCCCTGTCTTTTTTGACTGGACTTATTACAGCTGTGAGTTTTAGAAATCAGTTACATTCTTGGTGTGACTCCCTAATGTTGAGGCAGGCGAAACCCCATCTCTCAGCATCTCGGGTTCACCTCTGCATCAGAGTTAGCGTTCCGCTCACTGTATGTCCGGATTAGTGATCTAGTGGTGAGCTCAAATTATCTCCACTCAAGGGCATTGATGTCCATCAAGCCGTTGTACACAGGCAGAAGGAACTCTGATCCTGCCAAAATACTCCCAGGGCACAATGAGAGAAGAAGCCTTTTGTAAATCCGGTGCAAGTATGACACACCTCAACATGAATGGCTGCCTGCTCGCCCAGGGTAACTAAAGTAAGAGTTACAACAAGTGCAAAGTGGCATATAGAGCCAGTTACATGGTTGCTTTGTTTTGAATCTTGACAGTCCATTCTTGGCGTACCATTATATTCATCATTTCAAAAATAAACTTCATCAATGTAAAATTCTGGACTAAAAACATTTGGTGGGTTGAGGAAAAAATGTTAAATTATTGCCTTTTTTTCCACAGCTTTAACTCTGGTTCACATTGAGAGATACTGGGAACACTTTTACAATAGATGATCGAAGTGGGACTTAAAGTATTTCTAAGGGTGTAAATTTAGTGACTTTTCTTAAAACTTCAATGAAAACACACTGTTGTTCTTATTGTTCTTACTGCTCAATCTAACTGCAAGGATGTGACCCTGAGTTACTGTAAAGGCCTCGAAGGTGGCAAACTGTTGTTTCAAGCACAGGTACCACTGCAGTCAGGTTGAGTCAGGAAGGGCATTTATATTTAATCTCTGTCAGATAAGACTAAACACTAGCGAAGAAGAACGTTGTCTAAAAATAGGGTTTCATATTAAAAATGTGTATAAATTTACTCAGCTCTCCACAAAAGTAAAAGGACTTCTAGAGACTTTACTACATGGAATACCAAATATTTTTATGTTTAAAAAGAAAAAAGAAGTAAAAAGCTTTAAAATATATTAACTCAAGTAAAAAAAAAAAAAACAAAAAAAAAAAAACAAAAAACGTTATTTTAAAGATCTATATCAGGCATGTCCAAAGTCCAGCCCATGGACCAAGTTGCCTGAAGGTTCCTGTCATAAAATCAACAAGGTGTCACCCCCAGCACTTTTTAGTAACTGCAATTTCTTGATTGTGATGAGCTACATTACCATTGTAAAACCTGTGGCTACTTGATATTTGGAGCCTTAAGTGCCAAACTAGTAAAACAGATTTATTTGTTTCTGGTCAAAACCACAGTGGTTTGTACTTCTGAAAAAGATTGTCGCTCACATGATTTCAATTTAGAAACTTTTACAGTGAGCATTTAATTGTGAATCATGGGTAAGATTTCATGTGAAGCCATATTTCATGTTTTTCATTTCTAGACATGTTTTACTCTTCAAAAATTCAGAAGTTCACAGAATTCAAAGAATTCAAGCTGAATGGTTGGCCCTCGTGCTTTTTTATTCACTAAATCTGGCCCTCTTTAAAGTTTGGACACTCCTGATCTACACAATTTCTTGATTACTGGTTCCAATCTGAGTTTTGGGAGTTTTCCTTTTTCCTCATACAACAGCAAAGTGTCCATTTATGACAGTTAGAAATGAAAAAATGACAGAAATTATAATTATTTTTGTTTTGCTTCTGTGAAAGGATGTAGTGATCACTTGTGTGGGGTTTGTTGTCTCTCTATAAGGAATAGATCCCACATTGAATGGATGAATGACTAGAAAGTGAATAAGTTCCTAATCTATGTATAGAAGAAGAATTATAAGCTCTTTTATTTTAATTTTACTGTATTACATCAGATTACAGATGGAGAACATCCTGCTACAAATTCAGATCCAGCAGTTTAACACAGAGGTTGATCATCTGTCTTTTCCTTCCTAACTGTACGTGAACCTAAACATGACCTGCGGAGCATCTTTTTCTTCTGGCTTGTATAAACAATTAACAAGAAAAACCTTGATTATTCTAATAGATTATTGGTGTTTTAAAACTCCCACATATTATTTTGCTTTGTCACTCATTAACACCTCTACTGTGTCAAAAATGCCAGCAATAATCTAAAATAACATAACCTTTATAAAGACTGTTGCGCTTACATCTTTATGAATGTAAAAAGACAGTCTGTATTATATACAACCTGCAGTAGGTCATCAGCAATATTGCTGTTAATTGTGAAACTTCTACTTTGGCTAAAATCATGGATTCGACTTCAATTCAAGCTACTAAATAATAGAGAGATTCAGTAGTTTTTGGTTGTCAAATAGACAAGATGTAAAGCTTTAGTCACACCTCCACTTACGGGTGGATTCGAGCAAAAAATTGGCGAACCTGTATGGTGGCGAACACGAAATACCAAGGTTGTAGATCACTCGGTGAAACGGTAGAGCAAAGATATTCAGGAATATTTTATAAGGAGCATGCTGCGAGTGACCGGTTGGGGCGAACACTTATACTGCAAGAGAAAATAACTGTGAAACGTGATGCAGATGCAGGTGTGATTTACTAAATTTCCATTTGTTCATCTTCATGCTTTAGTCACATGCACCTGAACAGGGGGTGACCCGTACATGTGCTTTGGGTTTTTGAGTTGTTCGGGTCAGTGGAGGGTCGTAGAGAAGAGCGACTGCATCTTAAAGAGACTATAGGTGTGTCTTGCAGTTCCCTTGAGGTTGGTACGGCCACCTCACGGCCGTGTCATGAAAATTGCCACGTGTGTGTTAAGGGTATCGTGAAGCAATCGTACGGACGATATAAGCAGCAGTTCTTAAGACTTATAAATAATAATCCGTAAGATGTGTCTGTGTCTCACCTACTTCACCTAACTTACCCTTTCGTGTTTAGAGTTTACTACAACCTGAAATAAAACATGGATGACCCTTTTCACTCTACGGGCACACCGAGAGGTTTATGATCTTAACTTTTTAAGCGGGCCATCTCTGTACCCCGTACAGGTTTGCCTTTTTTACTCCCACAGACAGCCCGCATCCACCTGCAGGGGCAGTTGTGACTAAGGCATAAGGCCCCGTACAGATCAGCCCCCATACGCTTGTGACTAAGGTTTTAGATTATATCTTTTAAATTAGAGAGTGAAAAAGGGTGACTCACCGGGTTTCAGACTTGCATGGGATTTTTTTTATGAAACATTCTTGCGTATGTACTTTGTTGTGCTGCATGATCAATGTTTGCTTAGTTTGGATTCAAAGACCTGGCTAAAGCATGGTGGGAAAGCTGATATCAAAATGAGCTCTTTAGCAAACTGCTCTTGAGCTGAAATCCAAACCTCCACAAAATTCAAGCCCTGACGTCGGCCTATTGATTGAAGTAAAATCACAAAAATAAAAATATGAAAACACATTAGGCTGCAGCCTTGTTTCAGTAAAGTCACTGTAGAAATATCAAAGAACAAAAAAAAAGTTATTGTTACACTCCTATAGCTAATTATAAAATATACCATTAATAGACTAAGAGAGAATTTGAGAGGCGAACCCTGCAGTCTATGCACAAAAACACAGTCCTGAAGTCAGATGCAGCCCTGCATACAAAAAACTCTAAGCAAGAGGGAATACAGCAATGCATAAGAACAAGCCTGGATGACACGTTTACTTTACATTTTCTGTATAACATCCTGAAAAGTGGCTCAAATATGTTAAAAAAAACAAAAGTAACTACACTCAATAAAAGCACTCATGGGTAGATGATCACAATCACCTTTACAGAACTAAATTGAAATTATTTACTCTTCGGTTAAAATCCAAGCTGACATTTTCATCAGAAAATCATTGGGCTTTAACACAGGTGTCACTTTATACCTTTAATATTATCTGCTCTTCTTGTTATTAAGTTGGATATTTAAAAAATGCATTTTCTGTTCGGTCCCCTCTGTTGAACACAATAAAAGCATGATATGATTCATGCTTCTGTCCATACTGCAGAGAAAAAGCACAAAGTCAACTTCTTGGAAGCTGGATATGGCTCCAGCCTGGATGCCTATGGTGTACTTCCTGAAATGGTGCAGGATCCTCTCCTTATTTACGTTTCCAAAATGTTTACAAGAGACAAAGTACACTGAAATCCATGAACAATGTTTTTCCTGAAAGTCAGCAGAAGTGAAGAAATGTCATACTGATCCTATAATTAATACAGAGTTTTAGAGTTGCTCTAAACAGGATGTTATTAAAAAGCAATACTTTTTTTAAAAAATTACAATTTTGGATTTATTACTTTCTCGTGTTTCTTTGTTCTAACATGTTTACAACTTTTGCTGTACTTCAGGGTCTCTTCTAGGTTGTGTAGTCCATAGGAAAAAGTTTTGTACTGGTTTACTGAAGCTGTTTTTTGTCCAGTTGCTGCAACTGTTGCGTGCTGATTTATTTTTCTTCACTCAATTTCTTCACATCTAAATGGCAGATTTTACTCTCATCCAATCGGAACACCAGCTGTTCAGGCAATGTAGCTAAAAAAATTGTAATGTATATGTTTTTTTATCCAAACTAAACTGTTCTAAATTAATACTTTTTTATTATTTTGTGAAGACATAAACTGCTATGTAACAAGTAAGATAATGTTTGCATCTTGATCTGCCCAAGCTATCCACCAATGAGGTTACAAATTTGAATAAACTTCTTTAAAATGTAAATCTTTAAAAGACTTGAAGGCGTTCCGTTTGACACGTCCTTGGAGAAATCCCCGGGCTGCATGGTATTTTCTTCAGGAATGAACTCTTTCTCTCACTGTCTGGGACAGTTTAGAGATCGCAACTTTTTAACAATATATATCGTTCACTTTTAAATGAGAAAAAAAGAGATCTGTCTAGAGGCCCCTGGTTCTAAAACATTGATAGGGATGAGGCCTTTAAAACTGAAATATTCTCTAGTGATGAGCTCAGTGGCCTTGCTGTAGAGTGTCTGCCTTGAGATTGGAAGTTTATAAGTTCAAACCCACAGCCAAGGACTCTAAAAAATGAGGCCCAGCACCTCCCAGCTTGACACTCGGGGTTAGATTTGGGGTTAAATCACCATATGCTTGCTGAGTGCAGCTGTCTCTGCAGCTTGCTACTTCCCCAGGGGATGGGTCAAATGCAGAGAAGAAATGTCATACACCTAGGTATGTGACAGCTAATGGGACATTGGCTTTTGATAACTTGCTGCTGTTCTTTAACTGGATGCAGTGACAGAATTTATCACCACTATTTGCGCTCGGATTATATTTTCATAACTCAAAGTTTTATGTACTAACCCAAGAACAAGGGTGTTGATAGGGTCAAACCATCCATCCTTAAGTATAATGTAGTTGGAGGTTACTGACAGCGCTGATTCTGAACCCCTCTTTAGTTCGTGTCTCCACGTCTCATTACAACCTGCGCTCATTAGAGGACATGTAGCCTTCCAAACCTGATATTAAATGCATTTTTAAGTTTTTGGTGCCTTTGATGGCCTTGCTCAAGGGCACCACACTGCTGGGCATCTGCCCCACTGAGGAGTCAATCCTGCCAGTCCTTGTGACTTAAACAGAACCCTTCTGCTGGAGGTTCATGACATTACCCACCAGGACAACACTGACCTCATGAAAGACATGCACCATGGTTTTTACTCAGTGTACCAGTAAGTTCATATCATCAGACTTTATTGTTTATTCTTTAGAGATGACCGTTTCAGCAATTGTCAACTTGCTGAGAGTACAGAGTATGAAAATAAATTCCAGGTGCAATTATTGATGTTTAAATCGGAGGACAAAAATGGACAGCAGCGACTGGAATTTAATGCAATATCAATGCACAGAATAAGTAATTTTATCATAGAGTTCCCTCATAATCCAATCATCCTGTACAGTCAGACAAAATGGGCAAACACCTCCAGATTAAACAGTCATTCACATTACACATAACAACATAAAGCTTGAGATCAAAATTGAAGAATTTTCGGACGCACAGGGCCATACATAAAAATCGGAGAAAGAACTTATTCAAAGGAGTGAATTTCTGGGACAATAAATAAAAGCTGTTTACATGTTTTTTTTTTAAACAATAAAAAGTCATTTTAATGTATTGCTCATCTCCAAACACTTCTAGTTTATTATGACATCAACCTTATACATCCATTCACTTTCCAAACTAATCGGTTTTGGGTCATGGGATGCTGGAGCTTTTTGAAAATTATTTTTGACTGTTTATTTATTCATATGAAAGAACCAAATTATTTTAACATGCTCAGGAGGCTGCGAATCACTTCACACCTTTTTGGTCTCTGTTTTCTTTGAAGTGCTTTTAATTTATTTATTTATTTATTTTTTATATCTTAGGTGTTAAATTCCAGTGTCTGAAATAAACTGAGCTAAAACTGAAAGCAAAAGCACGTGTTAAATTTAAGACATCCCACTGAAAACTTCACATGGTCGGATAGATCGGACATGAAACTGTACAAGTTCCCTTTATTTACATAGAAGACGCAATTTTACCAACACTGGTATTTAAGTGATCTTTTCTAATAATACGTTAAAACAAACTTAAAAAAAAAAAAAAAAAAAAGATTATTTGTGGTACAGAAAGATGGGCCAAAGCAAAAAAAAGTTTCTAAATGTTTTGTCACTAGGCTCTGGGCCAATGACGTCTTGTGTGGGATACATTTATAAAGAAACCCTAGAGCCTAGACGCATTAGGGCCTGAGACTTTGTCCTCTCACATTCAGCCAGAAGGCTCAGGGCCAGACCACAACAAAATATCCTTACTGGTGGAGAACAGGATGGAGGAGCGATGGTGAGATAAAACATCTATCAATTTAAGGGAAAACCTATGATTTTGATTGGCTGAGAAGAAGGCTGCAATTTAACTATTGGTTCAGAATGAAGGCATTATGATGAGTTCCTGAAGACAAGGTAGATATTTCTTATTGAAATCAAACCAAAGCTTCACTTGTATTTATTTTAAATTTCCTTTAACTTGTATTTGATTAGATCAAAGCGTTTCTATTTATGATTTGTTCACAACACATATCGATTTATCATGTACATTATAACTTTTTAAAGACCCACTCCGGTGGAAATCATGTCAACATGTCATTTAAACATGTTCTTGTAGCATTTTTCTGATGATGGAGCACATTCCTAAAGAAAATTAAGCTCAAAATTGAATTCTTGAGTATTTCTTTATTCAAATCATTGTCAATCGGTATCAGCTTACAGACCGACTAAGGCAGGCCACAAGCTCCTTGCTCTGGAATCCGGATGCACTCACCTGCAGACGACTGGATTTATGTTCATCTTTGTTTTTCTTGTCCGTGTTGGCATCTGGCTCAAAACTATAATGCTGAATAGCTCCATTATTGCTCACTGTTCATGTTACACCAGTAATGTTAGGTTGTGGGTGTGGGGACCTGTAAGTTAGCTCGAGAGAGTGTAAGCAAAGGGATGATGGGAAATGGGGTAGGCTTTCTCCTTGCCAATGGTCCTGCCCACAAACTACTGCCGCTCTGCAGAAAATATGTCTTAGAAAACAACACAGGTTTTTTGATCTTGCCTACAAAAGGCCTAACTATAATTAAAAGACCACTAGGAATACTTTTAAAATACATCAAAAGATGATCGGAGTGGGACTTTAATGGCAAAATCCAAAACATTTAGTCATTTTAGAACTCAGACATTTATCAGATAATCTTTCTGTGCAGTTTCTTGTATTGTTCCACATGTTACTCACCAGTGAAATGCAGTAAAAGTGTATAATATTCTATTCCTGTTAACTTTGATTTATTTGTACCCCTATGAGACGCAAAAATTCTTTTTAAACTTAAATAATTTTCAAGCTTGATGACCTCCTAGAAGATGCTCACTTAAAGAATTATCCATCACTGCAGTTTCCCAGCAGCTGTCATACGTACATGTTCTGAACTCTAGTAGTAGATGAATCTCCCTCTAATCTCCCTCCATTATGTGGGAGCTATAAAAGTTCAGACTTATGTGGCAGCCTAATCATTTTATAACTGGTCTCGGTTTCAATTCTTATTAGAGCGGTCACATAAAGATAAATAACTACAAATTGATCCAGTATCTCCAAATCCTTGATTGAGCTTCCTGAAAATCTTCTTTAACAAATACATTACAAACAAATTCTTTATTTTAATTCTTTTATATTTGTATTGTTAATTTTATATTTATTTTATATTCTATTTTTACTGAAGAATAAAACGTTTTTACTTCAAGAACCTGCCTTCTCTAAAAGAGACATGTAAAAAAATTAAAGATGACAACAAATATTTCATAAAAAAGATTTACTAAGCCATAAATAAATGGCAATAATGGTTCAACCTTAATCAGAAGTTGCATTTGATATTTATTTCTGGGACAAAGTTACACTTTTAGTGAATCATAGCTGGCAGAAACAACTTCATTCTGGTCTTAAAGCAGCAGAAAGTCCTTCACTGGCACAAAGTTCTTTTCTTGGTGTGGCCTTTCTGCATAGATTTTCTAAATATAAAAATGTGGAGTTGACGATCCTATTTCGGCTCATCATATTTGCTCAAATAGCACACATGGTCTGTTTGGGTGGATTAGTATTTCACAATGACAGCTTAACTACATGTTATTTATTCTTATTAGCTCCCGTTGCTTACTGTATTGTGGACATTTTGCTAATTTCTCAAAAACCAAAAAGTGCTGGAAAGGCTTAAAGTCTGATGTCATGACTGGAAAGTGCTGACGTTTAAAACTGAAAAAAAAAAAAAAACAAAAACCTGCAGCTTTCAGGGGATCAAGCAGGTGCGTTTACTTTATGTTTCCTTTATAGATTTTTGTGTTATTATTTCAGCTCTAGATGGTTTGCTTGTGTGTTCTGCTAAATAAATATAGAAAATCACAGGGTTTGACCATGATTTTATTTTGTAACATATATTACATGCATATTGCACCACGCAGCCAGCCACTTTTCTTCAAGAAAAGCCCTCCACTTACATGATTACAGAGATGTCACACAGACTGCAGAACATCCTGCTCCAGCACAGGTGGCTTCTGCGCGCTCTGAGTGCAGTTGTGCTTGACTCAAGTGGGAAAGCAGGTAAACTCATCAGGTTTAATTAACTGGAGGTAGGCGGCTGCTGCGGGGTACCATTTTTTTTTTGTTTTTTTATGCTGAAGGCTGAACTTATTAAATTAACGTATTGCTGAGACTGTATCAAAAATTAAAGATAAGAATTTTTTAATTAAAGTTAAAAAATAAAGACCAAACGATTTAATTGTGCTTCTCAGTTTGAATTTCTTAGACTTTTAGAGTCAAGAATGGAGTGGGTGTACTTCGCATTTGAGATATATATTGTTTCAGCTCCTTTACACTGCCAGCAGGCACCTCAGCTGGTGAGAAGGCTCTTAAATGCTTCTTTTTTAAAATGCAGTCTGTGCTACAGTTTTTGTCTTTCCAGTGGGACGTTTTCTCATTCGAGAAGCTTTCAAACTTATTTTTTCTTTAGATTAAATCCAAAGAAATTACATTGAAAACTGTTTGTCATCTTTGCAACATTACCTTTCATTTTGTTGTCTTAACAGCACCCCATTTCAACTGCTAGACATGAGGCAATCTCATAAACAGCCTAGCAGTAATTCTAAAAGTAAAAATGAAGTTATTCTGGATCATATTCTTAAAAAGCAGGCCCTGCTGAGACGGTTGAGTATTTGGGCTGTCAGTATCATTGTCTGTTCCGAAGCTGGGCATATGACAGGTGACAGATCAGATCCATCACGGGTCATTTGGGCCTGAGACTTTGTCCTCTCACATTCAGCAAGAAGGCTCAGGGCAAAACGCAAGCCTGCAGTGGTGGCTGACAGCTACTCTGCCTCGAATGGAAAAGAAGCACAGCAGACTGTTGAGGTACCGACGGTGCCATGGATTTGTCCAGATAAGAAGTTAAGGCCAAGAGGAGGTCACAACAGATGAAGTAGCAATTTTCTCTTATAGTTTTATAGCTATTTTAATTTTTTTTAATTTGCTTAAGCTAAGGTGGCTAGCTTTGTGTTGTGATTTGAATTGTGATGTGTTTCAGACATAGAAGAAGCTGTGTAACGACAAGTAGCACAGTTGATATGATGGATTTGAATTGCTCTCCGATTACCTTTGCAAATGGGATCAGATTTCCATTGAGAGTGTGATTAGTTTTTTTTTTTCTGCACACAGTGACACCTTGTGGCAACAGCTTAAACTGCAGTGCAGGAGCGGGTGAGAGCCCAGCTGCTGGTGTTTGTCTCTGCTCACAGTTTTAATGCTCCGATGTCAGATTATGCTGTATTAGCACAAGCCTGAGATTGCATACCCGGTCTGTGGTCGTGAGAGTAACATCTTTGCTTGTTTACTAATTGGGAATACATGCATCTGAAGTACTGGGCATTTCTGAGCTATGTGCTATCACAGGTTACAGGGTTTAATGAGGAATTTAGGACACAGATTCAGCATTTTTATCTGTCTCTTTGCTAAGGATCACTCCAAAATTCAGGTTTTAGGGGTTTGCTTTAGTATATTTTGAATAATGTATACCTTTAGAAAAGCTTTAAAACTGAACCCGCTCCTCCCTCTGTCATCATATTAGCGATGAGTGACACCACATGAGCAAATGACACCATGAGAACACGAGAGCAAAGATTTGCTCTTACAAGCACACATATTTTGTGTGACTTGTTTGTCCCTGGCTTTGTATCTTCATGTTCCTCTTATAGGTGATGTCAGTTGCCTAGCAACCAAGCAATCAGGGCCCGATTGTTGCCATGACAACATGGCAGGGGTATCATCATGGAGAGAATAGAAATGAAAGGAAGAAGGGAGGCAGAGAGGAGAGGAAAAGAGAGATGGAGAGATTCCTGCCATTGAAGGATGTTGATAATGCGAAGCCCACAGAGTGCAGGTGGGAGGATGACCTCTGTGTAGGTAGCTGCAGTGACTGCTCATGAACCCAGAGAATAGAAAATTTGTGTTTGGTCTTATGCGGCCAGATCCACAGGCCACTCGGCGTTTGACACTGTTCTGACAGGCTTCATTCCCGATGAAAATGGCACGATGTGCTCCAGCTGTCATTAGTTACTGACATTGAGGCGGATGCACAAGCCACAGCTCAGGGTGTCACTGAGGGCTTTAGGCCTAACTTCTGCAGGTGCCACAACCTATCCATCACCTGATAGCGGTCCACTGTAAAATAGTCCCATGGGGTAAAGCTCCACTTATAGAGTCTTCCTCCACTACATTTGAACCACCTGTTACTACATTCAACGGACAGAACATCTTCGTTTACCTAAAGGCTGCCAGTGCTGTTTGTGACACACAAAAGAAAAAAAACTCGGAAATTTGATTTTCTTTCTTGACATGGGAAGACATAGATTGTCTGTCTGTATTTTCCCAAGCTGGAGTCAGGGAATTTAATGTCTGGAACTTCAACTACATCATTTCTTATTATCTTGTTGAATGATTTCCAATACGTCATCTGTAAAGCCAATTCTGCTTATCGGGTTATTCATTCCTGCTTTCAACATTATGTACTTCAAATGAAAGGCTATATAAATGACTATTATTCTGTGTTTTTTTTAGTCTCATTTCAGCAAAAAGTTGCTAGTTAGAATTCATTTGGTTTTATTGTATCATGAATTTATCATTACAAGCTAATGTGAAGCATTGAGCTGTAAATAAACTGAATGTGTAAAAAGTTTCTCTCTTGTCGTTGACCCGTCAAAGTGCTTTACACAGAGGAGCACTTTCACACAGTAATGCATTCCTTCAAACTGCATTTACTGGTGCATATGGATTTTTCTACCAGCCTTTATCATGCTTTTAATCTTACTCATACACATTTGCACTTTCACGGATAAACCAGAGGTGATGCATTGTTTACCAGGACATATGGTCTTGTGGACAGTTCAGGCATCATGTTGCCAGCTGTTTGGTCAGTGCTGTACCTGCTCAGCTACGGCGATTCAATCGGTGAGCATAGCTATTCATTTGTGATATGAACATTCCTAGAAAATATTTTATAAAAATAAATGTTGCAATTAAAAAAAAGCCAATTCATTGTCACACAGATTTCTTTCTTTTTATAATAGATGCTGTCTGTGTCTGCTTCCTGCACACATCTTATTTAAATTAACTCATCATCCATCAGTACTGCATTTAGCATCCTAGTACCAACGCATGCACTGATAGCTGTTGCTCTGATTTTCAGATTTTTTTAAAATTTAGATTGGATCAGAATTTTCCCATAGCTGAACATTTGTCTCAAGGGAGTTATGTGAAGATGTGGACATCGTTACAGACCAACTACAATGAAAAATGTATTTTGGGTTTTTTAGCATGTTCTTGTGGCATTTTTCAGAGGACGGAGGGCATATATAAAGTAAATTAAGCTTAAAATTGCTTTTGTGAGTATTTTTTTTATTTAAATGAATCAGGAGCTGGCGAAAAAATGCAGCTTGAAAAAAAGCAGTTTGCAAATGCATTGAAAGCCTTTCTGGTCTTCGTTTTTTGTGTGTGTGTGTGTATCTTGTATATCAATAAAGTTCTTGTTCAAGGTGAAAGTAAAAATACTTGTATAAATCCCTTTGTAGTACTACACTCACTTTACATCTTAACTGAATTGTCACACAACTCCTGTTTATTTTAAAGTATTTAAATGTTTGTTTTTAATCATTCTAAAGTCTGCTTAAAACTTGAGGATCTCTGCTTAAAACAAAAGTGACATTTCTAATATCCTCAGAGTGAACAATGAATCTGTTTTTGTCGACTTTTCTGACAAGTTCTTGAATTCTTGGCAGTTCACACTTTCTGCTTGTTCAGGATGCATTTAAACATGAAGGACATCATGTAGGCGGTTCTGTGATGGCTTGGGGATCTAAATTGTGAAAATCCCATGGTCCTTTAATAGCTGTGCATGGCAGGATTACTAAGAATGCTGTCATAGTCCATATGTTTAGCTTTGTACCCGTTTTTCTCAGTTTTCTGCTGACCTTTTGTGTAAGAATGTCAGTTTATTTCTTTGTTCGGTATTGGTAATGTTCATTTCTGACCCTAATGTTCTTTGTGAGAAATATTTTCTCTTGTTGTAATTCATTCTTGTAGACTTCTTTGATTTGCTGCTTCATACTGTTTTCTTGTCTAGTCACCACATTTCCTGTCTTTTGCTTTTCTTAATCTTTATTTGGTTTTATGAATCAGCTTGTGCTGTTTTTCTGCATGTCTTCATGCTGTAAACATAAAAAACATTAAAAAGTTTAGAGTTTTGTGTCAATTTAAAATGAATTTGATTGTAATAGTTGAAATACTGTAATGTGAGAGTAATTTTGTTGTTTAAAAGTCCCCCACTAGCAGGAACACCTGTTGGATCTGGGGCATCACAAGCTGTTCAGTTCTGAAGATGAAATAGTGCAGTTTAAATCAAAATATAAAACTTTGTGCTGTCTGACACGAAGTTGTTCCAGTAGGGAAAAAAGAGGGTTTGGATTTTGGAAATTTCCAAACTAAGAAAGTTCAGTACTTATCATGAGGAGGGTACGTTAACAGAACAGAAAAAGAAAAGCTCTGACAGGCTGCATGGTGGTGTAGGGGTCAGCACGCTCCCTTCACAGAGAGAAAACCCCGGTTGGAATCCCAGCTTGAACCTTTCTGTGTGCAGTTCTCCGGAATTTGCTCTGATACTCTGGCTTCCTCCCACAGTCCAAAATCAGGCTTTGTAGGTTATTTGGTGATTCTTAATTGTCCTTAGGTGTGAATGTCAGTGTGTGTGGCACTGTGGCGTACCCTGCCTTTGCCCAACAGTAGTTGGGATAGGCTCCAGCCACAATTTGACCCCGAAAGGGGTTCAGCGAGCTTGAAAGATGAATAGACATAGAATAGCTGTGATGATTGACATATGAATTCTCATGTGAACAAAGAAAGAATTACATAATCTGACACAAAATCTGACAGATTGGAGACTAAATTTCATCTGACTAAGTGAAATTCACGAGTATGACTGCTTAGCTGTTTAGAAGGAGAAACATCACAATGTAATAACTATTAAAACATTTCAGAAGTTTGTTTTTGGCTATGAAGGGAATCTGTGTCCCTTGTAATGTTTGAATTATTGTTGTACCATGCAGAAGTAAATGTAGCCTAATTCACAAAGACAGCAATGACGGGTTTGTTTGTGCCACACATGTAGGACAATTTTGTTGTTGTGCTTATCGCAGAGATTTTTCCTAAATCAGAGATTGTTTTAATTGGTCAGAAGTCTGCCAACAAACCATGTCCCTGTGAACAGAATTTAGAAAATTTTTTCCAAACTGATTTAAATTTCCTTTTACCCAAAAATTGACAAAAGTTTGACCTTGTCATGATGTCTTGAGTAGACACTTGGAGAATTTATTTAAATAGTTTTTGAAACCACTTCAGTTTGGGTTTCAGTGGTTAGAGCTCCTAAAAATCAGATCAGCAGTTGAGGAGTACTTTCAGCTTAAATCTGATAAATGGATTTATCTTTGGACAATAATTAAGTAACTGTCACAAACAGGGTCAGAGTTTGAATTATGTTCTATATTAATAAAAATTTAAAATAATAATTAAAAATAGTAATTATTATTAATAATTATTAAGTACCAAATAATCTTATTTGGGCATTTCTTGTTAATTACTAAGCAGATTTACGCAATCTTTGAGAGAAATTTAGAATTTTCACAACTTTCTGTTGATTTTTCTGTCAAACTAGACAAACATCAATGCTGGCCAATTGCATGCAGAAAGTTGTATTGGCAGGGAAAAGGAAAATGAAAAGCTAAGGGGATGCATGGGCAGAAAAAGTGAACATTAAATCTCTGCCAATGTTACAACATTTTTAAAAAGTTGGATATTTGGAAAGTTGTAACAGTTTTTAGCCTGCAACCACTCTGTTTGCAGATCTACCCCTATATGTTTATGTGCAGAGATCATTAACAGTATATAAAAATGGACAATGGGTGACTTCACCCATAGAAAAGGCCTTACCTCCGGTTCCAACAAAAGGAAGTCAGTTCAGTTGCCATATTTCTGCGATACGGACATCGCCATGTTGGAACCAGTCGACATTAGTAAGCAGTCATTAGTCCGGGTTGGTCTGAGTCAACATTTCTATGGCAACCACTCTCACTAATCAGGAGTGAGCTTGTTGGAAAGCCACACCCCTTCCACTGAAAGCCCGCTCTGGAGAATCTGTCAATCAATTCAAATGCTTGAGATGGGGGCCAGCGGGCACCACATGCTTTTACTGAGACATCTGATTGGCCAATTTGTAACTTGAGTAACTTAGGATAAAGACAATAAATATATCATGAAAAAAAATGATGATTGGCTAGAACATGTTAAAAAGAGGTATCAGAACAAGAATGGTTATTCTGACAAATAGAATGATTGAGTAATAGCTGTTTATTTCTCAACAGAAGTCCCCAAAGAGGTCCCCAAAAGAAGGCAAAAACTAAAACATGTTTTAGAAACATCTGCAACCTCGTAATTTGACCTCAGTTGTGTTCTTGCAGGAGTTTGGAGGTGCTGTCTTTTCACATTCATTAATCAGGATCATACCCTAATCTGACCAGCTCAGTGGTCTTGAGGTTGAGTGTCCGCCCTGAGATTGGAAGGTCGGGAGATCAAATCCAGGCCAAGACATACCAAAGACTCTAAAAACGGGACCCTGCTTAACAGTCAGCATTAGGGGGTTGTCTTGGGTGTTTAAACCACCAAATGGTTCCTGAGTGCGGGGATGGATCAAATGCAAAGAACAAATTTCACACATCTAGGTGCTTGACTTTTATATCTTGCAACAGTTAAAAAAAAAAGTGAGAGTTTAACTTCCTGTTGATTTTATACTCATCACAAACATGGTAAACTAAATAGTGAAAGACTTGTTTGTTTATGCTTGGAGTTAATTTCCCTTCAAAGTGAACATCTGGTATCTGCTGCCACAGTAACAGGAAAAAAGGAGTGTTCAGAAAGATTGCTTCAGTTGTTGTGTATATTGTATATCTGGCCAAACGTACAGTTGTCTCTCATTTATCATCACGTATTTCACACCGGATTGTAGGGCGCACAGTCAATCAATGGTCTATTTTTGAACTATAATGCGCATTAAGTGAGACAAAAGAGTCAGACTTAAGTCCGTCAGTCAGACTTTAGTAACTGTGTTCACAGTGTGACATGCTGTGATGTTAGAAGCGTTAGCCACAGTGTGTTAGCATCACAATAGATGTAACTCCCAACCTTGTTTGCAATACGTAAAAAAACAGACTAATCCCTCAGAAACAAATGTCTGTGACTATACTAACTCCCACCTTTAAAAAAAGACACAGACCGACGCTGCTATTTGTTCACCCCGTTAGCCTATTTACAGTAACACCCAACTTTGTTTGCAGCTCGTAAAGAAACGGGCCGACATTTTGTAAGAGCACTTTCAAAATCTCTTCAGTATCAGTAAGCAAAACCAGAATGGATCCATATATAAGGTCGCCCCGGATTATCAGGTGCGTTGTTGTTGTTTGGAAAAAAAAAAGAAGGCTTTTAAGTGCATCCTGTGGTACAGAAAATGCTGTGCTCTTGCAATAAAGAGTCGAGTTATTCCAATAACCTCCTCTATAAGAACAACTAGAAAATGTTACAGCAAGGTCAGACAAAAAACTTTTTTTTTTCTTTTTGTAGTTTAATGTGTTGTAATTTAACAGCAAAATCTACTTTTTCTTTTTGCTTTGATCTTCTTCTTTTGTACTTTTTTGGTGCTCAGCTTTAAAATCAGATCTATAAAAGTGTAGGTGTGATGTTTTTGTTAATTCAGACTTATGTCCTCATTTTAAACACTGAACAAGATGTTTCTCTTCTGTGTGTGCTGGACAGGTTAGTACTTAAAAAATGAAAGGTAGAATAGGTGGTAATGTTGGAGACAAAACAAAAATATAAAAAAATGACACTAGACAGATGCAGTGAATCTACCTCGCCTTTCTTTTGCCTCCCTCCCTCAGCAGCAGTGACAAACATATTTTATGAGTCACGGCTGGAGCGAACTGCCCGTCCTTTCTTTTCAGACTTTACCATCAAGAAAAATCTAATACCAACAAATTCTGGCTTCCAGGAAAACTCTCTTTCTGCATCTGGTACGACACCCCCTCCCGCCTTGTCTGTCCTTTCTCCCTCTCCCCTTTATTTCATTTTCCCCCCCTTCCCCAGCCTCCCATCCCTCTCTCTCCTCTCTTTTTCTCCCCATCCCTCCCATCTTCTACTGCGGGTGTCTGGGATTCTGTTTTTCCTCTGTCTCTTGCTCATGAAGGGCCGCACTAAGCTCCCTTCTCTCTGCCCGTGTGTGGTAGGTAAATTCACCTCTGTGTTTGTGTCGTTCTTCTCCTTCCATCTCTCTGTTGCTGCCTCTGCTTTGCACGTTAGCTCCAAGTCTGCCAGTCGTTCTCCCCTGGCTGGCTTCTGGGAGCTGGGAATCTACATTTGTACGTTTTTCATTGAACATGGTCTCAATCTGTTCACTGTCATTGATAAATATGCGGATGACATGGATTTCTGCTCGTCTCGTCTGTATGCTAGGTTTAGTCACCCACTTTTGATATTACGTATGAACATGGCCTGACACACGTGTGAGGGAATCACGGAGCATGCTCAGACTGTAGAAAGTGCAACTCTGGCTGACTTGTTGATGAAAGCATCGCAGGTTTTATAGGCATTAGTTTTTGGTAAAAATGGGATTTTCCTCATGCCATGACAATAATGTCTGATTTGTTTTGGGTTTATTCTCTCTAATGTGTCTTGATCAGTTTGCCCAAGAACAAAAAAAAAACTTAAACTGATCCACTGAAGTTAAAGCAGAAACTTTTGGATCGATGTAAGGTTCAGGATCAAATGCTGGAGTTAGTGGCAAGATTGTTTCCTTTCTTCTGTATTAAACTAAATATGCAGTTGGGTAAAAATGACTTCACGGAAAAGGAAGTCCATCTTCCAGTTGTATTTAGTAAAGAAAACAGATATATAGTGTGTTTTTATCACTGCATGTGTGATCAAACCATATTTTGAATTTATATATTAGATTATTTAGAATCATAAAAAGGAAAACAAAAAAATCAATCAATAATATGGATTTGACAACACCACGGATGTCTCCTATTATGTAATTTTTCTCTCTACAAACCTGTTGCTCTTACAGAATCCGAACATTACCCTGACTTTTTACAACAATTTAGGGAATTTACTTTTCTGCCCATTTTGTCATAATGAATTCACTAAACTCCTGTGTTGTCATTTTTAGATCAGAGATCAACACTAACTGTAGCATAACTGTCCCTTTTCCGCTTGAAGATCAGCTGATGTGTCAGCCAGACCTTCTGGCAGATCATGGTGAGCTACAGTCGGCAGGGCATCTCTGCAGAAGTATCAGCTATTCTGGTTCAGCACAAAGTCTCAGACCCCAAAAAATCTGTGTTTAAAATAAATTCAAATGATCATCTTTGTGGAATTTTAATTACAGAAAGAGTACCTACTTCAAAGTGAGCTAAGCAAGCATGAGGTTAGAAGATCTGGAGTTATGCTGTTGTAATTCGTGTGTCTAATTCTCTGTCTTCTTGTACTTGTTGGTCCTGACTTGCAGTAGGATCTCACAGCATGCATTCATGACCTGTTTAATTCAATTCGTATTCATCTTATATGCAATAATTATTAAACAAAACTCTGGTCTGAAGCAGCATTAGTCATTTAAGAAAACAAATGCGTGTAAGTTTTTACAAAAAGTGTCCTAAATGCCTTTTACTCCCAATCGTCATAGAAATGAGCAATAAGTGGCGTGGGAGTTGATTTAATCATTTTAACTAACCTTTTCAAATTCACACAGAAGATGAGTGGTGGCCATAGTTACTTTAATAGAAAAAAGAACCATCATATTCTACAGTAAAAAAGATTTTTGAGAAACACTGACTAAAGCATCAAAGGAAGACTTGTAAGAGTTAACATTGGTTATCAAGTTAGTTATGATAGTAACTAATAACATTAGTTATGATAACAAGAGCTATCATTAACCTCAGTGAAAGTGTGATGAAGAGGAACCTAAACTAGCAGAGGTGTAGATGAGTATCAGTGCACGAGAGTGGCTCACTAATATCATTTGTGATTTAGCTCCTGCCACAAATAACAAGTCGGAGTTTTTCTTTATCAATGTTTAACCGTGGATTTGGCAGACTCTTTGGGAGTGTGTAGGAACGCATCATTCCCGATGTTGCATTTGTGGTTCATGTAAACAATTATCACATTGTGGTTTCAGAAGTGCCACACGCCTAAGCAAAATCACTAAATGTATTTTTTAAATGAAAGGAAATTCAGTTATTTTAAAAGGAAAAGTGACTAAAAGTTTTATGCCTTAGTCACAACAGCCCTTACGGGTGTCTGCAGGTGAAAAATGGGCAAACTTGTACAGGAAATGTAGATGGCCTCCACAAAACATCAAGGTTGTAGTTTATGCAGGCATCCTACAGGCATCCTATGGGCACTTACTGTATTTATCGCCTACACTGAAGCATAGTTTTAAATACGCAAGAATAAAACTAAATCGGCAAAAAAATTTTTTTTTACTTCATTACTGTCTATAATAAACAGTATTCCAAATTTGTGAAATAACATAGAATTAGTAAAACTAGATTGACTAGACAGAGCTGACAGCATTGGTTGTGAAGAAATAAAGCATGATAAATAAGCAAAATTGAACATTTTGAACTCAGATTTAAACTCAGTCTTGTGATGAAAGCTAAAGTAAAGGGTAACATTCCGAAATGAAACCCTGATCTTCTGTTAAAAGCGGGGTTGAAATCTAAAAGAACTGAAGCCAGTGCACTTATGATCTTATGAATCCAGTTCTAATCCTGTTCCAAAAAGTCAAGGCTTTTGTTCCATTTCCCCAGTTTGAGAAAGTTTTGAGTTCTATGAAAACATTTGCACATCTTGACCTGCTATGCTAACAATAACTACAACCAAGGATAAAGCAAACAAATGGGTGACATCACAGCTGCCGCTGTCAATCCATACAGATCTATAGGAAGTCCCAGACTATATTTGTAGCATCTAACAGAGTGTATGGCCATTTCCTCCAAGATATTTTCTCTTGGTGTCCATATCTACACAAAAGACCAAACATGTACCAACAACGATCGAATTTCCTTCATATAATTATATGAAATGCAAATAGGGCTGCACGGTGTTTCAGTGGTTTGCGCATCACAGGGTCCTTTCTGTGTATAGTTTCAATCTTCTCCCCATGCATGCATGTATTTTCTCCAGGCACTCTGGCTTCCTCCTACAGTCCAAAAGCATGCTTTATATAGGTTAATTAGTTACTGTAAAGTGTCCCTAGGTGTGTATGTTTGTGAGGAGGAGTGATTGTGTGCTCTGCGACAGACTGGCGACCTATCCAAAGTGTACCCTGCCTTTGCCCAATAGCTGCTGGGAAAAGCCCCAGTGACCCCGAAAGGAAATAGATGGATGGAAATTCAAATATGATTTTATTTTTGGGGAAATAAAGTAGTATAATGCAGGCCAAAACTGAGTCTACCACTCAGTATCTTTCATTTTTTAAATATTTCCCAACTTTAGTAATGTGGGAGTAGGGTTTATATATTATGTAGCACAGGTCACATAGAAAGACATAAAAACAGGGGAAAGGACAGGAGTTGACTAAAAGAACACATTTCTGTGAATCTAGTTCAACGCCTGAACTGTCATCATATATGACTCTTAATTCACAACTCAAAATTCATATAGAGCGAGATCGTTCAAGGATGAAAATCAAAGGTTGAAAACCAAAACCAGACAAAAAAGAACTGCTGTTGCCTTGTGTCCTACATGTTGACCTCTGAATGCAAAGAACATTTAGATGTACTTCTGCCAGCAAACACAATAAAAAAGAAAAAATGTCAAAAGATATGTTAGTACAAACAACAGCTTAGTATTTTGCTTGAATTCAATTCAAAGTCATTTGCACAGAAATTCACTGTGAAGTATTTTACAGCCACTTGATAAAGTTGTTGGTTGCAAACCATCTCAAATTGTAAAATATGTTTTTGAATGTGGCTTGTGCTGTCCATCACTCCCAACAATCACCATTTCTAATCACTTTAAAAAAAAAAAAAGACTATTATCCAATAATGAATTTTTTTCTTAGAAAACAGAATTCTTCCCATTTTGTTTCTAAGATCCATATTTTCAACCCAGCTTTGGTTAAAATTCAGGCTTGTTCAAAACTACAGTGGGATTTCAGTTGGAGAGCGCCCCCTGACTGACAAACAAGAACATGGAACTGCAGCACTGTAATAAGGTTTCTATGGCAACGTCAAGTAACCTTAGATAGTTTTAAATAGTTGAGACCACAGGTGGAAGAGGTAAAATCTAACCCATCCTTAGGCTTTGTAAAAGATAAAAAATAGCTTTTGTTTTCTTTATTAATAAATCACTTTGTTTGTTCACATTGCCATCTTAAAATACACTTTAAATATGGTAATCTTATTTTTTATGCTATCATTACAATTGACTCAAAAGACAAACAACTAAACTCATTTCTATGTGTCCCTCTTTATATGGAAACATTTGTAGGAATAAATACAGTTGAATGAAGAAAAGAAAACTTTGTAAAAGCTTCAAAATACTGTACATGAGAGAAAAAAATGATAAGGATTACTGAATGAGGTTCATTGTTCTAGAAGCATTGTGGTGAGTTCAAATCTGTTGTGAATGAATGAACCTGACAAAAAAGGATCAACAAACATAAACCATTCCTAAACATACACACCTAAGATGATGGTTAACCAACAGAAGACAGTATAATGACTTAAATCTTGTGTGACTCTGACAGAGAGGGGAATGTAAAACAGAATGTAGCTTAAATAGAGCTAAACAAAATGAATAATAACCACCAAAGCTAACAAATGAACTTTGTACCACAAATATCTTCTGCTGTTTTTGTATTTAGAGAAGACTTTTTGTTAAAGTAACAACAAATAAAATAGAATATTTAATAATATACTGTGCATATGCTTTTTTTCATCTTTACTTAAAAAAAAAACCCAATTGCACTCACCAATTCATAATTCAGTAATTCACAATGATCTTAATTATTAGTAGTTCATTTTGTGTGATATTATGTTTTTTTCTGGTTCTACCCCTTAATTGCATTTCTTTTTTACATTTCACTTTCTTTGTGGCTCAGCTGCAGCTAGGTCTGTGCACCCTGGTTGATTTGTCTAAAATTGTTGCCATTCACAGCAAATGAGACCAAACAACCAACTTCTGTGTGCAAGTGAAAGTGTTAAACTTGAGAGACAAGTTCAATTCTGGATTAGGATGTTGCTTGTTGTTGTGAGTATCTTTAAGAAATTGTGTACACAATACCAGGATGACGGCTAAGTTGAGACAATATCACAAAATAAAGGAAGGCTTTTCTGCCTCATCCACAAATACTTGATAATATTTCACATGGTCTGCGTATTATGTAACAAAAGACTTCACAAAAAGTGAATTACATCATAGTTTACTTATGAAAGGACTCTCAGAGGTTTAGCAGGATAACTGAGAAAGTGCATTTGCTGAGTCTAAATTCAGATCAGTCACAACACCACTTTTCTCTTGTATAAAATATTTATTTTATGTGCCTTACTCTGTTTATTTTTTATATGTATTTATTTTTTAGGACTTTTTGCAGTTTTGTTGTTGTTTTCTTTTATTTGTCTTTTGAAATGTCTTTTTCCAGCTTTGTAGTGGTTTTGTGCTATACAATGTAAATCCCACCACGTGAACTCGGATGATTTCCAGTCTTCATCCCAGCAGCAGTTAACAAAATCCTATGAACATTTTTGACCCAACTTTTGTTCAGAGTGAACTGAGAGCCCGCACTGCAGTTGCCACAGAAACTAAGGCAAGGTTTGGTGACGCCATAGAAGCACTGCATGAAATAAGCATCCATTTCAACTCTGACAAAGTGCTTCTTGACAGGGTTTGGGCCAGAGCTCGCTTGTTCTTTCACCCAAACCCACACAAACAAAAATACTTGAAGTTTTTGTCATGACAACTGCAGCTTCACTGCTTGATGTTGGTTACTTGTAGAAAATCAGCCAGTATTGTATCTGAAATCATGTCTTTATGGCTAAAATACTCAAATGTAAGGTTTATATAGCAACAAACAAGGACAGAAATTGCTGTGTTTAATGGACATTTACACAGATATTGAATTGAAATGATCAAAAATCTCTTCAGCATTTGTAAAATTTGACTGAAGTGTCTACTTTTAGCCTAACAGGAAACAATTTAGATATTTTCGGAGCTGGTAAAGTCTACTTTATGATCAGCAAAGCATAGCAAAAAAACAGGCTCTGGGGTGAGTAGGCACTAAATCATGATTCTGGCAGCCCAACCTGGCTCTTCATGAGGTTAAAAGGGAAAAGAAGCTGCATGATGGCTCTTTAACAAAAGGGGACAGGCTGAAAGAAAGCTTCATAGCTTGTGGGTGGTTCTGCTTTATGCTAACTGACAGATTTTGGTGCAGGTTAGAGCCTCATGTAGCAGGCTGTGAGGGTTTTCTGGGTCCACATTTCTTCAAGTTGCATACATATTTGAGTCTCAGATGGAGAGCAGGTGGCAGAAGATTGTTTCGGTTCTGTGGGCTGGCTCTGGAGACGGGGGAGGCACAGCAGAAGCAGTCTGAGGCAGAGGAAGTGAGGGAGGCTGTCGAGAATTAGACCAGTAGCTGCGTTGAAGCACATCATCTGAGTGTTTTCCTGAGTACACCGTGAATTGCGAAGATGTTGTCACTCCATTGCAGGGGGTGTGTGGACTATTTCCCCCTGCAGCTTATTTGAATCATTTGCTTGTGTGTCACCAGTCCAAAAAGAAAAATCCAGGGCATTTGTGCGGTAACACGGTTTCGGCTTTTAAAGTGAGCTGGCATTGTAACATGCACACTGTGATACATGAATAATGCATTGCTCTCAGTCATCTCTGATAGTGATGACTCCATTTAACCATGTGAAATTTACACAGCTGGCTGGTTTTGCAATCCATAGAACCAGAAATGTCCAAAGTGAAAACGTACAGTTTGAAGCATCACACAGAACGCAGGACAGCAAACACCTTGGCTGCATTTCTTTAAAGAAGTCATGAGGTTACTATATGTACACAGTATTAAATCAAAAGTGTGAGTGATTTAGTAACTGAATCACCCTGTATTAAAGTAACTAGTTACCAGGAAAGTAACTTTTTGCATCACTGTAAAAGATTTTTTGTTTTTTTTGTTTTCAGATCAGTTTTCACAAGTTACCCTTAACAAAAAAGTAGTCTACGACTAGAATACTTTGTCAATGCTAAAAGTGAGGCAGTATCCTTTTGCAAACTATCTATACATGTATAATGTTTAGTCTGAAGAAGTATCTAAAGAAGTATTCAGTTTAAACACTTCCTACACTACATGTACATGGTCTGTAGTACACTTGCCATCCTTATACTCAACTAAACTTAATAGAATAAACTTTGTGTACTACTTTTTACTGGGGGTTATTGAAACAAGTACAAGGGACGTATAGGCCTACGTGTACAGCCTTCAATGTTTTTTCAAATCAACAGACAGTCTTAATCTGTACCTCAAGCATTATTGTTGTTACAAAAATTAAACAGTTAAACATTACAAATGTGTGTTTAGCTCTATTACAAAAGTAAAACCACAACCAGAGACACCAGAAAAAGTAAACAATTATTGCCTACATCTACATATTTTGTTCATAACAAAATAAAAAAAAAAACACATTTTAATAACATAAAATATATTCCAAATCAAATAAATCTAATTTAATGATCTCAGAGAGCTGGTCTGGTTTACATCTGTGCTTATTTTCTCAAAACTAAACAGGTAAACATATGAAATGTTCTTGCAGTAACCTGAGTCAATAGTCTGGAAGTTCAGTTTATATTTCTGCCCAGAAAATGTCAACTTTTCATCAGGCTGCTCTGGATTCTCTATTTTATGGGGTCAAAACGGGTCTGTTTAGTGTTTGAGAAACCAGATTGTAAATTTGGAAAAGCAAACAAAACATTGTAAACAAATTTTTAAAAAAATTATTTGAAACTTAAAGTAAAAAAACTATAAACTTAGACTGTTACAAAAAATATTGTTCACTTTATTTGTGTCAGCTGCTGTTTTGTATTTTCAACTTTTGTTTTTTTTTTTTTCTCTCTCACTCTTAGTTTTCAGTCCTCAATTTACAGTTTCGATTCAAAATGTTCACTTTCAGTGTTGAGTCTAATTTTACCTGGAGTGGAGCTTTGAGCCCGTTTGCTACAGGAACATGATTGCCATCAGGCATTAGAGGTTGTGGTAATTTCTGCTTGAGAAAGGCATCTATAGTTTAAATAAAAATTAAACATCAGCTGCTACAAAAAAAAAAGCATTGTGTTTCATGTGGTAGCAGTTTTAAGTTTACAGTCTTTTTTATTCAACTTTACAATAAAAAAATCATTATTTCTTTCAAGTTACCTTTTCTATTTACAATATTTCTATTTTTTATTTTATTTTTTTCAATTTTACAATGTGTACTTTTAAGTTTAAAACTGATTTAAAATGTTAAACTTTTTTTTCAAATGTACAATCTTATTTTGAAGATTTTTTTTTTTTTTTTTTTTACAGTACTTTAAGCTGATCCTGATTTGATCCAATACAATTTCTGCAGGTTCTTCCACCTGTGTGATGTTTGTGTGTAGTGTGAGCGTTTGCATAGAGTTTTATTGGCTACAGTGGAACGTGACACTGCCTTTAGTCAATCACAATCATAGATCTTGTTGCTAGCCCGCCCACAATCCCCTTCAGACAGAAAGTCACTTGTCGCTTAACAGGGGGAGGTCGAGCGTTTGGTTTGCAGTTTATTATAGTGACGCGTCAACGGAAACCGTAAATAGCTAGATTACCCGTTACTTAAAATGCACTTTAACTCTTCCAGTTCCTCATTTTATCACTGCTTCCTGTCAACTAATCTTTTGAAAATTCAAGAGAAGCTTGTATGATCAGAAGAATCATCACAAGCTCACTATAAAGACATCAAAATGCATTTTAAGAGAACGAGATACTTCTATTTATTATTCATAAATCATTGTGATTGGCTATGTTTTTTTCTTTTTTTTATAGAATTAAACTTAAAAAAGGTACTGTGACTGTAACTGAAATGCCATGTTCTTGCAGAGGTCTGATGCAGCAGGTTTTGGAGAGGTGTGAATACTATAATTCTCACCTTTGGTGTTTTCCAAGTCAATAGAGCTAAGACGGTCTCAGCAGCCTCCAGACTAGGTGTCCTTTATTACACCATTTCACTGTCAGCTCAGCTGAGTGCTGGAGGTCACACAAGGTTGAGGAACACAGCTTGAGCTTTGGAAGGACATTTTTCTATTACGTTTCTATAGGCTGGATGAGGCAAAATCAAATAGAAAACCCTTCAGTTGGACTTTCTTTTGACAAGCCAAATGTATTTCCACTGAACTACAATCAACAATCCACTTTTCATTTTTCTGGTCTATGAACAATCGATTAAAATTTTAACTGTAAACATCCTTTTAAGATGAGTAAAAAGTCATTTTTTTCCCTATATTTTTGAATACTATAAATAGAGAGCTTTATTTTGAAAGTTTTTTCTTTTTTTAGAAAACCCCTAAGCTTTGCCTTAGGTTGCCTTAACATCCACACACTCCAAGGGTTTTAGCTAATTTGATTTGTTAGATATTTCAGGCAAAATAAATATAGCCAACTCAACTAAATTAGCCCTTTCAGAATTTTCTTTGGGTTATCCGGCACATGGGGCTGAGTGTAAACATAGTGTAAGGACAGTTTGTGTCCTTGAGTTCAAAAGCAGAGATAATATTTTTGACAAGTCTTTTATTTTAAAGGAGACCCCTACTAGTGTCAGTCAAGTGTGCTGTAAATGTTCAAAGTACTTTTAAAGGGGATTTTGTTTGTGATAGCTTTGGTTTTCTTTTTTTTTTATTTTAGCTTCACTGAGCTTTAAGATTCCTCTCTTATTGTGAAAATTATTGTTTGATGCATTATCAAATGGACAAATTCTGTTTTACCCACTTCAAAGATTAAATTTTGTGGGTTTTTTTTAAGAATGTTTTTTTATTTCCATGTTAGGCAGCAGCATGTTATTAGACTTGGTGAATCTAAAATCGTCGACTGATGTATTCAAATCCACACAGAGAGCATGCATTAATAATTTAATCAAATTTATTCCGGGTAAAATATTTACACGCCAGTCTTCCCGCTCAATTTTTCAACTCCAATGTAAAGGCGCATCATAGCAAGCTGTCCCTGTTTTCACTATCATGGATGAAAACGTTAATCAAGAGTGGACCTAACAGGGAAATAAGCCAGTGTGGTAAGGCACATCTGCCTCTTCCCACAGGGTGGACTTGGCACACTTTTTTGGCTCAATGAGCTGCTCTCATAGTGACAGCTCTTCCTTATCCTTTTGACAAAAGCATCTCAGTTGTGTAACATGGTGCTGCAACGGGAGGCACCTCTTGTGTGGGGAGACAACCCCGGATGACAGAAGCCGTCCCCTTTGCCCGATCCAGTGACCAGAAATCTGCCGGTTTGTGGACTGTTTGTAGTTATCTGCCACCCCCTGCAGATGTTGTCATGGAAACACTCTTTTGGGGTCGTCTTTCTCGCTCATACAATGCAGCATGGAGATGTTAATGCTACGCTCAGCACAGCACAGTTCAGGTTTCCATGTGACTCCCACGCTTACATAATGATGGAGTGGAGGAGAAATACAGGAAATTACAACCATAGACTTTACTGTAAATGGGATAATTATAGGCTTTATTACTCACATCAGTCTGCGTGTCACCAACTCAGAATTCAGAAGACTTTCAAACCAGCAACAGATGAGCATATTTAATATCTTATAGCCTAAAACTCAGCAGCTTTGTAGTCCATTCATGTTCATTATGCAGACTAGCCATATTTATCAATTAATAAAGCAGATTTATTTTTATTTTACATGGCGTGATCTCTAGAAATGTTCAGATTTCCCAGGACATCCCCAAAGCTCTGCAAGGTTGCCTAAAAAAAAGAAAAAACTTACAGAAGGGCATCAGCATGTTAAGAGGGGTTTCTGTATTCAGTTTAATGCTGACGTCACTGAAGAACATAGAGCCCTGCGCCGCAGTCAGTCCTGAGATGAATGCACAATATTTAAATCTGGCCTACCTGGTGCTCTCACTCCACCCTGTGGGCCTTCCATGGCAGCACAGTCACACAAGAGCAACTAAATAAAGGTGAAAGACCAAAGGGGGGAAAAATGGAACACGGCTGCCTTTATCCTAGCACTGATAAAGCTTCTTTTCAGGGGAAAGTTGTGGGAAACTGTCACCTGTAAAGAGGTTTCATCATACAAGTTCTTACCACTACTGGAGAAATTGTAGCTCCCAGGTAGTCTTTAATCATTCATTTTGGGTCTGATGCATAAATTACAGAAAATATGTTTTTTTGGGGTGAAAATTCCTGATCTTTATGACTCTAAATAACAATAAAAACCCATCCAGTTTAAAAGTAAAAAAAAAAAAAAAGATTTCTGAGTTTAAAACATGACTTATAAAGGATCTAAATAATTCATGTTGGTGATGTATAAAAACAAATCTGGGAAAAGATAATGGTTACATGTAATTTTTAAGTTTTTTAACTTTGAAGCATGGTCAAAAACAGTCATTCTAAAAAACAATATGGTTTAAAAAAGGGGAAAGAAATTTGTTTTCCTTATCAAACGGTCTCTAAGGCACATATAATTTTTATAGGATGTGCTTTTTCTTAGAACCTTTTGATGTCTCAACCTTTTTGATTGTTTTATTTTTGTTGCAAGAAAAATGCAGTTTTTTCTTATTTGGATGCAACAGCAAGTAAGCAAATCTTTTTTCTGAAAATACTGAATCCTTCTTTGTTATATTTTAATTTTATTATGTGTGTGCATTCTTTCAAGTAAGTTTACTAATCCCTCCATTCCTGGAGGGGTCACCCATCTGTTGCAGGGCCACACACTCACACCTGCACACCTAGGGACACTTCACAGTAAGCAATTAACCTATGAAACATGTTTTTGGACCGTGGGAGGAAGCCGGAGAGCCTGGAGAAAATCAATGCATGCACAGGAAGAACATACAAACCACACAGAAAGGTCCCAGCTGAGATTTGAACCAGAACCTTCTTTTTTTTTTACATTAAATTTATCGATTTTTTTTTGACAAAACAAAATATAACAGTTGGCCCATATATACAAAGATGGAATTTCTGTGCAAGGAGTTGTTTTCAAACAGTACACTTCATTTGGGACTAAAACACAAATGCTTTTTTAACAATTGTGGCAGTATCCAGTCTCATATATGTTAAGAAAGGATCCCACGTCTTTGTGAAAGCATCCTCTTTGTTTTGCAGTTGATAGGTCAGATAGTCAAGGGAGATATAGTTCAGCCCGACTTTCTGCCATTGTGATAGGGAAGCTGGATTGCAGCTGTTATGGTCAAACCACATTTTGGCATTTGTTGGTATATGCTTTACAGAAAAAGAACAATCCCCTTACACACACCTGCACCTCATGTCCTGCTAGAAGCAGCCATGGCCTGTACAGGCAGGATGGCCCGTTCATGCTCAGCTCAGCCAGTTCCCAGCCAAGTCTTTGACAGGTTCAAGGAGATACAGTATGTCATGCGCGATGTCACAGCGATCAGTTTACACCCACCTAGTGGCAAAATTGAACCTTAATCAATGACTATGGACTGTCTGACCACATCAAAACAGAGATAGTCAATCAAAACACATCACAACAGGTCTGGAGTGTGGATACGCTTTTGGCAGTTGATGGTACCAAAACATTTCAGATAAGGTTTTTTTTTTTTTTTTTTTTTTACAAACTTCCACAAAACAAAAGGAGGAGGGTCAATATATCCATCCGTTCATCAATTTTCTTAACCTGCTAAATCCCTTCCGGGGTCACAGGGCTGCTGGAGCCTAACCTGATCATTCCAGTGTTGTGCAAAGACACTACCAGCCTGTCGCAGGGAACACAGTCAGTCCCAAACATACTCACACATGCACATTTCAGAGTGACCAATTAATCTATGAAGCATGTTTTCAGACTGTGGGAGGAAGTCGGAGTGCTCAGAGAAAACCCATGCATGCACAGGGAGAACATGCAAACTCCATACAGAAAGGTCCCAACTGGAATTTGAGCCAGAGTCTTTTCGCTGTGAGAGCGCTAGGGTCAATATGAAATTTGTATTTTGATTTAAAAACATAGTGGCTGAATGGTTCAGTTGGTTAGGTGTAGGGCTGGTGCTTGGGAAATCAGGGTTTGCTTCTCAAAAGTGGCGCAATGGTCATGCAATGAGCTTCATCCAGTATGGGTCCTTAGGCAAGACCCTTTACACTACTACTTAACTATGTATGTACAAGGGGACCCAAGTCTGAGTCTCCCTGTGCTCGTCCCCAGCCCAGATAAAATACAGTATTGTGTCAGGAAGGGCATACAGAATAAAACTGCCAAACCCCTTGTGCAAATCAGTGAAAGCTGTTTCGCTGTGGTGACCCCTGATGGGATGTGCTAAAAGGTGACTATTTTGATTTTTAAAAAATTAAAGTTTAGTTGCATAAATAAAATACAAAATGTGCAAGCCTTTCTGAACTTATTTGCGTGCGTTACGTCCTGTTTACTCCAAAAGTCAGTAAAGTTTGTTCATGGACAGAAAGTCCATGTGTTTCTTTTTCAGATGGGGGTAAGCTCTTTTATGATTTGTTGTGAGTATGAGGAATGGGTGCACTTATTTAATGAATGTAATATTGGGTGAACATATTTGTACAATTTTTTTTGAAAAATAACAGAATAAATATACCAGTAAGAAGTTTTGTTCATTGACATCAAAAACTCAAGTCCAGTCAAAGATTTCAGCACCACAGACAGCTCCCCTTACAATTTTCCTCTCCAGCCAACAGGGGGCGAAGTAGCCCCGCTGTTGGTCCTTTGAACAGCAAACGCGGCATCAGCATTGATATTTTCCCGCTGTTGTTGTTTAAATGTGTTCATTAGTTTGTTTTACTTTAGACTTCTATTATTCCTATTATTCTCGGCGCGTTTTAGACTGTTTTTCTCCCATCAGTGATTCCAGCTGCGCGTGGAGTCCAAACTTTACGGTCAATCAAGCAGAAAGAGCGGGGCAAAAGAGAGGAAGGCAGACCTGAGTGAAGTGTGAGCGGCGGTGGTGGGGGGTGTTCAGTCTTTCAGACGTCATGGCGGTGGACAGTTGTAAATGATCGGAGGTCAGGGGGAGCTGCACAGAAACACCGACGCCTTAGTTCGCGGGCCATCGGCGACTCTCCCAGCCGCGCGCTCCTGCGCCTCCACGGGCTTCGGTCTGCGCCGCGCGCCGCTGTGAGGCTCCGGTCTGATGTCTCTGCCTGTCAGGAATTTCAAGTGTCTCTCTCCGGTCATGTGCCAGTGTAAGGTCATCTGCAGCAACCGGACTCTGTCTCTCATGTTCGGCTGTAAGGTAAGATGAAAGCAGCAGGAGAAGGAAGGGGATGGCCTCTGGAGGAATCCGCAGCACACAGGCTTCAGCTGGGATCGTCTTTGACTGCATGTGCTTTCTTTGCATTTGCCTCATTTCGGTTCTCTAAGGGCTTCCTTTCTCTCCCACTCCATATCTTCAGATTCCGTCTTATGGATCCATGTTCCTGCTCATAAATGGCCGATTTGGACTTGCACAGCAGGCTAGAGCACATCTGCAGCATCGTTTTCTTCATTAATTAAAGCATTTATCTCTTTTAGATATTCCCTCATTATGTGCTCAGAATCCAACCTCATGTTTAATCCAGCTGGCTTAGGTTTTTGACCTTGGGAAGTGCATTTTGCTGCTCAGAGCCACTACATATCATTCATCATCAGAAGAACCAGACATAACCCATCTTGTAGTGGTGTAGCGATTCATTTCAGCGATTCATATCATAATTTGTGGTTGACGATACAATTCATAGTTGATATTGGTTCATTTTGAACAACCTAAAATTGATCCAGGACATCTTCACCTAAATATTCAACCAGAGTGACTCAGAGGTAAATACCTGGTACTGAGCAGTGCAGGTGAAGTTTTCCAGATTTCTTGCATTTCTTGTAAGATCATCAAGTGTAAATACGTTTTATTAGTGAACAAGAATTAATGGCAAATCCATTCGCATAGTTTCATAAAATTCAGCCCGATATTGCTTTTCCACATCAAAATAATCTTATTGGAACATTTTTAGAACATCCTACCACACTGTAAAGTGTTTCCACATATGATGATCATTTTTTCTTCCATCATACGTGTGTTGTCTGCTGGGATTTGGTCGTTTTTAGCAAAAATAGACCTACCATGCCTTAATCCAAATAGTATTTTCCAATATCAGTATAATCAATTTCTTTCATTTTGAAATGACTTTATAATGGTATAGGTTGATTTGATTAACAACTTGACTCAAACAGATCAATCTGGTTGGATCGTAGGAATAGAAATCGATAAATTGCTACACCCCTACCATCCTGACAATACTGAACATGAACTGAGCCTCCGCTTGATGTTGTTTTGGTAGCAGCAGAAACAGAGTTAACCTTTTGCTGTCATATGCGCTTATCAGTGACAAACAGGCTGGATGTGTTTGTGCAGTTTGGTTTTGGATTGTTGTAAAGAGACCGTGTGATCCCATGTTCATTCAATCTCTGTCCATCAGTTCCCAGATTTGTCTCTCCATCCAAAATTCAGGTGGCAACCAGCCCACAGTTTCCCTCCACATGGGAGGTACAGTCTGCATTTTTCTGACCTGGAATTCTCCATATAGAACTTCAGACATATGTTGTGATCTTCTCGCTAAACTTCTGGGACTGGATAATTTTTGTTACTGTATGCATGAGATGCTGCAAGAAAAGTGGGTTGTATGTGAGAGTGTGTGTGGGTGGGGGGTGTCCCTCTGCTCTATGTGGAGAACAAGCACAGGCAATGCCATGTGCCCCAATCCAGGGCTTTCTCTTGCTTCCTCTGTATTTCCATGGGAGACATTGTGGAAAAATGTATCAGTTTTCCACTGCGAATTAAAGTCTCTCAGCTAAAGGCTCGCTCTGTGAAAAGAGCGGTTTGACAGGGAATTAACATCTCAATGAAAGCAGGCTGAGCATGCTTGCACACAGGTTCAGTGGCCCTGACAGCTTGTGTTTGTGTTAGTCTCCTGGGAGTTTCTTATAGGTGGGATTTTTCTTCTTCTTCTTCTTCTCCATCTTCATTTCCAGCAGTATATTAAAGCATTCTTCAAGTGCTTCTGCCACTATCTGCTGTTATTCCACTGAGCTCCTTAAATTTCTTGTTCCAAAAGCTCCAAAAAGGCCTGGTCATTTCCCCAAGGTGATCGTCCAAGGTAGTTTATTTGCATAGGCTTTGTTCCTAAACACAAATGTGCTTAGTCATTTCAAATTCAGGATCTTAATTAAAGAAGATGATGTTTGTAAGCATTTATCTGTACTTTGATGTGCTCTTTATGCTTTATACTCATTGATGGCCTGGTGGCGTTTTATCAAAACAGCTTGCCTCACTGAACTTTGTCTTCAGGCTTAGCGTTTCGCTCTGCACTTACGCTGACGGCTCTGCAATAATGAAAACAGAGTATTCACTCAGTGGTTGATCTACAACCGATGTATCAGTGTGCCTTCATCTCAATATCAAGATCAATAATCACCTCATCCTCACCATCGATTGTAGGACGTCTTCCTGGAAAAAGAACGGTTAGTCATTACAAAGCTACCAATCAGATGTATGGGAGCTTGTAAAAAAAACAGTGGAATTTAATATCAAAAAAGGAAGGAAGGCGTTTCTGCTTCACAGTAGCGTCTCATATGTTCTGCTTTCCTCAGTGCTAGATTTGCATTTCACATTCAAGATGCACCACTTATTTTTTTTTTTTTTTTAGCCTTGCACGTATTAATTTATAGCTCTGACAGTAAGCTTTGAGCAACGACAAAGTGATGAGTTCAGGATTTACTTGTGCTCTGCTAAGGTCCAAGATGGATCTGCTCAGGATCACCTCAACCATATCTTCTATTTTTATAGCACAGGTGCAGGTTTTAGCAGATACTTTCACAATCCACAAAAAACACTTTCCTTTTTTAAATGGCGCATCATCTCTGAAAATTGTCATCCAGTCCTTCCCAAATATCAAAGATAAAACATTGCAGCAGGTTAGCATTCATCTACTAGAATCAAATCTGCTGAATTTTTGACTGCACCCTCAAAGGAAACCAAGAGTCATTGCAAGTAAGTAATGGTTTGGCAGTTCATGCTCTTTAAACTGATTGTCCTTTTTATCAGAACATTGTGTAACTCACATTCCTAAGAATCTAGCATAAAAAATATTCATCAACAGACACTCAAATTTAATCGGTCCTTTCATCAAGCAAACTGGATATGGAGCGTCAGTTTCCTCTTTAGGTTTAGAAGAACAAAACCCACAAAATAGATTTTTAACCTGTGGCCTGTACCTAAAAACCTAGTTTAGTTGGTGGTGGTCAAGTCTGAATTCCTTTACTACTCCCTAACCCTTAAAAGACTATACAGTGTATGACTAGTGCTCTGGGGTTTGACGCAATTCAAACACAAGCTAACTATTTCTTTTTTCGAAATTTAAAAAATGATGTAATCTGAAATAAAATTCAAATAAATGTGAACATTCTACAAAGAATATTTATGAATCCACTGTGTTCTGATGATGGAAGATTAGCTACCGTATTTTCTGCACCATCAATGAATCGAATCGCCACATTGAGACAAAAGAGTCAGAGATGAGTCTGTACCTCAGTCAGACTTTATTAAATGCGCTCACAGGAACTCTAGAACTTGTTTGTGACATGCTAGCCACATAAGTGTTTACAAATATCAATAACTCACAACTTTGTTTGCAACATGTTAAAAAGCAGACCAATACTACTTTAACAACCTGTACTGTAACGACGCTAACGCCCAACCTGGTTAGTAATAGCGTTTTTAGTAATAGCTTGTAGTGTTAACAAAGTCACAATACCTGTATAAGTCAGGTGAATTCACTAATTAGCTAAAACAGACTAATACCATTAAAACAAACATCACTGTGAATACACAAACTCACAGCCTTCTTATTAACTTGTAAAAAAACACATTCTGACATTGTTGGTCGTGTTAGCGTATCACACTACTTGCAAAACTCCAGACTGACATCGCTTAAACAAACGTGACTATGCTAACTCCCTACCTTATTAGCAAGATTAAAATAACAGTCTGACACAGCTACCTGTTGGCCACATTGGCATTTTCACAAAAACATCCAATCGACCATGTTTGGAACTTGTAATAAAACAGACTGACATTTTGACAGAGTGTCGTGTACCTCTCAAAATGACTTCAGCGTCAGTAAATGCAACCATAAGTAATCCATATATAAGGCGATCTGGCTTATAGGGCTTTTAGATGCGCCTTAAAGTGCGGAAAATATGTCAGTTTGAAGAAATAAATATACTTACATTTAAAAAAAATATTCAAATGCATTTTGGTTTAAATTGGCTCATCTAGTGAGCACTGATGCACTCTGCTTTTTCCCTGAGACTCCTTGGACATTTCTAGGGCACGGGATTTTGGAATTGTAGATTTAACCCCCACAAAATGTAAGATGCCCTATATAGTGCACAGAGTAGTGAGGTAATTCAGAGACAACCTTGCTGTTTTTCTTTCATTAATATCCATTTATTAATTTTTTTGAAGCCATTTTTTTTTCCTTGTAGTGAGTTGTGAAAGGGTTTGATTGTGTCTGTGGACATAGCATAAGACTGGCCAGTATTAACACTACAAGCTTCTACTATACGAGCAGTATACATCAAAATGTATGTGCTCAGCATAAAAATTGTGTGTGCATGCTTCAGTGGACAGAGGGGGGGGGGGGACTGAAATAATTACAACTGCTGGGCTTTGCCTGAGGTTGCATCTGAACTGTAAATCCCTTCATTCCTTCACTTACTCCTGCCTTCATTCATGCGCTATCTTTCTAGATTTGAACTGGGCCCAAAAGTCTGTATCATTAATAAAAAGAAGAGGATGTCTTCTTTCTCCTTTTGCTTCCACCTGAACTGAGCTGCCTCTGTTCTTTTTCCACAAAGCAGTATTTAGATATTGCAGATTGACATCCATTTATGTAATATTTCACAAAGTTTGACTGACTCTCTCATCAAATAGTTGTGTCTTGTCTCAGACTTTCAGTGAAAGAGTCTTTAGACAGACCCCCCCCCTCGCACAGCTGTCAGCGGAAGAACCACAGCCAAGCACCTACTATCACACCATTTACTGTATCTGTGACTCCAATCTCATTATGAAATTTGAGGATGATGCATCTGTGTGGGTCTTTTATCAATGATGACTCATCCTACAGAAGGGAGCTTGAGAAGGCCATTAAGATAAGAGGAACAGAATTTTGCTTGTGGAAGTTTAAGACTTTTTTTTTTTTACAGCTCTCGTACAGAAAATAGTCATTTTTTTTCTTTTTTAAATCATTTTAGTTGAAAAAAGTTTGAAATTGTGTTGGGAATTTCAATTCATTTGGATTCACTCCATTAGAAGATTCTTTTGAAAGTTTTTTTTTTTGTTCAGATTTTGAATCAGTTTCTGTTTAAGGTCATATAGAATAGGATGAACCTCCTCCTCTGCCCTTGTAGCCACTCAACATATATATATATATATCTCCTTTTAGGTCTTGTATGAACCTGTTTAAAATCTCCACAGTAAGGGTTCTTTCATTGTCCTATGATTTTCCTGTCTTGTCTCTTACGGTGCAAACTGAAAAACACTCATATTCTGTTTTGCAGTGTTTGAAATATTTTTTCGATCTCTTCCTATGCTGCTAATTTTCTCATTCATACATAAATCTGTTATATAACAATGCCTTAGGGTGTATTCAGACTGGAAAAGTCAGTTGGTCCAGACCGAGTCTGCGTAATTTGGTCCAGATCGAGAGCTGAACCTTGCATTTGGTCGTATTCAAACTGCTGTCAACTGAACTTTTGTGTTTCGAACCAAAACTTCTTAACAAAACCACGTGAATAAAGATCTCTTCAGTCATTGGCCAGGAATTAGGAGGGTGAGGCAAAGCAGCAAGAGAAAGAATAATGGAAGTCCAACATTTGGAATCCTTGTTGGGATAATTTACTTATTCTAACTTTATATTTTGCTGACCAATTTTAAATGCCTGTATCAAAGTCAGACAATGTCAGTGCTGCATCACGGTTACTGTGGAGATGACTGCTAAGAAGGTACACTGATAAGTGTCTATCATGTAGATTGTCAGGAACACAGTGTGAGAAGCAATGTGTATCACCTTAAAAGTTGTTTTAATGACCCTGCATTCACATTTTAATGACTTGCTGTTACATCGCGGCTCCACGTTTGTCCACGGCTCTCTGTTTACATCAATTAAAGACCGGCTACTGGTGGTTCTGGTTCAGTTGTACCGCTCCGAGAGGAAACTCAGAGTGAACCAGTCTGATTGGAAACAAACTGAGACCACCTCAAAATATGGGTCAGAGAGCAGTTCTTCGTCCCCGAGCGAGAGTCTCTTGTGTGCATTCAGACTGAAAATTTGTTCCAGATTATCGATGGAACCAAACTCTGGTTCACTTTAAGCGAACCAAATGTGCCAAGTTTGAATACACCTTTAGCTACAACTCTGGATACAGCTGTCTGTGGGGGAAAAACTAAAAAAACTGGCACGCAGGTGGTCCGCAGGAAATATAAAATATCACTGGTGAGCCCATATGGCGAAAATGTTCACGCAGATTTTCTTCTACAGGCGTCAGGTTGCAGTAAATACTTGAGCAACACATAAGGGTATGTGAGGGGGAAATAGGTGAGATTCAGACACGTCGATCTTTAATTTTTTCAACCAACCAGAGTTATGTGCACTGCACAGGGAGCCTGTTAGTTTTGTTTAAATGAAAGGTGCGGGATCCTTGTGCGACCCGTGCATGTAACCTGGCTGTTAGAAATAAGAAAATTAGACAATCAGAACGTAGTTTGTGTGGTTATCCTATGGGCGTCTTACAGCCACTTATGTATCACAGGCAGAACTTGTGCATGCAGGATTTGTCTGCGGTCATTAAGGAGCCAGTGCGCAGATCTTACTGACTGGAGCTCTGCGTAAAGGGCTTCGTACAACAGCATCATTTGGACATCATTAGTCCGTTTAGCTTAAATTACCCTCATAAATACTTCACAAAACACTTAACCATACACACAACAACCGTGCATTCCCTTGTCATGACATTCCTTAAGGGAACTGCAAGACTTGCACTCCCCTTTAAGATGCAGACCCCTTGTTTCTACATCCCACCACAGGTCCGAACAATGGAAAAACCTGCAGCACCTATACGGGTCCATGTGACTGTGTAATACTGATGGGCAGTAGCGTTGGTACAGCATTCATTTGGGCAGAAAACTCCATTAAAAGGTGTGTATCAGAATTGGTTGATAAGTTACTGCTTGTAAGGATTTGTCTTTGACTGGCCACAGGTAGAGTGAATAGTTGTCACACAGAATAGTACTGAGCCAGTAAAGACGTTAATCACCAACAGGCTCAAAAGAAAATGTGGTGATAAAGAAATCTCTGTATGTGGAGTTCATTACCTTTACTACAGATTATTTACCTACTTGGATATGTAATTACTCAGCTGTAAAAAGAACTCCTTCATTTCTGATTGATTCCCCTCAGCTACTCTCTTCTTTTTTCCTTTTTATTTTGACAAACCAGTTGAACTAAGCAACCTGTACCCTTGAACAGAACAAAATTCAAATGAATATGAACCTGCATTAAGTACTTGTTTTGTCAAGAACGCCATTTTTCTTTTTAGCAAACATGAAGACGGGAGGATAATAAATGTTAGCGGGCAGACCTTCAACGCAACCCACACAGGAGCAATGAAACCAGCTACAACTATAACTGGAGGTTTATAATGTCTTTAAAGTCACTTGTTTTGTTGAGTTCTGATTAGTTTTTTTTGCTAAACCCTAAAGTAAAATTCTCAGTAGTTTATTTTCTTTCAAGTTTTGATCTAACTTGCAGCATTAATGCGAGATCAATTACTTTACATTACAGAAACATGAAATATTGCATTTTAGTAAAGATGCTTTTTTCTCTTCCTCATTTAGATTGAAATGGACTTACACTCACATTCTGCTCCAGTAATAAGCATCCTGCTACATGTAGCATCTGTTGTATATCTTCTGACACAATGCTGCACCACCTTGGAGAACAGCCCGAAGTCATCCTGAGCCGTAGATGTGCACATTTTTCATCTTTGGAGGCTTACATTGATGTGAAATAAACTGTTGTGCTGGTAGGTGTTGGCTGGCAGCAGCAATTGTGATGAAAACTGTGTTGAGTTTTAACACTTGATAGGACACTTCCAAGTGAAAATCAACTGAGAAGGCAGCAGTGACTGTGTTTCAATGCAGAAGAGGAAGTTTAGATAGCCATGGGAGACAAACAATCTTCTCCTTTCAATGAAAAAGAAATAGGATTGATGACGCATAGGAAACTACAGCACAGTTTCACTCTCTGTTTGACTTTAAAGACATAAACCTCCAGTTATAGTTGTAGCTGGTTTCATCGCTGCTGTGTGGGTTGCTTTAAAGGTCTGCCTGCTAACATTTATTATCCTCCTGTCTTCCTGTTTGCTAAAGGGAAAAATAATGTTCTTTAATTTCAGTTCAAACACAGCAAGTTAATTTCTAAGAATCGCAACTGAGGTGGTTTCAAAATAAGATGCCGCACAAAAAAAGTGAGACATTTAAGACAAAGCTATTCAGGATGATTAACAAAATGATTCCACAATTTGTTGCGTCCAATTTTTTCCAAATGACGCAAAATTCTCAGAATTATATTTTACTAAAACGTCTAACCAACAGGTTATATCAATAAGTACAGAGTATTAGCATATGTTTTTCTAATATTAAAAATATTTATTTAATAACCTGAGTGTGCTCAAAATTAATTCTTTTTCTATAGTTGCAAAGATTTTTTACAAAAAATGTTGTACTAAAGACAAGGGAAGTACTTCACAGCACTCTGTAGCTGTATTTTTGTAATATCTTGACTTTGTCACCTAAAAATAAATCGATTGTGTCACAACTGCAATTTTTGATGAAAGAGCCTAGCCTACATTTTTTTGAAACCATGACCTCAGTGCCTTTTCCAACAAAAAATTGCATGATAACATTTGTGGTTCTCCAAACACTGGCAAAATTGTCATGTGTTGTATACACCTTGATGATGCTTTCTAGCCGTGCAAGGAACAGTCTGGTGTCAGGATTTTGTCCAAAAGTAAAGACAAGAAGGCTGCAGTTTAGGGAAATTACTTTTCTAGAGGTCAATAACACGAGATGCATTTTCGCAGTATCACGTCATTGCAGTGTCCCACGGTAGTAATTGTGTTTCATCTTAACCCCGATTGATGCAAATATGCATCAAACTGCACCAAGCGTATCTTAATGAAGTATCTACTTGAAAGCAAAAGTGATTTTTTTTGTCATAATTGGATATGAATTTAGACATCAAACGGTTAAGAGTGGCTCTTATTCAACATCCTCGTCCATCTGTGGCCAACAAAGTAAGTCCAGCCCTTTTTATACCTGAGATATCTCATTCTTAAACCCACTCCAATGAATAATTGGGTGTTTATAACATGTTGGTGTTGCATTTTTCTCATGATGAAGGACATATATAACGAAATGTAGCTTAAGATTGTATTTCTGACTATTTCTTCATTCAAATTGTGATGAATCAGGAGGAAACAAAAAAAATGACGTTTGAAAAAGCTTGAAGTTACAAACTACAATTGACAGGCCATAAGCTCCCAGCTCCATTCTGATGCATCCACTTTCAGACAAATAGCTCCATGTACGTCTTTTCTGTCCTCGTCTGAGCTGGCATCTGGCTCAGAACTGTATAGTTGCATAACTCTATTTTTGTTGCACCACTAATGTTAGCTTGGGGCTGAGAGGGGCTGTAAGCTAGCGAGAAACAGTGTAAACAAAGGCATGATGGGAAATCAGTGCAGTGCATGGCAACAGTCCTTCCCACAACTCAGAGGTAAATTTCTAATGAACTACTGTCGCTCTGCATAAACTATATCCTAGATAACAACAGTTTTTCCTTAGCTAAAAATGCCAAAATCATAATTAAAAGACCACTGGGAACAATTTAATATACATCAAAAGATGATCAAAGTGAAACTTTAACAGGAAAATCACTTGAGATTTTTCATTATTGCTTTAAGTTGCTTTATGCATCAAGTATTTTTTAAATATAGTGGAAATCAACAGTAACAATAGTGGCCAAATGCACACCAGTTATTATTTTACAGAAGACCATTGAATGTCCTTGTAATCTTTGGAAGTTTTGGTTGGTGGTCTTTGCTGCCTCTGCTATCTGGTCTTCTAAACCATCCATTGTTGAGACGACTGAACAGCAAATTGTCTTTTCTGTTGTACACTGGTATGCTGCCACTTTAAATTTGGAACCAATCACACAGCTGTCTCAGGCTTTGAAGATGTGTCACAAAGGAGTTGTGAGAATTCCATACTTGGGTTTGTAAAACAAAACAAAATGAAAGAAGTGAGCGGAAGTTTCTTTTCTTGTGGAGTTTGAATCAGCCGTTACCCCTTCAAATAACAGCTGCTTAGCCTCCTATTTGGCTCAGTAAGCACCCCTATAGACCTCCAGAGACATCACTAAAACAGAGCACAATATCACACCACCGCGGTTTGGGCTGTCCCACACCGGAACGGGGAGGAGGAATGAAGTAGCAGCGGGAAAGCGACTTTAGGCGTTCCATGTTCATATCTACGTGTATGGATTTTGAGCTTCTGAGTCTTCATCTTCCCTTAGAGCTCTCTGGTTTTTCTGTTTCACGACATCCAGAGTTTCTGAAAGCCTAAAATCTTATTTTTACTTCTTGTCTTTTGTTTTCATATTGAATACCTTTGTAGACAAACAGACTATAGCAGGTTTAAATCATCTAACTTACTTATCTCATTACCTTTCTTTTTAAAGTATTATGTTAGTAGTTATTGGTGGGTGTACTGTTTTTGTTCAAACATTTTAAAGTATCTTGACATTCTATAATTTGCTTGTAGGAAAAAAGGACGTTCGACTGTTCTTTACACAATAATATTTCAGGGTTCCGTTCACAGTTGCATTACAGCCCTCGAGTATAGGTTGGTCAATTGAGAATAATTTAAAAAAATGACTAAAGAACAAAAATGTCTTGTCTTTCAAAGAAAAATGTGAGGATTTGCCAACTTTATCTCAAAGCTAGTGTGTTAATAATGCTTACGGGGCTGCATAGAGGTTTGGGTTCTTTCATTTGCTTACAACAAGGTTAGAAACTCAGCTGTAGCCTGTATAGAGTTTGAATATTCTCTATAGATAAATGGGTCTATCAATTGTAGAAAACACAAAATGGAATTTACAAAATATTTTGATTTTAGATTTAAAAAATTGTTTTTGTACCATCGTGATTGAGAAGTGACCTGTTCTTTTTAAAGCCCCACTTTGACAAAAATTGTGTTTCTAACATGTTCTTGTGACATTTTTGTAATGACGGAGGGCACATATAAAGGAAATTAAGCTCAAAAGGGCATTTCTGAGTATTTCTTTGTTCAAATCGTAATGAATCAAGAGCAGAAGAAAAAAATGCATTTTGAAAAAGAGGTTGTTTATGACGTAGAAAATACACAGGGCGACAGCGCCACAAGCTGCCATCTCCGAGCTCTCAGAAACAAGGAGGAGAAGGGGGGCGGGGTTGCTCTGCCCCAAAAGTCTGCAGAAACTATGTCCTAGAAAACAACAGAGGGTTTTTCAATTTGGCTAAAAACGGCATAATCATAATTAAAAGACCACTGCGAACGATTTGAAAATAGATCAAAAGATGATCAGAGTGGGACACTAAGACCCTCTTGATCCTAAATTAGAAAGAAGAACTTATAGAAAACAGAGCAACACTTACAATCTGAGTTTGTTGAGAACAATAGTTATCCCCAAATTAGTTCATCGTATCTACAAAGGCAGAGTCGTTTAAAATCCTCAACTTGCATCCCAGTGCACAGCAGTTCCACATTACTTTTACCCATTTTACTATTAAAGGATTAGTTTTTGTGGATACACAGCGTGCAGCTCGCAGCTGTTCCATCAAATTGATGAGGCTCACCTCATAACAACCTAAGAGGTGGAGCCATTTCTCAGACTCGTAGCAAATGCCTTGAATGATGAGACACTGACACAATAAAGTTGTAGGTACTCGGCAGATTTAGTCGCAGAGGTAATTTTGTGTGCAGCTTCTTGTACAGAGATGAGATTCTTGCTGCAATCTGTTGTTGAGCTTGTGATAAAGCAAACCTGGGAAACTAATTTAACTGTCATGATGTCCAATTAGTTCAAACAAAACAAATGATATTGCCTTTTCTTTTTCTTCTGTAGAGTTCCATTAATGCTACTCAAGGTCTCAGTGCATTGCATATGTCACTGCTCCAATAATTAGCAAATATAAGTACTAAACTATTTCAATTCAACACCACTGAGCTTGTATTAAAAAAAAAAGCCTATGTAGAAAAAACAAAATCTCAAATGTATGGTGGCCCTGAAGTGCAAATACCACCAACAAATAACTCAACCCAAAAACGTATTACAGATCACGACAATTAAATAAAAGCAAAAAATATATGTAAAAATATTCTCTTATTTTAGATAAAATAAACATTTCAGAAACAAAAAGTAATTACTAAAAAATGAAATGCAAAAAAATGTAAATATTTTGTTAAACACCGGAAATCAAAATGAAATGTTAAAAAATAAAACAATAAGAAAGCGGAAAAGGAAGTTACTGTAAAAATGACAATCTTACTCAAATATTAATATAAACCATGTCATAGCTGTGACTGAATAGCTAATTAAAGATGCATTTCAATGCATTTCAATGATACAATGAATAAAATAATGGTTCTTATACATTTTTGGAAATTAAAACATTAAAAAAGCTGATGATAGAAGATGTTCTATGCTCAATATTGGCTCGTCAAATCAAGGTGATGTTTCTGTTTCAAAGCAATTCACCTATAGCAATCAAAACCTATTAAAATGTCTAAGCTTGACTTAAAAATAAACAGTCATCCTTCTGCATCTTGAGCAAAGATTTATTTTCTTGCAGGTCTGAATTCTTCCACCAGTTTCCATTTTAACTGGCTGATCAATAACTCAAAGCACCTGGGGCCAGATGTTCCCAACTACGTGTTTCTTGAAGATCATTAAAGTGTTTGTATGCAGGAAGAAGATATTTCCTTCAGCAGCAATATTGTGTACATCATCTTTGCTGGATTTCTTTACAAGTGCTGCCATTATCAGCCATGATAGTTTAAATATGACTCTTTTATTTTAAATGTGCTTAAATGTGTTTTTCCACACAATGAAATGTCCGATAACCGGAACCTAAAGTTTCCTGTTTTGACAGAATACATTTCACTTCTCAGTCATTCCCACACTGTCTGAAGAATCGTACCACATGTTGTCTGTCAGCCTCTAAAACGGGGAATTTTGTTTTTAGCTATGCATGTCTGTAGAAGGACTCTTTGTTACGTGAATCGAATGTCACATCCCCCACCAGCAGGACAGAAGGCAGCATGGCAGCACAAATGTTGGTCATGCAGGAAAGGGGGAGGCAGGGGACACCAGAGAGCTCAAGGCTACTAAGAGCACTCAGCGTGTAATTCACGATTATTTCCAGGTTCTAGGAAATTCTGTGCTCTGCTGTTTTATTTAAAATATTTAAATTTTATACTACTACTAATAAATGACATCAAAATAAATGTTTGAACCAAGTAGATTAACATTTTTATATTACCATATACATTTTTTTCTACATAGATGAAAAGATGCAACATTTTTCAGCTCATTAACCTAAAAATCAAGAATAGTCCAAACAATAATCATAAATGTTCCCACTTCTCTGTCCCATCCTGCTGTTTTAAATTACTTTTTTACTTTTATCACCCCCAACACTTTCTTGAGTATCTACATCTCTGTTTCAGTCTCTGTTGTTCTTGCTGTCTCAGTGTAATGTGATCCAGGACCGATGCTGCCAGCCCCAACTGTGGAGCGGCAATCTCTGCTCTGCTCCGGTTGCTAGGCAGCCTGTCTGAGATAGGGCTCGGAGATTCACCTCCCTCTCCGGTCCTGCCTCCAAAAAATTAAAATTAAAAAATGAAATAAAGGGGGGTAAAAAGTGGCATGACTGGCCATCCAGCCTTTAGCCAAAAGTCAAAAGGAGCCATGCGAATATCTCAATTTTCTGAGCGGGCTGCTTCACATCTGCAGTGCAGCACAGCAGCTCACTGTGAGCCGGGGGCTCTGTAGGGGGAGGAGGGGGTGCATATTTGCAGCAACACAAGCTCGAAGCCACAGGACAGTGTGACAGATCCCCACAGCGATGCTGCCCACCTTCTCTCGTGTTCGTGATGGAAAACGCTGTGTGCACTTTTTGTGTCATCACCCCGATGATGAAACCTACCAAGTGTGGCTGAAACAGTGGGCTGCTGGCGGGCTGCCCAGGCGTGGGGTATCGGTAGGGGTTTGAGGGTACGAGGAAGAAGCTGCGTGATCATAACTGATTGGAATCTTGGCTCTAGTTGCTTCAGTTGGCTTGGGGATGGGGGTGCTTACTCTAGAATGCAAAATGGTAACACTTGAAGGCCTTTGTATAGATAATGCCTCCACTTTTCACTTGTGGGCGTCGCACGTGTGATGTGATCTACAGTACAAGATGTGCTTATAGATTGAACACATTTGTCCAACCAGGCTCCTTCTGATAGAAGTAATGCTTAAAAAATGTCCATTTACTTTGACTTTGGTAACAATTTATGCACAGAATTTTACGCTTTACACAGAATAGGTGAAAATGACCAGTGAGTAAGATTATTCCCATTAAACTTGGGTATATTTAGGGTGTCAACAAATATTATTCACCACTTAAAGTTAATTTGATTTGGATCTTTTCACAAAACACATACAGATTTCAATAATCTTGACTGAAAAATGATTTCAGACTATTCTGATATTTTCTATGAATGACAAAATATGAAATTATTCATACCCCAGGGGTATAAATAATTCTAGGATGAACAAAAGTACATTATTTATACCATAGATTTTCATAAGGAAAGCTCCTTTCTTTTATTTAAAAAAGTTTAATAGCACTTTTGATATGGCGTTTACTGGCATATCATTGTGTGAAAGAAATAAATCAAGTAAATATTCCAAAAAAATGAAACATTTAGTCAGTTTTTAATTTATTTTTTTAATTTAAATTATTATAATGTATTGTTTTATTTTAGTAGCGGTTGGGTGGCTTAGTTGGCTGTGTGTAGGACTGGCACATGGAAAACCAAGATTTGTTTCCCAGGGGGCGTGATGAGCTTTCAGTGTGGGTCCTTAGGCAAGACCGTTCACGCTATTGCCTAACTATGTAGCCACAGGGTAGCCTGAGACTGGGTCTCTATGTCGGTCCCCAGCCCAGAAAAAATACGGGATGATGTCAGGAAAGGAATCCTGTGTAAAAATCTCTCCTAAACCAAAAATGTGCGACTCAGTCAAAGCTGATGTCATCGTTTATTTTGGCAAATGCTTATTTATTAACTTAAAATTGATAATATGCTATCAAATGATTATTCCTGGAAGATAGACAGAACCAAAATAGTGCATCCTAGCATCCAATTCAGCCCTTTTGCTTTGCTTTGACCATGACAGAGGTATTCTGCTGCTTATAGGAAGGGAGTTCTGGTTTTGTGTTTGTAACAGTTTCTGTGGGGAATACTCTTTGTCTGACTCCCGTGTGGGTGTGCTCATGTCAGTAACATTATCAATGTGTCTGCAATGACTGATTGACTGATCTGCATTTTTAGCAAAGCTGTCATTAAACACCTTTCATGAAGGGCTACAAGTGAAACACACAGAAGGGCAAAAAAGTATTTGACAGTCACAGATTCTGCAAGTTCTAACCACTGACAAAAAGTGAGGTCTGTAATGTTCATCATAGAAATACTTCAACTATGAGAGATAGAATGTAAAAAAATTCCAGGAATGCACATTGTATCATTTTCAAGGAAGGTATTTAAATAAACTTTCAGATCATACAATTTGGTTGTGTGTTGTCAACTCAAAAATTGGGGTTGTCAATGACAGAGGTCAAAGGTTTACTGTGCATCTTCATCTTCTTTAGGTTTGAAGACATTGTAGAATACAGTGAAGCTCCTATTTTGGTCCGTTCTTCCACGCAGATCTGCTCAAGAGTTGTGATGTTTTGGGGCTGTCATTCAAAAACAGAATTTCAACTCCCTCACTGTTAAACTGAGATTCAGGCTAGGCCAGTCCAGAACCTTGAAATGTTTTCTTTTTTTTTTTTTTTTTGTAGCCACCCCTTTGTTGCCTGGGTGATGTGTTTGAATCATTGTAGGACTGAGTGATATTTAATTTTTCATTTAACGATATACAGTAGTTTTTTTTCATATCAGGCGATAACAATATATATATATTACGATATAAACCAAATTACTATATATGTCAAATTTGAATGCTCTGTGGCTCATAAGAGAAATGTGTAATCATCAGCTGCTGCAAGACTCCACTGTTCTTTTTGCTGGAAAGTTAGCGTTTATTTCAGTCTGAGATCGAGCGTGCTCGGTGGCAATGCTTCATGTGATAAAAAGATTGGTTTTAGAAGGAAAACGCTTTCTGCTACAACAGAAACACATTATTCCTGTTTAAAAACTATGAAAAATACATGGATGAACAAATCCTTTCGTGACAACCCGAGCATGCCCTTCACTCAGCATTTTGTGGGGAGCTGCCTTTATAAAGTTATAAAGCCTTCTGTGGGTCAGCTGCTCTTTTAGTGGGTCAGCTGCTCTTATGGCGAATGTGGTTAGTTCCCATGTGTTGTAATTTTGTTATCGCAAGAATCCCGGGTTCCAATCCCGCACCCAGCTTTTTCCTTTTTTCTGCTAAATTACTTAACACACATTAGTATAAATATTAATTAAAAACACCAGGATAATTCTTTGGATTTGAAACGTCATTGGAATGTATTTTTTGTGGCGTTTTATAGAGTTTTTTTTGTAATACATAATTTTTGGGGGTTTTTTTCAGATTTTAAATAACTTAAATAACTGAAATAACTCCACCCAGGGGCCAGAATTTAACTTCTGAGACACTAGCCATGCTAGCGGTTAGATAAAAAAAATCTATTGACCAAACATATATTTTACTGGCCAAGTTATAACACTATTTTAAGCCTCAGGCGTTTTACTTTTTTAACTTTTCTTCAGATTTTTTTTCTTTTAAGCAAATGAAATAGCATAAAAGTAATGTATAACTGGTATCAACTCATCTTTATTGTCATCTAACTGTAAACTCAAATTCAAACATGCCAAGAAAGCAAGGACAGATTTAGTAGAAATAATTCAGCCTCCAGGTGATCACTTTTTTTTATTAAATCAGAAGAAAAAAATAGATTTAAAACAGTTTCACATTTCAGTTTATTGTGATTAAATATGATTATTGTCATTAAAGCTGCAGCTTTAAGGAGGCGGGAGTATTCAGCACAACATCTGACAGGTCACAGTTTTAACACAGACTCTGTAAAGCAACAAAGACGTTGCTAAAACACTGTGGATTTAATTCTGTTGCTATTTATAAAATACAATTTTTATTAAGTCCTAAGTCTATCTGCCAGGTCTTAAGGGCCAGTCTGTGAAAATACAGTCTGACTTTAAAGTGGTCCATGATTACAAATAGGCATTACATGTATGCATCACAGCATAATTAGCATTAAATCATTAGCGGCTAACAACAGCGATGTCTCTTTTTATTAATCTGTCTGTTGCTGCTGTAGGTCGAGCAACTTTATTCTCCAGTTCTGACTGGATTCTGTTATAAATCGCCACATGTTCCGCTGTTTCATTAGCCAAAACTAAATGCTACACGTGAAGTGACCTCAAAGTGTAGCGTGTCTCGCGTGTTTGTTTACCTCGTGTGCAGACAGTAGAGGAGGAGAGGACAAAAAGAAATTCTCCAAAAGAAGAGCTAATAAACACAACTAAGTTTACGCAAACATTTACTCACCATGTGGTGACTTACCCTCTATCTTTTACTCACCAAAGAGGAGAAAATGCTTGCAACTGGCAAGTGCTAATTTCGGACCCTTCAAAATAAAAGTCTATCATGATAGGCTCATTTTTCTATTGAGAAAAAAAAATTGTATCGCGATATCGATAGTTAGCTTTTTTTTTGCCCAGCCCTAGATCATTGTCATGCTGATAATTCAGCCACGATTTATCCTCAGTGCGCCCACAATCTCTCCATACATGACCCCATTCATCCTTTCTTTAATACGGATCAGTCGTCTTGTCCTCCTTGCAGAAAAGCAGGCCTAAAGCATGATGTTTCCACCCCCTTGCCTCACAGTGGGTATGATGTTCTTGGGATGCGACTCATCATTCTTCCCTCTCTATACAGATAGCATTTATACCAAAGAGTTCCATTTTGGTCTCATCTGATTAAACAATTTCTTATCATTGTATAATCTGCGGTTTGGAAAATGAATCAATGAATGATCATTGATTCATTTTTACGTTCAGTTTTTCAGAGTGGAAGTATACAGTATCTATGATGAACATTTCAGACCTTTCTCATCTTTGTGAGCAGGACATCTTGCAGAAGGTTCTGCCCACTGTTTACACTCATTGCATTAGTGATCAAAAGGGAAAATAAAAAAAGATATATATATTTTTTGTAAGTGTGTTTTCTATTTCTGTTGCCCACAATAGCCTACTTATTAGCTGACAGGATAAATAATAATTTAAAAAAACTTGTAGAAAAAAAGTTTCAACTTTCATTCCTCTTGGTCTTGCTGTTTATTCTGAGTTTCCTCTGTATTTTCTTAATTTGATGTCTTAATGAATAAACTTATACGTGAAATGCCTTATAGTTATTATTATTATTATTTAAAACACTACAGAAAAATGTTCATGTTCTGATGCTTGTTCACGACTAAAAGGAGCTCTTTTCTGTGTTTGTGTGCTTGCAGAAATACAGGTACCAGGATGAGGAGACGCCCCCTTTGGAGCACAGTCCAGCACACCTGGCTCAAGGGAAAAGTGCAGAGATGCTTCACATGAGTGACAAAAACCTTGCTGCAATGGAGGCCATCCATGGCTACACTCCACATACGCATATCTCTCCTGTAAAGGTAAATTTGTCAGTGTATCACTTCATTATTACAGCAGAGTGCACACTGCTTTAAAACATGCAGCAAGTGTCATCGAAAGATTAATGTATGATTCCATATGAAGGCACGTGAACATAAGCTGTGTGTATTTTGTAAACTAAAACTGTTTATTTGCAATTGTGGAGTCAGAAAGTTGGAAAGGACCTTAAAAAGCATCTTTGTGGGTGATAATTTCATACTTTTTGCAATTAAAGGCAGGAGAGTAAGACTTGTTGGATGCTGTTTTCAATTGAAATCAGCAAAACGCAGATTTGTAGTCATGTTATTCATATACTAAACAGTATATTTCTTAATGAAAGTGTACATGGCCAGAGCAGCTATAAGTAACATTCATGAAAATGTTTTTTGTCCATTAAAAATGTGTTAATATGTAGCCCTCTTAGTGAAATTTACATTATAGATGCTTAAACTTCTCAAAAGTAAAGGTTTGTTTTGTGTTTATTCACTTAATTGGTGCTTATTATAGATTTTTGTATTTGTCAAAAATAATGTTGCAGGAGTGGGAGAAAAACCCTTGAAATATTGTGGAAAAGTTCTGCAGCTGCACTGGAGGAGACTAAAAATAATGATAACGTCAGAGTTGTCTTTTGTGCATTATTCTTTCATTGTAATGCAGACACAGAATTTCACAGGCTCTAAAAAAAGGAGATCTCACCTGTTTTTCTGTTCACCAGCTTCCTAGAGCAGCATATATGTGCATGCTGACCACTCAGAAGTAAGAATCAACTCACAAACATTCAAGTTTCACTCTTTGCTGCAACTGATCTCTGCTTCCTGTTTGTTAAAAATACTCCTGGATAGAAAAAAAAGTTTACTTTTAAAATTATGATTTAAGAAGTCTGGATAGCTATTTTTAACAATGCAACATACACAAAAAAGAATCAGATAATCCATAAAAAACAAGAAGACATAAAGAATATAATGCATAGGTAAGATTCAAATGAGTAATTAACATGCTATTCATATTTTTGGTGTATTTTTAGTGCATATTGTCAGATAATCTTTTAGGTTCTTTGTGCAAGAACGGATTCAGTTGTATTTTTATAAATTAATTTATATTTTTACCAGGACTATCAACGTTAATGTGTTAACGCACACAATTACCGGTAATTGAAAACATTTTACGCTTATTTTTTAGTATATATCAACTCATATTACTTACACTCTGCGAAACAACCTTCTTCTGCTGCTTCAGGCTTCCGCTGCGAGGGTCATATTCTTAATGCACTCTTCATCGGGAACAATCCCGCCGATAACATGGTCACTTACAAAATAAATAAATATTCAGTTGATTTTTAGTACTTTATTCTTGTTATTTTTTAGGTTTAGATCCCTTTTTTACAAAAGACAGACTATTTGATATGTAATGCAGCCTGTTGTCACGGTAACACAATACGTCGCTGGGCTGGCAGACCTCGACTGCAGCAGCAAAGGAAAGTGATATATATGCTTATCGTCATGATAGGTTCAATAAAGCATCAGTTCAGAGAGAAAGTTCACCTCTTACTGCTTGTGTTTGTCCAGAAAAGAGGAAGGAAACGTTTGTTTTGAAGAAGCCTGCGCATACAGAACATTGTGACCGGAACTTCTTCCGGAACACCCAGCAGCCAATCAGAATAGAGTATTCACCCAGACCATTTAAATTGCAGAAACACAGTATTTGTTTGTTATGGCTGTATATCTGTATCTTTGTTTTCTTGGAGTAATACTGCAGACATTAAAGTCTTTTCAGTTCTGCTTATCTTACTGTTGATGTGTTTTGTGCACACAAATTACACTTCTGTGTTCACACTTTATACATTTAAACATTTTGGAAAATAAAAATGAAGGTAAAATCTTCTCTCTGCCCTTCTTTTTTTTCGTTCTAAAGCTGCATTGTTGTATTAAATTGAACCAAAAGTGTGATTAATCTGATTAGTTTTTTCAATCAATTGACAGGACTCATTTCTACATGTTGTATCTTTGTAGATTTTTAGATTTAAGAAAACAACAAATAATTAAATATTGACCTAATGGCATGCGGTAGGGATGCTAAGATACACTTTTCAATGGTGTAACATAGGGTTTGGTTTTTAAGTGAGTATTGTGTCATCCCTAGTAAACATAGCTCTTTGGTATTTTGCAAATATGAAACATTTACTTTGACTGAATTATCATTAGATGATCTAAATTAATGTCTGAAGTTCAGGATATTTGTTGTAAAATTCATGATTTTTGACTAAATAATTCACCTCTGCGACATCCTGGAAACCTTTTTAATCATAAAAAAGAAGTCCGACAGAGAGGATTTTGTTATATTTTTTTTTTTAACTATACTGATTGTAGGTTGGGCTGCACGGTGGCGCAGTGGTTAGCGCTCCTGCCTCACAGCAAGAAGGTTCCTGGTTCAAGTCCTGGCTGGTGGACCTTTCTGTGTGGAGTTTGCATGTTCTCCCCGTGCATGCGTGGGTTTTCTCCCGGTACTCCGGCTTCCTCCCACCATCCAAAAACATGCTTCATAGGTTCATTGGTCACTGTAAATTGTCCCTAGGTGTGAATTTGAGTGTGCATGGGTGTGTGATTGTGGCCCCTGCGACAGACTAGCGACCAGTCCAGGGGTGTACCCTGCCTTCGCCCATGAGTAACTGGTCCGGCAACCCCGTGACCCCGAAAGGGATAAAACGGATTGGAAAATGATTGTAGGTTATTGTTGTGCTTTATCTATATGTTTGACGACAAGAAATAATGCTATAAATTAAGGCCAAATCAGCCACTGTAAGTCTGCACGCTCAGCTGCTGTCAGAATCAAGTTAAATACCAATGATGATGTATTGTTCTTGATTGGGTTTGCATCAATGGTGTAGCAAGAACATAAGCTTGTTAAGATGAGATTACATTAGTCTCCCTTACCTCAGCGATAGCACATCTCTAAAACTTTGTGCTCAGCACTATGTGTTGTCTGCTTAGAAACCCCAATTTTTCCAGTAATGAGCTTAAAAGGGAATGTAATGGTGTTATGAGGAATCAAATCCAGGCTCACGCGTGTCCAAGTGTCAGACTTAAAGATGGAGGAGTACGCGCATCAGGCAACCCGATAGCAGCACTTAACAGCGTGCATGTAAACTGCAAGCGGACGCAAGACGTGTTTTTAGGATCTACGGTTACCATAAATGTGGCGAAGGATGATGTAACAACTTCAATTATCAATTTGAAACAGAAGCTCCTGTAAATATATATTTCTACGGGGTCGCTACTGAGAACAATGTAACTTAGGCAGTAAGGTGGATTTGGATGAATGTTTTTAAACTGAAACAACACTGATTGCTCTTTTTAAAATTAAAGCCTCACTTCCTTGAATTGCATTTCTTAGGTTTGTTGTCTTTTAACTAATTCTTTATATCACTTAAAGTATATTTAAAAAAATGAAAATGTAAATATATAAACAAATCACTACTTCTAGAAGTAAAAATAGTCATAAATATGCAGCCTTAAGCAAATACAAATGTAAAAAATAAATAACACCATTAAAGCAATTGTAGATGAAAATTTAAAGGCTTCTTTTTTTTTTAAATGATTTATAAATACCATTTTTTAAAATTATATCAGATTTTCTAATGTTTATCTGTATATCAGAAATGAAAATGTCACTTTTAGTGAGCAGTAGTTCACAGCAGTGTTTGTATGGAGTGAAAATCAACTCACTTTATTTGCGTGTGCGTAATTCTTGATTTGCAATTCATTCGACAACATCTTGTGCGGAACATGCAATTGTGTATTCGTGATTTTGTAGCTAATTTACATAAATTGCATTTTGTATTTGTACGTTTTGATATTTGAGCTTACATGTGAATACACAATTGTAAGTACACTCAGTTACGCACAAAATGTACCGTATGAGATCTAAATCACGTATTACTCACACACAAATCCAGTGAGTCTATTTTCTCTCCGTAGTTTTTTTTTTACTATTTTTGAGGCAAGGTACTTTTTTTTTCTTGGTAAAAATCACAAGGCAGAACAGCAACCAAAAAGTAAAACCATAATAATAATAAACTCCGCAGTTTGTAAAAAAAAGGTTGATTAGCTTTTGAATTTGACCAAGATTTGGAGTTACCTAAAGAAGCAGATCAGGATTTCCACAGGCGGATTCATGTCTGCAGTCCAAGTCCAAAGACACATGTCAAACTAGAATGGGATTTAAAGGCAACAAGGTCTGTGTGACAAAGGAGTAATTGAGATAAACAGCGCCAAGGCGACTGTTGACACAGTCAAAAGATCCAGCTGACATCAGGGGGAAGATGAGCACTGCCTGGAGTGCATTAATAGAGGTCTTCTGTAGCTACAGATGTAACGGGGGGCTGTTTATGATCATCCATCTCAGAAGCCCACATGTTAGTCAACACTCTCGCTGGCTATAAAGACTGAATGCTTCCTCTATTTATTTATTTGCTTTAAGGGAGGAGGACAATGAAGTCCCCTGATACAGTACGCCTATTAAAATACTGAGTTTTAATGAGCAGAAAGAAAAGGCAAAGGGAACTGCATAAAGCTGCTTTTTGCAATGTTCACTCTCCTCTTCATTGTGAGCTGCTGCCTCCATAGAGATTTATCCTGAACACTGGAAAAAGGGGGCCTGAGGTTCATGTCGACTAAAATTTCAATTATGAGCAGAAACGGTGGAGAGGACTTCCAGTGAAAATCCTTCTAAAGCCCAGTCCACACACCTGACAAAGGCACATTTATCACATTGAAAATGAATAAAATCCAGGAATATTTATTTATTTATTTTGGAGTCAAGTCAAAATGTGGAGGCAGCGGCCGCCCAGATACTTGACAACAGAAAAATGACACTCACCGGTTTCTATTCAACCTCATACGCAGGGGATCTAAGGTGATATGATAGGGCTAGCTGTGCAAAGGTGCATCAAATGGAACCAGTTCTGTACTTTGTGAATCACCAAAACATTTGAAAGTCCTGCACATATTTTTTTTTAGATTTCATCCTTATTTTAGGTTAAAAGTTATTATTTCACTTCATTATGAAAGTGAAAAAACAAGAACTCTAATTACTCGAACTGCACATGTTCATTTAACATGTAGTTAAAAATATATACACATTTTTACTTAAAATACACAAGTTTGACAAAGATGCAAAAATTGAAAATCGTGCACATTTTATGTAGCTGTGCTCAAAACTTGTCCTACATTATTTTAGCTTCATTCTGTGAAGACAATGCCTTATTTTAATTGTATTGGGATTAAAATAACAGGAAGTATTACAGATTACATTAATCTTCATTCCTTGTGATTATGATCAAGTTTATTGATTATTTGTTTGAGTGAACAGACATAGTGATGATCTGCTGCTTTATAAAAATCCATTTGTACGTTAATAACTATTTTGAAACCTTTAAAAGGTTCTCATTTCACTAACATTTAAATATCGTTAGGTGAACACAGGAAGTCCAACCTGCATTAGCAGCATTAATATATGAACATCAGCAAGTATCACGTAGTTCAAGATCAGAAAAAATATGAAAATGTTTTTTTAACAGTCAAGATGACAGCCTCAGCTTCTTCTACATGCTGATAGCTTAAAGCAGTTCGTTAATGATTGTTTTTGTTGTGTTTACAAGGGAAAAGGTAAGATGATCTAGTACGGGTCTTGGAACAGATATTATATTGTATCTGAAACGTCTTGGCATCAACACATTAGATATATTGGCAAGAAGAATAACCCTTCAAAATAAAAGTCACGGGGCAGAGTGTAAAGTTCTCACTTTTTTCTGCTATAATGAATCATCAGGCTACTCACTGCCACCCTATTCGTTCTCCTTCAATTGAGTGAAACATTGCAGCCCAAATCAGGTATACACTACACTTATATGATTATTATGAAAAATGATTTTTTAATGTAATCAGTGATGAACTTTATACTGACAGCAATGCTGCTGTGGGCGATGATGATGTTTACTTTTCTTTCTTTTGTCCTCCCTGTAATCAGTGTCATGGTACAGATGTGGAAGCTAAGTCTTGGGATTACTATAACTCCAAACATTTGTATTTTATGGACTTTATTAAATGCTGTGTAATCGTGAGTGTAATCATTAAAAAATGTAACCTGCTGCTTGAACCCTTTATTTTGTTAATCCAGGCATTGGAAACACCAATCCCATGTTTTTTTTTTTTCTTTACCATCCTGATTCAGTTTTCAGCACCCTGTCTATGAACCACCAATGAGCTACATGTTAACCATAATGTTCTGCAATTTATGGCAACTTCTATTTTAAAACATTTCGCCCTTTTTTCTCTATTGAATTGTATTTGTTAGCTAAATTTAAATGAATGTGCACATTCCAGGACTGCAATAAATCCCAAGTAAGTTGAGGTGGGGAATTTTTGAATCACTTTAGCTTAGTTACAAGGCAATGCGGTGCTAAAGACAATTATTTTCAGATGCTTTGTTGTCTCACTCTTTTTTAAACACGTCTTTTCTTCATGCATTTCTTTTGTGATTGTATCAGGAGTGCAGTGAGCTACATCAGATGGCTTAGTGTCAGTTGTCCTTAACCTAAAATGTTTAAAAAAAATCACATATTTTGAAGTTGACAAGAAATTCGTCTATATTTATACTATCACAGCTTTTTTTTTTAGATCATTTGTGGTTCATATGAAGTATGAGTCCTAAAAGAAGACACTTCCCTTGCTCTCTTTTGAATGCAGTGCACAATTACCCTCTTCACTTTTGTTGTTTTTGCAGCCTGTGTTGATGTCTACAGGACACACTCCAATGTACACCTCAGCTGTTTCCACACTGGTAAGAGCACAGTGATCTGTGTTGCTCTGCCTAAGTTTGAAGAATCATCATCGGTCCTCATAAGCATTGTGGTTTCCACCGCCACTCCTTGTCTTTGCTTCACTGTTTAATCTGCCATTGCTGTCATGCATCCCCCATTCAGTCCTTGCTGGTTGATTTAGGACACCACGAGCTTCCCCATCAACACGTTTGTCCTGGTTGCTTGATGTTTTAGGGCCTGAAACCACGTGATGGAAACTGAAAAGTTTCAACTCTCTTTTTTATGCGCAACTCTTCTTGTTTCAGTTCTTTTTTTATTTGCACAAAAACACAGCATGTGTTCACGTTTACTAATCTTTTTTTTTCAAAAATGTGTTATTGTAAAACAAAAACTTAAAGTTTGAATACATAAATGAATCCTGGGTTGATAATATGTCAGATGACGTTGAGGTTTGAGGTAATGTAGTCTTACAAGAGCCAGACTGCAGCCTCTAGGTGGTAGTGTTACACTGCTCAGAGTGGCCTTCATTACCATGATGGCCAACTCTGGTTCTCAAGAGCCTCAACTCTGCCTGATTTCCAGCTTTCCCTGGACTGCTTGATGTTAACTACCGGTACCTTAACCAGGTGTGTTCAGTCAAAAGAGATGTGGAATCACTTGAGTCAGCCAATCAGCAGAAAGATGGTCAAGGAGAGCTGGGAACCAGGCAGGATTGTGGCTCTGAAGGACCAGGGTTGGCCAGCCCTGTCATAGGAGGACATAAAAATAATCTTTTTTTTTGTGGTTAAAAGGGTTACTTTAGCAGCATTTGCTCTGATTTTTGTTTCTGAAACACATCATGTGCTAAATAATTGCAGAAAATATAAGATATTTCGTTGTATCTTTAGTTTAAGCTGTTCTAAATTAAAATATGGACCAAATTAAGCTTTGTGTGCATGGCATAATGTCCAGAAAGTTTCTTTCTGGCTCATGCTTCAGTGCCTGACCTGATTTTGATTTAATTAAAAACCATGCGTGCTTTTAATTAAACGCCATCAAGTTTGAGATGTGCAGGTTTCTGGCATTAAATCAGTGGTGCATTCTTTTATAGGAGGACAGAAGTAGCTACATGCATTCAATTTCTTACAGTCTTCAGCTAAAGTTTGGACTTTGCAAGATGCATTGCAGCGATGCCTTTGTTTGCCCGATGCCATTTGCATTTGGCAGTCTTCCCTTGCAGATGTCATTGATATGTCGGCAGCCTGGCTCTTTATTGGTTTAATGGTGTGGGGTTTGCCAGTACCGCTTCATACCCCACTGATTTATGGGTAGGACTGTCTCTAGAGGCAGTCCTTGGGTTATATTAATGATTTAGAAAAGAAACACTTGATCTTGAAATGTCATGAATGCAATTTAAAACTTCATATGCAGTGCAATTAGGCACCTTTTTATTACACAGCTAAGAACTCTACTTTTTTACATTTCCCATATTAGTTAACCTAATAATCCTACTTTTAACTTGATGGGACTCATAAATGTTCTGTTCACGTCAGTGTGTTCAAATGTTTGTCCTCTTTAGATAATATCAATAAATGAAGTCAAATGACCGTGATCACAGATCCACATATCTTCTAATCTTTGATCTGATTAGATACACTCACAGACTTAATGTGCGGCTGGGGGGGATTTTCCACACCTTGGTTTAATTCAGTTATGCTTCTGTTGAGCCGCATGGAAGGTGAACAAGGTGCTAAAACAAATGTGGGAAAAGTTACAGGAAAAAAGACTTTTAGTGTTGTCTCTTTTATTCCTCATGAATAAATATTTTTTTAAAGTGGGACATTATTGGTTTTTTTGTTATGTAAGACAGGATGTATTTAGAGTAGCTCTTGGAGTAACCCTCGGTCACCCAGATGTAGTACTGATAATTTATTGAGCATAGGTGTCAATACTTTATTACTAAATTGAATTCATAATGCAAGATTTGGATCATTTTTCATGTTTTTACTACTTTTAGTTTGTTAGAATCATTAATGATTGCAAATCAGTGTGGATATTTTAAAAATGATCACTTTTCCTAATTATTTATCGTGACAGACGGTTCCATTTAAAGACCCGGTCCGATCATCTTCTGTGGTCTTTCATTTATGATTATACAATTTTTAGCCAAATAAAAAAGCAGATGCTGTCTAGGACATAGTTTCTGCAGAGCAGCAGCATTTCAATAGAAATTCTTCTCTGAGTTGTGGACAGGACTGTTGGCCAAGAGCAACCCTGTCCCTCCATCTCCTCCTTGTTGCTGTTAACTTTTCTAATATTTATTGTCTGCTTGCTTATTAACAATGATTTGAATGAAGAAATGCTCTGAATTTTAAGTTTAATTTTCTTCAAATATGTCCTTCATCATCAAAAAAATGCCACAAGAACATGTTAAAAACACTAAAAAACAGGATTTTCATCTGAGTGGGTCTTTAAACCAGTTGATGACTTTTATTGTGAATGACAACCAGGCTATGAGTGACAGCTGGCCTGCACAAAGTTATCAAGTGAAAATGGACTTTTATCACATCTAACCACAGAACTGACTATTTTTCACAGCTCCTCATATTAAATGTCCCTCTGGAATTTGATTATTCTAGAAAAAAAGACCTGACTTTTGATGTTGGAAAAAAAAATTGAATTTGTTATGCGCAGCTTCTTTTATTTTTGCTCCAAACTCTACTTTTTTGGGTCAACATCCAGCTTTCATTTTTTATTATTATTATTCCACAATCCTGAGGTTTTTTTTAATAAACGTGTAAAAATGTCCTTGCAGCTTTGGTTTAATTACCGTGCAGCTGCAGCTCGTGTCCTCTGGGAGGGAAGGTGGAGATGGAGGGAGGGAAGGAGAAAAAGCGAAGAAAAGAAAAAGAAAAAATTCACTTAGAATGAGGAAGTGAGGCTGTGAGATGTAGTGGTACAATGTTGAAAAGATCCTTGCAAGGAGAGGGGGGGGAAATTAGGTATTGTAGGTTAAAGGGATTATATTTAACAGAACAAGGGCATCAGATGACAGGCTTGTCCTTAAGTGTTTTTACATAAGTACATTTTGAGTGCAAGCGTTCTGGTGCATCTGTCTATGAAATGTTTCAATTCCATTTCATTCATATAGCCCAAAATCACAACCATGGCCGTCTCAATGGGCTTCACACCGGTATTTATGCAAAAAACATAAAAGCAATCATAAAAAAATGAACAATATCTGGTTGCTAAACTAAATATAGTAAAAATTAAATGAACAAAATGTTCCGATTGCCGGCTGCTGTAGAGTCTTTAAACTTAAAAGTGTGGCCTGACAGAAATAGTGGTTTTTAGATTTCATCATTGACTGTACCTGCACATAAGTATCCCCTTACCTGCTCATGTGTTTCTCTGGTCAGTTGAAGCAGTCTATCCTTTGAAGTTCAGTCGAATAATAGTTGCTCTTCTTCTCAGATCGGCAGCACAGACTTTATGCAGAGAGACAGCTAATTAACAGCCATCAAACTTCCCTTCTCCCTCTCTCAGGGGCTGGAATGGGAGGAGTGCAGCACAGTGGCAGCAGAAAGTCTGACACTCTTTCTCTCTCTGAGCACAGACCTGCAGCAGGGACATTTCCTCAGCCACCGAGAGCCAAGGACGCTTGGATCTGATCGCAAACGCTATGTGTTTTTTGCCCCGTCAGGAGGATTTTTACGGCGGAATTTTTTTATTTGTGTTTAAATTGGAGTTGGACTTCTTTAGAAAAATCAGCAACTCATTGGGCTTTGCTATGTGGATTATTGAAATGTTTTGAAGAGGGTTTGCTGTGTCTTAAGGCATGCCATCTTTGCTGTTATGCCGTATTTAGGCTTGGTGGAAGCTCAGAAGGTTTCCAGGCTTCCCTGAGAAGTTTTTAAAGCCTTATATAGCCTTGTGCAAACCGTTTTGTCAGCTGGGTTCACGTTACCATTTAAATAAAGTAAAATGTTGATCTCAGTGTGGTACGCAAAACAGATGGGGAGCCGCTTCCTTAATAATATACGGAAGGCCAAGAACTTTCGACATCAAAAAATGGTAGGCATGTGTTTCAAATACCTAAGCATGTTCTAAAGATCAGTTTCCATTGTTTACCATGACTTTGACCCTACGTACACAGTTGGCATGTGTGGCGCGTTTTCTCACTGGACTGTCACTACCTGATAGTGCATGTACTCACAGTTGAAAGAGGCTTGGGGCAAAACGGTTGGCACTTCCGTGAATTAAAAAGGATGCTATGGTTGCTATCAAATACCAGTCCCTGATTGGTCAAAATTCAACTGGTTTATTTTTAGATGCACCTTCAAGGGCAGCACGTTTTTTACGTAGAGCCGAAAAACATTTAAAAACGTGCGTAGCGATGCATGAATGCAAGGGTTTGGAATGCAGAACATAGACTTTTCATTAGAAGCTTTCCTAGAACAGAGTGAATGTTGTCGTGTAATGCTACATACACACCGGGCATACTTTGCGTGTTCCAGAACACACTACAGTATGCACATTATCATGAACTCGTTTTTAGCAAAATATGGTGTTCAAACCGAACAAGCAGGCAGCAGCAGGAAGAGGCTTTTTCTTCTTTTGCATTTTTAATGTTTTAGCACATGTCCGCCACCTACAGTTGGAAGGGGCTCAGTGCAAAAGGTCAAAACAAAGCAAATTTTTCAAATCTTGCTCTGGGCTTTTTCTTTCACAGCTCTAGAAACTAGAAACTAGACTTTTAATAGGAAGTGGTTGCTTGAACGGGTGTTGCCTAGCCTGCTGCGATGCTGCATGAACGCTTTCATTAGCGCATTCAGCTAATGACCAGCACCAGACAAGCAGGTAGTGGCAGGAAAGGGATTCTTCTCCTTTTTTACTGTCTACTAGTGCTCATACACAAGATACACAACCTACAATTCGTATAAGCTCAGAACAAGAAGTCAAAGTAGTGCAAATCTTGTTCCAGGCTTTTGGTGTTCACAGCTCTGTTCTTTTAAAGGTTCGTCTTGGTGTCATATAATTCCGGCCGGGCAGAGAAAGGCAAATATTAATTCCTCCTTTCGTGGTCATCTTTACAATAGTTGGCACTTCAGTGTAATGAAAAGGACGTAACCCACACACCACTACCAAATCTGAGTCCCTGATTGGTCGCATTGCCGCGATAAAGCATCAAAGCGTTGAACTTTTAGCGCAGGATCAATGATCAGTTTGTACGTAGAGCCTGCGACCAGACTTAAAAATTTGCATAGAGATGTGTGCAAAGGGTCCAAATGTGTGCGAATCCTGAAATTCTGGTAACGTGCATTTGCATAGACTTTTCATTAAACATGTTAATGAATTAAACATGAGTCAACTGTCAAGCTGTGAATGGAGCTTGAACGTAGCATGACAAAAGTTTTTTAAATTATTATTTTTTTTATTATACCGCTAATCCATCTCTCTGACATTTAAATATTTACTCTTTTTTATTGAAGTAAATGCTTAAATGTAGATGTGGTCAGTAAACGGTGCTTATATCTGCTTATTCATCCTGTTTGCAGCAGGTTGGTAAACAAATAAGATTTATTGTTTTGTTCGGGAATAAAAGATGAGGGTCTCAGCTGTTGCTGCTGTTTAGCTTTCAGTGAGATGAAGAATTTAATGTTGTAATGAGGCTTCATAGTGTATGATTATTTTTTTTTTTTTTTACACTTTCCTGTGATTGAAAAAAATAATAAAATAAAGGAGCAATTTTTAAGACCTAGGTTACCTTTCACATCCATTTTCATAAGATGGCTGCCGGTCAAGGATATAAGATGCACATTTCTAAATATTTAATGCGAGATATAATTTCTCGCCTTAACGCTTTGCTCATTTCGGATGCAGGTAAGCGTCAACTTGCATGTCTGCTTTTGCTTCACAGAGGTGCCTCGGCTCAGACATTTTAACTGCACTGTGCTCATAAAGCTGCCCACTCAGCTGCTGCTGCCAAATCCATTTTTTCTAAATGAGCTGTGTATGTTTTTTTCTATACAGCCTATTTAAGTGTAAGTCACATTGATAGATTTTATATCTAAGGAATCTGTTGTTGGAAATGAAACATTGCTGCCTCTTTAATGCATCTTTTCAGTTGGGATCCTGCACAAACCTCTATTAAAAATAGAGATTTATTACAAAAAAACTTTTTTATGTGTGAGCTCTGAAAATAATCCTTCTGAAGTTCATTGTGTCCTGGGTGTGGACGGACAGCAACACTGCCTGTCGAGACAAGCCAGAGGACAAAGCTGAATCAGTGGTGCCAAAATATAGGTGGGCATTTCTGGCCAAACAAAATAAATCCTAACAACCTCAATGCTGAAAAGCTTGACAGAGCAGGGAGCGTAAAGAGGGCTTTGTCAAAATTCCCTGCAGGGAAACTGTCTGCAGCAGGCTTAGATTTCTTATCCTCATTCTTTTTTTTTTCTCAAGATAAGGAAGTTTTTGACATAGCATTCCTTGACAATGCACACACGGACACGGTTATATGGAGAGACACCCAGCAGGAAGACAGAGCACTCTGACAGTCTGTGGCTTTCATTTATTTTCATCATTTAACAGCTTTAAACTAAATTATTAACATAAAGGGAATCCAAAAATGTAAACACATTTTTCCAAACTGAAACAGACTGGCTTATTGCATCTTTTTCCTGCAATAAGAGCTAGAATCAGCTGAACATTCACTGACGAGGAGAAAGAGGAATAATGTGTTTGTTAAGCTTTGCTCAATGATCAAATAATGAAAAGAGAGATCTTGGGATAAAAACAAAGATTTGTTTGTGATATAAAAGATGTGTATGAAATAAGCCTCTAGTCTTCGACGTCTTGCGTGGGATAAGCTCGGACTTCAAATGAAAACATTCCAGCTCCTCGTTGCTGATAGTGGCTGAGGGACAGTCCATGACAAAGCATTGATCCAGGTGGAGGCGGACTGGGAAAACTGTTTTGAAAATTTTGATTGGCTGATGCGAAAAAAAGGCTGGGAATTTAGCCATTGGTTTAAAGTGAAGTAAGGGTGTAACGATTTATCTAAACAAAAATTTAATTCATATCATAATTTCTGGTCGCTGATCTGATTCATAATCAATATTGGTTCATTTTGAACAATCCAATTTACTGACCTATCCTACAGACTGTATGGTGACATGTCCTTGCAAAATTTAAAGTGTTTCCACAAACTGGACTGTAATGATGAATTGATCATTTTTTGCTTCCATCATGTGTGTGTTGTCCGCTGTGATTTGGTCATTTTTACAATATAGTAAAATAAACTTACCATGTCTCAATTCAAATGGCATTTTCCATTCAATTTTTCCGATCAGTTTCTTTTTTCCATGCAGTTTTATAATGGTAGAGGTCAATTTGATTAAAAACTTGCCTCAAACAGATCAATCTGGTTTGATCTTAAAAATTAGAACCGACTAATCAGTTTAGTTGATTAATTGTCACACCCCTAAAGTGTAGTGAGTAGTGTCAGAATCCAGTGTACCTGAAAGTGAGGTTGATCTTCCTTTTTGAAATAACACCAAATCATCACTAGACTCATGTTGTGAAAGGTGCATGACACCGTAGGATTTGGGTTCTTCAGAGCAGCTGGACTTTTGAGGTTTGATTAGAAGACATCTCATTAGTAATCTGAGTAACGTCTTCTAGACGTCCAGTTTCAGTCTAGTAAGTTGGACAAACTGCTGCAGCCACAGTTACTTTGAAAGTGTGCTCAAGTTTGATATGAAAGGCAATCTGGGATCAATGAAGTTAGACTGTGTACTTTAAAACATATAGGTGTTGCAATTCATACTTTAAATCTGTACATTTGCATTGCAGGGTTTCCTTTCCCCGCTCATAAAAATGCTCATTTTCTTAGCATGGTAAATGGCGTGTACCTTTATAGCGCTTATCTGCCTTCCTCAAAGGCCCAAAGCACTTGACAGTCAACAGTCCCATTCACTCCGCTGCCAAACACTGGTACCAGCCTTCCACCAGAGGAAATGCTGGGTTCAGTTAGTGGCAAAAAGGCAGGCAAGGTGGGAATCGAACCTTCAATCTTCCAACCAGAGGTCGACCGCCCTATGGATGGGTCACATGCTAGGATAATTTTGCAGAAAAATCTATGAAAAGTTGCAATTCCATGAAAGTTCCTGTACATTTTGTTTTTTTTTTAATTAGCTTTAGGCTCTTGTACAGGCAGATTACTAAATTGACTAAATAAGCACATATTTGTAATGTCAAACATTCTTAACTAATTAGAACTGAAACACAAGTTAAAATAAAAAGTAAACTACAAAGTACATTGTTGTAATTGTACTTTAAAGCAACTTGGTTGAGACATGAATCGAGTTGTGTTAAGTGCAAAGAAAATGAAGCGTGTGTGTGCATATATATATGTGTGTCAGAGCTGTCAGGTCTGTGAAGGTCAACAGGCTGATTTTTTTTGCAGCTCTTTGCTGTTGTAAGCACTTTGGATGCACTGTGCCTTTCTCATGCTAATCAGTGTCACAAATAGCAGGCTACAATCTCCCAAAAGCTCTGAACAGGACTGTGCCTTCACATCTTGAGGCATTCGTCTCTGTAATTCTGGGAAATCATTGGAAGAGACATGAATGAGTGAGATTACATAACTAAAAATGAAAAAAAGGGGATAGATAAGGCTGCTGAGTAATGGTTAATAGTGCTTTTATATTTATAAAATGTAGAAATTATTCCATCTTTGGCACCATGAGGATTATAAAATAGAAACTTTAAGCCTTGAGAAGGATTTAGAGTGCTTTTTTATACTTTTGTTTAATTGTATCCTCAGGAGGAAGAGCCTAACATGTAGAAGGAAAAATGCTGTTTTTGTCTTTTGATTATTTTCTGACAAGCTCTGTTCAATTTGTTGACATGTCACAGTCTACCACACACACATGCGATTAATAAATGATTTGTAAGACTGAGGATGTGGTGGTGGTGAAACTGGACTCCTTAGAGTCAGTAGTAGAGGGAAAGATGCTTTAAAAACTGCTGGATAACTCCACCCATCCCCTCCACCAGCTTCAGTACCAATGCAAGAGCACACAGACTAAGACCCTCTTAACAAGGACAGAGCGCCACGGAAGCTCTATCCTTCCTTTGGCAATAAAACTGTATAACTCTTCTATGAAGACTTTGTAAAATCTCTTGACGGCATTTTATATTCATTTTACACACTGCTAAGTTGCACTGCGCTGTATTTGCAATGTAGCTTTTTCTTTGTTTGTTCCATATTGAAATTTGGTATTCAGCTCTGCTTAAAAATGCTATCTATCTATCAAGCTCTGCCTCTGGAACCAGCTGTCATCTTGATTTTTGTGTGATGTTAAAAATGATTGATGCATTTGGTTTAACTCCAAAGAGGCTCCTCAGACGTCCACACTTGAGGTAGTTGTTACTTCTTTACCTTGAAGCCTGTTTCCTACCCTTTTGGTGTGCTGCCATCATCATTCAAGTGCTTCGTCACCATGTGTTTTGTCTGCGACCGTGCACAATCCATGCATGCGAGTCCTGGACCTGCCGGTGGGCGAGGGGCGGCGGCCCGCCTCCACGATGTTTACATAATTGCAGTTTGGAGAAACCAGCAATTCAGCCCATACTCTAATTAAACTGTAGCAAAAGAAAGCAAGCACACAACAAAATGTAAAACAATGCGCTTCTCATGAATTATGTTTGTGCCCACTGCGATAGATTGTAAACCTGAAGTAGAGCTCTTGATCCTGTTGCAAGATAACAACAGAGTGAGGACTGTGTTATCACAGTTAAGAGCTAAGCTGGCACATTTTCTGCCTACTTCTTAATGTGTCTTCTCTCCGCGCCTGCAGGGAAATACTCCTCCGGTGGTTGTGAACACTGACACGCTCGATGGCTCCCCATATGTAAGGATTATCTCTGATAATTACTCCTCCATGTTATTATTATACATCAGAAAGATGGCTTACCTGTATTCCTTTATTTTCCAGCATTCGTTTGTACTTTTTATTCATTCTTGTAACACTTCTGAATTTCTTTAAAGACATGAACTGTAAGGGATGACAGTTCAGAGATCTGTTTTAATTTGCAGAGCGTACTTGCATCATTTCGGCACTAACAGACATTTTTTTGGGTCACACAGTAAAACTTTGTGTTCATCAACTTTTGCTCATCTGCTGGGATGTATTTAATTTAGTGGGAAGTGTAGCCAAGTTGTTTATTCTAGAGTCAAATTAGGCTAAAAGAGTCATGCTGCCATTGCAAACTAGATATTTCACTCTTTGGCTCACTAGATTATGACATCTTTTTAAATAAATTCAAATAAAAATATGAGTAATATACATTTTACAGCAAAATATACAATCATTTAACTTGTTAGATTGAAGTTCTGTCACTGTGACTTAATCAACGTCTCTCACAATCAGGTAAACGGGACAGAAGGAGAAATCGAGTACGAAGAAATCACTTTGGAAAGAGTGAGTCAAAGCTTTAATTTAAATTGTATGTGATTATTTTAATACTATGTCAATTCAAAACCTGCCTTTGCTGCTGCAGGGTAACTCAGGCCTGGGCTTCAGCATAGCAGGGGGCACGGACAACCCCCATGTGGGTGACGACCCTAGCATCTTCATCACCAAAATTATCCCAGGAGGAGCAGCAGCACAGGATGGACGGCTAAGGTGAAGCCACACAGCAGCACGGAAATCTGAAATTCAAATAGAGAACACCTGGTGCTTTTATGTCAACAAACAGAGAAAAGTTAGCTTACTGTGTTCTTGTTATGTCCAAAAAATTGTGTACCTCCACCCACTGAATGTTAATCCTGTTTAGGATCAAAATTACATCAGAGGGGAAGCACTATTGTTTCAAAATAAAAGCAGTACTTCTTTAACTCACTATTCTGGATGACACCAAAAATAAATAGTGGCTCAAAGAAGTCAAGTCTCTGCAAAAAATCAAACATATTGGTGTTTCTCCAGATGTTTCTATGCAGATTTTGCCTTCTTGAGAAAATGGATCTCCTCAGGAGCAGTTTTGCTGCAAGAAAGACATGATGCACGGAGGAATTCTCCTCTGTAAGGCTGACCTGAAAATGTCTGTCTGAAATCACTGATTAGGCCAGAAAAAGCTACCGTTTGGCCTTTCATGAGAGTTTCTGTTTAAGCTTCATCTTTTTCATCTAACTAACGCAACGAGTTTCAAAAACTATTAGGAAAATTGTAAACCCCATTTAAAAGATTTTGGAAAATTATTCATAGAAGGATAAAAGTCACTGAAAAATTCATAATTGGATGTATCATTTTTAGATGGTTTATTGTAAATTGTCCTCGCATCTTCTGGAAACTATTAACCTCAAGTACACAGTTCTCAGTTCATGATTTACGTAAGGATTTGATGTCTTGCAGTCGTACCATATTCCAGTGGGAATAGCCCTCACTGGAAAACAAATGTCCATCTCAAAACAAGCCAAATAAATACATAGTCTAACTTGTTTTTCTTTGTTTAACTTGACTAAATCAGCAAATGGAACTGGTAAACTGTAATATTAAGATTTCCTGAAAGGAATTGTGAGCCCTGTCCTTCAAAGACAAAATTCTATCTTGAAATTAGCTTCAAATACTCAGATTTAGGCTTATTGCTCAAGTAAGTAAAAATGTTAACTCTTAGAACAAGCATGTATGCTCAAAAAGTATGTATGTTTAGATATTTTTATACACTTTCCCTACAAATAAATCCTATTTGAAGTGATATGACAGCAAAACAAATCCTTATTTCTAGTTCATAATAATCCTAAAATAAAACAAACAATAAATAAGAATAAAAAATAAAATAGTTTTGAAACCATCAGCTAGTATGTTTTATAAAACAAGATCACTCACCATTCAGAAATAAAACTTCTGCTAAAAATGTTATGTGAAGTGAAAAAAATAATGAGTAATTTGAAATATTCCTTGAATTAGGATGATTTCAAGATCAAATAACTCAACAACATATTCAAGATTTATTATCTTCAAACATGTTGATGCATCTCATGGAAAAGTTAAGTTTGTTATAAGTTTGTTAAGATATTTAAAAAAGAAACTACACCAAAATACTTGGTGAGTTTTGCACTTTTGCAGTGTTCCGCTTTGAAACATGCAATAATGTTACTGCTAATGTAAAAAATAATGGCGTTTTTTTAAGGTTCTTCTTTCAGTTGTCTTTTTTTTAAACTACTAAAGCAGAGAAGCTAGACTGAAGCCTCTTAAGGCGCTGAGAAAACTTTGTGAAAGAATTCTACCTCCTTTAGGTTTGCGTGAAGGGGATAGGGTCAGATGTCTTCAGTGAAACTGAATCTCCAAGCTACAGCTGGAGATTCACCGCTTCTGACCCTCATTGGTGGAGGATTAAATTCTTTCCCCGCCAAATCGAAAGGACATGCTGTATTTTTTTTTTTTATCTCACAGTCTCTCTCCTTATCTCTCCTTCCATTTCTCAGCGTGAATGACTGCATCCTGTTTGTGAATGATGTTGATGTGAGGGAGGTGACACACAGCCAAGCTGTAGAGGCTCTTAAGGAGGCAGGTGCTATTGTCCGCCTCTACGTCCTCCGCAGAAAACCAGCAGCAGAGAAAGTCACTGAAATCAAACTTATCAAAGGTCCTAAAGGTATGTGGAAGCGAGGAGTGGTGTACAGCAGCATCGCCTTTGTGTGGCCTAAGCTGCACCCTCTGGATTTAGTAAATCTGCTCAGTGTTTGCTCTCACCCCCTTTTTGCTCACTTTCTGCTCCTCTCATCTCTTCTTTTTTTCTTCTTCTCAGGATTAGGCTTCAGCATTGCTGGAGGGGTGGGAAACCAGCACATACCAGGAGATAACAGCATCTATGTCACCAAGATCATTGAAGGCGGGGCAGCTCATAAAGACGGAAGACTTCAAATTGGGGACAAGATATTAGCGGTCAGTTATAACAATAAATCTGCCACGATGTAGAAAAAATGTGCACAAACTTTACTTTTTTACCAGATTAACACAAAATCACACATCTATGTGTTCATATATTGTCTCCAAATGTAGCACCACTATCAAAAGCCATATTATTAAAACTATAACTTTAATCACATTCATTTACCAGTTAAAAACACAAACCACCAGACAAATCTCTGAACATCGTGCTGCAATGAATTCCAAGAGTCCTTGCTGCCATCTACTGGACAACACCGGATCTCACAGCAGGAGCTTACCTCAAAATGGTGCTTCCTACCCACTAAATGGTGTCTTAAAAACCCTTACCTTTAATAGAGGAGCTGAATCTGTACGTAAACGTGTATATGCTCGCAACATCACAGTTCAAGCCTTTTTTAATATCCTGTAAAAATGTATCTTGTAGCTAGACTCACTTTTGAAGACATACAGACCTGGATGCTACAAAATAAGATAAAAAAGATTCTGGGTTAAAAGACTCGTTCGATCTCTGGCTTTATTTGTACTCTTCGGGTCATTGGAGTCAATTAATTAACCTGTTTATATAAATAGTACATGTGAAAAACAATCTCAGTTAACCAAAGAGCTACATTGACGGAAAAAAACTGTAAAATAATAAAAATGATACAAATTCATATAATCAGGTCATATTCTTTGCATTTTAGCTGCTTCCTTCAGGCAAATCAAATTATTTCATCTGATCCCCGTCTCTGCATCCTTCTTGCTTATACCAGCCCTCATATCCTCGTGGACTACACCCATGAACCTTCTGTTTGGTCTTCCTCCTGGCCTCTTTCCTGGTAGCTTTTGCATCTCCGGTATTTTCACAGTTCCTCTTCTCAACATGTTCTTCCCTGCATTTGTGTATCCAAATCATCTAACATGAGCTGATCTTCTGGTGTTTTCATTCCTGATCCTGTCCATCCTCAACACTCCCACAGAGAACCATAACATCTTCAGCTCTTCTACGTCCAGCTCTGCCTTCCGTCTCTTTCTCAAAGCTACTCTTTCTAAACGAACCAAAATATAAAATAAAATAAATGCATTAAAACAAAAGAAAAGTGACATAGTGCAAAAAGAACTTCTAGAAAAATTAAAAGCAGTTAAGGATAAATGTGTGAAATATGAAAACAATTTTTAAAAAAACAACTAAAAGTAAGAAGTTAAAGAGATAAACCCAGATATTAACAAAAGGCATGTGGATAAAGATAAAAGGAGATTTGTACAAATTTTCCCCAAATTAGGCTCATTTTAAAAATATGAATATAGTAATAAAAATAAAACACCAGGATTACATTATACTTTACACATCTTACTGAAGAAAGTACAAGTATAAGTACATTATAAACCTGATGTATTAAAAATTCTCCTCAAAATTATTTATTATTTTTATCAGTTGTTACTCTTACAACTATATTTTTATTTATTACAAAATTATAATGGAAAATAATGGGTTTTGTTTTTTAATAATCCTGACTGTGTGCCTTGGCTTATCAGGTGAACAACGTGTGTTTGGAGGATGTGATGCACGAGGATGCGGTGGGGGCTCTAAAAAACACAGCCGAGGTGGTGTACCTCAGGGTGGCCAAGCCCAACAACCTCTTCCTAACCAACTCCTACAACCCTCCAGACCTCACCAGCAGTAAGCTATTGTTTATGTTTTTCTAGAGTCGCTTCAAGTCCCCTCACAGGAACAACAAACATCTTTGTATTAAAAAAAAAGTTTAAAATAAAAAAGGCATTTTAGTCTTTCATCATTTTATTTAATAACTAATAAATATAAATGTCACTTATTGCTTTTTTATTGCTTGACGTGTTTCCAGAATCACAAGACTTTTACAATGAAACATCAATTTCATATGAAAAATGTAAGAACAAATAACCTTAAATCTGGCTAAAAATAAGAACTGTAAGAATAAAAAAGAAATCAACCATCCAGCAAAAGAAGAAGAAAAGCTTAAAAAGCTATAAAAACACACAACATACATATACACAGTAACACAACATCACATGAAAGAAAAGAAAACAGTAAAACAAAAAGGCCAATGTGGACAAGCTTAAGCTACAGATGAGAATAATGTGTTCCCTGGAAACTTGGAACATGGAAGCATTTAGACCAGCCAGACCTCCAGAGAGACTTGTCAGATCTGGCAGATTGGTTCATCTGTACAACTAGTAAAAACAGCAAATAATTTAGCTTTTGAGCAGCCAAGTCACCCTTTCAAAGTAACGTGCAGATGAAAACTTAAAAAAATGTATTTAAAATATTATTTTTTACATTTGGTCTTCCAGTAAATCTCCATATACATTTTTATGTTTAATTCTTTATTCTATGTTTTATTCTCCATCCATCCATTTTCCAAACCTGCTTAATTTAATTCGGGGTCTGGTGGGATAGGTTGCTGGAGCCTATCCCAGCTACTGATGGGTGACGTCGATACACTCTGAACAGTTTGCCAGTCTATCGCAGGGCCACTGTTTTATTCCCAAATTTTGCAAAACTATGTCAAAGGGAAAAAAAAGACAGTGAGCGTAAAATTTTACTAAATGGTTAGACATAAAAACATTTTTTTCCTTTCAGAACACTCTTCAAATCTCTCCATTCAGAAAGAAGCTCTGAAAAAGAAATACTTGATGTATTCAGGACCGTTTTTCACATGTTTGTCTTGCAAAACAGACTCAAATCTTCCATTGGAAATTATTTTCTGCCTTCACAAAGAACCACACTAATAACAATGCTCTGAATAGAACTTTTTGGTGTTTTTACTCCGTGCTGAAGAAGTACCAAATAAAATAATTACCTCCAAATCAAAAAATATCTTGTGTGTTCTTTCAGCATATTCCCATATGGACACTGAGCTCAGCCACCCCAATTATCTTGGATCCGATTACCCACAAGCCCTCACTCCAACCTCACCAAGTCGGTTTTCTCCTGTTCTGCATGGCATGATGGGAGACGATGACATCCCGAGGTGAGGATTATTGTTTAAAACAAAACATTTCCAGGCATAATGACACATGTTTTCATGTTTTTGGAGGAAAGATAAACGTCAACTCTCCTCTTTTCGTCATTTCAGAGAACCCCGCCGGATTTTGATCCATAGAGGCTCCACAGGTCTGGGATTTAACATAGTTGGAGGTGAGGATGGAGAGGGCATCTTCATCTCCTTCATCCTGGCTGGAGGGCCAGCAGACCTCAGCGGGGAACTTCACAAGGGCGATCAGATCCTCAGTGTAAGAGCACTGTGACTCCTCTGTTTCAGGGAATACTTTCTTTAGCTGTGGTCATAAACACCCTTTCTTTGTGTGTGTGTGTGTGTATGTGTGTGACAGGTAAACGGTGTGGATCTGCGTATGGCCACACACGAGCAGGCCGCTGCCGCACTGAAGAACGCGGGCCAGACTGTAACCATCGTCGCTCAGTACAGACCAGATGGTACAACCGCAGACTCTGCATATGTGCTTACACATTAAGAGGATTTTAAAAAGCTGTTTCCTGTCAATAACTGTGCCAACATGTCTTTTACACTCCACTGAAAACTGGCTTCAATATCTAATGGTTTCTTTTGCAGAGATTTTTTTTTAGGTTTCACCCCAAAGAATCTGATTTTAAAATAAATGTAATGCTTGAAATGGACAAATACTAACTTTTTTTAGTCTTATATCCAAACTTTTCTTTTATGAAATACAAAGAAATGATTTAATATGAAATAAATCAAACTTTTATAACCAATATGACAACACTTTTGGTATGCACCACATAAAAAGCGAGGATTTAAAGTGTTGAAGACTTGTCGGCCTTACTGTTTGTTTTCCGTGCTTTAGAGTACAGCCGCTTTGAGGCAAAAATCCACGACTTGAGGGAACAGCTAATGAACAGCAGCATGGGCTCTGGGACAACAACTTTGAGGAGTAACCCAAAGAGAGGCTTCTACATCAGGTCTCACACCACAAATGAAAACAGCACAGAACACAGTCATTCCAACACAGCAGCCGTTAAATAATCCATGACTTCTGCAGGGAGAAGTCCACGGCTGTTAGACAACAACTGTTTCATTTCTGTTTACTGGAAGCATAATAATGTTATGTAAAAAAAATCAAATGGAAGACTCCTGAATACATTTGTTTAAATGTATATGAAGCAATTGCATCCATTTTGTGAAAAAATATTTTAAGGACAGCATGTAGTTTACTTGAGGCCCTTTAGGGTGCGCCAGTGGTTCACACACTCTTCAGCAAAGAAAAATAGTATTAAATATGTTTAAAATTTGATATGGAACTAGGAGCACTGTAGGCGTAGCATATTTGCTGTCAGGGATGCTCGCAAATGAAAAAAGAAAATATTTAAAAGAAAACTTTCTTCTGTTTTTGTCCATTGTTTTAGGGCTCTTTTTGACTATGACAAGACAGCAGACTGTGGCTTCCTCTGTCAGGCCCTGAGTTTTAGATTCGGGGACGTGCTGCATGTGTTAGACTGCGGGGACGAAGAGTGGTGGCAGGCCCGCAGGGTCAGCCCCCAGAACGAGGCGGAAGAGGTCGGCTTCATTCCCAGCAAGCACAGGTACGGCACAGTTTTTCTGAGAGATCACACCTCAGTAAAGTTACATTTAAATCTCTCCTGGGCTTGTTTTGTGATTCCTTCTCATCCCTGTTTACAGAGTGGAAAGAAAAGACTGGTCCCGTGGGAATACTAAAGAGAGGGTATGTTTGTTTCCTGAAGATGTTCCTGCTCCAAACTGTCCTTCTGTGTGTAAATCTGACACCTTGTTTTTGTTGCAGGATCATGGTCGAGACAGCTTGAGCACTCAAGGTGATGAATCCATCCAAACTTCACTCTATGCTAAAATATACCACATGAAAATGTCAGAGGGAGAGGGGAAACACTTTTTAACCCTAAAATTCATGCATGATTCTTTTCCACGACATGGAAAAATTGTAATCAAGGCTACATTTACACCGGGCATGAACGTGAACATGCAAAGCAGGGAGGGGCTTTTTCTTCTTGTTCTACCGTTTACTAACACATGTCCGCCACCTGCAGTTGGTAGAGGCTTGGTGCAAAATAGTGCAAATCTTGTGAATCTTGCTCCAGGCTTTTTCTTTGACAGCTCAATTCCGATTCCCAACTGTCTCAGAATTCCGGCCAGACACAAAAGCAATTATTAATTTCTCGCAAATGCACGCAGATGTTCTGCACAAAATAACAAAGTCATAGACCTCTCTGTGAGACTGTGGAGTGAAAATGTTAGTGCACATTTTTTGCTATTGGCGTGCTGTGAGCGGCAGGTCTTGGTGAACACTTCTATGACGCACAAGTGTAAGTAAAAGGTGCAGTAGGTGAGACACAGGCCCCAAACCCTGTGCATTGTGCAAGGAGCTCAGTAGTACTGTTCCCATTATAAGTAACTTGACTGTTGGAAATGATGAAATTAGACCATAGGAGTGTAGTTTGTGTGTTCATCCCATGGGCACTTTTGTATCACGTGCACACCCTGTGGGTGCAATTGTGTGCAGTCAGTAAGGAGCCAGTATTTGCACCTAACTATTGATCTGAGTGTGGCTTAATGACACCACGCGACAGCATTCACATAGAATGATGATTAACGAGGATGTAAAGTTGCAAATGTAAAGCCCAAAAAGTTGCTTTGAACATGTGACTAAATGCATCTACATTCTGCCAACAGGGAGAGATAAGAAAATGTCACAAAGTTATGAGACGGTCACTCAAGTGGAAGGTAAGGCTGTGGAGTGAAATGTTTGAAACTCCATTTCAGCATGAAATAAAATCTCTGTAATGATTTCTCCTTTGTGGCTAATCCTGCACTCTCTTTGTTCTTTTTCCCTCGTGATAAGTACATTATGCGAGGCCCATTATCATTCTGGGTCCGGTGAAGGACAGGATAAATGACGACCTGTTGTCTGAGTTCCCTGATAAGTTTGGATCCTGCGTCCCCCGTGAGTAATTGTGCTGTCACTCACGAAGACCTGTTTCTCACTTTTTAATTCACGTGGCTGCTGTCATCTGCTGCAGTTTGAGCGTGATGCCTGCACGAAAGCAATCGCTTTATTTTTGACATTTGCTGTAGCATGATCGAAATGCACCGTTCAGTTTTTTTTTCTTTGCTTGACAGACACTACAAGGCCCAAAAGAGACTATGAAGTGGATGGGAGAGACTACCATTTTGTGTCGTCACGGGAACAGATGGAGAAAGATATCCAAAGCCATAGATTCATAGAGGCTGGCCAGTACAACAGTCACCTGTATGGCACCAGCGTTCAGAGCGTCCGAGAGGTGGCTGAACAGGTGCCTAACGTTTTTAATGATTTAAAACTCTCTGTATGTGTTATCAATTACTGCTTCAAAACACATACAGTAAGTATTTTATCGCTGCTAACATGCTAAATCGATTTGAACGTCTATTTTTAAAATTTCCATTCAAAACCAACTGTATTTGGTTATGACAAATTTTTACATTAGTAGTAACACAAACTAAAGAAAGTTGTTATGCCGGGCAAACAGGTGGAGACCTAGGTGCAGCAAAATAGTCAATCTGACAGTTGAGTCAATCCAATTTCATTTGAAAAAAGAAACAAACCAGAAACCACAAATTAAATTAACAACAGAGAGGTGGATAACACATTAGAGCGCAGCAACATGGAGAACATCCAAACACGCAAAAGGAAGGGGATCCTTAAATACAAGATATACAATACACCAATACAATACACCCCCTCCATGAACCGGCACCTTAACGTGGTGGAGGGGTTTGAGTGCTCGAGTGATCCCAGGAGCTATGCTGTCTGGGGCTTCGGCTCCTGGTAGGGTCTCCCATGGCAGACAGGTCCTGGGTGACGAGCCAGACAAAGAACGGTTCATAAACCCCTTCATGAGAAAGCACATCATAGATCCAGTTGCGTCGCCCGGATTGGCGTTACCGGGGCCTCACCCTGGAGCCAGGCCTGGGGTTGGGGCTCGCAGGCGAGCGCCTGGTGGCCGGGGCTCCTCCCACGGGCCCCGGTCGGGTAAAACCCGAACGATCAACGTGGGATCACTCCCCAGTGGGCCCACCACCTGCAGGAGAGCTCAGAAGGGGCCGGTGCGATGTGGTTTGGGTGGCAGTCGAGGGCGAGTGCCTCGGCGGCCTAAACCCCGGTCATGGAACTTGGCTTTTGGGACATGGAACGTCACCTCTTTGGGAGGGAAGGAGCCTGAGCTTGTGCGAGAGGTTGAGAGGTACCGGCTAGATATAGTTGGGCTCACCTCTACGCACAGTCTGGGCTCTGAAACTCAGTCTCTCGAGAGGGGTTGGACTCTCTACCATTCTGGAGTTGCACATGGTGAGAGGCGGCGGGCTGGGGTGGGCTTACTTGTGAGCCCCCAGCTTAGCCGCCAAGTGTTGGAGTTCACCCCGGTGGATGAGAGAGTTGCGTCCCTCCGCCTTCGGGTGGGGGACAGGTCTCTGACTGTGGTTTCGGCTTATGGGCCGAACAGCAGTTCAGAGTACCCAGCTTTCTTGGTGTCTCTCGGAGGGGTACTGGAAAGTGCCCCAACGGGGGACTCCATTGTCCTCCTGGGTGACTTCAATGCCCACGTGGGCAACGACAGTAGCACCTGGAGGGGGGTGATTGGTAGGAACGGCTTCCCTGATCTGAACCCGAGCGGTGTTTTGTTGTTGGACTTCTGTGCTAGTCATAGTTTGTCCATAACAAACACCATGTTTGAGCACAAGGGTGTCCATCAATACACGTGGCATCAGGACACCCTCGGCAGGAGATCAATGATCGACTTTGTAGTCGTTTCAGGAGACCTTCGGCCGTGTGTCTTGGACACTCGGGTAAAGAGAGGGGCAGAGCTGTCCACTGATCACTACCTGGTGGTGAGTTGGATTCGATGGCGGGGAAGGAGGCCGGAAAGACTCGGCAGACCCAAACGTAGTGTGAGGGTCTGCTGGGAACTTCTGGCTGAGCCCTCCGTCAGGGAAGTCTTTAACTCCCACATCCGGGAGAACTTCAAACAGGTACCAAGGGAGGCTGGTAACATTGAGTCTGAATGGACCATGTTCTCCACCTCCATTGTCTCTGCTGCTGTTCGGAGCTGTGGTCGCAAGGTCTCTGGTGCCTGTCGTGGCGGCAACCCCCGAACCCGTTGGTGGACACCGGAAGTAAGGGATGCCGTCAAGCTGAAGAAAGAGTCCTATCAGGTCTGGCTGACGTGTGGGACTCCAGAGGCAGCTGACAGGTATCGGCAGTCTAAGCGAGCTGCGGCTCAGGCTGTAGTAGAGGCAAAAACTCGGTCCTGGGAGGAGTTCGGTGAGGCCATGGAGAAGGACTATCGGTTGGCCTCGAAGAGGTTCTGGCAAACCGTCCGGCGCCTCAGAAAGGGGAAGCAGCTTTCTGCAGGCACCATTTTCAGTGCACGTGGGGAGCTGCTGACTTCGACTGGGGTCATTGTCGGGCGGTGGAAGGAATACTTTGAGGATCTCCTCAATCCTGCTGACACGCCTTCTCTTGAGGAAGCAGAGGCTGAGAGCCCTGGGGTGGGGCTGTCCATTACCCAAGCTGAAGTCACAGAGGTAGTTAACAAGCTCCTCTGTGGCAAGGCACCGGGAGTGGATGAGGTCCGCCCTGAGTACCTCAAGTCTCTGGATGCTGTGGGAGTGTCTTGGTTAACGCGTCTCTGCAGCATCGCGTGGCAGTCAGGAACAGTACCACTGGACTGGCAGACAGGGGTGGTGGTTCCCCTTTTCAAGAAGGGGGACCGGAGGGTGTGTTCCAACTACCGGGGAATCACACTCCTCAGCCTCCCTGGGAAAGTCTATGCCAGGGTACTGGAGAGGAGAGTCCGGCCGATAGTCGAACCTCAGATCCAAGAACAACAATGCGGTTTCCGCCCTGGTCGTGGAACTGTGGATCAGCTCTACACCCTGTCCAGGGTGCTGGAGGGTTCGTGGGAGTTCGCTCATCCTGTCCACATGTGTTTTGTGGATTTGGAGAAGGCGTTCGACCGTGTGCCCCGTGGTGTCCTGTGGAGGGTACTTTGGGAGTATGGGGTCCGGGGAGCCTTACTCAGGGCTGTCCGGTCTCTGTATGACCAGAGCAGGAGCATGGTCCGCATAGCTGGCAGTAAGTCAGACCTGTTCCCAGTGCATGTTGGACTCCGGCAGGGCTGCCCTTTGTCACCGGTTCTTTTCATAGTTTTTATGGACAGAATTTCTAGGTGCAGCCAAGGTCCGGAGGGGGTCTGGTTCAGGAACCACAGGATTTCCTCTCTGCTCTTTGCAGATGATGTTGTCCTGTTGGCTTCATCGAACCAGGACCTCCAGTATGCATTGGAACGGTTTGCAGCCAAGTGTGAAGCGGCTGGGATGAGGGTCAGCACCGCTAAGTCTGAGGCCATGGTTCTCGACCGGAGAAAGGTAGTTTGCCCTCTCTGGGTGGGTGGAGTGCTCCTTCCCCAAGTGGAGGAGTTTAAGTATCTTGGGGTCTTGTTCACGAGTGAGGGAAGATCGGAGCGTGAGATCGACGGGCGGATTGGTGCTGCGTCCACCGTTATGCGGTCGCTGTACCGGTTCGTCGTGGTGAAGAGAGAGCTAAGCCAGAAAGCAAGGCTCTCAATTTACCGGTCGATCTACGCCCCAATACTCACCTATGGTCATGAGCTCTGGGTCATGACCGAAAGAACGAGGTCCCGGATCCAGGCGGCTGAAATGAGCTTCCTCCGTAGGGTGGCTGGGCGCTCACTTAGAGATAGGGTGAGAAGCTCGGTTACCCGGGAGGAACTCGGAGTAGAGCCGCTTCTCCTCCAAATCGAGAGGAGCCAGTTGAGGTGGCTCGGGCATTTAGTTCGGATGCCCCCTGGACGCCTCCCTAGGGAGGTGTTCCAGGCATGTCCCACTGGGAGGAGGCCCCGGGGAAGACCCAGGACACGCTGGAGAGACTACGTCTCTCGGCTGGCCTGGGAACGACTCGGGGTCCCCCCAGAGGAGCTGGAGGAAGTGGCTGGGGAGCGGGAAGTCTGGGCATCTTTACTTAGACTGCTGCCCCCGCGACCCGGTCCCGGATAAGCGGAAGAAAATGGATGGATGGACAATACACCAAGTGCAAGCAGCTGTGAGTGGGCGGGGCCTGTGGGAGGAGCCACAGCCTGCTTTTACAAAACACAGAAATAAACAAAACTGGCAAAATTCGTTACTTTTTTAGTAATATTATGAATATTGCTGCTGCTGAGATCTGCCCTAATTCATAATAATATTATGAATAATATTATGAATTTTGCCTACGAAAATAAAAGAAATCACTACGAAATCAATTAGCTGAAAAGGAATCAACACTGACTTTAAAAGTAAAAACTGATTTATGTAAAGCCCATTGTTTACCTCCATGGGTTAAAGGGGTGTGAGATGCGATGGGAGTTAAACATCTATTTTCTTTTTTAATTATTGAAATGAAAAGCGCTATATTTATAAAGATAGTTTTAAAAGGTGTAAAACTATCCTATTGTACTCTAGCTATTTTTTCTTGTGTTATAACTAACGTCTTCTTTCAATGAAACTTGTTGTCTTTTCTGTCCTTGCATGTCTGCACATGCAGCAGGGGAAACATTGCATCCTAGATGTCTCTGCCAATGCGGTCCGCAGACTACAAGCAGCTCAGCTGCATCCCATTGCCATCTTTGTCCGACCCAAATCCCTGGAGAATGTTCTGTACGTATTGGCAATGTTTTCTAAATGCTGAATGTTAAATGTTTGCTTGGTAAAAATTATGTATTCAACCTAAATCGAAAAAAAAGGAAGAACGGGAATCTTATTAAATGAATTTGACTGATGTCTACAGAGAAATCAACACTCGTCTGACAGAAGAGCAGGCCAGGAAAGGAATGGATCGAGCCCTCAAACTAGAACAAGACTTTCTGGAGTGTTTTACAGGTGAGAGCGTCACATGAAGACAGCCAGTTGTTGATGCATACCCATTCAGTGCTCTGATATTTACACACGCAAAATCTCTATGTAGGTTTCTAAACATCTGTAGGATATGATTCAGGAAAAAACTGTCAATTTCCACAATTTCTAAGTGTTCTGTTATAGGGGGACTGTTTGACATGGAGAGCAATGCAAAAATATGTCAAAAAGAATTGGCAATTTGGAATTCTATCTAAATCTTTGATGCAAATATAGGAAAAAAATGTTAATAAAAGTTAACAAAATTAAAAACCTTCATTTCAACAATTATGTTCATGTGAGTTTGATTGCAAGCAAGTACATGCAGCCATGCAATACACTCTTATCTCATAAGTTATCGTAGTGCAGTTGAAGAAATGAAGCAAAAAACACCTGCAGTGCAATGTTAATTAATGTGTCAGTGTGATCTAAAAGAAAAGAAAAAGATGGTAAAATGTGAGTTTCTTTTCATACTTTCTACCAACTGAATGAAAAAAAAACCATTCTGTCATTTCTTCCTTACAGCTGCTATTTATGACACACTTCACAGTGCATGTGATGTGTGCACTTGGCAGTGAGAGCCCCCTATGAGGACCTACGAAGAGCTTTTTTGAAGGGGAATAAAATGTCCTGACCAGGAATACAAAAATTCCCTTGTTCACACAGCTGTATGCACAGGATAAAATGTCTTAATTTGTCATCAAGTATGAACTCGCACTGACCCTTCACGTGAACTTGCAAAATTAAATATTGAAGAAAAAAAGAGCACACTGGGACTGAGTCCCAAATGTGATTTTTTTTTACAAGGCAGAGGCCAAATTTTTTACCTCTTACTTACCTTCAATGTTTTGTTGAAGGGTTGTCCAGCTTAACGTAGAAAAGTTATTAATCAACCAAGAAAGAAAGTATAGGTATTCAGTGTACACTAATGTCAGTATGCACATGTTTCAAGGGTAATATATTGTTTAGAAGTAGTTGAGATTATCAAAAAACCTTGTACATTTACATTTAACGAAATAGTACTGTTTTAATGTTTTACTGTATATGTGATATTAATCTCACACATGGTAATGCTTTAGACTAGAGCCACCTGTAGGCCCCAAAAGTAAAAATGATTTTGTTAATTGAAGAATGAAATGTTAATGTCAATGGAGTCAAAATTACATCACACTTGATCAAATTTTCTTTTAAAATGATTGCAAGGAACAGTCAATCATCCTAATTCACAACACCACCAATAATTTTTTTAATAGAATCAGTAGTAAAAATATTACATTTTATTGCATTTTTGACGTAATTGTTACTTTTGGCAACTTGATATTCCACCTACAACTCGGAGGCGAATTTTTAACGTACTGACACTCTGCAGAAACTATGTCCTAGAAACCAGTTTTGAAATTGGCTAAACAATATTTAAAAGACCACTGGTAACGCTTTTAAAATAAATCAAAAGATGATCGTGTGGGACTTAAAGGAAAAATGCAAATTTAACATCAAAGACAAGCTCTTATTTTTTCCCTAAACTTGTTTTTTGTGATGCCAAGTTGTTTTTTCCATTAGTTTTTGTAAACTATATAAAGAAATAGAAAAGGAAACAATGTGTTGGTGTTTCACATAAAACATTTACCGCTGGCTTCATTGGTCCACATATTGGTATAAAGCAGCCGCCCTGCCTTCTCAGCCTTTCACATTTTTTGAAAGCCAAAGACAGACAGCAGTGTGCAATTTAGGATGCAGTCATTTTTAATTCATTCCCCTACTTTCACCGCTCGCAGAGATAAAATATCAGATTGTCTATTTTTAGGACCTGTATGAAATCTTCCCATGTTTTAGGTCATATTTATGCAGCAAAGCAGAGAATCTGTTCGCCAACTTGGGCGCCAAAATGTTGGCAGCACCAGAAAACAAATACCAAATGATGCTTTAAAACCCCATCGTTCACATTTTCAGAACATGCTTTTTTTGTTTATTTACACTATGCGACCTGATGCTGTGTTCATTTCAAATTTGCTTTCTTTATTGATGCATTTTTAAAGATACTTTGCCAGTAAAAATGCTTTGAAATCTTCCTCTGGAATAATAAGCCCCTCAAAGCATATCTGAGGGAGTCAAAGCAGTAAAACAGTTCTGTTTTGGGAAACTTGGAGCATTTTAGCATTTTAAAGACGTAATTAGGGCAGATCTCAGCAGCAGACAGAAAATGAAAGCCAGGTCTCCATGCAAATCCGGTACTGTTTTGTTTCCAACAAGCTGTGAACAGCTGTGCTATATGGCATCTTATCAAACACTGAAAGAATAAATATGTGGGAGAATGTGTGTTAACATTTTTATAAAGTAAATGTGGTGAGGTCTTGATGTTTCATAAAATAATGCTGATTACTGGTTGTTTGCTACACTGTAAACATCTGATAAACACTCACTCTTTCATCTTTCCACCCAACGCTTCCATTTTTCTACCTCCTATGGTCCATCCACCCCTTTTTTTCTGATGTTTCCTCGTCCTTTGTTTCCTGCTGCAGCTGTCGTGGAAGGGGACAGCTTTGAAGAGGTATATCACAAAGTAAAGACAGTGGTTGAGGAACAGTCGGGGCCTTACATCTGGATCCCAACTCGGGAAAGGCTGTGATGCTGCCCCGCCCAACTGCCGCTCCCTCACAGTCACCGACCCGACACCGCCCTTCACCCCTCACAGCCAAGCCAGCCTCGCCTGTCTGTCTGTCCTACAGCAACGTCAGAGCTTTGGCAATCACTGTAAAACAAAAAGGCCAACATGGGAAGCGACTCAGCGAGGCAAAGACAGATACCAAAAAAACAAAAAAAAAGACTGCACAGACGGGAACACAGTGAAAAGATCTAATCAGTATTCCACATAGATGAAGCAGGACTGAACACTGAAGCCCTGAACACACTTAGCATTAAATGCACCTTTGATACGAGCTATGATTGCATCTAAAACTGGGGGAAACGTCCTAAACGCTTTAGTGATGCTAAATAACCTTTATGTGTGTGTGGGTGTGTATGTTTGCGTGGTTTTATGCATATTTAGGAGCATCTGCATTTTCCCACCAGATCAATAACAAACGAAGAAGTGAATTGAACACACAAGGGAGTAGCTGCAACCGATCCAAGTTGTAGGTTCTCCACACCGTCTAGATTTTTCTAGATGACGGGCAGCTTGAAAGAAAGCAGGGCAAGGGGGAGCGGTTGAAGAATTAAGAGCACCTCATCCCCTGCAGTAATCTCAAGTCTCATGCCTGCACTGAACACCTCCCAGCGCCAATGCCTCCTGATGTTCAAAGAGACACTGGCCCCTTGTTTTATATGGTCCCTTGGCCTTCTGACCTCCCCCTCGACCTTACAACTTCCTTTCTTTCAGAAAATTGGGAACTGGGGTGGGGCGGGGGGGTCTGGCAGATGCCACAAGTCTTTTCTTAGCAAAGACCTATGTTTTATAAGGCTCTTCTTGGTCGCTGGTGTGAGCTCAAATAACACCTCAGAGATCAAGACTGACTTTTGTTGTATAACTCATCTTAAATATTGCAAGACTTTATTTAAAGGAAGTTCAAATAACTATAAAGATAAACACTCATTATGCTGAATTTGTGCATGCATTCTCATAAACAGTAGGGACAGGGAAAAATGTTTTAAAAAAAAAAAAAAAAAAAGCATTAAAAGGCAGTAAGGTGTGTTTTCCTCTACTTCCTGGTTGAGTGGAAGAGTTTTCGCATGTGTCATGATGATAGAAAAGAGGAGAGAAACAGCTGTGAGAGGCTTCTCTAAAACCAGAACTACTTGTTCTCATCCAATTTTGTTTTTCTTTCTCGCACACACTCTCATGCACCCACACACAAAATATCACACCTAAACGAGTGGGACTAACACACACACACACACACACACACACACACACACACACACGGCATCGTAACCTCTGCCTGCTCATCAGAGTCCGGCATATTATCTGCGAGCCATAGCAGCAGAACTCTGAGCCTCAGCGCTGCGGCCCGTCCACTCGCTGGTCACGCTTCCAAAAGATCCCCCTCTGTTCCATTTGTACACACTGTTTCCAGTGACCACAGAAAAAAAGCCATGGTGTGTGGGTGTGTGTTAAAGTGTGTTTGTGTCTCTGCACAGCTGTGCACATTCATGTGTGGAAAATCCTCTGTCTGGGTGGGAATAGGTCTTCTTTATTCTTCCACTTTTCACTTCTTTGTTCCCCTTTCTTAAGTTTACACAATATAAAGTTAGTCAAAAAAATATATTGATGGCCTATATATATAAATATATACAGTATATATATATAAATAAATATATATATATATATATATATATCTTTTTTATTGCAATTTCTAAGGGAACCAAGTCTGTAAAAATCCACCTTTCCAGTTATTATTCCATTGATTCCTCTGGGTAATATTGCATTTTGGTCTTTGCACTGACTCACATTTCTATTTTGTCATTGTAAGATGCAGCTAAAAGCTACTCAGAAACAAACTGCTAAAGCCAATGTAAAGCAGACCTCACACTAGAGCTTTGAAATATATGACATGCTCTCGTTTGAAAACTAAGACACATGCAATGCAGCTGTGTGTGTTCATGACAATATGTGTCTCTCGCGTGCGTGTGTGTGTGAGTCGAATGAAAGTGCGATATTTCTGTATAAAATAGATACTATAAAAGAAAATATTCATTGTTTATAACAGCATCACGCTGGTTATGATGTTTATTACTTAAATGTGTGCATGTGTGAGAGACTGAGACACACAAGAAGATGTAGTGCAATACTGTTATGTTATGCAACGGAGACGGTTTGATGTGTGGGATTTGAAGAGTTCCTGAAAAGTTTGAACTGCTGTAAAGATCTGCTGTAAATGCAGCAGAGAAAGAGGGGGAAAAGGCAGTTTTAAGAGCATGTGTTTGTGTTATCTTATATGTTCTGAATTATAAGAGTGAAGGTGGAAGTATTGATGGAAATTAAGTATTTATTGTTTCTTTTTACTCACTTTTCTCTGCACAAAGTGGAACAGCTGAGGCTTGAGAATCACAAGTATCAGTTTCTGATTTATTATTTATTTAGAGTTGTCACTGTATTCATCTCAAGTCTGTATATTTTTGTGTTTTTTTTTTTTTCACATCAAGAAAACCATTTGGGTCTGAGCCACAAAAGCTGTAAATAAATTAGAGCTGCTGGGGTACACCAGCGTGGCTTTAGCTTGGCCATCCGCACTGCTAAAGGTGAAGCAAATAGGAGCCCCCACCCAGTTAAACTGCTCTGACATGGAAACATTTGCACACTCTGGGTGGACAACGCACACAAACACGCATCATATCAGCACGTTCCACACATGCATTTACATGCACACACTGATGGCGTCACCAAAAAGGATGGCAAGATCATGAATTGAATATGTTTTCAATCTCTTTCTTTAAGGGTTCAGTGTATTTCTTAATATATCCCTCAGCCATCCGTATCATAGTGTGATATTCCTTCTGAAGTATATGAATTTTTACAGAAAAGACTGATTACAAACTTACAACAAAGTCAACTGATGCAGAAAAATATATTAAATAATGAAAATATGAAGCAAAATAAAATGTTCCAGTTCAGTGAAGCGCTTGTTGTAAATTAGCTATAAAATAATAAAAATAAATTTAAAACCGCTTTCTGAATATGGACTCAGACGCATCTTTTTTTTTTTTTCTAATGCCTCCACAGGTGCAGGTTGCTAGAGGACATTTTGACCAGAGGATGGCGCTTGTTCTCCACTTTAAACTGCTTATACAAGCCTATTCTCACTGCATTTAAATGAACTTGCGCTTGCTCTTTTTTGCTTCTCTTCCAAATCCTCGACTCGTCAAAACAGAGGAAAGCACACAACCATGAGGATTCCTTTTCTCGCTGTAATTTTGTTTGCTAATGTGTGACAATGTGGGCTGGTGTGTGGTGTTTTGCAAGAGATCAGACTCTGCTTATGTCTCCAATGATTCTGAACTCTTGTGTTTTTTTTTATATCTGCAGACTGTACCGTTTTTTTGTAATTTCAATACAAATAGGCAGAAACTTTGGTCTTTTCAGAAGTATACTTTTTAATTAGATACCGACAACACCCCAATTGCATGTTATGACTCAAAAGCACAATGAAATGAGGAACCTCGCGTTTAATGAAAAAAATAATATGGATTTGTTTACCAAATAATTCACTATTTGATTTTTTTAAAGCGTTCCCAATGGTCTTTTGATTATGATTTTGCCGTTTTTAGTTAAAATCAAAAAAAGCTGTGTCATGTACTAGGACATAGTTCCTGCTAAGTGGCAATTGTTTATTAGAAATTCTCCTCTGAGTTGTGAGCCACCCCTACTACCCATCAACCATCTCTTTACACTCTCTCCTGCTAGCTTACAGTACCTCACAACCCCAAACTAACATTAGTGGTGCAACAACAGTGGAGAGCAATACTGGAGCTACTCAGCTGTACAGTTTAGAGCCAGATGCCAACTCAGACGAGGAAAACAAAGACATACATGGATCTAGTCATTTAAGCTTAATTTACTATGTGTCATTCATCATAAAAAAAATGCTACAAAAACATGTTAAAACACTATTTTCATCTGAGTGGGTATTTGGTGCATCTTCACAGAGCACAGACTAAAAGCATAACACATTGATACATCATTTTGCTCTGGCTTTCTGCTTGTTTTTTCATTAATAAAAATTACAAACCATTTCCACTAAATCACTTTTTTAAAGGGCCAGCGGCAAAATGCAAGAATTATTTTTTTTTTTATTTTCCTTCATTTGCATTCAGCATATTCTCTGCTGCTGCCAGACAACCAGCTGAGGTATTGCATGACAAAATCCCTTCTTTTTCAAAGTGTCTTTGACATGCATGGTATATTCTCAGTGAAGTTTTGAAAAAGTCCACTCTGGGTGAGAGCTTTTCTTGCAGCATGCAAAGTAGTTTAGGTTACCTATAATGACTCACTCATTTACAATCACATCTTTTTTTGTTGTATGAGAACTGGAGTATATCATTTCTAAAAACCAAAGCATCATTCATCAGCCTGACCCTCATTCCTGCTGAATGTTACCATCTGTGAGTGATACAGAGGCAGGCAGGCAAAGCAGAGAACATCCATCATATACTGTAAATGGGGATCTGAACCCACAAACTAGCATAGCTTTTATGGTGGTTGGTTTCCTCCTACTCACACAATTCTGTGATCCTCCAATCAGTCATAATGTCTGTTTCATGTAGCAGACCTTGCAGTGCATTTTCCCACAGAAGAACACAGCTGATCCTGTGAGAAAGACAAAAGTGTGACAGATGGATGATCAGAAAAATGGCTAAAAGTGAATTTTGATATTTGAAAAAAATAAAAAACAGAATTTAGTAATTCACATTTTGGCGCCCTTTATTTCACAGTATTTGCCTGTCATACTGCAAGATAAGACAATGGTTTCAAACTAAAGAGATATTAGTAGTGAACACTCTGAGAATAGTTAATTTATGCAAATGATTAGCATCTGAAGTAAATTCACATACAGCAAAGCTGGCAGACTGATGTTAACTGTCAAACGGTTTAATCTTACAAGCCTTGGTGGGATGTAAGTAACTGCTATTATGTGCTGCAGCTCATTTTTGTAGCGCCAGCAGTAACAATATAATAAACCCATGGAAGAGTAATGCCTCTCTCTGCTTGCTGATGGGTCCAGTGCTGCAGTGACAACAGCAGTTTCAGATGAACCAGCTGATCCGTGTTATGTGAGAATAAAGAGGACTCACGATAGTTCTATTTCTAAAACAACTTTTCATTTCAACACAACCAAAGCTCGTAAAGTCCCACTGTTTTTCTTTCTATTGTAAAGTAGTTTCAAGTTGTCTTTTAATTGCGATGACGCAGTTTTTAGCAAAAATCAAAAAGATTTTGTTTTTTTTTTAAAGACATATTTTCTTCAGAGCAGCTCGTAAAAAATTTGCCTCTGAGTTGTGGGCGGGATACCTGGCACAGAAGATAGCATTGACTAATTTCCCATCAACCCTTTGTTTACACTGTCTCCCGCCAGCTTATTGCACCTCACAATCCCAAACTAACATTAGCATAGCAAAAAAAAAAAAAAAACGGTGGGCAATGTCTGAGCTAGCCAGCCGTAGAGTTTTGAGCCAGAAGGCAGCTCAAATGAGGAAAATGAAGCCATAATGGATCTGTTTGTCGGCAAATGGATGCATCAGAATTGTAGCGGAAAAGTAAAAAAATTGGCAGTTGCTGCATCACAAACCGTGGGTTTTCGTCTGCTCCAGATCAATCACAATTTGAATGAAGAAATTCTCAGCAACGCAGTTTTAATTTTCAATTATTTTATATTTGTCCTCCGTCTTGTGAAAAATGCCACAAGAACACGTTAAAAACACCAGGTTCTTTGGAACGGGTCTTTAAGCTACATTCACACCACATTAGGCAACGCACATTATTCAGCTACTTTCAATTAAAAGTCTATGAAAAGGCACGTTTTGGGATTCCGCATTCAAACTCTCACATTCAAGCGTATCTACGCAAATTTTTACAACTGTTTTCGGGCCCCATAGACAAAGCGCACAGCCAGTGAACATGTGTTGCAAGTTAAACCAGGTTGAACTTTCACAAATCAGGGACTCGGATTGTGCGTTCAAAGCTCTCACAGTCATGCGTAGCTTCGCAGATTTTTCGACCGTTTTCCAGCTCTACATAAAGAAAAAGGCGTGGAAATTGAATGTACATTGCAACCAGGTTGGTCTTTGACCAATCGGGAACTCGGATTTAGCATTCAAACTCTTGCGTAGTTTTGCAGATTTTTACTACCATTTCCAGGCTCTATGTACAAAATGCATGGCCATTGAACCCACATTGCAAGAGAAACCAGGTTGAACTTTGACCAATCAGGGACTCAGGTTTGATAGTGATGTAAGGATGGCGTCCCCTTTCCTTCCCGGGGAAATTAATCATGGAGGAGAAATTAATAATTGTGGTGTGTGCCTGGCATTAATTATATGACACCAAGTCTTTCACACATGGGAATACAAAGAAAAAGCCTGTAGCAAGATTTGCACCGCTTCGACATGTGGCACCAAGCCCAACTTTAGGTGTTGGACATGTGCTAGTAAACAGCACTAAAAGAAAAAAAGAAGATGCTTCTCTCTGCTCGTCCAGTTTTAACACCATGGGCTAAATATGCGTTCAAGAATGTGTTTGGCACGTTCCTAAACGCACGTTAAATACCCAATATGCACAGCTTTACACATCTAAGTGATTTTTTTGGTGTATTTCTCCAAATTTCTTCTCTGATTTTTTATGAAATAATCCTAAAAACTGTTGGAAGGTCATTGTACTGTTGTAGAGGTAAAAAAAAAAAAAAAAAAAAGTCTAATTCAGTACTTTTAAAGAGGTTGCATCATTTGTTGCCTCTGGAAAAAAAAAAGTTTTATCTTTTCACAGCATACATTGTCAGAGTGGCTTGCCTGTTTTCTACAGTGCAGATTTAATTCTTTGGTGAAGCTAATCCTCTTACATCCCAATGATTATCCAGCAGGGGTATATCCACCAAGGAGTTTCACAAACCTCAAAGAACACACATTGTTTGTCACACACCGACTTCTCTGAGGTGTTTCAATCAGTTCACCAAAGACAATAAACAGGAGACTGCCAGAATCATTTGTTACTTTAATTGCAACACTGCAGCTACAAGATGATGTGTAGGATCAAACACAAATCCATCCCATATTAATCTTGTATAATTCATCCCAGCTTGTTGTGGTTTCATCTCACACTCTCTGCTCCCATGTTTTATTTTTCGTAACCCACCTGGCTCACATCAGCATGAGCAGGGTGGCTATGCTTCAGTTTCTCCAATGGAAATACTCTAAATGTAAACTTGCTTCGGTTGACGTGCTGCTTTTTTTTATTGTTGAATCAGACAGACTAGAAGAAGATTCATGCTCAGATTGGTGCTCTGCACTGCATGCTGCACAAGTCTGCTGGAGTTCCCACTTTGTGTTGCTGTGAAAGCAGCTGCCTTCCTACATTTATAGACCAGATAAAAGTATGGTATCATGTGGTAAAATCTAATGAGTTTTTGTGCTTCACTTTTGCTCTTTTATTCTTAAAGGCTTGTTAAAAAAATAAAAAAGGAAAAGAAAATCTTATAATCTAAAGCAGAATAACGAATTTGTTATACATTTCTAAACTGCGATTTTTGTCTAATTAGAACAAAAAATCAACTGTTTTGGCTTGAGAAAAGAGCAACTTTTCTCTCAGTTTTAAATAAAAAAAATTTTAGTTTGCACTGCAAAGTTCCACTGACAGTCAATTTCTGCAGGTGGAAAAAGCAACCTTCAAGTTTCATTTCATAAGCTGCATCTTTAAAGTTGGAGCTCAGCTTATAACACAGTTGAGGTCATTAAGCCTGATTTCATCTCTTGGCAGAAGCAATGGTATAATTATTTGTGATTTAGGATGACTGCTCTTCAAAGCATTCATCACTGAAACCAAAAAATATTCTGTGCTACAGGTGCGTATTCAATAATAAAACTCGAAATATTGGGAATACATTAGAAATTGTATTATGTTTTTAAAAAATGAGATAATGGGAATCTCTAAAAGTCCTAAAATGACTGTCCTGCATCTGTGTAGAAAAAGAAGATTTATGAGAAGAAGCTAAAGTGAACATGTCCATTCAGAGACGCTGTAATATGACCATGTAAGAGCTCTTACTTTGTTCTGCCAAAACATCTTGGTTCTTGTGCAATTGTATCAGTGGTTCCTGGCAAACAAATGGCATATTTAGCTTTTTTTTTTTTTTTTTTTTTTGCTTTGGGCCATTGTGCCTCTCTGACAATATATTAGCATTGATAAAAGCTTATAACTGATGGCACTGTGCTGTTTCAGCCACAAAGCTTTTTTTTTTTTCAAGGCACGATGCTTAAAAACCTATTGGCCAGCTGGAACGAAAACCAACTGTTTCCAGCATGATTTTCTCTACAGAAGCTACCTCACTGTGTCAGAGTGTACTAAAGTAAAGCTCTGAAATAAAGTATCCAAATGTATTCTAGGAAGGTCTAAAAATGCCTGCAGCTTTCCATGTTCTTTTTTTGTTGTTGTTGTTTTTGTGAAACTCAACAAATTTACTGTTGGTAAAAAATAAATGTATCTGCTTTTTTTCCTGTCATAAAATCTCCTGTTTGTAGACCCAATACAGAATGCTTAAAAAGCACTTTTTTTTTAACTCAAGGCATATATCTAATATTTTGTTAGGGGGAAAAAAAAAAGTAACTTCTTTTTCACTTCTAAGATATTTTTAAGTACTAAACACCCACTCCGTTGAAAATTGTGTTTTTGTGCTTTTAACATGTTCTTGAAGAACTTTAATGATGATGGAGAAGAAAATTAAGCTTAAAATTAAATTGATTTTAAACTAGTTAATAAATTAAGTTGAATTAAAATAGAAAATTAAGCTTAAAATGTCATTACTGAGTTTTTCTTTATTTAAATCGTGAATTAGGAGCAGAAGAAAAAAATGCACTTTGGAAAAGATTGCAATTGTATCGTCACAAATACAATGGGCAGACCAAAGGCTCCTTGCTCAGCTCCATTCTGCTGCAAATACCTGTATAGACGACTAGATCCGTGTGTCTTAACTCTTCTGAGCTGCCATTTGGATCAATGCTCCAAAAGTGCTCACCATTTTTGTTGCACCAGTAATGTTAGGTTGGGGGTGTGACGGATTGTAGGATAGCCGGAGAGTGTAAACAGAAAGCCCTCTGAAACGAGGAAGGGAAGGGTGGGCGAGGTTGCTCAAAGGTAAATTTCTAACGAATCACTGCCGCTCAACAGAAACTATGTCCTACAAAACAGTTTTTTTTTGTTTGTTTTGGCTAAAAACGACATAATAAGAATTAACAAAACCTCTGGGATCACTTTAAAAAAAGATTCAAAGCATGATTGGAGTGGGACTTTAGGGAAAAACTGGAAATTAACATTCACAATCCAATAACAGGCTAACAAAACAAGTGTAGGAAGACCAAATTCATCTTGACTGCTTTTTATTTTAAAATAAGAGACTTAAAGCAGTCAACTGCTGCCAATTATCAGCATCTAATTAGGTGATCATTATCTGTGTGTGTGAGCCTCAAAACCCCCAAATTTTATCAGTTTGCTGCTGTAACATGCAAGTGTTTGCCAACACAACAATATAGAGAAAGAACTTCTGGAGTGCTTACTGAAGCAACTGTTGTTGGAAGGCATACAAGGTCAAACAATTTGGAGTGAATCCTGCTCAGGTGTGAGTTTTCCTTTCTGGAAAACTTTCAAAGCTGTTGTCAATCTTCCAGGGATTGGATGTTCCAGAGCATGACAATTAGAATGAAACCTTAGATTTGTAGGAGGTTCACTTACAGACCTGTTACGACTCATGATAGAATGAGAAAAATGTTGTATGAAAAGGTTGCTTGGAAGCAATTTCTCTCTAAAATAAAAAACACAGAGGTTTGTAAAGTCAATCTGTAAAAACTAAGGATCTCATAAGATGCCCTTTGATTGAATTAAGCCAAATGAATTCAAGGAGCACTACACTGTTTGTAATAAACCCAAACATCATATACATGAACACCTCGTGCCTAATGTCAAATCCAGGGGTGGAAAAATGAAAATGTGTGGTTACTTTGCTGCCCACAGAACATGCACACCGTAAAGATATTGAATTGAGCACAATTTATTGAAGGGTCCATTAGTTTGCGAGCTTAAGAATGTAACAGCAAGGATTTTGTTAATGCACAGCTGCAAGTCTGCAGCAAACTGGCTAGAATACAGAAAAATAAAGGTGTTGCACTGGTCAAGCCAAAATTCTATTGGAACAGACGTGCGTTTGCATATGTCTGCACACCTCACTGGACTCAAGCAAGACTACAAAGCAGAACATTCTCCACCACAATGCAAGAGACCAGTAATGTGATATGAAAACAATTAATTTGATTTATTGCTACTAGAGGTGATTCTACGAGCTGTTGAATCATGGGATCTGTTTTTCACACGCTGCGTCTGCCTTTGGTACTAGTTGTGTAATAAAAAAATATGTCCAATGCAAAATGATGAATTGTGGTTCATCCGAGGTCGTATTGGCCTCTTTTTTAAGACCTGCCAACATGGAGAAAAGCTTGGAACGAAGGGAGGATGTGCTCTCTTTTTTCCTTGGTTTTGCGTGCCCTTGATTCCAGCACTCTTGCTCCCTTGCAAGCTCTGTTGTTTTGATTTCTTCCTTCTGTGTCTTATTTCTGTGTCACTCTCACAAAGCTGTGTTTTCGTACAGGCACTCAATGCAGCATGACAATCAGCAAAACTGGGATGATATTGGGGTGTCTGGTAACACTTCAAAAATAAATGTGTGCACACGCAGCTGAGAAATGTACTTGCATTGTCCTTCTGTTGGCTCAATCCTTGTCCCACAGCTTATCTACTGTGCACCCATGAGGTTCAAAAATTGAAGAGTTGCTGCAAAAAAGAACCTCTGAAAATTCCTCTTTCTGTGTTTATTCCCCTCTCTTTGTTTCCTCATCCTTTTTTCTGCAGAAGCTCCCACTGGTGCTTCTCAGAGCAAGTAGGGAGGGCATGATTAAAGTTAATAATGGGGAATTTCATGCCCTGCATATAGCTAATGGGACAGCTTCTGGTTGATCTGAATAATCCAAAACATAATTTAAATCACGCTTGTTAGAAGTTAGTTTAATTTGCATATTACACTGACGTGAGAACAGTAGAAGGGAAAAAATGAGAAAGGACAGTAGTGTCAAATAATATCAAATGTGTTACAAACTGTTGTCTTACAACAATACAGCTAAAATATATGCTAGCAACTGCTATTACATTTTTTGTGCAAAAAAAAAAAAGGCGTCACACATTGGGAAAATGAGTGGTGTGAGACGGAGAGCCCTGCTTGTGACTGTCTTCCTACAGAATTCATGATCCAATGCTTGTTCGGTTTCAGATTCCATCCTCTGAGGTTTAATTATTACTGGGGTATGTTCGATTTTCTGAGTGAGTGTTCTCTGTATTCTCTGTGTTTTAAACTGTTGTGATGTCAACAGAAGGAAATGGGGTGAAAAATGTAGTTGAATAGAACTCCTCTCAACAAAAATTTATACCACACCAATATCAGAAAGTCTCTTACCAGATACTGCAAGAACCCCTGGTTTTGTATTGCACAGACTAAACATTGCTACGGTCTTGTTATTCATCTTGAATTGCAAATATCTTATTTACATTTTGCCACTTGGATTTCAAATTTGCATTTCTTTTATTTTCTCATATTTTGTTCTGGGAAAAAAAATGCATTCACTTCCCCCAAGGAAGCAAATTTTAATTAACGAAAAAAAAAAACTGCACCCCAGCTCTAATGCAAAGAATCTGTTATGCAATGATGATCATTAAAACAAACTTCCTTTATAACAACAAGCTGCAAGAATATTAACATTTTAAAGATCTCTTTAAGGTTATGAGTTTCAAAATGAAGTAAGTATATTTTTTTCAGTGAGGTAGCTAAAATTATGATTGTTCTTCAATTATATAATCTATTCTAATTTTGCACTATGATGATAACCATAGCACATATTTTAATCTGCCCAAAGCAGCATGTCAAGAGGATTGGATCTGGGAAAAGCACTGATTCAATCAATCAGTATTTTATGCATCTCAGCTGTTGATCATTACAGGCTTAATTCCAAGGACTCTAGGTGCTGTTGCCAAGTGCAATCAGTTGCTTAAATGGAGTCTCATTTTCAATATGAAACTTGGGTGTGTTCTGCTTCTTTCAGAAGAAACTGATAAATGAATTGACTTCTGAGCAACAGCAGAAATATTAGGTTACTTCCCCTGAGATAATGGGCTGAACTAGCTTACTTATCTCCTGGTCTCATCATTTCAGATAAGTGAAACAGCATGCCTACTCCAGCAGCAAGAACTTTATTTATTTATTTATTTTTAATTTGTTCATTTCCTTCAGAGTCAAGTTAGATACATATACCCTGAATAGCACTAAATTAATGTGAAGCAATTGTCAAAATAAAAGCATGACATGTTCCGTGTCAGTGACTTTTTCAAAAAAGCAGGAATTAACTGAATTTGAGAAATTATTTTATTTTGCTGCAAAGGATACTTTGTCAACTTTTTTTCCAGGTCATGTGTATTCATTTATGTTTTTATGTGTACAAAAATGAAAGTGTTTATTGCATAATCTTTACATCCCAGGAAAGATGTCTACAGTGCAACAAAATGATGTAATTAAATCATATTTGACTTATAGGGTTCCTTGTTAAAATCCCAGCTAGATTCTAAAGTTCTTCTGAGGTTCTCTGGACTACCACAGGTCAAACACATCTCTGGTTAATTTTAAAAACAATCAGTACGTGCAAATTAATCTGAAGTTACTAATATATTGCAGATTCCTTAACAGCCTATGGTTGTTACCTCCTAATCGGAAAAATTAAAGCCAAATCTCCAGTATTCCAAACCAGTAAAGTTTTGATTTAAAAAAAAAAAGTCAAGGTGCATTCCAAAAAAAGTTTCGTTTTAGCTAAATACATATGGCTGGTGAACTTTTGACAGTCACGTCCACATCAAGTTATGATAAATCAAGCAACACTCGAAAAAATAAATCTGGAAAAAACACAAAGGACAAGGCTACGGTTGTGAATTTTATTTTGAAAGTCCAGTCGGAAATACCGTTATTTATCGCGAGCTTTGATTCGGCATGAGTGTTAGGGTACTGGAGTGGGTGGAGCTAACTGGACCAGTCGCCTCTGCGCTCGTTGCGGTGATGGGGTCTCCGATGGGCTGCTAACAGTAACCGTCCCTGTAAGGCACTCTAAGACGGAACTCTGAATCCTGACAGAAGCTTGTTTTGTACCTCTGCTTTTGCTATATTATATATCTTTGCGTCCATGTTTCAGCCCTATTTTGCTCATAAACTCAACACGAGCCGGGCCTGTCGCTTTGCATCCCTACCACCTTTTAGGATAATTTTTTTTTTCCCTCTAAACATTCGCAGGTGGACATTTTTCAGGACTTTTTTTTTCCGCCCGAACACGCCGGGAAAATGTGGTAAATCGGAAGCGGCTGGTTTGTGACAGAAATGCGATGCGTGTTCTACAAGACAAAGTTGGAGAACTTTCCCGTGCTGCTGCAGGGTGTGTATCCCGTTAAAGGCGTCTGTTTGTTGGAAGCAAAGTGCGCGGATCTTTCTTGTTTTCTGTAATTGCTGCGGTGTTTTTTAGAGGCCTTTTTTTATATATATATATTTAGTGCGAGTCTACTTTAAATGCGGACTGGCTTCCCCCACTTCCACCTTGGGTTTTCAATCCTTTAGTGTATTAATTTTTTTTTTACCACCCTACGTCAACACCATGGATCTGATGTACAAGCGTCTGATCCTGTTGGCATGCGTCTGTCATTGGATTGGTGTGTCCACAGCTGAAGAAGGTAAGTCTGTCTTTGTTTTGTTTGTGAGGGATAGTCTCAGTCAAATGCATAAAGAAACCCTTTTAAAGAGCCATTTGCACTGCCTAGGTTTAACTCTGCAAACAGGTAGGAGCCTCCGTTTGTTAAAAGCCCACAGTGATGGATGGGTTTCTGCTGCAACAAGTGAGGCCAGCAGACTACTAAATATACAGAGACTGAAAAGAAGCTTTCAGTTAATTGGTGTGCCGTTTCTGGGAGTTCAGGCATCATCCAAGAGGAGAATGCAAGTATTTATAGGGCTTTAGATGATGAATAATCTCAAATTCTTTGCTCCACACAAAAGCACAAATCAGTTTCATCTTTAGTGTGTTTCCACACATTGGACTGTAATGATGGTTGATTTTTTTTTTTTTTTTTTTTTTGCTGCCATCACGTGCTGGCACTTGGTCGTTTTTAGTAAAGTTACCCTACTATGTCTCAATCCAAATGGTATTTTCTAATATCAGTTATAATCTATTTGTTTTGTTTTTTAAAATTTAAGCAATTTTATAACCGTATATGTTAAACAACTTGCATCAGATTGACCTGGTTCGGTTGAATTGTAGGAAAATAAACCAATGAATCTTTACACCCTTAGTAAGTTTGGACTGCTGTGAGATTTTTTTTTTTATTTTTATTTATTTATTTTTTTCTGGTTGCCAACCCCTGGACTTAGTTCTGGGCTGGAGAAGGACAGAACAGGGAGAAAAAAAACAGTCTCTTTTTTTCCAATGTATTTATTATCCAGTCCTGACAAGTTTTATTCTGTAAAACCCCTGGATTCTCTTCACCACACCTGACTCATTCCTGATTTGGCAAGTCGCTTGGTCATGTGTTGAAACCCCTGAGCTAGCAAAGATGACAAAAAAAAAAAACAAATGTAAGTTTCTTTTCACAGAAAAGAGCCAAAGAGGAAAGAGTAGATATGCATTTGACTTCAAAGAAGAAAGCTGCATTTAACAGACAAAAACCAGGAGTCTTTACTCAAAATATGGCTTTAGTGTGACAGTTTTTCCACACACGTAATAATTATGCATAATATTCAGCAACCATCTGTCTGTTACGGGGATGCTGCTAATAAAGTTGTTCAAACAGTGGACTAACGGTCAGAAAATACCTGTTTTTACAATGATTTTTCTTCTTTTATTTATCCATTGCACCCTAAAAGTCAGTTGAAGTCGCCATCTGATATGTATATTTATTTTATTTTGTATTTTAGCTCCTACCTTACAGTTTGGGGAAAATCTGTATCACATTTTAATGGTTCCTTCATGATGTCTAGTGCATAGGGAAGGTTTAAATAAGCAGCAGATATTATAAAGAGTGAAGGTAAACTTTACCCTCAAAAATTCAAAGAAACTGGAGGGTTAAAAACAAAACGGCAACAAATCTTACTCCCGCTTTAGCCTTGTACAGGCCGGCTCGTGAAAATATTGTCTGACATATCAATCCTTGGCCTGAAAAAGGTTGGGGACCACTGCATGGGGGTACACAGTTGGTTAAAGTAAATTATATCAATTCCCCACTAAGTGAAACAATTTTTCCTTTACTGTGTTTATGATCTAAAAATTTGCCCCAAACTATTAACCGTATCGCTTTAGTGTCTTTTCAAAGTCCATTTATAAGACGAGCTTTGGGAAAAAAAAAATTTCCTTTCTTCCATTTTGCCTCCTAAGGGACCATTAACCATGTTATCCACAAATCAATACTAAAACATTCAGTGGGGTGGGGTAAAATAGGTCATATTTTAGTGCAGGGAGCTACAGTGGTCTTTAACTTTTACATGAAACCTTTTAAGAAAAAACGACCAAGATTTAGCTTCCAAAGCCTACAACTCCTGGTTGCAGCGCATCTTCACTTTTGTGAGCAGTCTTGACATTAACAGGAAAATTGCCGTGGATTGCTTTTGTGAGGCATGGAAGGAGAAATGAGGCTGGAGGAGTCTGAAATCATCTGTCATGATGTTAAATAGAATAGCGGTTTCAAGTGGTCTTTACGAGCGTCTGCGGCTCGACACCATCAGCGTAACAACCGGGACAGCATCTGGGATCATTTGCCGAGGGGTGAAAAGTGTCACTGAGCCACGCTGATGCGTTACAAAGCTGTTTTTATATGTAATAATGTGGCATTAATAAGGATGTGTCACTATTGCTGTGGAGGGAACCTTTGAGCTCATTTGAGTCTGAGATCTGCTGTTGGAACATCTATCTACAAAATCCTATGATACTTTTTTTTTTTTTTTTTTTTTGGAATAATAGGCCTATGTTTACTGAAGATCAAATCATTTCCTGCAGGTTTCCTTAAAGAGCGGTTGAACTGCAGGGATTTTTTTTATTTTTAAAAAAAAGTATCTTACTGCTGTGTAAGCTGCACAGCTGCTCACCTGTGAAGACTACTCTGTATTCTCTGCGGTGCTTTTTCAGGTTGTTGCCGTTTATATCCGTGTATGCTGCAGTATATAGTTGGGCTGCTTTTAAGATGCAGATTTTGGGCTCAAAATTTAACAAAACACAATATCTCCTCTAAAAAAATGGCTTAAGTCCCACTCTGATCATCTTTTGAGCCCTTTTCAAAACTGGTCTTTTAATTATTATGCCGTTTTTGTCAAAGAACCTGTGTTTTCTCTGACATAGTTTCTGCAGAGCACCAGTTTTTCATTAGAAATTCGCCTCAGTGTTGGAGTAAGCCTAGCCCCATTTCCTATCATCCATCTAGTTATACACTCACCTGCTAGATTCCCCAAGCTAACCTTAGCGGTGCAACAAAAATGGCGAGCAATATTGGAGCTATTTATCCATACCGTTTTGGATCTGGGAGCTTGTTGCATGCTGATTGTAGCTTCTACATCACAGTTACAAACTTTTTCCAATTACATTATTCCGTTTGCTCCTGATTCAAAACAATTTGAAAAAAAAAAAAATTCAGAAATGCTATTTTAGGCATAATTTTCTGTTCTATATGTCTATATTTCATGAGAAAAAATACCACAAGAGACAAGAAAATGTAAAAACACCAAGAACACAATTTTCATTGGAGTGGGTCTTTAAAGAAAACTAAATTGAATTAAAAACAACAAATTCTGGAATTGGTAACTTTTGTATTTTCAGTTAAAATATAAAACAAAATTCCATTAAAAACAATGAGAACTTTTGAAAGTGAAGCTTTTCTCCAAATGAGCTCACTCTATTGAAATTCTTTTTGTAAACAGGAACGTTGTGAACATACATGACTTAACATCATCTGTGGCAGGAACACAAATCTGTCATTGACTGTGGTTTCAGCACCTCAGACCTTTCCTTTAACTGAGATTTATGTTTTGACTACTGCTGTGCGCAGTCCAATTGTGGATACAACAGATGTGACAGCAGTGGCTGCATTAGAACTCCTGTGAAGACCTGCTGTTTTTATGCATGCAGCCCATCAGAGGGCAGCGTCAAATTATAACTGCTACTTAAAGCCTCAGTTCTTGTGGGGAAATGTTTGTTTACTCTGTAGAGTGAGAGAAGCAGGGGATTTTTTTTTCCAAACCTCTAATTTATGTCAGTTTTCTTCCATTTGAGAGTCAAGACCATCAGAGCAGCTTTAACTTCATCTCCAGCTGGGACTGCAGGTTCCTGCAGATAAGACAGAGCTTCTGACTCAACCCAGATTCTTTTGTATTTTTTTCTTTGTTCAAAATTACCTAAAGGGACATTTTATGTTTTTTGAAGTTGGATTGTGTGAAGAACTTCTGTGTAGTCAATGTTAACCCGCAGTAGTCTGCATTCAGAGCTCAGTTTGGAGAATCGGGAAGGATTTTTTGGGGGGGCAGACAAACTAATAGCTTCTCAGAAAAAGAGGGTGGATTGTGGAACTTTTAAAACAACTGAAGCATAAAAAAATTGTTTCAGTAATTTGATTTCTTTTTTTGTCTGACTGCTATTTACATTGTTTGTAAAATTGTACTTAGTAGAGTGGAACACGCCATTGCATGCCTCCATAACTGTCAATTACAGGTCAGTCAATAATACGTTTTTCCTATGGCTTATGCAGCTTTTCAAAAAATCTTAAAAGGCCAGAGGTCTCGCTCATCACGAGTTAACCTTTTTCTCTTTTTCTGATGAAATAAAGTTATGCAACAAGTAGAGATTTATTTATTGTTGGAAAACACATAAGTGCACTTTTTTTACTTGTATAACAAAAATAATAGCAGTCATCTAGCATGCTCTGTATATTTGGTTTGAGTAGAAACTGTCTGCTGTGTTAGCCTCATTCAAATCTGAACATTTTCCTGATTTATCTCAGCTTTAGATACTTTTAAAGGTTTGTCATTTTAGTTTGAACAAAATTCTGAAATATTTTCTGTAATTCTGGTATTCCACAGACATTACATTATAAAATATTCCTAAAACAGATACAAGGACTTGTGGATGAAGAAATTTGAATAAGTAGTGACCTAAAAGCATTGTAGCTCAAACCTTTTTCTACCATTAACGGTTCCTTTCAATTGAGATTTCAAGCAACTGCTCATGTTCCAGACCTCAATGTAGAAGATGTCTTGTAACTCTGGCCAGTATTGCCACCATTCATTCTAGATGTCTTAGTTTGAAAAATAGAACCTGTTTTCATTTGCCTAAAGAAATACAAAATATCCGCTTAAAATTAATTCATAGATTAAATAAATTTGTATTGTTTTCTAAGTAAAGATCAATTCAATTAGTCAACTTTTTATTAACATCCGCCCTATCGAGTAAGTATTAAGTCTTACCTTAGAATAAACTGAGTTTAGGTTCCAAGATAAAAATAAATTCAAATTTATTACATATTCTAACAAACGTTTATGCTTTAGGCTAAAAGAAAACGCACAATTGTTGTAAGGTTGCAAGCAGGTCACTGGGGTCTTCTGGTGGGCACCACAATTGGTGTTTTGAGACACAGCAAAGGCATGGCGGTGTGTTCCAACATAACAGAACTCTCTCTTTCTTTGCACCCCAGTTCAATAAACACGTTACAAACCAGAAAGCAACAAGCAATCACAGTACTAACAACTCGTTAACTCTAATTCTATGTACACTTAGGGCATGTGATGCACGTTCAAGAATGCACTGAATGTGTGTTCTTAAACACGCTTTTAGCGAACAATGTTCATATTTGTACCTGATATTAGTGCATATACTCACAGTTGGAAGAGGCTTTGTATAAAACATGGAAGTGGTGCAAATATCACAGATCTTGCTCCAGGCTTTTTCTTTCACAGCTCTATTCCAATAAATGAAAGACTTGGTTTCATAGAATTCCGGCCAGGCACAAACCGCGATTATTAATTTTTCCTCCATGATCAATTTTCAAACCGTTGGCCCTTCTGTGTATTGAAAGAGTCTACCCATAGATCACTACCAAATTTGAGTCCCTGATTGGTCAAAGTTCAACTGATTTAACTTTCAACGTGCCTTGCGCTTGGTACGCAGAGCCCGAAACCAGACTTAAAAAAAACTTGTTTAGCGACGTGTGATCTCGAGATTTTTGAATGTTGAAGGCTGAAATGCCCATATACACCTTTACTTAGACTTTGAATTAGAACTGTTTGCTTGAAAGCGAGTTGCTTGGGCCAATGTGAATGTAGTATAGGATTATTATGATAAATAACGGTCTTCAAGATGGATGAAGAGAGAGAGAAACACCACTATAGGAAGAAGCAAGCCAGCTTAACAAACATTTTTTTTGAATTGGTACAGTCTGAAACCCCTATTTTCCCCAACAATTCATTAAAACCAAACCCAGGAAATGTTTCAAGTCCCTTTTCGTGGCTTTTATACTCACCCGACTCTGCCCTACACTTTCTCCATTTCCATAGGAAATCACCACCTACAGCAGCAGTGATAGGCATTTTTTTAAAATCACATGTTCCTTTAATATCCAACTCTCAACTAAGAGCAAGCAGGCGTTGCCACAAACTCTTTATAGTCGATCTCCACTGGATGGACTCTAGCTCTCCATCCTCATTCCTCTGCTGCTAACTGTGTGTTTATTCATTTTTCCTTTGAGGTGCTGTTTCTACAGAGTTCTCCCAGGGAACTATGAGCTCCATTAAATACACAATATGTTATTAATCAGACCACAATTCCACATCTGTCCTTCAGGTTGTGCAGCCAATATTCTCCAAAATGATAAGATGGCCTCTCATGTTTACTCTGTCGTCAGTCCCTAGCTTAATCCAACTGACCAGCATTTATCCCACAAGCAGCCAATGTGCTGCACTTCTCTCCTTTACGAACAATCACCATTCTCTGATTCTTTTTCCACCTTGCTGCCTTTACTTCTATGCATTTGCCTCCACAGTTGCTGTTAGACATCATCACTTTATCATGTCTTCTTGTAAATCTCCTCAGTAATAAGCTTACTTTATAGCCTGACAAACTGTGCCGAAGTGAAGCAACCCTTGAACACAATAGGTATTATAGATTCTCATCTGTTCATCTCTTTAAATTTTAGAGAGATGAAAGAACTTCAAACGTTGCTCCCCTACATTATTCCAAAATTGTATTTCGTTCTGTACTTTCCTTGTCTCATCCGCTGACTATATGTCCCCTGAGACTCTACTTTTGCACATCTTGCAGCTTCTTTTTGCTTTTTAATTTAATCTGCAATCAGATGCAGGTTCTCTGCACCATGACTGATGAGATGGATTAAAACAAGCCATCATGTCCATGCTGCATCTGTCCAACAACAGCCAGTGTCTCAGCCCACCTTAGCGTGTAGCACTCCCTCATTTGGCTTTCGCTTGCATCCTGCAGAAACATTATGTGCGGTGATCAACACAAACTTATCCCATGGTCATCTCTAGTACAGACTTGACACATTTAAACTTTTGTTAGAATATCTGTCATCCTGGTCATGCCATCACAGGATTCTCTACTTTAAGACAACTCGACTTTAAAGTGAAGTCTGGTTTAGATGTTTTGCTGGTTTTTCATAGAAAACTTTGGCCTTGAACGTAATGAAGCTTTCCTTGTTCCTGGAGTTCCATGCATATTCAGCAAATAAATAATGAACTCCAATTAAGGCCAATCAACACATTTGGACATAAAAATTAAAGTTTATTTTAAGATCTGACGTGATTTCCCTTTTTTTTTTTTAAGGTAGTTTCTTTCCAAAAGAAACAAACAAAAAACATCCAGTACAGTATGTACATTTTAAATAAGTAAATGGATGTTTTTGTGGAGTTTGACGTCACAGTGATTCCACATTTTTATTAGAGTGCTGCTCACGCTGAGGTTGCCGTGCCTTGTTGACCGGCTCAAGAACATCTGCGTCTTGCCAAGTGTGAACAAGATGTCTAGTTTGTGTTTTGGGTAACAGCCCAACTCTCTGACAGCCCTCTGTGGATCATTTTCTCTCTTGTTCTCCACCAAGCAGGGTTTCTGTAATGAACTGATGGGAGGGCAGATGAAGCTCAGCTGCCAAATCGCTCCTCCTTTTCCAACTAAGGGATAAATGAATTACTTGCACACACTACTTGCTTGTTAAGTGTATGGATTTATTTTCCTTTTGTCTCTGAAGATTGTAAGACAGACATCTTGATCAGATAATTACTTTGGGTCCAGATTAATAGGCTGCTCTGGGTGGAACATTTGTTATGAGGGCACATGTTTACTACTATAACAAATCCGAATGAAAACATTTCTCTTTTTGTCTTGCAAAAATTATATCCATATAGCACACATAGCATTGCAGCCAATGTTTTAAACCGAGGAGGGATAATCCACCTTACTAATGTCAATAATTCTCATTTATGAAGATTTAAAAACACTTTTGACTTGATAGATGTAAGCTGTTAAAACCCCTTATCCTCCCACACTCAGACTCAACCTGTAAAGTCCCCATTTTGTTTTTCCTCCCAGCATGTTTTCTTGGTAGTTTTTCCACTCTTAGTTTCATTAAGATGCAGTCAGGAACACAGGTCCTGCTCTTTTTGTCTATTCATGTCCAAAGTTTCAATTGTATCAGCATTGTAATTAGAGGTTCTAGCACATGCAAAATGACTGAGAAAGCAGAAAAAGAAAAACAAAACCTTAAGTAATGTTTTTTAATTCTTTTCACTGTGGTTTTTGTATTTCTAGTGTAGCATTGAACAGATATAAAGTAGTTAATTTTCTTTTTTTCAAGCAAATAGAAGCCAATTAAAATAGGGTTATTACAATTTTTTTTTTTAATATTTTTTTTTCTTTCTAAGACTTGGTTCACAGGTCCAGACAGCAAGAAATAGTTTCTTCTTGATGAATTTTCATCCATGCAGCTCTAAAAATTTGAAATCTACATGCATTCACCAAAATCAAGTGTGGAACTTCTAAAAACGTATTTGCGTTTTAACACAGTTTAATGTATTTTGACATGTTTTATGTGCATAGTTTTTGGTAAACATGAAAATGTATATATATATATTTTTTCGCTATACAGCGGTCTCTCCCCATATAGTGGTTGACCTTTTGCAGTGTTACTGTTTCGCAGACCTTTTTTCAGTTCAATTTTCTTTTTTTTTTTTTTTTTTTTTTTAACAGCGTTCTGGGTCATGATAGGATCTTTAACTTGCCAAACCTCCTCCGTGCTGTGTCTCCTGTACACAGTGTGTTCAGCTTGCCTCAGTTGCATAATTTTCGATCGCAAGCAGATCTTTTTCATCCCTTAATACTGGACTTACTTTTCTTCGAAGGTTTGAGCTTTGAGAGTTTAAATAAAACAAGTGTAAAAAGGTTAATGTCTTTCTTAGTAAATTGTAGAAGGTGTGGTGTTGGGGGTTTGACAGCGCTAAAAACATCTGTAATTCTACTTCGTGGACTTCACCTATCTAGGGTTATTTTTAGAATGTAATCCCCACAATAAATAAGACGACACTGTATAAGGGTCTTTAGCATGAGCTGATTCCATTTATTTTGACCAGCTTTTGAAACCAGTAACTTTTCCATGCTTGCTTTTCACTGCAGATTCTACCTATTTAAATACAGATGTGGTTATTATGCAAATGTTTTTATGAGATGTGAATAATGAATTCTCCTGTATAATCTTTTTTTTTATTAGCCATTTCTTTGCTTTATTTCAATATTGCAATGCATGTCTTTTGAACTCCACTGAATTTGGTTTTATCGAGAATGTCGGAGAAAATAAAACTTTTTGAGAACAGCTTTACATACCAAAGGAAAACGACATCTTCCAAGTCCGTTTTTCTTTTTTTTTTTTCACTCTAAAGTTTAGACACGAAGATGGATGCTGTTTAGATCAGGTGGTTTTAGACACTTTAAAGATTTTTTTTTTTTTTTTCAAACTAGCCCTAATAACCATGTAGGGGTGTGAATAAGAGTCATCTGTTGCATTTTGTTTGCCACAGTTGTTTTTATTTTTAAACATGTATTTGAAAACCTAGAAAGGAAGCATTGAGTTAAGTGAAATCATACCACAAGGTCACAATAATTGTCTAACTAATCTATTGAAGAAAAATGTTTTAAACTGATGTGTATAGTTTGCTTATAAATCCTGATTTCTTGATAATGGCAGTTTGAGTTGTGTTGTGCAATCTGGTTTGTGAAAGCAGCTGTTGCACCCATTTATCTACAATTCACCTTTTACTTTGTGCTCAACCAGAGAAAGCAGCTGCCAAAGTTATTTGTTTAGTTAAAACCTGTCATGTTGAAAGACTGCAGCACTTTAGATTCAGACGAAAAGAAGAGTGAGGTGTCATCGTATTCTCCACAGTCTTTACACAGCTGTGGTGGTTTGTCCATGACTCCCTCATTCAAACCAAAACAACTATCTCTACAAAAGAGCTGGAATTAACACTTTTGTTTGCCTTTTCAAAAGTGCGGTCTCTGTTTTTTAACTGCATGCTCAAACACATTGAATGCCAGAGGTAGGACAAGGTAAACCAGACTCAAAAATACTCAACACATAGTCAGCACTACACAGTTAACACATATTGTAAAGCAAGAAATTGAATAAAAAACTTGTTCACACTAAACTTTTCAACTTTAAGTGCTAGTAGTGGATTATATAGCATTTTTTACCACAAGTGTGAACATCACTATGGACTAGGTAACAGACTTTATCATAGTCATTGAAACAGACTAGTTTTCATTTAATTTATTTTAATGCCTGAGAACATCATATTACTTTGGTTTTCATTCAAACCACACCAGAGTTCATTTCATTGGACAGTGTGAAAGCTCATTTAAACTCTGGTTTGGGCCAAACAAGCAATTATCTGCCCTGTTGGACAATTTGGATCTAAGATCACTTACAAGGCTACTTTGGTGAAATCCACACAAGTGTAAAAAGTATACACACTATTCATTCAACCAAAAAGCAGACGGGAATCAATGAAAAATAAATAGAGAAAAAAATGCAGGTGTAAAGGTACTCAGTTCTCTGCATCCATTCAAACCAGGCCTGATTTCATAGCAGTGGCACTAGTTTGAAAAGGGCTGGTTGGAAGACAGTTTAAAGTTTGGTAGTCATCACCATGTAAGCTGTCTATCTCAACCCTCAAACCTAAAGAACAAAACGTAAACATCATAATTATTTTTAGACCATTGGGTGCAAATTTAAATTTAAAAAAAAAAAGAAGTTCACTATTTTATATTTGTGTGAGTGTGAAGTGTTTTGCTTGGCAACAAACTATGGAGGTCCAGAAGAGACTATATGAAATAAATATATGTACACGCCATAAAATTATTAAAGTGTCATTATTTAAAATTGGCATCAAGTTTTTTTAAAATTGGAAATCTGAATAACTGCTTAAATATCTGTGGCATTTAAAAAATAAAATTGCTGTTAAAAAGAACATTTAAATATTTCATGACATGTATCATGACAGAGGGTGGGCGTAACTCATATCACCTGTACTCCATTGCTCTTGCGTGGTTTAAATCTCAACATGGCGCAGGACTGCTGATCTCATGAATCTCAGGACTTTATTAAAGTTTTTAAGATTTTGTCCGGCACCTCACACAGAAATGCACTGTAAACGTTGTGTTGGTGAAACGTAGGACTTTTGTGAGGGCTAGTCAAATTAATTTTGATTTTTTTAAGGTACTCCATGGTGCCGCCTCCTTCTTCACAGAGGTTCGGCGCTTGTCCGGCCCTGAAGCAGGACTCGCCCCGCAGGACTCACCCTGCCTTTGAGCTTTTGCAACAGATAAACATAAATAAAAAAAAACACAGCATCTGTACCCTTCACGGGTAAACAACTCTAACATGATGGTTTAAACGGCTGCTTTAAAATTTGAATTTGCTCTTCCATTGACTCTAAACAGTATTAGTGTTTATGTACAGTCTAAACTGCTGTCAAGATGAACACCTAGACTTTTGTAATGTTCAACTCCATTCACTTTTTTCCTAGGATGAATAAAACTTTTTGAATTATTTAAGGGCCTTCTGAAAATCTACAATCCTCTTTTTTTTGTCTTCTTTACATTTAAGATTAAATGTTTTTCCACAATGTTAGAAAGTCAGCCACCAGCTTTGGTACTCATTCACTTTTCTATCACTGATGCACCCTTAATAGCCACTAGTGTTCCCACTAGGAGCAAGAATATGTTTTGCTAAAAGTCTATAAAAGGAAAGCCAAAAGCAAAAGGACAGTTGTTGAGCTCCTGCCTTCTTGATGACTTTCCTAAATGTAATCTCCAATCAGATAAAAATCCATGATAGTCATGTCACATCCACCTATCTTTTTTTGGAGCTTCACATTCAACAGGAAAAGCTTTATAACAGGTTTTTAATGTATCCATACATAATTTACATTATTAATTTTTTAAAATTGAAGTACTGTTTTTGAACACGTTTACATTAAATCAGAACACAACTTAAAGTCTACATTAAGTGGTAATTTTGATTCATATGAGAAGTGAGTACGTCTCACTTCAATTTAAACACAGTTGCATTCTGTCAATTTCATCTCAACCACTACCTAAATTACAAATGGCCTGTCTCTGCTGTGTGGTGCTCTATTAATTTGACAGCAGCAATTTTATTTGTATCATACCAAGTCTTGCCGAGCATGATTTTTTTTTTATCAACATGTAATGGAAAAGCTTCAAGGGAGTTGAATGAGTGTCAAAGTTGTGCATAACTCAGTCAGTTTACACCAGAATCTTGGAAGGCTATTCATGCGTAAAAAGACTTTCTTCTTGTAAAACATTGATACAGTCCCAGTTGTGGAACTAATCTAGCCTGCGAACCTAATTGGAATAATCACTGTGCATAGGAGAAAAAATGTCATGGTGGCTGGTCAATTGACTTATGTAATAGGTTAATAACTTATATCAAGTTATTAACTTATTACTTATGTAATAAGTTAAAGCAAAACAATGGATTGTGGATTACATCCAGGTTGTAGGATAGATAATATGTTGGCATTTATTTTTTGTAATACTATTTTGAGTAAAGGGAAGACCAGACAAAAATTATCAAGCTATTCAGACTTTACAGAGCCTCTTAGGTGTTTGGTCCAAACCAACTTGTGGCTTAGATGTATCACAAAATAAGCTTCTGCCTGTTTAGTATCTGCCTAGTTTTCAGACTTGAATGTGATAACTGGTTGAAAGTGACTTGTTCATGACCAGAAAACAGCATGAGCAGGTTCAAATAAATGTATTACTCACATCCTTACTTGGAATTGGATGGACCATGGAGGGATTGTGTGTTTTTTTTTTTTTTTTTAAATTATTTTATTTTTTTGTTTGTTTTATCATCAATTTGTGATGAACATAGATTGTTATGTATGACTTGGGTTAAGCTGGTCTTAGTCTTTTTTTTCCCCAGTTTAAAGCTTTTAAAGGCAGAGTATTAACATAGCCTTCATAACATCAGTTATCTGTGTAGTTTCTTGGCTCCTAACACAATTAAAGCTCGTAGCAGGACTTAGCACAATGAATAACATGATGGTTGTCGATCTAAGCTGAACCCCACTACCTGTCCCAAATACAGAGAGGATGCTTTTCTCTAAGGGGCCTCACTGGAGCCTCAATTCTTTTTTTTTCAGCAGATATGTACTATCTTCTTTTGCTATTCTTTTCACGTCCTCTGTCTCCTTGATGTTTGACTGGTACTTTGCTGTTTTCTCTTGCTGACTCTCTCCCCTGCCATGGAAATGTGGATCGTTTCCCAGAAATCCTTTTAAATGGAACCGATTTTTATAAGAAAGGATTTGCATTTAAAATATCCCCACCCCCCCAACCCCCCAAAAGCCTGTAGCCTATCATCCACACTACCTCAATCCGATGATTAGCTTCCTCAAGAGTTAAACAGGCACACGAGTACCACAAGTACTCAGTACCCTCCATCTCGCTCTGTCAATGAAGGATGCATGTGGCAGCTGGGAGTTGCAGGTGGAGGATAGTTCAGCTTGGTGAGAGGATACACCCCCAACTCATACATCCATGTCAGGCATTCACTTTGGAGAGTCTGTCCTCCACCTTCATGCTTCTTTCTGAGAGTAGGACACAATGGGGACAGGCTGCATTGGTGAGGGAATGAGGCCACAGACTATCAGCCATAAGCACCAAGGAGAATGGCACTTTTAGAGGAATGGGGGGGTTGTCTTTGAAGTGTGTCAGGGAGGAAAAGGGGGACCAGCATGAGTCACTGAAACAAAAAGGGGAAATCCAGACGTGGCAAGAAGGGTTCATGTATGCAGATCTTCAAAATAAAATTAGCACATTTTGTGACAAGAATTGTGCAAAATGTGATACAAATTAGTGTGTGCTTACGTGTATATGCTTTACCATGTCCACCAATTAACAGCCATCGACGCTGGTGATGTTCTTTGGTGAAATAAAATGTTAGGCCAGAGGTGACATAAGTCTTGTGAGCTGTGTGACTGTTAGTGCTAGAATTGACTTAAAAAAGAAACAACTTTGATGTAAAAATCTCTCAGCTTGAAGCATACACTGTCAGTAGACTTGATTCGATTTGAGTCTGGGATGTTTTCCTCCCTGCGTCATAGGTTGACCTACATCTTTTGTTTGATATGCTGGTTTTAAGTAAAATTGAAATTCACTTAGACATCAGCCCAGAGCAGATTTGCAGTTTTTTTTCCAGGGCCTGTTTTTATGTATTGCACTGAAGAACTGGCCTCTGAAATAAACTGCACGATGGAGACGGTCTTGCTTACCTGCTGTCCTCTTTCAGCTTGCAGAGCTTTGAGAGAAAATCATTTTCCAAAGTGGAGTGAATAGGTTAAGTCAAAAAAACATTGAAAACTTTTTGACAGCTTTTGTATAATATATTTAACAGGTTTTGCAGAGAACACATTCTTTGCTTTTCATGTGGTCCTAACTAAGGACAGCCCTCTCCAATCAATGACAAATTGTTTCACTATTCTTCTTTTTAAACTTAAAAAGGGCAAAAGCACGGTTCAATCTGTAGATCACCCCCCTGCTGAAAAACAATATGGCTGCCTGAGAGTGCTAAGCTATGCTTTTTGTTCTCTCACAGTTGGCTTCACATCCAGCAATGATTTGATGTATATTCTAGAGATATCGGTCACTGCCACACAGACAGCCAGTTGCTGGCTTTTTGATGTCATGAATGGCCTGATGAAGATAAGTCGTTCCAAGAGCAACTGTTTGCTTAATATAAAACAGTATGAAGTCTTTAGAAAAAAAAGTCCTTCATAGGGTCAGTTCTCTTGTTTCTTTGCTCAGATGTGTCAGGCATTAGATGTTTTATTTAGCTGGGGTCTGCCCGGACTCCAAGCTGTTAACTTCCCATCGCAGATTATTCACTTAAAGCCATGTGCTCTTAATTTAGCTTTTTTTTTTTTCTGAAGTAAATTATAGATTTTGCAAAAGAAAAAATGTTTTAAAAAATGATTACAAACTCTCTTTAAGTACAGTAGCATATTTTCAAAGTTTTTTTTTTCGTGCAATACATAAAACTATGTTTTGGAGTTTTGTTCAGATGGCTCCAGCAGTAGATTCATAAATGTATATTAATGCTGGACAATGGCATTAAGGTGGGGTGGGGTTGCTCTGGCTTACACTTTGAAGTGCCTAGTAGTCCAAAAAATACGGTAATCAAGGTAAATTGTGTTTCTGACTGACTGCAAAATTTGTTGTTGTTTTCAAACTTGTGTGATTACAATATTTTAATTTGAAAAGAAGTTGGCTTTAAAAAGAGAGAAAAATATTGTTTGCTTCAGTATCCTCTGAAATGTAAGTAACTGCCTGAGCAACATGATGTGAACATTTAACAGCCATTGTTGTTTATTCCGTGACATAAATGGTTTGTCTTGTTTTAGGGAACAAAATAAAAAGTCCATGTTCAGTGTTGGGTTTCCCCGTTAGAGAAAATAATAAATCATTCAAATGAAAAGCCAGCTCAGATTTTTTTTTTTTTTTTACATGGAACATTTTAGTCTTTACATGTTTTACTAAAATAAAAATTTAAATAATAAATATGTTAGATGCATTTGTTAATAAGAGTCCTTGTTAACATTTTGAGGAAAAAAGTATATATATTTTTTTTTTAACCAGACTAAGATACATTTCTGTACCTAACGCATTGTTAACAATAGTGAGTATAAAAGTTCTTTAAACCATCCTTGCAAACAAGAATGATAAAGTCTTAGCTGAAATGGTCAACAGATGCTGTTCAGGTGTTGAACACTCTGCCTCAGTACCATATTCAGAGATGCTGAGTAAAAGACTTTTACATAAACTTTAAAGATTAAAATTAAAATAGCACAGACACCCCACCACCACACACACACAGAGAGACACTGAGATGTTGTTGTAGCAAAACTGTGCTAGAGATCTTTTTTTTCCAAAATACCAGTCAGTCCCTGCCTCTTTTTTGTCATTTAGCAAATCCCTGTTACCCAACATTCCAAGCCCTGACAACAGGGCTGAGTGACAGCCAGTCGAGCCAATTAATGTTTGTCTGGTGCATGTGCTGTAAACTCCCTATAATATAGAACCAAATAATACCGTTGAAACTCCAACAGTCAGCTATTGCTTATTTAGTCCCCTGCAATAATTATAGGAGTTAATTCAGGAATGTGTAATTATGTTTTATTTGTATAAAATCACAATCTTTAGTAGTCCCAGTACAATGCATAAAAGACTTTAAATTCGTATTTAGTTTCCGAATTCACCAACTTTTTACTCCCAATTATTGGAAGAGAGTGTCAAAATAGTGGTGCCAGTTTCCTGCCTGATTCATTGGATCATCTGAGACTACAGCTCTGCAGGACCCCAAAGTATCCACCCTGCAGGGGTGCCAGTCGATGGGCAACGCAGACTTCAGCTACCCTGACAAGAAAATACAAGAAGATGAATACCCTCCTTCAAAGACTGAATAAGTGTTTGAAAACAGGCACAAAACCTGCACTTTCCTATGTTGCTTTGACCTTTATGTTTTGTATTTACCTTCAAGTTCTTCTATAAATTGGATAATATTTCGAGGTTTACGAGTTTAAACAGTGTAACAATCACTCTTAGTTGTGAATAATGTAGTTTCAATGAATCTTTTGGCTTTGCTTCAAATGGATTGACTCAATGCTATTTGTGCTTTGAAGTCTTTCGATCTGGTGTCTTTACATTTAACTGTAATTCAACACATATAAAAAAAAGCATTCATGCACTGATTGTGTAAGCTGGAAATTGGAATATTACATTCTTCAAACTCAAATCACAGTTTGATTACCTGATGGTTAAAAAACAAACAAAAAAGGTAAACCCCATAACTTTCTCATTGTTTGTAAAAGATATCACAATTTTCAGTATAACTAGCTGGTTTTTCCTCATGCTTTCATCACCATTGTGGTCAGGCAGTTTTACCCCCAAGTGAGCAACGTTTGGATCTGCGTGACTTATTCAGTTTAGTCAACTTTAGTCTTTGGTTGGCTCTTGAGAGGGATGTGTGCAAAAGCAAAATACATTGTTAAAAATTGTTGTCTTTGCAATTTCATGCTTTTTGTGTGACACTAAAAATGAAACTCATTTACTGGTTTACATTGAAAATTTGAAGCTGCTGATAAATTTTTAATAAAGAAAAAAACTTGACATGCCACTAGTTTCATTTAATGTATTTTATGGTTTAAGTCCAATTGGAATTTCATTAAAAAAAACTAAGAAAAGTATGACACTTAAAAAAAAAAAAAAAAAAAGAGTAAATCTGCGGTCTAAAAAACGTATACTTTAAGAAGACTTCAGCAGCAAGACTTCAGTTAGTTCCTTTAGTTTGAGAGGGATCCGTTCTTCCTTCAACCCATCCTAAAAAATAAGCAACCTGAGTGCATTCATTTAATTTCAAATCCAGTTTGTGAGCCAATATTTCACTGACAGTGTCACTATTATGGTTGAAAATGGACCAGTATTACATACAGTTTAGCACTGATTGTGTTATTAACTTCAAAGGAATAGTCATTTGATCTTTCATGCAAGATTCCCTGTGACCTCAGAGGCCAACTGGGGAAAACACATCTTCACTTGGAAATGATTGACATAATGATTCTGCTGAATGAATCTCAGATGACCGTGAAATTTCGAGACTTAACATTCAAAGGTCAAGCATCACAGACCTGATCTTAATCCTTTGCGCTTTGAGTCAGTTTAATTCACATCGCTCTTGATCCACTCTGGTAGCTTCTTTGGTTTCTATGCAGCATGAAACCTCCTTCTTAACTAGGTCACATCCTGTCCTGGGAAAAGCGCTAACCACAACACTTTGATATGCGTCCCTACAGACAAGGAGGAAAAAATGCGTCAAACATTTACACCTTTTCTACTGCTCATTCCTTTCATGTTTCTTCTCCAAGGCTCATTCTTACTGGGTTGTCCACACATTCCACAGAGGGCTTTTGACATAGAGACTGTAAAAGTGTGTCCTGCTTGGCTGCTGTACATGTGAAAGCTGCATGTCTTAGCAGCTTGCCCCCTCCTTACTATGAGACAGGAAGGGAACAGGAACTACAGGAAGCTGGTGTCTAATCTCCTTAGACATAACTTTGTTAAGGACATATAAACAGAGTTTTCATGCACACTTTTAGTGTGGAAGTTTAACATTTATTACTCTGGACACAAGTTTGGAAAATTTTAAATCCCTTAGTTTGTAAGATGTTGTGCTAATCTGAAAAAAAAGTTGATCATCGATATTCTGCTGAGGGTTTCCTGATGCCAGATGTATTGATGGGCACCCTTGCACTTAAACATGGTGTTCGTTATGGACAAACTATGGCCAGCACAGAAGTCCAACAAAACACCTCTTGGGTTCAGATCAGGGAGGCTGTTCCTACCAATCACACCCCTCAAGGTGCTACTGCTACTGTCACTCTAAAAATGGATTTGTTTTTATATTGACTAGTGATTCAGCCTAAGAGTCTATTTCAGCATGTATGTACTATTTTAACTTAACTTATATGATGCAACAGTGCAAGCTGAGTTTCTTTCAGTTTTTGATTACACTGTTTTATGAGTACTCCTCTGGGCTGGCCAGAAATGGCTGATTGAAACAGCAATAAAATTAAAAACCTAATTTGCCAAGAATGAAATTATGCTGACGTGGTCTTGTACAGTAAAGCATCAACTAGTTCAAAAGTTACAAAATATCAATCAGTGGTAGATTGCTCTGATGACCTGACCTGAGGCTGTCGATGAATCGTCTATCTCCTCTGACCTCACAGACGTGTTTTGAGATCTATCGCAGTTGTTTTGCCGGTGCATCGTTCTGTCTCAAGTGGTTTTTGACCATACTTTAAACACCCTGATTTAGCCACCAAGCCTTTACACACACTAATCCTGTATTTTAATACTGACATTCTCTTCACTATATCTTGTTTTAAACTTCCAAACATCGCAGTTACATAGTAGTGGAAGGAAAGAACGTATTGAAACGAACTGCCTTTGTTGACTGCTTTTGACTCCTGTTGACCACTCGCTCTGTTGACCACTGTTGCAAAAAAATACCTTGTTTTGTTGCATTTCCTTATTAATTTAAATATTATTTGTAGACCATATTTTTCTGAGCAATCAACAAAATATTCACATTTCACAAGACATTTTACACTTTCTATTGTTAGATTAGTGAACATAAATGGTTGTTTTTGTTTTTTTAGTGGTTTAATGTGCATGGAAACCTCATTTAAAGGAGGAGTTGGTCGTTTTTGTAATGCTACCCAACAACTTGGAATACTTCTGTTGAATCCAATCAAAAGCTAAAACTGTTCAGTCTTAATTTTTATTTTAGCATTTTCCCCACAATTCTTTTTACATTGGTGGGCTGAGATTTTCTAAACTCTGAGCAGACATGTTGAGAAGTGACACTGGTTTGGTATCCAACCATTAAGTATTAAGGGAAAGTTCTGGGAAACATTATACTAGCTCTTATTCTTGATGAAAAAGCAGATGAAAGTCATTTGTTTCACCCTAAATTGTTAGGTGCTGGTTTTTAGCCTGGAATACCAAAGTAAATGCGCTTATTGAGGATATATGACTGGTTCAGACACATTGTTAAATAACATCCATGATGTTGGCATCAGTCAATGATCATGAAACTTTGTCTCAAATGGAAGACCAGAACCGACATACAAGTCAAAGCAAACCTTAAGGTTGTATCCAAATAGATTTTTTTTTTTAAATACCCAGGAAGATATCCCTGACAGAACTTGGATGTCCAATCAGAATTGACCCATCCACCTTTGTAGTGCAAAGTACATGCAACATCCAATGCGTCCATGTGTGAACACAGCAGGTAAATCTCCAGGGAATTGGAGCAGAGGGAGTGTGCATGCTGATAAGTAGTGTTTGCTACTTTGCACTCTTCCCTGCCTCTCTGCAGATTGATTTCCACTTTTTCTTCAACTATAACACAGAAACATCCAAAAATGGGCAGAACTGATAACAGTTGAAGAGCAACATTCATTGTAGATAAGTAAGTGATCTCATCTGTTCTCTCTGTCTTCTCTGTTCTACCTTAAAGTACCATCGTGAGAATGAAACAACTGTTATTCCAGCTGATATATTATTATCTATTGGATTTGTATCTCTTGTATTGATTATGTAAATATATGGGTTGATCTTTTCTTCTCTTGAAATAATTACTTACCAGTTCTATATATTACACTCCAAGGTAAATGGGACAGATGGAAAAAAAAAACTATTTGTTTGGAAATGGAATGTAATGAAATGTGACAGAGAGTATATCAGTTAGCATAGGTGTTTTCTGTAAAATGTCTGTAGCCTATTTAGGATTTCATAAATGTATTATTCTATTCCAAAAATCCTTTCTCTCTTCACCCATCCTGCATTTCCTTTTCTCATTAACCCCGTTCTTCCCCCCCTCAGTCTCAGTTTCTGTTGGTGTAAAAGGGTAATTGGCACCCTTTTTCTTTAATTAAAATAAGGCCTAAATGTAGATGATGCAGGCCAAACGTTTGTAGGCCTATAATTTCCCTATCACACGGCTGAGGAGGGGCATGCCAAGAGAAAATTAACATACAAGTCAAGAATAGACATTGTTATTAAGAAAAAAAAGACTTCTCATCAAATGGTTGCCGTTCTCAAATGGAAGGTCAGTTGTTTAAAACCCGATGACCTAAATTTTAGCATGCACTCTTCTGATAGCATAGAAGGCGTTTCTTATTTATTTCTACAGCAACTTGTGCGTATTACCTCTTCTTGCTGTCTTCCTGCTCCAGAGCAAAATTCCCAGATATTTTTTTGTTTTAATCAACATTGTTCAAAAACTAAAATGCAAAATGTCCTCTTTTTGCCCCAATCTTAACCCACCAAATCCACACCAGTCTCATATTTTCTTTTCTTGAAATTCTGGCTGGAGCCCATCTGCAATAGTTTTCCATAATTGTATTTTCACGGCTGAGATGCAGCTGCCTCGCCAGGCTCAGTTTAGGTTTAGACTTCTGTAGTGTCTCCTAGACAGTTGTCTTGTAATTACTGTACAATCGTTTGTTTTGGGTGTTAAATACAGCCAGATGACACATTTTCATTGTTCCAACATTTTCTAGCACGCCGAACAGTTTTCCGGCAGTGGGTGGCCGTCGCTACTAGAAGAATGTAAGGGGAAAAACTAGCTTCCTCTTGCTACGACTGTGAAAAGCAAGCATATAATACAAGCACTCACCATCTCATAGAAACCTTCATCCTGTCTCATAAAGCGTAATGATAGAGCAGTTAGAAACAGTGATTACTGCACCTGGGGGGACTGTTTCTGCTCCACACCTTAATCAGCTTATGAGTACAGATGCAGGGTTCATCGAAAACACGAATGTGGAAAGTGTTGTTTTATACGAAGCTTTAGTGAGCTTGGTGTAGACCAGATTTTGGGAAAGCACCGGGTGGAACCTTGTAACCCATTTATCCTCCTTACTCCCTTTCCTCTTCTTTTTTCCTGCTCTCGGCACAATTTTCTTTTCTTTTGCTTCTGTTAAAGCAGGTGAGCTTCGGTGGTTTTGAAGTGGAAGAGGCTTAGAGGCATGCATGTTGGTGTTTTTAAGAGAAACCCACAGAGAGAGTTAAATGAAAGAAGCAGGTAATACGGAGAGAGAAGTCAGTGATTAGAGTCGCAGCACATGTACCTTTTATCCCTCAGAGGGATGCCATGACAGACCAGCTACATATGCAACCCTGATGATTAGTGGGTCTTTGGCATTACTTTCATATGCAGTGTGCTTGAAACGCTCACCCAGACAATGGAAACAGGAAAATGTCACAGAGGTGGAATGCAGTAATTCAGCCATTCGGCAGCAGTGGAGGGGTCAAGGGGATTAATTTTGTTGTTGTGTTGCTTGTGGAAAAAAAAATACATAAAATCTAAAATGAAAAAGGCACGGAAACACCAGAAACACATTCCCCAAGAAAAAAACAAGGACTTTACATATTGATAGCTTGCATAATTTTCCTTTTTTTCATTTTTTTCCCCAAAAATCTTCTGCAAATGGTTAGCTATCATGCAAGTGTGTTGCTCTGCTGCTACTTGTTCAGTATAAATAGACATGGAATGCATACGTGTCTGTGTATTTGTTTACATTTGTTTATACATATTTTTTCTTGACATAAATTAAATTTTGCATTCATTTATTGAAACACTAAGTAGTCTTATCAATGATGATCTTATTGGTCAGTTTTCTTTTCAGGAGCTTAATTTTTCAGCTATTGATTCATTAATAATCAAGATTTCTCTCACCTACATATGGTAGAAAGGGTTGTATAAAGTGCTACATATGCGGTTATCTGACATGTTCAACAAATCAGAAAATGTTCCTTGGTAACAACCCTCCACCCACCACACTGTTCTTTCTGTATACTGTTTTTCCTCTTCTCTGGACTGTTGTAGTCAAATACTGCAAATGTACCAGCAAATTTATGCTCAATAATTAAACAAATGTACCTTTACAATGCCAGGCAATGTTATTGACTTGAAAGAAAACTATAAATCAGAGGGATGAACACTGAATAAAATCAACAGGGTTTATGTTGACAGAAACTGGGCCACTCTTTGGATTTGGCTGGTATTTTTCTCTGCCACGTCATAAATGTAGGATGTGTTCAGACTGGAAAAGTGTGTTGGTCCGGACCGAGTCCACTTAATTTAGTCCGGATCGAGTCCTGAACTTTGCGTTCAGTCTGTATTCAACTGGACATTTCTGCTCCAAACCAAAGCTTGTACACAAAACATGACAAAAGGTCTCTTCAGTCATTGGCCAGGAAATTATGAGGACAAGGCAAAGAAACAAGAGGAAGACTAATGGAAGTGCTACGCTTTGCAGTCCTTGTAAGGATAGTTAACTTATTCAAACTTTATTTCGCTAACCAAATTGGAATGTCTGTATCAATGTCAGATACAACACTTTTTATTTCTACTTTGGTAAATTGTGGTCCAGTTAATCTCCTCCAAGCACAGAGCCTATTCAGACGGAAGAAACTTTGAGCAAACCAGATGTAGTCAGATTAGAAACCGCACCTGGGTTCACTTGGGTGTATTCAGACTGAAATGTCTTCAGGATTATCAGGGGAAACAGACTCTGGTCCACCTTTAGCAAACTAAATGTGTTCAGTCTGAATACAGGCGAAAAGCCAAATTTGGTTTTAAGTATTAAATTTGGTACAATTGACTAAATCTGGGGCAGGAGAATTGTATAATTTTTTACAATTGGTTTTTAATAAAATGTTTTAGTGTTGACTAGATAGAATTTGACTCCAACTTCATCTTTAATGTCTCACATCTTTAAGGTAAATATTTTCTATTCTTTGTTCATTTGTGTTGTTTTTTTTTTTTTTAACAAGAATGAGATTTGATAGGTTTGAGCTTGATGTGGTTAAATAACATAACTCAGGGTAAGATTAATAGGCTGTTGTCATTTGTGTAGTTTTTAAATAATACCAGTGATTATGTAGAGAACTGTTGTTAAAGCTCTAAAGGAATTCAAGGTGGCCATGATTCAAGCTTTTTTTATGCTGTGCAAATGCGGTTGTTTTGTCTATTGAAGGGAAGTAAAAGTAACTTTGTAAAGGGTTTAGGGTTTCACAGCAAGCTAAAATGTTTGAGGTTTTTTTAGCATCATTAATCACAGTGACATTGGAAGCCATCAGTCTAACGGATGTGCCTTGAGAAATATATTGGTTGAGAGTATTTTTCTTCACTGCAGGCTGCATCTAATGATTCTTTTTATTATTGATCGATCTATCATTTCTAAGATGAATGTTCACATCTGTAACCCAGGGTCCAAAGCAATGTCTTTACATAGCTCAGTAAAGCGGGGCATTTTTACACTAAAAAAGCTGAAACTAGATTATGTTTGCTGTTCTGGTTTGATTTTAGTTTTGGAAATGACCCAACGAACTTCAGTATGATTTAAAGGGAAGCATTATGTCTTCTTTGACTGAAAGAGCATTTTTCTATAGATTAAAAATGTTTAAGTAGAATGTTTTGACATGTTTTAAGCTTAAGTGTACCGTTTATCTCAAAACACTTTCATTTTTATTAATATAATGGAAAAATAATGTTGGTTTTTATTTAGCTGGTGAAAGTCAATATAGAAAGAAAATAAATAAAATAATCTGTTTTTTTTGGTCGGTGTGGGGGGCTGGAGAGTCTTTTAGCTTTTCAAGCAGAGTGCCTTATTAACTTTAATCATATACAAGAGTTGAACCCCTACCTCTTTTGACCATCTGTTTTCATAAAGGTGTTCCCCCTCCATCTTAAATCTTTTTTATTGACTTCTTCTAAGAACATGTCGAGTTCTAAAGCCCGTCTGACAGAAATGTCATCTTTGTCAGTCTAATTACAAACCATAGAACGAACAAACGTGTTAAAAACAGTAAAAGTAGTCCTTGATTCAAACCAGTATATTCCTCTAGAGTTGGATTTGTTTAACTCTTGGGTTACTTAAGAACTGCTCAGAAAAATGGATGGATGAAACTCCATCTTCTACCTCTATCCCAGCATGAGCCATAGCTCACAATTGACAGGACTTTAAATACATTCACTCTGTCATCATGTTGTATTAAATAATTTATTTCTAAATGGACAATTTAACAAAAAAAGTCCATTTAATGTGTGTCTTCTCTGTTGTGACTCATTATTTTATCTTTCCCCACAGAGGTTCTGATGAACACGAAAACCGAGACATCTGATCTCAAATGGACAATCTTCTCTCGCATCAAACCAGAGGTATGTTACCCCCAACCTCACTGTACAATCTATATTCTTAACACAGACCTATTGGTGTCTGTGGATTTCGGCCTCCAGCTGTTCCTTTGTTACTTTGGCTTCAAACAGCACTCCTTGCATGGTTGGAGCAACTGACAGAATAAAGAAAACAACAGGCTAAACGTGCCATATCACATATATTAGAAGCAGATGCTTAGATGTATCCCATTCTCCTGTGGAGCCATTAGTGACTGTTTGCCCACAACTTCACGTCCTGGAGACAGAAAAAGACATATTTGTAATCCGATCAGCTGAAGGGTGGTTGCCGGGGTATTTCTGCCGGCGGTGTGTCTGCAACCAGAAATGCTCAACTTACAGATGGAAAGCAGTCGCATCGATGTTTTCAGAGGGGTTTCTGGTGCTTCACAGAAATAATAAACAAATGTATGTACTCTTGATTAAGATGAGATGCAAGACACACTGACATCCTGAAAATAATTTGCACAGCCTTTTCAGTCTGAAGCAGCTTATCAAAAGCTTTGTGTTGTCAGAAACGCGGCTGGGGTGTGTTTTTCTTTAACATTAACTCTGAACAAAAGAGTTCAAAACCGATTTAGCTGGTGATGACAAGCAGCATTGGAGAGATGCCATGAACTGTCTGCGTCAAATAATGTTGACATAGAAAGGTTGCCATATGGTTCCTTGTTTATAGTATTAGAACATAATGACACCTTTTGTAGCCAGTATTTATGGCATCTTTTAAACCACACATAATGCTCTGGTTTTAAATTTCACAGTAAAGTTTTTTTTTGTCAAATTTTGGTTATTTCTTTGTTAATTATTGCTTTGTTAAATATCAAGTGGTGCTTTTCAGTTTTAAGAGACATGTCGATAGACGTATCCTACCCATCTTTTGTCTATTTAAAATTTGGAGCTGAATCTATCAAAGTGACTGTATATAGATCTGGGACTAAGGAAGTTGCTCTTGGATGAGTGTCTATCAGCTGTGAGCTTCTTCTGGAAGAGGAGGCTGTCATGTTTAAGGGATTCAAAATATAATCTTGTTAAATCTATTGGAAAACTGCTGCACTTTTGCCAAAAGCTGTAATGCCAAAATGTTTCAATAATACTAAAGCAAGGATTTCTCTAACGCGTTAAAAATACATTCAGATTTTTGTTGTAAAAATGCAAAAAAAAAAACGTAGTTAATATACACTGTTTTCTGGTTTTAGATTTAAGAAAATAAATACATTGAATGTGAATATGAGTGTTTTCCTGTCATTTTAAGGCTTTCATTTCTTTCTTTGGGAAGTGTAAAGACATGGGGGCCCATTGTGTTGTCTTTTTTATTGTTCAGACTCTCGTTGCAAGTACAGAGGAAGCTTTAGATTGCAATAAATTCTGTGTTTTTGTATTTGTAAATAGTTTTGGAAATGTAAAAAAAAAAAGAAAACCTGAACATAACAATTGTCATTGGAAATTTGCACATTTTGCCGTTAAATCTGTGTTTCCACATTCAAAAACTGCATAACTACTGCGTGTGGAGGATGAATATTGTTTTACTAATACTAATTTGAATTATGGAGTGCATAGAGTCATTGGAAAACTGAAAACGACCATGGTTGTCAAGTATTGTTGCTTTAAAAGTGTTTTATTACGCTTTTAATGAATTTAAGTCCCACTCCGATTATCTTTTGATATATTGTAAATGCGTTCCCAGGGGTCTTTTAATTAAACAATGGGGATCAAAAGTTTTGGTACCCCAGGTAAAATGATATATTATTGTGCATAAGAGAACTCAAGGAAAGATTGAAAAATCTTCTAAAGGCATCAGTTGACAGATGAGACATTCTCAATATTAAAAAAATAGGCTCTGTTTCTATCATTTACCCTTTCAAAATAACAGAAAACAAAATAATTCTGTGTGCAAAAGTTTGGGCCCCTTTTGGAAAAGCTGAGACCTGACAGTGTCATGGTTTGTAACAATCATCGTTTCCAAAGACCAGGTGATCTCAGAGATTTGAAATAGTCGGAGTCATGTGACCTCGCCCCAACAATCAGCATCATGGGTTCTTCCAAGCATCTGTCCAGAACAATGACAAACTGAAAATAGTTGCTGCTCACAAAGCAGGAGAAGGCTAGAAGAGGATAGCAAAGTGTTTTCAGATGTCAATATCCTTTGTTTAGAATGTCATTAAGAAATGCCAGTCAACAGGAACAGTGGAAGTTAAAGCAAGATCTGGAAGACCAAGAAAAATCTCAGACAGAGCAGCTCGCAGGATTGTGAGAAAATTGATTCAAAACCCCGGTTTGACTGCAGGATCCCTCCAGAAAGACCTGCAGACTCTGGAGTTGTGCTACACTGTTCTACTGTGAAGAAATACTTGTACAAATATGGTTTTCATGAAAGAGTCATCAGAAGAAAATCTTTTCTACGTTCTCATCACAAAATTCAATATTTGAAGTTTGTAAATGAACATATAAACAAGCCTGATGCATTTTGGAAACAAGTTCTGTGGACCAACAGGGTTCAAATTGAACTTTTTGGCTGCAATAAGCAAAGGTACGTTTGGAGAAGAAAGGATACACAGTTTAATGACAAGAACCTCTGTCCAACTGTTAAGCATGGGGGTGGATCAATCATGCTTTGGGCTTGTGATGCAGCCAGCAGCACAGGAAACATTTCACCAACAGAAGGAAGAATGGATTTCAGCAAATTTTGGACACTAACTTGATGCCATCTGTGAAAAAGTTGAAGTTGAAGAGAGGATTACTTCTACAAATGGATAATGATCCTAAACGCACCTCAAAATCTTGCTGTCTTACATTAAGAGCCAGAAACTGAAGGTTTTGCAGTGGCCTTCCCAATCACCTGACCTCAACATCATTGAAAATCTATGGATTGACCTGAAAAGAGCAGAGTGTAACAGGCGTCCCAGAAATCTCAAAGAACTGGAAGACTTTTGTAAAGAAGAATGGATGAAGATTCTTCAAACAAGAATTGACAGACTCTTGGCTGTTCATTGGAAATTCTCCTCTAAGTTGTGGGCGGGACCATTGCCATTTCACATCATCCATGTGTACGCATTTCTGGTGCAACTAAAAGGGTGAGCAATAATGAAGCTTTCTATCCGTACAGTTTTGAGCTAGATGCCAGCTTGGACGAGGAGAACGAAGACGTACAAGTCAGATTGGAGCGGAGCAGGGAGCTCGTGGCCTGCTGACATTAGCTTCTACGTAACAGATACAAGTTTTTACCTACTGGATTTTTTGTCTGCTCTTGATTCACAATGACTTTTTAAAAATAAATAGTCAGAAATGCAATTTAATCCTAATTTTCTTTATCTATGTTCGCCATTATTAGAAAAATAACAAGAATATGTTAAAGACACCAAAAACACATTTTTTTTTTTTTTAATCGGAGTGGGTCTTTAAACTAATATTATGTAATTCTATCAATACTGGAGCAAACATCTAGGATCAGGGTTTCACCGGATGTGATGGTTATTGTGGAAGAAGATGGTGCTACTTTCATTAGACCATTGCTGAAGTTTCATGATAGAAAACTGTTGACACATTTAATACATACTGAACCTAATCCATTTCTACTTTTCTTCTGTCAGAACACACAAACTTATTTTAGAGGCAAATCCAGGGGAGCTCAGTGGAAAATGTTGTGCATCTATATCACAGAAACCATTTTGCTCACACACCTATCTGCTACCACAGCCATGCTTTTTATTTTGGGTAAATTAGAAGGAAGGTTCTTCCTTCAAGTGATTCTGACCTGGCTTCTATGGCTTTGCTGCTTTGTAATTCATTCAGAGCAGCATTCTGCCTCACTCCACACATCATGTGCAAATGGATTTTTAACATTTTCTGCATTTACATAAATGAATTTCAGAGCCTCAAGTTCAGCACGTCTTGCTAATTTTTGCTCCTGAAATGTTAATCCGTGCTGGTTTTTCTGCTCTTTGGGGAACGTTTGGACTGATTTCTCACAAGTTAATATTAAAGCATTGTTTAGTCACATGTAGCCTTTGAACACAGTTCAAAATAAGTATAGATTTCTTTTGACAGTTTTTATCTCATACATATGTGTGATTGTACTTTACTCTGGAAGGGTGTTGGCGGGGGGGGTCCATCTTGAGTTCTGTATGCTGTGATGTCTGACAAGTGACACTTGGATTCCCCCAAGCTGAGCTGCAACTCAGCAGGAGGAATGATTTAGCAACTCAAGTTTCAAGTTTGGGCTGGATGAAAATCCTATAGCAGCCCAGGTTTGTCTCTTGGGTCCCTGGCAGGTGTATCACAGAGCTGAGCAAGAATTGCATCATTATTTTGATTGATAGGACTTATATGTATGACAGAAGATTTAAAAACCTTGGGGATAATTGTTGCAGGTGAATAAGATATATTACTTGGTGCTCACACACTTTCTAGGTCAGATGTGTTTTTAATGTGCAGTCTGACAACCCTTTGTCCTTTTTCCTGTCAGTGGGAGGAAATAAGCGGTTTAGATGAGGAGGGCATCAGCGTAAGAACCTATCAGATCTGCCAAACAGACAGTTCTTCCAGCCACTGGCTGCGCAGTGGATTTATCCAGAGACGGGGAGCGTCGCAGGTTTATGTGGAGCTGCGATTCACCATGATGGAGTGCTCCTCCAGGGGCACACACCACCGCAGCTGCAAGGAGACTTTCAACCTCTACTACTACCAGGCAGACTCCAATGAGGCCACAGCCACCTACCCACCCTGGATGGAAAACCCATACACAAAGGTAACCACATTTACCCGCTGGTGTTTAGGATTAGTGTTGAACTGGTAGAGGTCTTTTATGTTTTTGGAAATCTTTACTGTCTTTAAATGGATCTTATAATCAAAGACTACCAAGAATTTGATGATAAGTTTATAATTTTACTAATTTGTCCAATAAATATTACCCATAAAAGCCACAACACGTTCCAAATATTTTGCAGATTACACATATTTGTTAAATGCTCAATGCAAATGATGTCAGCATAATTTTAAACATTAACAGTATTTTTTTTCAGAAATAAAATCCCTTAAAAAGCACTGTTCCACATTATTATGCACACAAGAGTTCCACAACATTTGACCGATTCTAAAGAACGGAAAATGGTCATTTGTTGATTTTGCTGCATTAGGAGGTCATACTTAGCTAATGCTTAAGCTAATTTAAGCTAAATTTGTATTAAAGCTAATCCATTTATAAACACCTTAATAGGTCAAGTTACAACATAGGGGCCCTTATTTTGTAGCAGCTTCACAATTCTTGCATCCATTGTAGGCGTGAGCTTTTGTCGAGTTTCTGCTTAAATTTCTTTGCAGGATGTCAGAATAGTCACCCAGAGCTGCTGTTTGGATGTGAACTCCCCCCTCCCCAGCCTTACAGACATTTTGCTTGAGGATGCTCCAAAGGTTCTCAATAGGGTTGTGGTCAGTGGAGGATGGGGGGGGGATTATCTCTGCTTTTATACCCATAGCAGCCAATGATGCAGAGGTATTTCCTGCAGCATGAGCTCATCATTACGTCATCAAGATGATTTTGTTACGGAAAGCACAGTTCTTCTTTTTGTACCACGGGAGAAAGTGGTCAGCCAGAAACTACACATACTTTTCAGATGTCATTTAGTCAAGGTTTTCATACCTTGTCCAATGCATTTAACTATGTCACACTTTTTAGCAGCAGAGATCCTTTATCTTTCCCATATTGCTTGAAAATGGTGGTCTTCTTAATAATGTGGAATGCCCTTTAGTAGTTTAGAGATTGCTTTCAGGGATCCAAAGAGCCCTGAAACCCAATATCCGCCATGGGTTTGATTGAAAAACAAAGAATGCTATCTTTTTGACACTTAAATACAATTTGAAGAATACATTGGAACGCACTGTATTCAAATTACTTAAAGTTGGAACTTAAAAACGTCATAATTAAGCACAAAGCCAGTGTATATTATGTGGGTTGTTAGACATCAAAGGCATAAGAAAAATACTTCTTTTGTAGGTTTTTTTTTTCATTTCTATTGATTTAAATCTGAATACCTCATTTAGGTTTTTTGAAACTACAATAAATAAACAAGAAAAAACCCATCTGTTTTAATGCATTGTGATCCAAACTGTTTTGTTTAAGTTTTTTCTTTTTTTTTTTTTTTAAAACAAGACTGTATAAATCCCTCAAAAACAAACCGGCTTTGATGGTCCCATGTGTGCATATCCAAGGAGTTTGCTCTTTTTGTAGCCTAAAATCTACTGGGAATCTCTGTACACTACAATGTAAATAATTGCTGCAAGTTTTCCAGAACACACAAGCTTTCCCTCCAGTATGCGCTTGACTTGACTTTTATTTATCCTAAAAGGTCAAAATCAGTTTGCAGAGACAGAAAAATTTACTTCTACTTTATTTATTTATTTAGTTATTTAGGGTATTTGGTCACTTTTATTCTTTGCCCAAATTATGTTTTTCCCTCAGTCTGGGAATGGTCACTTTATCTACACTTTAAATCGAATTCTCAACGTTATTTTCTTCCATGCAAATAATTTTGGACGCATTCACTCCAGGCCTGTTTGGTCTGTACCAGAGCTTTTCCTCTTATATTTGCTTCGTTAGGTGGGTGTCTGCAAGCTCAAATCAAGCTTGGTGCATACAAATCAAGCGGACCCTGGTTCGCACAAAAAAAACAAGGCTGTCGATTCGCTTGCAAGTGAAACCTTTTTGGTTTATTGCAGTGTGAATGTAGGTGGGTTTCCAGTGAACCAAAAAAGGAAGGCAAAAGGAGTCCATGAGATATGGATCGTGAATTAAAAAAACAAAAACAAAGATGTTTGTAGTCCAAATTCAAGAAAAGTTTGGAGAATATCTCATGGGCATATCCCTCCTTTTAGATTGAATAAGCTTTTTATTACGTGACATGAAAATTGTTATATTTTTCTTATTATGTCTCATCACTGCTTACTTTTTTATCAGATTTTTTTTTGCAGTCCAACATTTTTTTTTTCTCTTCAAAAACATGCTGTGGTTTTTACAAAGGTCAGAGATGTCAGAGTTCTGTGGGACACCAGCTGTAAACAAAGTGAAAGGAAACATTAAAAAAAAAGCAGAAACCCTATAAGTGTCCTTCAGAAAGAGTTAATAGATGTCACATCTACCTAACAAAGACCATTTGAATTCTCAGTCCTGTGGGCTGGAATCTGTTAGTTGCATAATACCTTTTCTTTTTTCTTCCTCTTCTAGGTGGATACGGTGGCTGCAGACTTTCTGCTGAGGAAGGGTGGGGAGCGGAAGTTTAACGTGAAGACCCTAAGACTGGGCCCTCTGAGCAAGCAAGGTTTCTACTTGGCTTTCCAGGCTCAGGGCGCCTGCATGGCCCTGCTGTCCGTCAGGGTGTTCTTCAAGAAGTGTCCTCCTTTGGTCAGTTCTCTGTCATCTTTTCCTGAGACTGTTCCCCGCACCCTTGTGCAAGAGGCGCAGGGTGAATGTGTGAATAATGCCGCTCAGCAAGGGCCTCGACCTAGACCACCAAAGCTCTTCTGCGGCGAGGATGGTCAGTGGGTGGGACAGCCGACCACCTCCTGCGCCTGCCTGCCTGGATACGAGGCCACCGAGAGTCAGACTCGCTGCACAGGTATTTTCAAAATGACTTCAAGCCACATAAACAGATGTATGTATATAAACTACACCCACATATGCTGCACAGCATACAGACTAAACATGAAAACAATGGCAAGATGAGGGTGGAGGTTCACTGAGGGTTGAAGTTTTTGAGAGGAAATGAGCGACCAAGGAAGTTAATGAAGCAGGGCAACAACTGTGACACAGTGGGATACAAAGGGAGGTCAGCCTTAGCGGCACTTAACTCCGAGAGGAAGAGCGAGGTCAAAGGCTCACTGCTGCAACGTCTAATGCTTTAGCAGGGAAAGAATGAGCAAAGTAGGACTGAGGAGGTGAGGGGTGGAGCTCCAGGTGGAGCTCCAGGTGAAGATTGCAGCCATTTGACAACATCAAAGCAAAGCGCACAACACTGAGGGAATGAGCAGAAGGATTTACTCCGAAGTGGTGCTGCAGCTTTGCCCTAATGAGTCCAATTAAAAAGTCATGTGTTTGGACACTCGGCACGTACGCACTCGTTCACATTTTCTTAAAGCTCCAAAAGCAAACACAGGAATGCCCCCTTTTTTTCCGCAGCAGAAACCTGATTTCATCTGTCTGTGTTTGGAGTCTCCATTTGGTTTGATCTCAGTGTGAGGTCTTATCATTTCATTTACAATAAATAAATAGATAAATAAAATTACAACATTACGCATGTGGTGAAGTGCCATTTCCAGCATTCTGTCACCGAGCAGAGCTGTGAGGAAAAACATTCACTGAGCCATAAAAAGAAATTGGCTTCACAGAGAGATTGGACAGTTAATTTTCTTCAGATGCTGCTTGTTTCAAAAACACATCACAGTTTAAATTCAAGCCCATTTTTGCTAAGATGCCATTATATCCCAAAGACAATACTTTTAATATCTGAATCAAACGCATAGATTAAAACCTGTAAGACCTGTACCCATGATGCATTGTAAAAAAACAGCTTGATTCAAATAATTACGCCGTATTTTTTAGCTGAGCCTCTTGAGGACTTTAAATACCACTACATGTGAGGGGTGTATGTTGATGTGTGCTGGTGCAGCTTTCAGAGCAACTCTAAACACGTGATTACAAAAAAAAGGTCAGATATTTACCTTCATCACATCAATAATTATCTTTTGCCAAACGATGCTATAGGTGCCTTTGAGCAGACACGTTTTGGACATACAGTTGCACCTTTTTTAAAATGAAAATGTGTGGTGCGAAGCTTAGACACGCAGGGCTCAGACCCAGCACAAAATCCTTGTTATGTAAAGTGCCAAACGTAACATCTCACATCAGGTGATGACTTAGCAAAACTACTAGATACACAGACATTCCCTCATAGTTGGAGCAACTTTAAATTTCAAAAACATCATTTAACTAGGGCTGAATGATGAGAGGAAAACTTGTGATGTGTGATACAAGGGATCAAAACCTACAATGACAACATGACTTGCAATTCATGGTCAAATAGCAAAACAAAGATGCATCTTTTTCATCATTTCCATTTCACGTCAACAGTTTTGTTTAATTTAAATTCAACATAATTTATACTCCAAATGACCCACGTCTATATAGGAGGCTGGTATCTAACAGAAACGGCTCTATTCCATTGGTCAACGATGTAAAGGGGTCAATGCGATTGGCCAAATTCGTAAAGGTCTTTGTTAGATTTGTTAAATACTTCAAGCTGCCATTAGGTTTTTATAGTATGTGAGTAAAGATAAGGTAATTATTTTTGCGTTATGCGTATCACTGATATTGCGATAACAATGCATTTCTGATTTATTGTGTATAGTGAGTAAATGAATCTAAATACTTGTGAAGTTTGTTAAAACACATAAACAGCACTTTTTTAATGTGTTAAAAGAACAAAACTGTTAGTTGCTTTTCTTCCTGGTTTTGCATTCATTTAGGTCTGTGTTACATTGTTAGTTTTAGCTTCACACAGGCGTCATGGAACAGAACAGAAAGGAAATCGATAAACTGAGTTGGTCTTTCACTGGGACTTCCACGTTTGCCCTCTTCATTCAGATGTACTTCAGGTAATCAATGATAGGCAGCTGTATGAGTCCATTTTTTTTCTCTAAATTGGCCATTAGTATCAGCCTGATTACTATGATTACCTTGGTTTATAGCTCATTACCTGTTTCCGTGTGTTAATCTGTTACCATCTGCCTCCTAAGTAGTCTGGAACAATAGATCTTTGCACCTTGGCTCAGGTCTGTCTACAAGAGTGTTTTGTGTGATGTGCTTGTGGATAAAGTCTAGAGTTGAACACAATGATGTCCTCCCCAGCCTGTCCTGTCGGCCAGTTCAAGTCCGGCACAGAAGGGCAATGCCAAAGCTGTCCAGGATTCAGCCACGCCACCAGCAGGGGGGCATCTGACTGCGCGTGTCGCTCCGGATTTCTGCGTGCACAGTCTGATCCTCCTAACAGCTCATGCACAAGTAAGTCTTGAAAACCGATCTTTAGCTCAAACATGTTTAGCTGTTTAGCAGCACTGACTTCTATATATATATCTATATATATATATCTATATATATATATATATCTATATATATATATCTATATCTATATATCTATATATATATATATATCTATATATATATAATGGCGCTCTGTGTTTTAGCTTCAGGTTGATGTATGTTTATTGTCTCTGGGTTTTTTTTTTTTTCTTCTGTAGGGACATAGATATTGAGTGACACTAATGCAAGTGAAGAAATTTGCATTCAGACAGATTTTAAATGTGTGAATGAGACTGCATTTTTAATTGAGGTGCTCTAAAGAACACTTGAAACAATGTGAGAACCCTGCATCTGGTTCTGTACATTCTCTGTTCTCTGCAAGTGGGGTGAAACAGTTGTCATCGTCTGCCAATGTTCTTTGTAAAAACCTTCAATGAAAGTTTTATTCCAAATTAATTTTTCATTTTTTTTGGTGTTATGATAGTTTTCAGATTTTTTCTTTGTTTTCACTTTGCACTGCATTTTCAGACAGCTGGGTAAAATTCCAGTTCTGTGTTCCCCTGAAAATACTTTACTACTGTTGCAGCATCAAGGACAAAATGACAAAGTGAGCTTTGATTAATAAAATGTGTGCTACTTCAAAATTTGCCCTATTCCATTATGTCAAATTCATACTTCAAATGCTTCCAAGACCGAGCCCGATGTTTGTCCCTCTTGGGTTTTTTTAGCAGGAACATTTTCAGCACAGCGTTACCCGCAGGCTCAGTGACAAGCCTCTGTCTCGTTGGCAGGAAGAGGCACTGATTCCCAGTGCCTGAGAGGTCCCTCTGTTTAGTTATGCTTGGCTTGAGGCAATAACCATGTTCCTATCATTTTTTTTCTTCAATGATCATTGTCATCTATGCTTTGCATGAGACCGATTGGATCAGTGAAATTCTGCGACATGTGTGCTTCTGCTATGACGCAGAGCCACTGCATGAACATTATTCTGCTTAGTGACTAAGTGTCTGAGGGCATCTCAAGCTTTTATCTGAAATTGAGAGCAAGCGGGTTATAAAGCAGTAAAGCAGCTAAAGAGGAAACTGAGGGGAAGAAATCTGACTTCACATTCTTTGATTTATGTGTCAATATTTAGAGAATAGTTAGAGACAGAATACGTTAAATTAATGATGTAAGGGTTGCATTTATCCATTACATGTCATTTTGTTTAATTAATCTTTTGAGTTATTTTGAAAGAATTCCCAGTAGTCTTTTGATTTTGATTGCTGTTTATAACCAAAACTTGCCAGAAGACAGACATGGCAGTAGTTCATTAGAAATTTGCCTCTGAGTTATGGGTGGGATTGTTGGCGTGGAGCAACTCTGCCCCCCACCCCCGTTGCTTGGGGCCCTCCCAATGTATTTTCTACATAACAAATACGCTTTTTTTTACGCATTTTTTGTGTGCTCCTAATACATAAAGATTAGAATTAAAGCTTACTTTTCTTTATATATATTGTCCATCATGAGAACATATTAAAGTCGCGAAAAGCTCATTTTTCTTCAGTGGGTCCTTTAAAACTCAACAACTAATTGAAGAATTTGTTTTTATAGAAACTCCTTCAGCTCCACGTGGCATCAACCCTCGCATCAACGCCACCACTCTCACTCTGGAGTGGAATGAGCCGCTGGATAGTGGCGGCAGAACCGACCTGAGCTACGCTGTCAGGTGCTCCATATGCAGGTCACCCAAGTCGCCCTGCCAGCCCTGCAAAGACAGCGTCAGCTACCGCCCTGCTCAGGAAGACCTGCTGGTTCGGAGGGTGGAGGTGTGGGACCTGCTGCCGCACACTACATACACCTTCACCATTCAGGCTCTCAATGGGGTGTCTAAGCTCAGCAACAAGGAACCTGCCAGTGAGAGCATCAACATCACCACTAACCATGAAGGTGAAAGATGGAGGCAACGATTTCACCAGCGGTAGAGAGTTTTGTGTGGTATTTATGACTCTGTGGCTCTCTGTGCAGTCCCGTCGCTGGTGTCTGTGATTCGGAAGAGTGACTCCACAGAAAGCAGTCTGACTTTGCACTGGTCCATCCCGCCTCAGCCACGCTACAAAGTCCTGCAGTATCAGCTCCGCTACTGTGAAAAGGTAACTCAAACGGGCCCCAGCTTGTTCACAGCCTCTGCCAGTCTCCAAACCCCCTGCAGGTCTAGCAAAAGCTAGAATTACAAGCAGGCTTTAAGCCTCCAAATGAATGCTTTCCAAGCTTTTTATTATACTTTTTCATTATTTAATTTCATTGAGATATTTTATCCACCAACTGAAAGATTAAATCAGCACCAATGACTAGTAAAGACAACAGAAAGTAAAACAGCAAATGATCCAGAGGACAGTCTTTCACCAACTGTAATCCTTGTGCCTAGATCAAAAATCACAAATGGCTTTGGTTTAAGAATACTGTATTTTCCAGCTGCAGCTCTTACAGAGCGAGCAGCTTGTTTCCCGTTGAGCTTGCATTTTTTTCTGCAGTGCTTCAATAAAAATAATAAACAGATAATAAAAATCAGTAATACTCCTGCAGGGTGTAACAGCAGATGAGCAGAGGCAGCAGAACCAAATGAGGAAGGCTTCTAGGCTGAAGGACTTCTGAAGGCCACTTCCAATGACACTGCTATGAATCATGCAGTCTTGTAGATCTAAGACTAATGAGCTGGGTGTGTATGTTAAACAGAATTTATAAATATAAGGAGCTTGTGTTTGGACTTTCCTCTAAAGTAGCTAAATGTGCTTTGATTGTGCAGATTGGGATGCTTGTGACGATGTCTATAAACTAAAACTGTGTGCCAGCAAAACATGGATTCAGCTATCTCAACCAAAAAATATATTTTTAACCTTGCTTCTTAGGGGAGAAAAATCTATCTTTAGAGAAATTAAAGGTGAGAAAAGGTAGGATCAAATTCTCCGCAGGCATACATTTGAGGAATGCTGCAGTGGTAGTGACCTAGGATCAGCTCGGAAGGAAATTAAATTGATGACATCTATTAACCAGCACATCTGTAAGACCAGACAACTTATCAGTGTAAAGGTGGGAAGAAGTCACCCTTGCCAAGTTTTTAAATTCTTCATTTCTAAAAATCGAACTTCTCTTAAAAAAATTTACAAAGTCTTTGATTCTTTTGCCATGGGAATATATCACTTCTCTGTTGAAGAGAAAACCACAAAGAAAGCTCCTGTCCTGATGGCTTTTCTCAGGACATGTTATATGTTATCATGCCGATCATTTCAGTGTCAGACCAAATCAGCTCTTCCACCTGTTTTTTATTTTAAAATTACCATGATTTAGACTCCGAAGCACAGCCTGTCATGATTCTCAATCTAATCAGAGGTTTACAGTCCTTACATGACTGTCTCACTGTTGTGATCTCATTTCATAATTAAAAACATCAGTTCCTATTATGTAGAAAAGCTCCAACATTTCTTATGTTGAAAGCGTGCTTTCTATAAATGATAAAAATCCAGTAGATTGGGCGTTTCCAGATTTAGATTTGATCCTGTTTTTGACATGCAAGCATTTTTTTTCCTGTTCTAGTCCACAAGGGTTCTGTAGTAGGAACAGAAAAAGATTTGTTACATAGTAAATACGCTGGGCAGGCCACAAGCTCCCTGCTCCCTCCATTCTGATGCATCTGCTTGTAGACGAGGAGATCCATGTACGTCTTTGTTTTCCTCGTCTGAGCTGGCATCGGACTCAAAACTGAACGGCTTGACTGCTCCAATGTCACTCGCCATTTTTGCAGCACCGGTAATGTTAGGTTGGGGTTGTGAGGGGCAGAAAGCCAGCAGGAGAATGTGTAAAAAAAAAAAAAAAGACTATTACAGGTGATGGGAAATGGGGGTGGTGATGCTCCACGCCAAAAGTCCCACCCACAACTCTTAGGGGAATTTGTAATGAAATACGGTCACTCTGCAGATACTATGTCCTAGAAAATTAGAAAATTACAGTTTTTTTTTTTTATTTTGGCTAAAGATAATCAATTTAAAGACCACTGGGAATGCTTTTACATTAGATCAAAAGATGATCGGAGTGATACTATGTTTCAACACAATGAAATGAAAACGTGAGTATATTGTTTTGTACAATGGAACAATTTAGAAAGTTGTTGTAAAAACATTTTGATTTATTTGTAGTGTTTCACTCTCTGCAAAGGTTGATTATTGCAGATAGAATACATACGCATGAATAACAGCACGGTTTGCTAGCAAAACTTCCCATCAACTCATCTGACCAATCACGGTTGTCTTCGCTCCTCTAGGCATTCCGGGGAGTGTAGTCAAGCTATATTGTAAAACCGTTTTGCTTTACTTAAAGCTCTCTATAATCCTGTTGGCTTCATGTATGAAAATAGTTCATTTTCCATTCATCAATATTGCACATTATAATCTGGTGCGTTTATGGTTGGAAAAAATATGGTACATTTAAATCAGCTTAACAGAAAAAAATCTTTTATGTAATAATTTAAGTGTATCCTGAGAAAACCAGGATTTGGAGTTTACATTTGCATCAGTTTTGTATACATTGTGATCAGATAAAGTTATTGGCCCAGCTCCAAACAGAGGCTTTACGACCCTGCCTTCAGCTGAGCTGATAAATGTCTGTCAGTGTTTGAAGGTGCTGCTCTGTGCTGCAGTGCACTCTGTTAACAGCATTTATATACTCTGTCTTGAGGTTTTAACTCATGGTTTTACAGGAAAACTAGATGGTGTGATGTCAGACAATCTGCTCCCCCCCCCCCCCCCCCCCTTTGGAGTAGTGGGGAAACAAAAGAGGGGGGGGGGGGGGGGTGTCATGCTTTACAGGAGCTTGCAGTGACTTTTAAAGTTGTTCTGAACTGGCTGCAGCAGCTCAGAATTCATACTTTTTTAGCAGGAGTGTAACTGATACTATGTTTTAAAAATCTTTTCATTTTCTTCAAGTCAATTTTAATACTCACTTGATTTTTGGCGAGCTTCACATTTTTTTTGCTCCCTGCAGGACAGACGCAGTGATGATCAGTGCTTCTTCATGGAGAGCAGCAGAAACCAGGTGGTGCTGACAGACCTCCGCAGGGCCACTCAGTACGAAGTGCAGGTTCGGGCTCGAACACAGGCTGGTTACGGCAGCTTCAGTCCTGCAGCCATCTTCCACACACTGCCTGATGGTGAGAAAAATGCTCTGAAGAAGATTGTCTCCAAGATTATCCTGTCAGAAAGAGTTCTTTAAATCCTTATCTGCATAATCAGCCCTTAAACAGGTTTTTAAGCATTGTTTTTTCTTCTGTGTCCCTCTGACTGACCTTGCTTTTAGTCTAGAATATTTGAAAGGATTGTTGACTCTCAGTTTTTGTCTCCTCTCATTCTCAACTGCCAGTATAAACTCCAAATGCGGTTCTGTTGACGAATTACTCTGACTTCCTTGCTCTGTGTTTTTTCTCTCCCTTCCTGGTTTCTTTTGTCTGTCTCGTCTGTCAGGACATGACTCTGCCTCACAGTTCTTGGTGCCTGGCATCCTTATCACTGTCGGGATGCTGCTGCTCGTCACTTTCGTCTTTGTGGCCGTGTACTGCATACGGTGAGAATATGGGAAAAGGAAAAGAGGGAGAGGAGAAGACAGATTTGCAAGCAAAATAAGCTGACAAAATGGCAGGAAATGAGGAAGAAAGAGGGGTGGAAATCGAAAATTAATAAGAAGCGTGACCTGCGTGTTATGGCTTTGCACCGCTTTGTTCTCCTGTTTATACATATCTTGTCTTATCAACAGTGGATTTGGACTGCGTCACCCACATTGAAACTGTGACGAGACAACGCAGTTCTCATGATTTCTTTTGCTTACACAGCTAAAAGCTGCCTGCTCTCCATAACACGCTCTTTAGACGCTCATTGTTTGGATGCTGCTGCAGGCGAGAGCACGGGAGAAAGTGCCTGCATCTGTTTTACAAGAGAGATGACAATGAAGGTAGAGGGCAGGAAAAGACAGGATGCAGGCGTCCCAACCCTGTTTCCACAGGACAGGAGAACAATAGCTGTGACCTTGTGACTCCGTCGGGCACACACAAACCAGAAACTGAGGCCCAGATCTGCCATGGACCTAGGGTGGTGCTTTTATGCTATTTTAGGCTTCTAAGGTGGGAGAGGAGCGGAGGAAGGCGGGGATCCAGTAGCTACAGGCTTCTTGCAGGAATGAGTAGAATTATAATGGAGCCACTCGTGTCAAAGAGCAGCACCTTAGGGGTTTGGCTCGGATGCACCCCATCACTGCAAGTCACCTAGTGTTGTGTTAAAGATTTCCGAAGATTGTTTTAAGCCTCCAAAAGGCCTCGAGAACAAGGCAGATTTCTGACTCAAGTATAATAAAATAGAAGAGATGATGATTCATTTAAACAAAGAATGAAATTCCCTTTTTAGGCACAGTATCTATTTACATCCCAACACATGTCTGCTTCGCTCCTATGAGACAATTCTTCAAAATAGTAAGATTTCTTTGGGGGAAAAAACAGAATCATCCAGTGTTTGGTTTTGTTCAGTATTTCCAAAGACTGGGAATTTTTAAAAATGTTAATTACCGTTTATGCCTATCTGATGACAATTATTATTAAGACCTGGTGCCTTTTTGTATTTTGAAACGCTAAATTATTCAAAGCTTTAAAATTAATTTGACCATCTGTAAATTGTAAATTAACTTTACTGAAAATAAAAAAGCACTTTATTCTGTTCGCATCAATGCAGCTGGAGTCCTAGTGTATGGTGGCCCTAAAGTTCAAATCACTCAACTCAAAAACGTATTATAGGTCACAAAGATCCTTAAAAAATCAAAACAAAGAAAAGAAAAATATTACATTGTAGAAATCAAAACAAAATTCCAGAAGCCAAAACCTGAAATGAAACAAAACAAGAAACCGGAAAAGGTAGGTACTATGGGACATCACTGATTGGATGATGACATTTAAATTTTGAAGAAGAGGGAAAGCAGACAGATGTTTTGTCTGAACTCTGGTAAAAAAAACTGACTGAACAATCACTGAGTTTTTGCAGTGGCCATAGCCAGATGCTGTCTGAAGATTTTGCCATGCCAAATAAATTCTGGTTCAACAGGTGATCGAACATCATCGTTCAATCAGTGATGTCACATCATTTCATTTTGACTCCTGGAAATGACTTTTGCTTCCAGTTTTTTCTTTTTTTTTGTTTTTACTCTGTGTTTCGCTTTTAACAGTTGCGATCTTTAATATGTTTTTGCTTTGATGTGATTTGCTCTTCAGGGCCTTCATATTATTAAACTGATTTTTATTTTTTTTTTATTTCTTCCACTCCTGCTGTCAAACTTATGTTGTTATTGAATGTTGGACCTAGTCGGGATTTGAACCAGTAACTGATATATTTTGATTAAAGGCCAGTTCAGGTCTCCTCTGAATTGAACAGAGAAACATTCCCTGATAGGATTGGAAAACTGTTTTTTAACTTTCCAATTGTTTTTTTAATGTGTTACTAATGAACAATTTATGTGTTTGTCATCTAAATTGGCACTTATTTTTTTGTTGTTTTCATCTCATTGTATTATTGAGCCTTTGAAAGTTTTGCCACAAAGCCCGGCTAAGCATCGATTCTCCAGTCAAGTGTGCTGCCACCCTAATCTTGTTAAAGTCACACCGATCTCTTTCTGCCTGCAGCCGACACAGTCGCATGAAGGATTCAGAGCTGAGTGACAAAAGCGGCCAGTTTCTCGTCGGCCAAGGTAACTAATCAAAAACACCGAACACTCATTTCTGCTGCAGCCAGGCTCTTTGGTATCCACACAGCTCTTTGCTTTCTTTTCCCACGGCTCTGTTTGTCCGTCGCACATAGGGGTCAAGGTTTACATCGACCCCTTCACCTACGAGGACCCTAATGAGGCCGTGCGAGAATTTGCCAAGGAAATCGATGTTTCCTTTGTCAAGATAGAGGAGGTTATTGGTGCTGGTGAGTCTCAATGCTGAGCTGTTCCCTCTGATAATGACTATATAATTGTAATGCATTGTTCTGTTTCTGTGTGTTTTTCTTTTTTTTCCTTTGCTTTGAAATGAGCTGTCCCGCATTTATGCTGTTTAGTGAGTTAAATTAAATCAGAGTAATTTAAAAACATTTTCTGGACTCTTTTCTTATCAGCGCATATTCAATATTGGGGCAGAAAGAAAGCAATTAACTGATAAATATGTTGCAGACATTGGTGGGGCTCATTTAAACTAAAGGGCGCCACTTGCTGCGAGCAAGCTTTACATTCTCTAAATAACACGCTGATTCTCGTAATGTGGTGGAAAGCAGGTTAACGTGTATGTGCGCGCTACAGGCGAGTTTGGCGAGGTGTGTCGTGGCCGGCTGAAGATCCCAGGAAAAAAAGAAAACTACGTCGCTATTAAGACTCTCAAAGGAGGCTACACGGACAAACAACGGCGGGATTTCCTGTCTGAGGCTTCCATCATGGGCCAGTTCCACCATCCCAACATCATCCACCTCGAGGGAATCATCACTGCCAGCTGTCCAGTCATGATCCTCACTGAGTTCATGGAGAACGGAGCTCTGGACTCATTTTTGCGGGTCAGTGTCACTCAAATAGCATGAGGCGAAACAAACTGAGTCATTGTTTTTCCTCCAGCTAAAGTTTCTCTCCTGTTTTTTTGTTTGTTTTTTTTGCTGCAGATGAACGACAGCCAGTTCACTCCCATCCAGTTGGTGGGGATGTTGCGGGGCATTGCCTCCGGCATGAAGTACCTAGCAGAAATGAGCTATGTCCACAGAGACCTGGCTGCCCGAAACATCCTGATCAACAGCAACCTGGTGTGCAAGGTGTCGGATTTCGGCTTGTCCCGCTTCCTGCAGGAGAACTCCTCCGACCCCACCTACACCAGCTCTTTGGTGAGTCTGCATCCCAGTTCATGGTGAAAGATTTATTTTCCATTTCCTGCAAGCCAATATTCTCATATTCTAAAGTTAACGTTTGATTTTTTTATTTTTTTTTTCTTGTGCAGGGAGGGAAGATCCCAATCCGCTGGACAGCCCCAGAGGCAATAGCCTTCAGAAAGTTTACCTCAGCCTCAGACGTGTGGAGTTATGGCATAGTTATGTGGGAGGTCATGTCTTTTGGAGAGAGACCCTATTGGGACATGAGTAACCAGGATGTAAGTTTTAGCAGCGATGTCTTATGAAAATAATTTTGGACTAAGAAATTTTGTCTTCTGGAATTCTGATCATGTCTTTAACTTTTTCTCCCAATCCTTTCCCTGTAAGGTAATTAATGCCATCGAACAAGACTACCGGCTGCCCCCGCCACCTGATTGTCCCACCCACCTGCACCAGCTGATGCTGGACTGCTGGCAGAAGGACCGCTCGTCGCGTCCCCGTTTCTCGGACCTCGTTAGTGCTTTGGACAAACTGATCCGTAACCCTGCATCATTGAAAATAGTGGCTCAGGAAGGAGCAGGGTAAGAGCGCAGACGCTTTAACTCTGTGGTTGAATGCGTGCTGCATATTTTCAGAAATCCTCACAAGGCTCGTGCCGCATCAGGAGTCTGACGTCTTATCTGGACTGACTGTATGCCCACTTTTCTGATACCAACACTGACCTTTAAGTAACGACTTGTTATAAAGCACAACTGTGACCCGGAGGAGGGGCAAGCACATGTAGGAGTATACATTATCATTAAAGTGATAACTAAACGTCCTCTGAAAGTGCAAACGGTAAAGAGTTTCGGAATTCGAAACTTAAAAAAGAAAAAAACGTTAGAAGATGATTAAACGTAGACATGTTTGAAGTGCTGAAAAGAGAAGTCTTTAGCGGAGTCCCTTCAGTGCTGTTTGTGAACATTTGGTCTGAAGTATTCCTGACTTTCTCTCAATACAAAGGGCAAATGCTGCATTTCCATCACGGCTCTTTCACTGTCATTTGTCTTAATGATGCCTCCAGGATCCATTTGTCAAAGTGATTCATTTCCAAGTGACAGACCAACTGAAGCCAGCAATGTTTGGATTTCACGTCTGAAAAGGGCTGTAATGTCTCTTTCTCTGAGTCCATTTAAAGTTCTAACAGTCTGAGGACAGACATTACCCTCCTACTGTCCACTCTTGAGATGCCACTCTGCGTCCTGCTGTGCCCTGTCAGATGCTTGCTGTGCTTGTTTCCCTGCCTTCACATTCTGCCCGTCAGCTGGGGGCTCGCAGCACAGGGTCCCCCACCCCTGACAAATCTCATTGTTTGTCCCTGTCAGTCACTCGGTTACACATTACCTTTAACACCCCCTCCACTTGTCAGCTGGAATGTTGCTGCAGGACGCGCATGAGCTTAGCTCTGCTGTTTCAGTGACAGTCTATGTAAGTAATTTCTATTGTTTCTGGACTCTGCCCCCTCAGGCCGTCCTACCCCCTGCTGGACCAACGTGCACCTTTAGCTCTCTCCCCATGCTCGTCGGTTGGAGATTGGTTGAGGGCCATCAAGATGGAGCGTTATGAGGACAGTTTTCTGCAGGCTGGCTTCAATTCAGTGGACCAGCTGGCTCAGCTCAGCACACAGTCAGTTCCTGTTTCCAGATTCGTCTTCTAAAATTCTGATGGTTTTATTTGCATTTTCCAGTAACGCAGTTTAGTTTCCTACAACGGGGTATTAGGGCCACTATAAGAATAAAAAAAAAAAACAAATCTATGAAAATAAAGTAGTAACATTATGAGACTAAAATGGTAAAATTGTACAAGAATAAACTCGTTAAATAATTATGAAAACATTCATAGAATATAGAGAATTTGAGAATATAGTTATAAATTTATGCTTCAAAAAGTTGTATTTTTTTTAAAAGGAAGAAGTCATGCTTTTTCCAAAATGTTACATTTACCTTTAAAATGATGCAACAGAAGAATCAAATATAATCAGTTTCATTTATGCTGCAGACAATTCTGAGAAATCAGATAGACATCACACTGTTCAAGACTCTCGCTGAAACTTCTTTACTTTTTATAGTTAATGTACGACTTTACAACTTTTTCTCATAATTGTAGGATTTTATTTCCAAAAGAGTTGTGACTTTTATCATAAAAGCACAACTTTTTTCTTATATTTTTTAAAATTTTGTCTCATTGTTGTATGATATTTTTTCTTTTTTTCTCATAATTTCTCATAATATTTTACTCATGATTAGACTTTTTCAGAATTTAATGAAATATTTCTCGTTTTACAGCTTTTATCTCAATTTCTATGGAATTGTTCTTATTAGATGGCTTTATTTCATAATTGCATGACTTTATTTTTGTAAAATTTTGACTTTTCTCTCATAATTTTTATAGAATTTTCCTCATAGTTGCACGACTTTAGTCTCGCCAAATCTTTTACTTTTCTTTCTCATAATTTTATGACCCTATCCTCCAACATGAAGTTTCCTGCAACAATTTTCATTATAATAAATGTTTTTTTGTTTTTTTTCTATTCAGAGATCTGCTGCACATGGGCGTGACCCTGGCTGGGCATCAGAGGAAAATCCTTTCCAGCATCCAGACACTGACCTTTCAGAACAAGAACACAACAACTGTGACTTTCTAGCCGTCCTGCTGTGAAGAAGAAAAAAAAAAAGCATGCAGGTGTGCAGCAGTTTGTTGAGATCCATTTGGGTCCTTCTCTGTAACCTACAGACTTCAAGAGCGCCAGAGAATGTATTCCTAACCTGGGAAAGGGAAAAACAACTTAGCCAATGACGTTGACTAATGAGGGGTGTCTATAGAGAGCGGCACTAACCTGTCTCCACGAATGACTGAGTGTGGTCGAGCAGACCGACTGCTACATTTTTACATCTCTCAAGGAGCCAGTATCTGTGCCAAACAAGAGCAGTGACACGTCAGAGTTCACTCACTTTGTGTAGTTTGTCTCTGTTCTAAAAGTGGTCTGTTTGCATTTTGGAATTTCAAAAGTTTCTGACTTCCAGCTATTAAAAAAGAAAAAACAGGATAATGTTCCCATGTGAGACATGTTTCCACATTGAAGTGTTAGTGAAAGAAGCTGTGCTTTCATTCAAGGTTTCTTCAATGAGTCCCTCTGGATTCGTCTCCTTCAAACACCTTTCACGGCCTCCTCTTTTACTCAGGTGTGATGTAAGATGCATACGCTGGATTTCCTCTGACCAGACTCCTCCTCTTCCTCAGTGTGGCTCCGCCTCCGTCAGTACAGGCGGAGAGAAAGAGCCCAGAGACATATCAGCACTTTCATTTCAGAGCGAACCTTGGTGATGCCATGTTTTTCTGTCTGCTGGCAGCTCCGTTTGACTATAATTGGCCTGAACAAGGACCAGGCGGACTCTGAGCTCAGCAGAGATGGGGGTTTTCTCTAAACGGGAACATATATGGCCTCCAACTCATCTTCTTGATATTACGGATTCATTTTTGTTCTCTTTTTCTGTATCCTCCATCTTCAAGTGCCATTATTTTTGTCTTTGTGATCTTATATTTTATAAAACAGAAATGTCTCCTGATGAATTCAGTTAATCTCATTTGAATATGTCTTACAGGCTTACTTTGTTACATCCTTTTTTTGTTTTGTTTTCCTGATTAGTTTTCCAAAGCACACTCTGTACTTTGCCCTAAAATGACATAAAAATAGGTTTTCCATTTAGCATTCAGAGGAAATCCCAGGTACGAGCCTGTTACAGCAGTATCTGATACATTTCAGTGTGGGATGCTAATGAGGCTGTTGAGCTGCTTCTTATTTAGCTGACAAATGCCCCTCACACTTTGACTTCGGTGTGTTTCTTCTCCATGATTCCCAAAACATCCCACAAACGCACCTGTTTTATATATTCAACACAGAGAAAACAGGTCAACAACGTCCCCTGCTCTGTGTGGAATGAAAAATCATGTCTGTAAGTGGAACACGGTTTAACCCCAACTCCTGGGTTGCATCTGTTGAATGTTTACAGCAACCCTTCTTGACATGTAGGTCATAAATCATTTTCCCTGCTCAGCATAACATTGCCTCTATAAACGTTGGGTCTCCAGTAAAAGAAAAATTGCAAATATTTGCAGTTGGAGTGCAGATTAAATGATTATTCATTTATGAAATCAAACAAAAATCCCAACTTTGTAGCGAAAATGTTTAATTATGAGGGTTTTCTGTGTGTAGTTAAAAAGATTGATGTAGGGCTTAATTTACATGTTTTATCAAGGCTCTTAACTAAGAAAAATTAGGACTAATAAGGATACGACTCGGCACAAATCTGTTGAAATTGATCTTTGGATTGATCTTTGCCCAGTTTTTTTCCAGCAAGCTGTTCCAGTTCATTATTTCATTTTTTTAAAGCAGCCTTTAACCCAGAATTTATTCCATAGATCTTTGCAGAATTGAAATGTGAACAAAATCAAAATGCTAAACCTTTTTTTTTTTTTTTTTTTACATATTCAGACAAGACTTCCTGTATGTAAAGTAACACAACAAGCCCATAGCATGATACCCCCACCACCTTTGCAGCTGCACAGGAATTTTCACTTCTAAAATCTTTCACTGACCATCTGTCACAGTGACTTTTTTTTTTTTTTTTTTTTGGAACAGAATGTACCTGCTGCTGTTTTGCCATTTACAGTTAAAATGCATTTCATTAAGGAGAGATCTCAGGAGTGCAAGGAAAGACTTGTTTTTTACAGAAAAATGTGCAAGAATTAAGTCCATAATATTTGGCGTTTAGGCTCTGGGCCAATGACGTGTTGCGTGCTTGTGATGAACTTAGACTGTCCAACCCCACTATATACCTTTCGGGATCGCTGGGTTTCCGGAACCTGTCCCAGCTACTGTTGGGCGAAGGCAGGATACACCATGGACAGATCACCAGTCTGTTGCAGGCCACACAATCATCAGGGCCTTCTCGCCGTGAGCAGAGAGCACTCGAACCATGGATGTACAAACCCAAAGCCCAAATGCCAATGGTGGTTAGAGGCCAGAACATTCAAAAGCACCGTTCCAGGTGGAGAACAGATTGGAGGACGGCCAGTGAACCGTCTAGAAATCCCAGAGAGACGACCGTTCGTGAATGTAAAGGCAAATAATTGATTATGATTGGCTAAGAAGAAGGCGGGCTATTTAGCGACTGGTTCAAAAGGAAGTAAGTTGATTATGATGTGTAGAGTGATGTGACATTCCAGTGTACCTGTAAGTGAGGTAGATCTTCCTTTATTGAAACTTTGCTAAAGCTTTACTACGATACAGAAATGGCTGTCAGGCCTAATGGCCAGTTTATACCTCATAGCGATTGATCGCAGGCCATCGGAAGGGAATTTTCCAAGACAAGCCCCCTATAACTGCCTTCTAAATACAAGAGAGATTAGAAGACATCATTTCAATCTGACATTATCACTGCATAATTACCTTCAGATGCAACTATGGCTTCAGTTTTGTTTGATTAGGATATGAAGCAAGTGGCAAATCATTTCAGATGTAACTTTTTTTAAAGTATAGTTATTTAGTTATGACTTTAAAAGAGAAAAAAACACAGATGTACCACTCAACTCGTCTTGTCTGCACCATTCATTAAACCGGCCAACTTTAGTATGAACCAGACCGTACGATTGCAGAAAGGAACGCAGTATGATTGATGCGATGGATGATCACTATATCGCTGAATCTTATACACACCTTTCTAGAATCTTATGTTTGAATTTCTGAACTATTTATTTATTTTATCTGCACTATGGCAACATTTCTACAAATAAAATCTTAAGAGTAGTCTTCTTTACAGTGAAGAGGTTACCAGGAAGGCCTTGACATTGAAAAATCTTTTGCTAGGTAAGATTTTATGAGTAATGCACATCTACAAAATACCCTATTAATATAAAATGACATATACACACTGCTGAGCAACATATGCTGCCAAACAGACGGCATCTTTATCAGGAAGGGCACTGCAGCTACCATCAGCGCAACACCAAATGTCTGCTTGTGTTACAGCAGTGTGATTCTGTGTTGAGGAGTATACCTGCTGCACAGTTTTTATGCACACGTGCAAGAAAACGGTGCTACAAACAGCTTTAAATCTCTCTTTGCTTTCAAAACACACGAGCCAGTTCACATCTCTGCCTATAGCTTCTTCGTTTGTATTTTTTTTTCCCGTTTTAACTCAGATTTATTCAGTGCATCACAATCATTATCTTTCGTCCTGGGAAATGAAAACAGCGGCAACGTTTCTACTTCTCAGTCAATTAATGTGCAATCATTTTTTTCAAGGTTTCGGGGGATTTAAAGTGCAATCTGTCTGACACGCATTTGAACTTCAGTAAAACATCAACATTAAAATCCATTTACAAGTGAGGTTCTTCTGAATACATTTTCTGTCCAAATGGAAAAAGGACCATACTGTCGCTCGTAACCTTAAATCACCCTTTTCTACTCTCTGTGAACAAGCTTTAGTGCTAACATGCAAGAGACATTCCTATAATGATCACAGGAAATCTGCATTTTTCTACTTTAAAAGCATATTTGAGAAACCGAATGCTTAAAGTATTTTGCTTAACACTGAGCACGCCGGCTATTAGATCGTCATAATAAAGATCATCAAAGACTCTGCTTGTTTACACGTCACATGGTCTCTGCAGATGTTCAGACTCATCAGTCATCCTCGCCGCAAGTGAAACGTGAAAATTGCATAAATGAACATGGATGTCAATGTATGAACATCTCGGGGGGGGGGGGGCCTGAAGGGGAAAATAAACGATTTACCTGCCTGCTGTCTGCAAGGGAGCAGGCTGTTCTGTTCCTGCGACCTTCACGACCACTGACCTTTTATTCAGTGGAGATCTGCAAACAAAGACGCAGCAGCAGCAAAAAAAAAAATATTCTGAGACTTCTGGGCTTGTATGGTAAATGCCAAATAAATAAATGTTTAATCTTTGGCTGCTTTTCAGCTAATCAAGCTTTAACTCAAAGCTTTTTGAATGACGATAGAACTGCATAAGAACTCTAACTGCTATTGAACTGCTACACAAGAGTGGCTTTGATTTTAAATGAACTCATTCATGACCATTGAAGCAGCAGGTTAAATAACCCAGGCATTTGAGCTTTGCAGAAGGTGCATACTCTGAGACAGCAAAGTGATAGCTTTCACATTGTCAAATCCTCCCTTCTGACTGACAGGATTCCTAAAGCTGCTCTTTGTCACTTTTTTGTTGGACAGAATATGTTTGAGCAGACGGCATCTACTCTAAAAAATTTACTTTTCCATCTGCATTTTTTTTTTTTTTTTTTTTTTTTTATTTGGAGATGATGCATCAAAGAATTTCTTTGACAGTAGACTTTCAGGTAAATATGGTTTCCAGACATGGAGGCAGGCATTTTTTGCTAACTTTAATGTCATTAAACACTGTTCTTTTCAGAGATTGGTCACCTTCCTGTCCATCAAAAGCCATGCTCACATGTGGGAGCAATTTTAAGGGGCAAAAAAAAAAAAATTGAAGTCAAGTTAGTGTTTATTTTTTGGAAGAGCTGAACCACGTTACATTGAGGCGTACAAAAAACTGCTGTTTGTGTAACTGCTGTTTGTGTAACTCATGTTTAAGTGGTGCGTAGTGTGTAGTTTCGTTTTCTAGGGGGCTTCAACCTGGAAGTGTAAGAGAAAGAAGTTCACGTTTAGATGGAAGTATTGAGTTTTTGTTTTTGCAAGACCCTTTAAAGTTGTAAAAACGATATTGTGCTTTTCATGAGCACTGTCAGCTATGCGCTAATGTAAATGACCGGCAACTATTGATGATGTCATCAAGCGGAAGCAACGTCCGAATTTGAAGACGCAACTCTTTCCATATCGCTGCGCTTGGAGGGTTAAATGTAGGGGTAGGGAGAAGCCATAGGGAAGCAATTCGGATTCGACCTATAAGGTGCTCTTGAAACTACAGAAACACTGTACGTGACAACATGCTCATGGTGTTCATACTGGCCACGCAGGAAGGCCTTTCTTTTGCTACTGTTCACTAGCGCACGTCCACCACTGACAGTTGGAAGACGCTTGTTGCGAAATCTCAAAGTGGTGCAAATCTTGCTCCAGTTATTCAGTATGTAGAGTCCAAAAATGGTCGTAAAGCGCTGGGGAGTGAAGCGTGAACGCAAGAGGTTTGAATGTGGAAGCCCAAAACGTGCATTTAAAAGAAAACGTCGGACAAACCGAAGAAGAAACTGCTGCCATGTTGAGGTGAAACCTTGGAAAGGATTCAAATGTTTACAATCTGACCACATCAGATTTGTGTTTATATAAGGAGCATTGCAGTGAAAAGAACATAGAATGACTCTAAACAAGCTGTGGAATTCACTGCTGGTTCCTGGCTTGACCATCACTGGTTCTGCCTCTTCTCAGCCAGCCGCCACTGTTTGAACAACTGAGTTTGAATGTCAGAAGTGCTTTTCAGGAGTAAGATTTCTGCTCCGGAACTTCGCTTAGCCCCTGGTTTCTGCTGTGTGAATGGAGCTGGTTTAGAAAAGTGCTCCCAACAGACCTTACAGTTTGAGGCCACTGAAGTAAAATGTCCACCAGGGTTTTTTTTTTCTGTTTTCTTTGCGCCTCATGTAACCAACCTGCTTCTCATTTATCCTGTCAACCATTTTTTTAAATAATGAGGAAGAAACAGGAGGCCGTAAGGCCCAAAGTTGAATCTCGCTCCCCCAACATGTCCCAGCTTCACTTTCTTCGAGCTTTTCATCTGGTTCTGCAATGCCCCCCTTCCCCCCAGGCCTTAAAGCTTGTCCTCTCCTCTGTTTTCCCTTCCTAGTCCTCAGCCTTTTTAATCATAAAGAGATGTTCTTTTCTTCTCCTGTGCCTTGGGCTGAGAGCAGCTTAAAGCGCAGCATAAGCTTAAATTCTCTCACACACATGTGCTTTGTTTCCTTCTCCCGTCCTACAAGGCAGCCATGGCCAGGCTAAGCTGAGAGACCCACAAAGCGTGTTTAAATTCATGGGTTAATGCGCTTTGATTATCTCTGCGCTCTCTGACTCATTCATCTTCTTCTATTGCTCTTGTGTGGCCCACAAAGCCCCACAGGTGGAGATAAACAACGATGAACAACTTTAACCGGAAGCTGTTTTGATATCCCACCGCTCGCATGACTCCCGGTGCCCGGATTATGCAGAAAAAGACGAGCATTCAACTCTGGTTTCTACTTCTTTCAGTGCTTCAAGTGACCCCTGACCTCCGTGCAAAAATCCAGCTCAGCTTTGTCTGCGGGCCTGAATGGACGTTCATTAGAGCTGCTTTTAGGCTCCAAGTGGACCAGGCCAACAAGGTTTTCTTGCCTTTGCCAGATTGTGTCATTCCTCTCACATTCCTGTGTGCATTGACGTGTGAAGACCTTGTGTGTGTGTGTGTGTGTGTGTTTGTGTGCTGATAACCGTGTGATATGTGGGGGTTAGTTAACCACAGGGATGGATACCTGTGGGTTTAAAAGTGGGAAGGGTGCAGGGTTGACAAAAACTGGTGTTTCAGGAATCTTGAGTCTGTATCAAACAAGGACTCTTCAAGTCACAGACTCTGCTGTAGATCTGGGAGCATCACAAAGTTCATGTTTTCACCAGGGCTAAGCAGAATAGGAAGAATGTTTTACTGTTTTGGAATGACGGGTTTTTTTGGGAGCACCATGAAAACTTTTTTTTTTTTTTTAGCAAATTAACTGAAATTAAGACAACTGGGGTTCATGATTAACCTGAAACTGGTGCGACTGACAAAGGACAACTAAGAACACGACCAAAACATAATCACCAAACCAAACCACAGAACCGCCATGTCCCTCTTGGATCTGCACCGTTTTGTCAGCTAAAACGGTTTTGATCATTCAGTTCTCAGCCGTTCCCGTCCCTTTCCTAGCAGGTCCAATTTTCCCCCAGAGAGGGCTTTCAGATGTCTCAATATTTCTAAGGGAACGCTCAGAAAAGCCAGCAGAGATTATTCCTCACACGTGTACGCAGACTGATGACCGCGCTGCGACATCAGAGGATCCAAGTGGAGAGCTGCTTCTCTCACTGCCCCAAATTAAATCTGATCACCGGGAAGGTTGTCACTCCTCTCCTCACTCAGCCTGTCTGTTGAGTTTGCAGAAGCTCCTGCCATGTCGTTCCTGAAATTGACTTTTTTTTTTTTTTTTTAACTGCAGTCGCACCTGCTCAAATTAAACTTTTAAGAACTGAATCTTGCCTTCATGCTGTAGCACAGTTTTGGAGACACATAGTATTTTCAATCATGCTCTTGATTCCTCCTAATCAATAAATCAACAAGCTCCTGCTGTCCCATAAATGTAAGTTCTGACTGTTCAAATGTTTCACATCATTTACTCCAATCATGTCACTTTCAATCTTTCTTAAACATCAGTTAATTCAAGAGAAAAATAAAAAATGTTACAAAGAGATAAAAAGTCAGATTATTTTTGCTCTTACGGCACTAAAAACAGTTCTAATATTGCCAACAAAAACGGTTTAAACTTGGAGGTAAAAGAAGACATTCAAATAAAAAGATCTAAAATGATTGCAATAGTGAAACTCAAAAAATGTACCAGTTCACATTACATTGGATATCTGCAAAACTACTTTGTGCACATCTGGCAATAATAATAATAATGATTGGAAAATTATAAAGAAAAAAAAAAGGATTAGAGCAAAACGATGGCACAAAAGCAGGAATGTCAGAAACCAGGACCCAAAAGGCAGAAAACCAGGCTTGTGGCAGGAACTCAAAGGTTTTATAAATGATATTAAGACGTATGAGAAGTAAAAAGGGAAATAATGTAGATGACCTGACAAAAAGGAACTGAAAACAAGACGCTTTGACACTGAGAATGATGAACTGAATAAGCTCCTGAATAATAACTTGAACCTGATGTGACAGGAAAGAAAAAGCAGAAAATTTCAAGAACATGAAACTGAAAAGACCTAGCTCAAACAAAGGGTACAATCATTACAGTACCCCTCCCCAAAAGGGCAGATTCCCTGACACGTTTGCAACAGCTAGAGAAAAAGCAGAACACAATCAAAACCAGACACATGTTTGAGTTCAGAGGTATCATGGAACCCCTCCTCAGGAACAGAACAGGAAGAGGAGCAGTCCAGGCAACCCTCCTCAGGGACAGGACACATGAAGAAGTGATTGTGGCCCCAGAATTCCCTGTCAGGAAACACAGATGAGGTGGGCTGGCGTTACTGCGTGGAAACCTTCATCTGGTGTGGGGTGGACCGTGTGTAGTGCCTCAATAAAAGTATATGATCTCATGTTGAACATTCAAAGCGCTTGATTGACAGATTCTTTTGAAAACTGAGGGTGTGAACTTCCAACAAGATCCCTCCTGATTGACAAGAGTGGTTGCTATAGAAACGTTAACTCAGACCAACCACTGCTTACTGAGAAATTCAGGTTCTAAGATGGCGACGTTCGTATCACAAAAACAAAAGACTGAATTAACATCATTTAGTTGGATGCAAGTCATTTTCTATGGGTGACGTCACACTCAATCGGTCCAGTTCTCTTATACAGTCAGTGATCAGGTCATTCTGTCAGGAACTGGTGGTGAAGGACCTAATATACAGGCGACCAGGCCTGTGGTGCAAACTTAAACGGTTTAATAAATAAACTTAAGCTTGAGTAAACTGTGAAAGAAGAGAAAAAGCAAGAACACAGCTGAAAAAACAATTCAAAACAAATCCCACAACCCTTACAGGGTTTTAATGGAAGGCAAATTGTCCATCTTTTGATCTCAAAACTTTAAAATTTGCGAATTACTACAGTTATCCATGTTAGAAAGTGACATGTGTGACACACAGGATTCAAATTTAATGGTGTCCAAAAATTCTGCAGTCTTGTTTGAAGATTTTTGAGTTTGGGTCTCCTTCCAGACTCCGTTTGTTCATGGAGTGGAGTGTGAGTGATGGAGCAGTGATCCTTTCTCCTGTCGTGCTTTCATTCCTGTCTCTGCTTTTTTAATTAAAACACCAGCCTTCAAATAAGTCCTTATCTTACAGTCTAAATGAAGCTGAAAATTATAACGCATGACAAATTCATGCAATTAGTACAAGATGAGTGAAGCAAAATACCCAGCTTCTTGTTATCATGAAACAATTTAGGTTTTTTTTGTAAATAATTTTAAAACAACGTCTGCAAACACGACTATATTGTGAATATTCAGCTTTCGATGTCAGCATCAAAGACTTTCACCACTTGAATTTTTTAAAGTAAGAGACTTTTGAGGACAATCCAAACACACATCTTCTTGAATTTTTTTCTTTTGTTTTCTGCGTTCTCGCTGCCCGTGACATGATGTCGATGTTGACGGCACGACTTCACACGCAACCCAAGAATGAATGAGAAGAAGAATGACAGGTCAAAGGAGAGAGCTAAAACCACGACACATGACATGACAGGAGAAAGAAGCATGGAGAAATATTTAGACTGGGGGGGGCTATAAAGAAATGCAATGAAGATGTGAAGGAAAGTCATATTTTGATCTATTTTAAAAGTGTTCCCAGTGGTCTTTTAGTTATGTTTATGCCACTTTTAGCCAAAAACGCACATGGATCTACAAGTGGATGCATCAGAATGGATCAGAGCAGAGAGCTTGTGGCCTGTCCGGTGTGTTTTTACGTAACAAATGCGCTTCTTTTCAAACGTCATTTTTTTTTCGTCTGCTCCTGATTCACAACGATTTGAATACAAAAATACTCAGAAATGCAATTTTGTGCTGAATTTCCGTTGTATATGTAATGTTAGAACATCAAAAACACGACTTTCATCAAAGTGGGTTTTTAAAGAATAAATCAAGGAATGGGACCTACAAGACACAGAATGTGGCATAAATCCCCCAGTCGTTTTGTGCAGAAACATCTGTGACCCATTTCCTGTTTGTGTATCTGATTACTGATCAGTCAAAAGGTTTATCTACGACGAATGAGTTAAACTCCATCAGCGACACTGAATGCCTGTTTCCAAGTTTCCATCATCAGCCTTCAGATAGGGTCTGATGGATATGTCCGATGAAGAATATGGACATTAGCCCCTTCAGGATCCACAAACAGCTCCTGCACAGGTGTCGGCAGGTTCCTGCTCGGTCTCAGCTTTCAGCAGCCATCCATCTCCCCCGTGGCGCCTCTTTGTTTTCCACTCCACAAAGATGGGCTCTTTGCCGTGTGAGGGGGGGAAATGAAAGGAATTTGACCTTCCCGCTTCTTGCCCTCTCCGTGGGGACAGCCTCATATCCTAAAACTCAATCAGAATGAATCAGCGGCTAAATTAAAATCATAGAAAAATGATTACATTACTCTGGATGAGGTGAAACTCAGACCTAATGAGGATTCTGTGCGTCTGCTGTGGAAGGAAGTTCATGAAAAGGCCATGACGACAAGTGACAAACATCTCAGGTTAAAGATGTTTCTGCACAGAGTGATTGATCACCTACGTGATACTGGTCCCTGTAAGCGGAGATTGATGGGTTTACTTATCAGCATTGGGTTCAACCTCTCACAAAGGCCTCACCTCTGCATCTCAACTCCTCCACCGTGCAGAGAAATCTTTGGGATCCTCCTACGAAAGCCAGCAGAAGCCATCGTACCACCAAAGAAGACCTCAGCGGGCTTTTTTCCCTGAAGTCTGTTCCAATCAAAGGTTGTTGATCTTGCAGGACATGTTGAAATATAGCATCGAAGCCCTTATTTTTGTGGGACTGAAATGATTACAAGAAAGTCTGCCCTTTATATTTATGCTTTAAACATTTCTGTTTACCTAGAAAGAGCGTCTCTTGATCTTTTTCAACGTTTTAATTATAGTTTTACAGACTGATGGAATAAATAGGCAATTTTCAAAAGTGTTTACAAAGCAGGAGTAAAATAGTCAGAGCGACAAACAGTCGCCCACATCTGGTGTCACAACTTTAAGGGGAGATTTTGTACTTAAAAGTGAACTTTCATGCATGCATTTCCCTTTACAGCAGGAGTAAAAGGTTAAACCACCCCTTCCGCTAAGCACCACCACCTCCCCCGGCTGGAGCCCTGCTGGTCCTGAGGGGCCCCCCGAGCTGCGCCCGCATTTTCAGCCTCCTTCCAGTCAACAGTCCATCACGACTTCAGTTTATATTGTAAAAACATGACCACTCACGTTTAGCGCTGACCCCGTGAGCACGCGTGTTTGGCGCTCACACTGAGGCAGTCTGCGGGGCATAAAGGCGCGCCTGTGCGTGCGCGGCGCTGCGTTGGAGAGCCTTGCCCACATGGAAATATGAGCGAATCGCATATGGTTATGATTTAACGCGGCATCTGGACGCATATAGGCAGGTTTGAGAGGCGTGTGTGGCTGTGTGAGCGGGTGCACTATGGAAAGTAATCAGATTACAGTTTTAACGATATCCAATCCCGCTGCTTATCCTTCCCCAGTTTTGTGGAAATTCAACTGTGTCGCGAGCTCCCTCTAGCGCGAGGAAGGCGAAACTGCCGTTTTTGACAGCAGAAGGGGCTGGGACAAGGGAGGTAAATATTAAACAGAGTGACAGAGAGGTGCAAGCTGGGGAGGGGGGGCAGGCCAGTCTGCAACGATCCGCACATGTCAGTCACGCCCGCAGGGAAGCCTTTTGAAGCCGGCTCGATTCCCTCATGGCAGCGCCTCATCGCAGCGTGCAACCTGCGCCACCGCCTGGATGGACACCGCCGCTGGGAGAGGAGGTGTGGGAAGAGGGGTTCTCATCTGCAGTCTGCTCATAATTGATCCAGAACTTTTTTTCAGGGCAACATTCTCGGGTTTGAAGCTAAATCTGGGCTCTTGTGTTTTATTGGCAGCCTGATTAATTAATTAATTAAACTGCATTTTTTTTATGTTGAACATGATCAATTGCAAGTGCAAAACATACCAAAGACATGGCTGCAGTATGAAAATCCATTCCATCCGTTTTTTTAACCAGTTTAATCTGTTATCTGTTATGAGAGGGGTACACCATGGACGGGTCGCCAATCTGTTGCAACCACACACACCTAGGGACAATTTAGAGTCATCAATTCACCTATGAAGCATGTTTTGGACTGTGGAGAAGCTGAAGACCCTGCATGGAGAAAACCCACACACGCACAGGGAGATCATGCAAACTTCATGCATGGGACATGAACCAGGGCCTTCTTGCTTTGAGGCAAGGGCACTGCAGCCCCATAAAGCAACATTAACACACATATTTAAAACCTTTAAGCTCACTAAACTGATTTGGAACAAAATATCAACTCACATCAGACTCAAATCTATTCCCATTTCTTCCTGACTTGGAAGAACATTCTGTTTGATTTTACTAATTATGATAATAAGCAATAATCACAATTCTATCTGATAAACCCTCTGATTTATTAACAAAATTATATTCACAAAACCAAATTTAGCAACAAAACTCCACATTTCTTTTGAATTAGTTTCAAACTGTAAACATATTTTTCTCAGCTCCAACAAAAAAGCAATTAAAATCTATCAACTGACTCAGCTTTCAGACTAACATAGTGTTACTTTTATTTTGTTGATTTTTATTTTTGCATTCCAACAACCCGCCATAGAAGCTCCTTTTTGGCTAAACACACCTGAAAAAAGGGTTAACAGTTTTACAAATTGGAACACTTTTGTTATTATTCATTTTGAAAGGAATAAAATGATTGTGGGGTTTTTTTGCCACATTTTAAGCTCTTCTTACAAAATTAACCGTTTATTCACATTAAGTGTTTTACAAAAAGATGCTCTGAAAACCTGAAATCTCCATTTCGGGAGAACGATGTCTGCAGCCAGGTCCCCCTCAAACTTGATGGTCCACAAAGATCCAAAATTAACTATAGACATTTAAATTACAAGAAAAAAACAAACCAAAAAAAACAAAAATGAAATAAAAGACAAAAAAAATGTCAAGTTGAATGGACAGAAAGATAAAGAAAGACAAACCAGTGTTCCAACTTGGTTCTTGTTCCTGTAGATGAAAGGAGAAGATGGATTTTATGGATAAATGAACTGATATGATGATAGCAGTGTTTTCTAAGCGTCTTAGGGGTTCGGAGGGAAATGACTCTCCCAGACTTGCTCCCCACCCCTGTATTCTATCCGCACCCTAAAGTGGGGCTGGCTAAATCCGGGCCTGTTTCCTGTTTGTCGTAAGGACAAAAATGTAGCTCTTATCTTGAAATGAAGTCAAACTTTAAGATACAAAAATCCTTGGATTGTTGTTTGGTTTAAAGTTTTTGTAAATTCTGAGTGAAGACCAAGGAAAAATCTGCAATAGCAGCTTAGATATTGGCTCCATTCTTCCACAAACTGAACACACGTAGGAATACTTGTTGTGGAAAAAGGCAGTAAGGATCCATCTGTTTCAGATGCTTTCGAATGGATCATTTCATGTTCTTTATTTCTTACATTCTCATCCTCCCATCCAAAACTCAACCTCTCATTGTACATTTTCAGCGAGCCCGAACAAACGTTAGCCTTCGTTTCCTGTTTTGAGCTGATTGAGCTGACCTGTGGTCCTCTGCTGCGGCTCATCTGCTTCGAGGCTCAACATGTGGTGAGCTAAGAGATTTGGCATACCTTAACCGCAGTCGTGTTTTTGGTTTTTCATTGTTGTTATCTTTCTAGTCAGTTCCAGCATCAACAGGTTTCCGAAATCCCCCTCAAATGACTCTTTTTTCTCTAAAAGCGTGCTGAATTATCCTTTGTTCTTCCTAATGTTAGACCTCAGTTTGATCTTCAGCATGTCATCGTGCTCACGTCGATATTTCTAAATGCACTGAGCAGCAAGCTTGTGATTGGCTGGTAATTGGATCAATATTCAGCTGAACAGGTGGGACTTTTTTGTGTTATTTATTGTTGATGGTGGTCAACAATTGTAGCTTACATGTCACGGCTTTTCCAAATTATTTTATTTCAAGCAGTGACAATTGAAAAAAAACCCACAGAACAATGACATTCACAGAAATCTTTCATTTTTCCTTTTTCCACATTGTTATTATGGATTTTTGGGGTGTTTGTGCATCTGGTTATGATCCCCAAATGTCATTTGCTGCTGTTATCCTTACGTGTGACTGCGGCAGAATGAACAGTAAATCCTCTCCTGATTTGAAGCACAGCCGACTGAAGTCAGCTACTTTTTTTTTTAATCTACTGCTCGATTGTGTGCCAGTAACTGTCTCTTACAATGAAAAACCTTAAAAATATGTTATTTATTGGGGTGTTTCCCAAATCATCAGATTGGATCTTAGCACCTCTTTGTTTCTATTTTTGCATAACCAGTGTAAGAAATATCATATATGACAACCCAGATCTGATTTGTGATTTGTTCTGTGTCATTTAATGTTTTATGGAAGAACTGGAGCTGACCTCCTCTCCATTCCTCCTTCTTAATTTAAAATGTGAATGCTTCTGCTTGTAATAAGGCCCCGTTTTCTATTATCTGTTTGTTCACAGTTTCTGCATTCGGGCTTTTAATGTAAAAAATACTCTGGTGTGTGAGGAGAAAAGCTCTCTGCTTCACTACAATAGAGAATCTAAATGAAAACCAAGAAAATTTGAAAAGTGAAGTGTCAGCTCATAGAACGAAAAGCAAAGGCAGGAAATAAAAGAGCAAAAGCAAACAAAGGCTTTAAACAAAAAACCTATTTAGTCACGTGCAACAACCCAGTGACAGATATGTGCTGTCAGAAGAAAGCGACATGGAAAAGAAAAGTTTTACATTTAAAATCAGCAACAAGAAGAAAATCATGAGATGTTTCCCAATTATTTAGATTTAAGGAAAATAAATAATATGTGATCCTTTTTAAACCTTATATTATATTTTATTTTGCTGTTCTTCTGGATGGTTTTAGTTAAGTTACAAATCTATTTAATTTAAACATGTGAGATTAAAGGAATTTATTTTAAAGTAATAAAAGACATACTGATGTGGTTGTTGATCTTTGTTCATCACACATGAAAAATCCCAATAGATGTGATTAAATAGAAAGTTTAAAGACCCATTCAAAGGAAAATTGTGTTTTTAACATGTTCTAGTGGCATTTTTCTAATGATTAAAATATATATAAAGAAAATTAGGCATCAAATTGCATCTCTGAGTATTTCTTTTTTCAAATCATTGTGAATCAGCAGCAGATGAAAAAAAATCTGTTTGAAAAAAAAAATACTTGTGACGTAGAAAATAAAATGGGCGGGCCACAAGCTCCTTTCTCTGCTCCATTCTGATGCATCCACTTGCAAGCAAATAGATCCATGTTCGTCTTTGTTTTCCTCATCGGAGCCACCGTCTGGCTCAAAACTGTACGGCCGGATAGCTCCAATACCGCTCGCTGTTTTTGTAGCACTGGTAATGTTAGGTTGGGGTGGAGAGGAGCTGTAAGCAGAAACTATGTTCTAGAAAACTACAGGTTTTTTGATTTAGCCTAAAAATTGGATGATACTAACTAAAAGACCACGGAGAACACTTTTACAATAGATAAAAAGAGGATTGGAGTGGGTTTATAAATACAAATACATTGAGAGAGGAAATAAAAGGTAAGATCAAGAGACAAGATAACAAGCTGTATTTAGGACAACATATTGAAAAGGAACGTGGTTACTAACAGCAGCTCCCTGCAGCTGAAGCAGGACCTTTAAAATCAACCCAATGACAGATCCCAGAGGTCAGGCAGCTGAATCAAAGTATATAAATACAGCACAAAAACAGAAATACCAACTACATTTACTTCAGTTAAAAAAAGAAACCTCGCAGGAAAACAAAGAGCCTTAGAGATAGGATCAAAACTTCAAGAACCAGATTTATGATTTAATCTGGTTATTTAAAATAACTGGTAGCTGAAAAAGAGAACAATCAGTTCTTAATCTTATTGACTGATCTATTTATCTACACACACACAAAAATAACCATGAAAAGTTGGGAAATGAAAGGAGGGGTGGATGCTGGTGTTCTGGTCACCATTATTGCCTCACACGTGTGTGTGGGCCTTCCTCCCACATGCTCTAAAACATTCATGTTAGATAGATTGTTGACTCTGGAGTCAAACCCGCTGCGGCCTTGCATGTACTCCACTGAGACCCTAAAGGAATGCTGTAATGCTGTTCAATCCTTCATCCTGGTTAGAGAAGGATCTACCTTTGTTAGCCAAAAACAAAAAAAATATATATGCAATTTATAATAAAGACGTAACACAGACATGAAAAGGTTCAAAATACTAAAAGAAAAAACTCCTAAAGTCCTTTCTTTTACAGTTTTTCATCAGGAAGACACAGGTCTGGACTAACTAAAATACTGGGATACTCACATTTTTACTGCATGAGGAGGTCAATTCAACTAAAGTGTCTTTTATTTTTTTGTCCATTGTGTATTAAGAACAATTTAGAAGCCTGGAGCTTTTGAATATTCCTCAGGTTTTTCCACAAAAAATGGAATTTTCCCTCATCCTGAAAAAGATTCAGGCTAAACTGTGATCAGTAAAAATGTTGAATAATATTTTCTGAACGTTGCATTTGTGTTGTGGATGTTTTTAATCATCATTATTATTTAGCAATATAAAAGACAACCAAAATGCTGTTTACAAAATCTTTTTTTTTTATTTCATATTTAAAATCTAGTTATATCACAAACAACAAAATGTTTACAAAGTAAAACCTCACAACTTGTAAAAAAGAGTTAATTCAAATAATTAAAGTAAATTATTACAATGCTGCATGATCTTTAAACCTTTTGTTTGTAAGTCTTTACTAAAATCCTCCCACTTGTCCCACTTTAAAATATTAGAGAGGTCTGTAATGTTCATCATAGATACATACACTTTAAATATGACAGACACCATGTAAAAAACAATCCAGAAAATCACATTGTACATTTTTTCAATCATTTATTTGTGTATTGTAGCATAAAATAAGTATTTATCTCCTACAAACAAGCAAAAATTCTGTTCCTCACAGACCTCTACCTGGGACTCATTCAAGATCTCACCTAATGATATTGAGAACAATGAAGAAACAGTCCTGAATCACACAAGGGAACTGATTAATGACCTGAAGCAATCTGGGACCACAGGAACAGAGGTTACCATAGCAACAAACAACATCCTTATGGATTCAAAACCTGCAGTGCTCCAAAGGTCCACCTGCTTAAACTAGCACATGTGCATGACTGTCTAAAGTTTTCCAGGAACCATTTGGATGATCCAGAGGTGGATTGGGAGAAGGTCATGTGGTCAATATGAACATCACTTGTAGTGTTTGAAGGAGAAAGAATGCTGAGTTGCATCCCAAGAACAGGGGTGGTGGTGGATGGAAACATCATGTTTTGGGTCTGCTTTCTGATAAGAAGGCAGAACAACTAATCTTTAGTAAGCTCTTGAGAAGATCTGCATGGAAGAATGGACCAAAATAATGGCTATAGTTCAAACCTGGAGAAGAGCTACAGGAAACGTTTGACCTCTGTCAAACTAAATTGCCAACCAGGGTTACATTACAAAGTATTGAGGTGAACTTTTTTACTGACCAAATACTTATTTTCTGCACCTAAATAAAAAAAAATCTTTCAAGATTGTGCAGAGTGATTCTTGATTTGCTTTTATATTCTGCAGTTGATGTTAATCGATGATGAAGTTGCAGAATTGGAGACTGACACATTTATTTGCTCCACTGTATATCTGGACACAGATTTTCATTATTCGCTCTGTTTTAGGTTGAAATAATCCAACATAAAATCGGTGTAACCAAACATTTCCAGAGAAGCATTTGTGGTTGAAAGCCAAAAACAATCAGAGAATTTCTTTTTTTAAATTGCACTACAAATCCATGAAAAAAGCATAACTGAATTTGCAGAGACTGTTTGGAAAAGAGATGTTGTGTGATGTTGGTTCAAAGCTAGCAGTAAATGTGGTGCAGAGGTAGTGCGGTTGACTTCTTATCGGAAGGCTGCAGGTTCAGGTCCTTCCTTGCCTGCACAAATGTCAAAGTGCAGTGGCAAGTTGCAGAACCCTACATTGCTTCTAATAGTTGTGGGTTGGTGTCTTGCATGACAATGGAGCTGCCTTCTGTGTGTGAATGTGTTTGCATAAGATAATGGGACTGTCCCGGTAAAGCAATTTGGGGCTTAAAGCAAGGCAGAGAAGTGTTATATACAGTGAGGCACATAAGTATTTGAACACCCTGGGATTTTGCAAGTCCTCCCACTTAGAAATCATGGATGGATCTGAAATTTTCATCTTCAGTGCATAGCCACTGTGACAGACCAACTAAAAATAATCTGTAAATCACATATAATTTTTTTTTACTATTTGTTTGTATTCTACTGCTCCAAAGAAGTATTTGAACACCTTTCTATAAGCTAGAATTCTGACCCTCAAGGACCTGATAGTCCACCTTTAAATAGTCCGCCTTCACTTATTATCCTGAATTAGAAGCAAATGTTTGAGGTCATTAGCTGCATAAAGACACCTGTCCACCCCAAAAAATCAGTAAGACTCAGTGACCATTTGGATAATCCAGATGAGTTGTGGGAGAAAGTCATGTGGTCAGATGAGACCAAAATAGAACTTTTTCTTCTTAATTCCACTCACTGTGTTTAAAGGAAGAAGAATGATGAGTAACTTCCCAAGAAAACCATCCCTGCTGTGAAGCATGGTGGTGGTAGCATCATGCTATGGGGGTGTTTTTCTGAACACGGGAAAAGCCCCCTGCACTGTATTAAGGAGTGAATGACCGGGGCCATATATTGCGAGATTTGGGGGAATAACCTCCTTCCTTCAGTTAGAACATTGAAGATGGGTCATGCTTGGGTCTTCCAACATGACAATGACCAGAAGTACACAGCCAGGATAACCAAGGAAGACGCATATCAAGGTTCTGGAGTGGCCTAGAAAATCTTCAGAACTAAATCCAATAAGAAAATCAGAAGGAACACAAACTCCATGTTTCTCAGAAGCATAGCCCAGAAACCTGACCGATCTAGAAAAGATCTGTGTGGAGGAGTGGGGCAAAATCCCTCCTGCAGTGTGTGCAAACCTGGTGAAAAACTACAGGAAACACTTGACAAAGGCTACTCTACCAAACATTAACATTCATTTTAGGTGTTCAAACACTTATTTGCCTCTTTGTAAGAATACAATTACCCTGAAAACCTATTTTTAATGCCATGTTTCTTTAAATCCATTTCTTTTCTAATATATATAAAATTTCTTTTGCCACTCCAGTGTTTGGAACGGTTTTTAAACTAACTAAAAAAGTGTTCTAATGAGGAACACAATTTTAAAGTGTGGACTAAAGAAGGTGTTTGTTGGTGCCAAAATCAAAACACAACTCCAACCTCTAATTTGAATTTACATTTCATTTCAGTCAGTTTGATACGCAAAATTTTTGATTAAATCGTCTGCATTGAAGTTTCCACTTCTTTCTGTATTCCCGGAATGCACTCACTTTTGTGGTGTTGCTATTTTTCCACAGTGATAAAAATAACATTTTCTTGCATTTGGAAAATTAATGCAAAAAAAAAAGAAAGGCTTAATATTTCTCACACATCCCACACACCTTTTGGTTAAAATGGTTTGGATGGTTGCTATCACGTTTTAGTTACCCAAACTTTGCAGATCACGTTCACAAAACTATTATCTGTCATCTCCTTCTTCTTATGTTGCTTTTCTTCTAAGAAGCTGTTGTGTTGAAGTGCTACAGCTTTCTGTAAGAAACATTGTTTTGAAAAACATTTCGTTCGTTTCTTAGTGCATATTCCAGCTAAAATGAGAACAAATGTTCATAATTTCTAAACAATTTCATGAAATCTTACTTTCAATCACTCACTGACATCTAATATTTTTCTTATCCTACATTGATAGCCTTAAACTGTTCCTTTCACGGCCTAATTTGGAGGGAATTCCGGGCCTCATTTGATGAATTGATCTATATTAACAAAAAAGCTAAAATGATCAGTCTTGACTGAAGAAGAATTGAGCAGTTTTGTTTTTTTTCTGCTCTTTTTTTTAACCAGGTATTGTCTGTTCCCAACTTTTTTGTTGTTGTTTGTTTTTACTTGTAAGACAAACATACATTACATTTTACATTAAAACATTAACAAAAACTTGGAAAAACATTTCTCTCAACTTTTTCTCTCATCTTGATCTTTTTTGTGTGTGTGTGGTTTAGTGTGACTGACCTGACTGACCGTCCACAAATGGACCATGAAAATCCCATGAATCTTTTGCCGAACCAGAAAAACAGAAATTAAAAACATGTACCTCTCTATCAGTTGTGTGAATTTGGACATACATGGGGGTTTGTCTCTTTCTACAGTGGACCCACTCTCACAGCAGATGAGCCATCCACCCACTCATTACTGCACACTATGTACAAGTTGGAAGAAAACCTTGACTTGTTTTATTGTTAGTGCGACTAAATCTATCCACACAGTTACGCAACAGCGCACTAAAAACAAACTTAACCGAACTAACCCAGATATCCAACAGTTACACAATAAACCTCCATCCAAACCTATATTTTTTCATCTTTTTCCCGCCTTGCATCAAACAAATCTCACTACTTAAAGCTGATGGAGGCTAACATTTACCCACTTTGACCCTGGAGAGGCTATGCGTTATAATTTACAGTGGAACGATCAAGGTTTGACCTCCAGCAGCTGCCCGTGTGACTCTGGTCAATCAAAAGAGTGATTATAGCAGCTTAATCCCAGCTGATCTCTGCCTTTAAAAGCCCTTGCAGAGAGGCTGCTGATGACAGCTGGACGATAAAGGAAGCTGAGGTGGTCAAACAGAGGCAGAACCGGGCCGCGATGTTGTCAAAGAGCTTGACGACTGTGCCTTGATTAACTTAATCCACCCATTAAGCCATTAAGAGTGCTTTTCTTCGGTATACAGTCATTTAACCCTTAAAAGACCCACTCCAGTGAAATGAGTGTTTTAGGAGTTTATCCTGTTATTGTGGCGTTTTCTCATGGTGGAGGGAATATATAAAGAAAACTGATCTTAAAATTTAATTCCTGACTATTTTTATTCAAATCATTGTGAATCAGGAGCAGACAAAAATATCCAATTGGAAAAAGCTTGTCGTTGTGACATAGAAGCTACTACTACAAGCCACAAGCTCCCTGCTCCGTTCCATTTTGATGCATGCACTTGCGCACAAATAGATCCAAGTACATCTTCGTTTTCTAAAACTGAACGGCTGGATAAATCCAGTCTTGCTTGCCATTTTTGTTGCATCACAAGTGCTACAACTAGTGTTGGGTTGGGGATGTGAGGACTTGCGGAAGAGAGTGTAGACAGATGGATGATAGGAAGTAGGGACGGGCTTCCTCAGTGGCAACAGTCCGGCCCTCAACTCTACTGAACTACTGACGCTCTGCAGAAACAACGTCCTAGAAAACAATATTAGTTTTTAGATTTTGGCTAAGAACGGCATAATCATATTTAAAAGACCTCCGGGAACGCTTTTAAAATAGATCAAAAGATGATAGGAGTTGGTCTTTAAATCTTTTTAGACAACAGTCAATGTGTAAGAAAACATTTTTTTTACATCTTGAAGAGTGAATCTGTGAGGTTTAGTCATAGTGAGAGATATTTATGACCTGAAATTGGTTTTTAATTAGTGAATTCCCTTTTTTTTTTAGCTGAGACATCAAATGAAGAAGTCTTTCTTTTACACTTTTCCAGGAATCTAACGAAGAAGAGCAATCATCCCCATCAGCATCACTCCTCAGACTAAAGCACAGTGTTCCTCTCCCTGTCTGTCTGCCTGACTGTATTTCATTTTCTTTAATGACATTTCCTTCCACAGCCGTCTTTCCCTCTGAACAGCACCAAGAGAGCTTTTTACTCTGCCTCCTTCTGTGTGAAAAGCACTCACAGTGCAGGGGTCTGGCTCGCTCATTAACTTTAGCGAAAGTCACAACCACTCTTTCAGAGGACACCTTTCTCGCTGGGCCGGCGGTACGCAGCAGGAGAGTTGGTTGTGCTAACAAAATGCTGAAAAAAATCAAACACAGAAAAGGAAAACAGAGGAAAAGGAGCTCGGCCTTTTGTGTCTGCAGGTCTGACTTTCACAGCAATGGCAGAAGTACATCATATACTTCTGCCTACTCTCTTAATCTGAACAAATGTAAGCTCACAAATCCTCTCAATGTCCCTCCTTCCAGGGATAAAGCCTCCCTGAGTGCTTTTCCTGTTCATATTTACTGAAAGAAGCGGCAGTCATCATCGGTGACTGCTGCTGATGCATTGGGACTCGTCTTTGTTTTATTTTGGATTTTGCCTCCTCAAAGGAGAAATCAAGACTTTTTGATATATCACAGGTGCTTTAAGCTTTTATTTTTGGTGGTTTGATGTGTGACATCCTGGGGTTGGACGCTTCAAATTCTCTCGAATCTGTATCAAAATAGAACTCCCTTGTTGTTTTCTATCTAATTCAGAGGCAACGTTTGCCTGCTGCAGATGCGTGAAAGAGCAGCAAAGAGAGATTTTTGTGATCAGCTCCACCTGAATCCAGATAACAATGTTTGCCAGCCGTGGTGGCAGTGGAGGGGGAAAAGGGGGCAAATATTCAGTGGAGGATCTCTATGGGATCACCAAGAAGCCAAAGGCGTCCACCTCCTCTGGGAGCATTGCCCCTAAATCTGGCACCCGGAGCAGTAAAACACCAGAGCAGAAGAGCGAGTCGGAGGCCTTGGCTTCTCAGATCCTGGAGGCGGCACACCGGTTGGTGGAGCGAAGGAGGCTGGAGCTATACCTGCGGGAATGTGGCCTTTCCCTGGCCGAGTGTGAGGCAGGCCACTCTGCCATGACGTACAGGTGAGCGTCGCAACCCACAATGAAAAAACAGCACAAAAATGAAAAAGAACGTGGTAATACACATTTAAAAATACTGGGATTTCTTAAATTATGCTTCCAGCTCAGGTAGAGTCTCTTTGTTCACTTTAAAATGTCTCCTTCAAAATCTGTCCCTGTAAATCCGTGGAAACCTCATTCACCAGGAAAAAGTTCTATTTGCAAACGGCTTTTTTTCTTTTTGCTCCATTGGTGACCCAGATAGAAAATAGGCAGAACACCACAGAATTCATGTGGCTTAAACAACACAAGCATCTGGGCATTCGGGATCACTAATTGGACTTGTGCCTGAGTCATTGTCTAATTTGAGCTTTCAAAAGGCAGCCTGATCGGGTCAACATCAGTGGTGCAGAAGTTGAGGGTTAATGATGCATGGATCTGACAGCAGGGGACAGCTAGTTGCTGCTTGCTGCTTTTATCTTTTCATTAAAAGTGTTCCGATTTTGTATTTTTACTCTCAAAACTCTGCTTGTTTCAGTTTGAAATTGTGCACAATACTGGCCTGTTTTATTTAAACCACTAGAAAATCATTTGTGACTTAAGATTAAAAATGTGCAAAAGTTGTTCCACATTTTAGATCATTGCTCCTGTGTGTTCATTAAAAAACATATTTCTAAGAATATTTCAAATGATAAACTCAAGGTTTGATTGGACAATTGATTGACATTCATTCTGACACTGTTATCTGGAATCCTGCACTGTGGCCTCTAGGTGGCAGTGTCTCCTTGAACAGGATGTAGTTCCAAAGAATGAAAAACCTCTGCAACTTAAGAGCTGTCACTTTAGTTTGGAGGCATTTCTTTCTGTGTCAGAGGAGAAAATTCCTGTTATGCAGCATGACACAATGACATAAATTGTTTTTTTTTTTTTTTTTACTTTTATGCTCCTAAAACAGAGCAAAACTTTATTTGGTGAAATGCAGGCTATAATTTAAATTATTATGATTAAATGTGAGTTATTACTGGTAACTCCTATAATAAAGTGAGTTGTTTTCATATTGGAGGAAAAATAAGATTCCTGAACGAAAGCTTCAAAGTCCTCTGTTGATCCATGCCACAACTTATTCCCAGCATTCTTTGCTGCCATTTCAGTTCAAGCAGGTCAAAAACAGCAAAGAGACTGCCAAAGACATGTATTTTTGACATTTGTAAGCTGAAATTGCACATTTGTTAAAGATGAGGTGCAGGTTTTATTGCTATTAGAATTCTGGAGATGAAGTGCTTTGTAAGGAATAGCTTTTGCAGTTAAAAGAAGATAAACGTCTCTCTCACGCACAAAAGAATAAATGAGATGTGTTGGCACTGAGATTTTCACAAAATAACCTTTTATGCCTCTATAAAAGGAAAAAAAACTGTCATCCTCTATATCTTTTTATTTCTTATTTCTTTATTTCTTTTATGCCTTCCCTTTATTACAGTAATGTTCTAAATGGAACGTGCTAATATTTCACTTTCAGAGCAAATGTAAATATGTTAAACAGATTTATATAGAATGTGAGAAGTCGTCATCGTTTCATGCAGAATTTTTTGCTTTTTCCATCCTTTTGAGGTCTGTTTTAGAAAGGGATACAAATCATGTTTTTTTTTTTAGCTTTTTCGAACATTTTCTAAGGTCTATCCAAAGCAAAGTAAACCTGCACGCCAGAAACTATCCTCTCTGCAGCTGAGCTGGTCTTTAAAAAGCTGATGACAGTTTCCTCCTGCTGGCAGCTGACTTCCATACAATCTGCTGTGGGACTCCATAAACAAGGTCTTAACAGAGATTGACAGAAGTGATGAATGATTGTGTGCAGATTTTCATGCACACGTGAGGTATTTTGCAGATTGTCTCTCTGTGGGAAGTTGAGCCAGCAGAACAAACTCTAAACATGGTTTGAGCTTTAGGATTGACATTTTTCTCCAAGGATTTCTGGTTGTGGGTGTTTTTTTTAACCATAATACACTCTAAAGCAGGATCTATTGTTGATTTTTATGAAATACAAACACAATTAAATTAAAAACGACATTTTGTGCAGACACTTCAAGCAGCTTCAGTGTTTTTTGCACATCAACTTGATAACTTGGATGTGGTAAGAGAGATTCATGCATGTGGGAAAGCTTTAGTGACTTTAAGAGAGAATTTTTGGGTGAAAAATAAAGCAGTAGGTGAAAAAAAATTTTTTTGTATGTTTTTTTTAACATGCAAAAAAGCCTGCAGCTCGGTTCCTGCAGCTTTACTGGGAGGATGCGATGAAATGTGTGCAGCCAGTGATGAAAAATGTAGAGATCACAGTGGAGGGGGGGTGAGATAGAAGCAGAGTGAACGAAACACACACACGCACATACGTGCACCGAGTTATCCTCCAAGCCTCTCTGTTTGTGCATCGTGAACATTTTGGCACCTCTGGAGAAAAAAAAAATCCCCAAATTTGGAGGTAAGGATGCTGATGGAGGAGAGGGACGCGGCATGTGTGGATCCAGGCGTCTGCTGCAGCTACATTTGGGGCTAGTATGCCGGCTTTTTATTTTCCTTTCAATTTCGTGCGCCATGGAATGACGGGAGAGCTCCACAACTGCTCACGCCGGTCCACGAACTCCACCTGAAACACCGAGGCTTCAACAAAGCCGCAGAATCTGTTGCTGCTTCTCCGTCCCCGCATCAATTTGGTGCTGCGTGAAGCTGCTGCGCCGAGATCCGTCGTTGGGGTTTGCATGTGTGAAGTCTCTGCATCCTCTCCGGACCACTGCAATGTGAATTTGCGCAAAGCTGATAGTTCTTTTTTATTTTCCCAATCATATTGGTCATGATAGATGATGTGCTATTTCGACGTGAGTTGCGAGGATGCCTGTGGCTGTGATTGTGTCCTCCCTGCTGCGGCACACTCCGGAGCTCCTCAGCTCAAGACAGACTCAACTAACCTCGGCTGAAGAGAGCACAGCAAGCTGGCAGGTGCTGGATCATCCAACATAAGCCATCTAGGAGCCCGTGCATGCATGTGGGGAGGGGGCAGGCCAGACGCTCCCCAGAGAAGCAGCATCTTCTGCACTGAGGCTTTGGGGCTTCCCGAGAACTGCCACATCCCCACACTCATCCAAGGACTGCTGTGAGCTGCACAAGCCACCTGATGGTTCTTGGAGGGCCGTCCCAATGCATGTTGTGACTGTGAGAGCTCTCAGAGCCTTTTGCCAGTTTAGCATCACCAGACAGCCGACTCTGTCATGTTAGAAGCCGGAATCCTGTCTGCTCCCTCTAACTTGTAGCCAAAACCTCTCGCCTCCCCATTTTGAGGCTTTTCGCATGAGCATTTCTGCGCTGCAGCAGCAGCACGACAGGAATCGGTGTCCAGCAGCACAGCCCTTCAGCAGGCATAAAGCCCCAATCCTCCAAACCCAGCAGAGGCCAGGGTCAGGATGCAGGTGTCCTTCGCATGCACTGAGCACAACCTGAAGAGTCGCAGCGAGGACCGGCTCTGTGGCCTTCGCACCGCTCCACCTCCTGGAGGGAGCAGTGGAGGAGTAGGAGGAGGTGGTGGTGGTGGAGGAGGAGGAGGTGGTGGAGGAGGTGGCGGTGGTGGAGGAGGCAGTGGGGGACAAGGGAACAATGGCAACTACATCTCCCAAGGCTCGGTCAAGACCAGGGAGGGCCCTGGGTCCCGTCAGGCGACCCATGGCCATGCACACATGAAGGAGGCCATTGGGCGCTACACCAGTATGAAGTACAGGTGAGTACCGCAGGAGGAGGTGCCTTACAATTGAAGGATCCATTTACACTCAAATAATTCGCTGGTGACCTCCGCGTGATCCCATTGTGGTAGATTATCATACTAAGTGGAAAAGCCCTCCTCTTGTTTTTCATGTTTTTCATGTTTTTTTGCTCATGTCAGTCTGTTTGCTGCGACAAAAAGTCACAAACCTGCCCCTTGTGTGGCCAAAGCTGCACCAGAAATCCCCCAGAGTGCACAGGCACAACCTTATCACAGGAGTCTGACACTAACTCCTAGAAAAAGATGTGCTGATGGATGTAAAAATTTTATCCAGCCGTCATGTTATCACTCTGTAACAGCTAGCATGAGTGTTTGCCATGGACTTAATGCAGGTTTTTCGCTGGCCTCTTGCTTATTTCTGGTGATTAATAAAAAGCTATGCATTTCAATGACAGCTTTCTGACAACCCCTTATCCTTTAAATGAAATCAGCCAAGACCTGAAAACTTCCAAATCACAAGCCAGATGTGAGTCACAAACTAGAGCAGAGAATCTGATTAGACAAACTGTGAGAAAAGATTTGTTTGTCTTAGACTAGGCTGATGGGTTGGAGCTTCATCTTGACGTGCTCACGGGTGGTGGGGTGTCCCGAAAGCACCAGTTTACAGGGATGTGAAAACAGCACCAAGGAGCACAGTTTGATACCACATAGCAGCCTCGCGCCATATGTTTCATTAGCTAGATTGAAATTTTCAATAACTGGGAGGAGAGTTTTAATGACCTCTTTTTTGGTAATCAGGTTGATTGAGTTCCTGCCATTCTCTTCGGGCAACTTTGTTCTAATTTAATTGGATGCTTAAAAAGGAACGAGTTCCAAGTAAAAACTGGGATATCTCCACCACTTCCTGCAGAACCACACTCTCACGCGTAATGCAGTTGGATTATTCAGTTTGTTTTGCTGTCTCGAGCATAGTGCCACTAATGGGGAGTGCAGTAAGTCTGCGCAGCATATGGCCAGCTAGGGTTGCCATTGGCAACTCCCCAGGCATTGCTTTTAGTTTTTTGTCTTATTCTCTAATCAGGCAGCACTGCTGTCGTCTCTCAGTCCTCTGAGCAACTGAGCTTGTTTGAAGCTCCTGCAGCCGTGTGGATGAGGCAGCACCATACACGCTGTCCGAGGGCAACAGGAACAGAGATGTGCATTAAACATGCCTGCCTGCTGTTTCACTGGATATCAGAGTCAGAGTTCTTGTTGTGGTTTTGGATGAACATTGTAAAAATAGAAAAAGTGGACAGTTGGGAGCGAATTTGATCTAATCCTCTTTTCCAGATGGCATCTATCTTTATTACTCCTCACCCTGTTTGTCTACGTTTTTTTCTAACCCCCCACCAAGGAATTGTCACTTACTATATCTCAAATTCTTACATATTTAAAGTCCCACTCCGATCATCATTTGATCTATTGTAAAAGTGTTCCCAGTGGTCTATTAATTAGGATTTTGCTGTTTAGTTTCTGCAAAGCGGCAGTAGTTCATTAGAAATTCACCTCTGAGTTGTGCTACCCTACTTTCTGTCATCCATCTGTATGCTCTCCTGTTAGCGTACAGCCCCTCACACCACCTAACCTGACAATAAAGATGCAACAAATGTGGCAAGCAATATTAGAGTTATCCACCTGTTCAGTTTTGAACTAGCTCAGGTGAGGAAAAGGAAGGCTTTCAGCGATCTAGTCATCTACAAGATGCATCAGAATGGAGCAGAGCACGGAGCTTGTGGCTTGCCGTAGTAGTTTCTACATCGTATCTACATGCTTTTTCCAATGACATTTTGTCGTCTGTTCCTGATTCACCATGATTTAGAAATACTCAGAAATGCGATTTTAAGCATAATTTATGTGTACATGTCCCCTATCATCAGAAACATGCCACAAGAATGTGAAACATTTTTTCTATGCTAATTTCTATGCCGATGACACGTTTTTTTTTTTGTTTTTTTTATGGTTCAGCTCTAGTTCAGGCCATTAAAACTCTGCAGAAAGCCTCTGTTGTTGTCCAGTATTCACTTAAAATAAGTACCTAATGCAGACAAGACCAAGTTGATGTTGTTTTCTAATTCCAAAAAAGTTCCTGAAGTTTTACATGATGTCCACACTTGAAGGGAACATCATAGTGGTTGTTCATGAATATAAGTATCTTGGCGTCTGATTGATGACTCCCTCACTTTTAAATCTCACACAGAAAAACTAATAAAGAAAACTAAAACCAAAACTTTTTTTTTTATTTTGTAATAAGCATTGCTTTTCTTTTGAAGTAAAAAAGCATCTTGTCGCTGCTGCCATTTTGCCTTTTGATAGATTGCTGCGACATTCTGTATTTGAATGCTCCATTATTGTGTCTTAAAATGTTGGACACAATGTTTCATTCTGCGTTGAGGTTCTGAACTGTAAATCTTTGACACATCACTGTGACTTGTACACAAGAGTACAATGGCCTTCTCTGGCTCTTTGGAGGCAGTCCCATTGACACACTTTTATTTACCAGGCCATGCTTGGTTTGCTACCCCCAGTGGCGGTTTTTGATATGGGTGATGTGGGCGGTCGCCCAGGGTGGCATTTTCCAGGGGCCGGCATGGACAAGGAAAAAAAAACATTCTGTTTCTTTAATTTAAATAGTACAGCGCTCCTGTTCTTGTTATCTGGAAGTGAATTAAAATGTCAAACAGCGCCCTCTGCTGCACGACACAAACTGGTGCCCTCGCTTCATTGCGGTACACTGTGGAATATACCAAGTCAAAAAATGCAACCGGTGGCTTGGTGAACTGGTAATTGGGAACATTTTTTTTAGTCAAACATCCATCTCAAAATCAAATTCCTTACAAATCAAACCACTTCAATTCATTACACCAAATTACAGATTACATTCACCATGAATGTATTTTTAAACTCAATTCCAATCTCTCAAATAAAATATAACAAGTTTTGGTTTAGTCCGAGCTTATGCGATGCGAAGCAGTAGTTGGTGTCAGTGGAATGCTAACTCGCAATAAAAAGAAAAGAACAAAACTATATCATCTGTTATAGAAAAAAGATAAAAGCATACCAAAAGAAATGTGAACGATACTTTTAACGTTTAGTTAATCCAAAACTCAATTTGTGCATTAAATGCAGCTAATTAAATAAAATTGTATTTTCAGTCACATCAAACTAATTTTAAATCATTCCTTCACTCATGCTTTAATAAAATAACATAACACAACATGATGACCTCTGTCACATTATTTAGATATTTTTAATTACATATATCCAGTGAATTGTGTCTTATTCTCAATATTATTAGAATTACTTTGTGGTAATTCCTCAGCTTGTTGTCAGAAATTGATCTAAAAAATATACAGCTTCACTTTCCTCTATTTTGGTCTAAATATTTTGTAAGAATGTTACATTTTTCTATTGATATTAGGTGCACTTACAAATACACAGTATTTGTAGAAAATTTTTAGTTTCTACTAAGTTTATAGTGTATTTTCAAGGTTGATTTGTGATTTTTGTATTTTTAAACCTAAATTAAACATATGTGTGATGTTATCCTCACAAGAGTTACTCTTACTTTTATGGATTTTTATAACAGTCCTACAAGCTGTAAGAAATTACAAACTTCTAGTTATACTTTATGTAATAAGTATTTATTAAATATTTGAACTGTACGTTTGGGTCGTAATTGGGGAGCAACTGCTGTGGCTTGCCCAGGGCGTCATTTGTGCCAGAACCGCCACTGGCTACTCCCTTACATATATTCCTTACTCAAGAGGAGAAACGCTGAATCTCAGTCATTGAGATTGAATGATCTGATACTGTTGACTGTGCCTTTTGCTCGTACAGAGATGGGGGGGGGGGAAGTATGTCTTCACTCTGCCCCTGCTACCTGGAACATCTTACAGAAAGATTGGAAGCTGACAGATCTGCTCCCTTTAAACGCTTTGAAAACATGACTGAAGGACTTAGAGACTGCTTCATTAACCTGCAAGTGTTATTTATAAATCTAGAAATTTTAATATAATGTAACTGTACTGTTATCTGTTTTTTATCATTAAAAACCTCCATATTATTCTGAAAAACAAAAATCATAGATGTATATATTTCCTCCGTTAAACGTAAAGCAATATTTTTTTTCAACAGTAATGGTAGAATGTATTTATCCAGTACATTTATTGTATCTGTTTATTTTATTTACCGCTGCTGTTCTTCGCTGATTTCTCCCAAATGCGGGGAAGTTAATGGCCGCAGGGCAAAATTTGTCAGCATGAGACAGCTGGATGCATCAACATAACGGAATAAGGAAGAGACTGAGCACGTGCAAAAGTACACATTTAGCACACGGATGTACTGGCAAAAAGTCCATCATTTTTCAAACTTTATCTGCAGGGCCCTCAATAACTCAGAAAGAACTGAAGTGCCAGAAAAATGACAGAACTGCTGCACGTTGATGCTTTTTGTTCATTCGGTGCAGGAAGATTAGCCCCCGGTTTGTTAAAGCAATGATTCTGGGATATTTAGTTCTTGGCTGAGAACATAAAGAGCGGAATGAAAAGGTCAACATGACTTTTATGTCTGAATAGGTTGCAAAAACAATTATCAGCAATTCATTTTGCACTCACAATCAGATGGTTTGGCCGGTTGCCTGGCAACTCCCCTTTTGCACGAAGAATACAGCACCTGTGCGTGGCACAGGATTCGATGCCCAAATAAAATCCAATTTTTAAACTAAACTTGATTTATAAAAGAAAAAATGACTAATACAGCTCGAAAAAAAAAGTAAGAAAAATCAAATATAGTTCTCACCTATGATAAATGTGTTATGGATCATATACTTTTGAATCTGTATTTTCATAAAATCATGTTTTAGAAATACTTATTGTACCTCTTGTTTCAAAATTTAAAAGATACGGTTCACATTGCACTATCACAACATTTGGCATTATCTGATAAACAATCACATAGACAAAAAGAAGAATCATTTCTTCCTCATATCAAGATCTGATAAACTCTGGAAAAGCTCATATCTTATTAATTTGCTCTCCATGAGCGTATGGGGTCTGAGGTAATGCAGTAATGGGATGGAATATTTTACATATTACAGCAACTACTTTAATAACAACCTAGGAATGGTCAAAAATCCAATTTCCAAACAACAAAATTACTGTTTTTACGGTTAGAAAAATTATGTACAAGTTGAAAACTGTCAAGACCTTGCAAGCAGTAGAGCTCTTTTACATTTTAGCCACACATTAAAGTACCACTTCAATCATAAAAGCGTAAAGCGTTGCCAGTGGTCTTTTTATTATAATGATGCAATTTTTAGCCAAGTAAAAAAAAAAAAAAAAAAAAGTGATTTTTTTAGGACATTGTTTCTGCAGAGCGGCAGTAGTTCATTAGAAATTCACCTCAGAGTGGACGAAGAGAAGCAGGGAGCTTGAAGCCCACCAAGAGTATTTCTCAAATAAGACCTCTTTTCAAACTGCATTTTTTCATCTGCTTCTGTTTCAGAATTATTTGAAGAACGAAACATGTAAAAAATGCAACTCTAAGCCTAATTTTCTTAATCTAGGTCCTCCATCATGAGAAAAATGCCACAAGAACATGTTAAAAACCCCAAAAAACACATTTTTTAAAATTGGAGTGGCTCTTTAAAACATGCAATTCTTACAGAATCAATAAAAAACAGGCTTCTGTTGAAACTGACTGAAAAAAAAAACGAATCAATATCATTACATTGTGTCTAAAAGTGTTTCCAGAATAAAACTTTTATTCTGGCAAAACATGTTGAGCAGAGTTAATGCAACCAGATTCAGAAATGGCACAGAAGTGCCAAATGTAGAAGAGTTTATTTTTAAAGGACTGCACATGGAGGAACGGTCAGTCAAAGTTGTGTGGAAGCGACAGTTTGTTCCGGATGGGCTTGTTGGATTTTGGGCTGAGACAAGCTGTTCTCTGTGGAAGGGTTGGGCTCTGAGCTGAGGCAAGCAGTGCAATTAATAATGCTGGAGCTGAGAGCCATTGCAGCTCCAGACAGTTTGTGGCTTGAAGCAATTTGGATTCCTGAACAGTGGGAGACAGGGCAAGCAAACAGGAAACTGACATGACTGGAAATAAGGCTGACACCTCATATCACTTGTCAAGCACAGTGGTGGAAGGGTAATGATTAACCTGCACATCTTGTAGTCGTTTTGTCTACCTGGATCTCCTCTGTATACCACGTTAAAGTCAAATGTGAGGCCATGTATCTAACAGCTAAAACTGGGCTAAAAGTGAGTTAAAGGCAACACATCTAGAATGGAAGGAAGCTTTTCAGGGACAAATTTGACAGATTTAGATTTTTTACACACTGCTTTTTGGTTTATTACATAGATGGGAAAACTACAGCATAGGGGCCATGGGTGGCCCATTAAACTATGTAATCTGGTCCGCCAAACTGGAATCAATTATATTGATTATTAAATCAACAATTAAAATATTCATTCATTCCTTCAGACCTATGAATGAATTAATACCAAAAATACATATATATATATATATATATGTATGTATATATGTATACATATATATATATATATATATATATATTGATAAAGTATTGGAAAATATTCATGTTTTTAAGATAATCCTGTTTAAATATAAAATTCAAAACATGTTTTTCTAATTATAATTTTAATCAAACAAATATTCAGCACTGTGTTTTAAAAACCTGGTCAGAGAAAGCACTGATGACAGGACAGTGACATGAGGATTTAATGGGTTCTGGCGCTCAGGCGTGCAGAGCCGCAGTTTTAAAATAAAAGAACATGCTTGAAATGTGAGTTCTGATATCTCAACAGCTGATGGAGTAATGTTTGAGCTGTCAGCACTCAAGTTCCCCTTCTATATAGTAATTAAGCTTTCACTGACAGTGATCCCAAACCGACGTGCCTGTTACTCAAGTTTAATATAATTCTGTATATTTGATTCAAGGACAAAAGAAAAAAAGAATAACCGTAACAACCTTTCTAAAATCTTTTTTCTGTGGGATAAACAAACCCTAAAGAGTCAATACGTGCAAAACATGAAAAGTTTCCTGTCATTGCCGAAAACCGGCTTTGGCGTGGCAGGGGAGAACGAGTGAGCTGCTGCATGGAGTCTGACCTTCAACTCTCCTTTCTCTTGCTCTCTCTGGATTTTTGTTGCTGAGTTTCCACTCGGATGAACAGATTAGTGAGTCACCATGAGGCCCAACAGATCTTAAGCATAGTCAAACTATCTTCTCTCGCTTGATTTTAGATTGGCCTGCAACCAAAACACAACCAAACTGTGAGAAGCTTTCAGTTCTGGCTACTTATACCGTATACACTTTTGAATAATATGTATATAATTGATATTGCCCTGCTTATTATAATCCAGACACTTTTTAATTTTTGGTTTTATAACATTTGGAAGCATGTTTCATTTTACAAGCATGTCATTTAACCATCAAATTCTGAACCCGCTTTATTTCTGTTTCACGGGGTGGGGTTTACCTAGCTGCTAAAAAGCAAAGGCGAGGTGCACTCAGGGATGGGCAACTCCGGGCCTCGAGGGCCGCATTCCTGCATGTTTTCCAACATACCACGCTCTGGCGTGTTCTCATTGGCTGGACACACTTGAACCAGGTATTCAGTCATGAGTAGGACTTGAATACCTGGTAATCATGCATCTACTTTAGATGCATGATTTAGATACTTTAGATACTTCTACTTTAGGTGTGTATTAGTTATCTAATAGACATCATGTGTCAGATGGGAAGAAACTACCCAAATGGCTTGTTTACAACGCACAAAACATGACACGATTAGCTGTGGAAAAGTTGTTTACTTGAGATCTAAACCACAAAATGCAATAGAGCTCTATGAATTGATGTTTATTAGATGTGTAATGCATATCTAGAGCTTTAAAATGGCAATGATTTTAGTTATCTAATAGATGTGTCTGTGCCTAGTGGGATGACCCATTTCAATGAAAATCGTGTTTTCATTTGTTATTGTAAGACCTCTATATTGCATTTCTGAGTATTTCATTATTCAAATCGTTGTGATTTAGGAGCATTAGAAAACAGCATTTGAAAAAGCCTGTAGCATTGATATAGAAGCAACACTGAGCGGGCCACCAAGTCCCTGCTCCGCTCCATTCTGATGCATCCACCTGCGGACAAATAGATCCATGTGCGTCCTTGTTTTCCTCGTCTGAGCCGACATCTGGCTCAAAACTGTACGGCTGGATACCTCCAATAATGCTCGCCATCGTTTTTGCACCGGTAATGTTAGGTTGGGGGTGTGAGAGGCTGTAAGTTAGTGGGGAAAAATTGTAAACTGATGGACAGTTTTTTTCCTCTTTTCTTTTGGCTAAAACACAGTGGAATCCTGATAAAAAGACCACTGGGAACACTTGTACAGTAGATCCACAGATGATCGGAGTGGGACTTTATAATTGTATAGAGGCATTGCTGCATGATGGTGAGTCACTGCAAACATTTCAAGTTCCTCTTTTAAATATCACATTTGCAAGAATGTTATTTAAAAAGATGAGATTACATTTGAAATAATCATTTTCAGCCCTCCAAGAGGATTCAACACCTTAATTCAATATCATCATACACACACAAAAAAGACAAATTACTCCCATAATTCATTGCTGCAAAGATGTAAATTTCTGAGATACATGTAAAGCAAATAGATGACATATGTCTAAAAACATTTTTCTGATTATAAAAAAATCATTTTCTATTCAACGAGCCGTCATGTCAGAGAAGGAACACCAGGAAACTTGCCTATCAGTCAAGATATTGGCCTCCGTGGATACGGCTGAGCGGCTCAGACACAAAACAGCAAGGCAGTGCAGTGACCTTTTCAAACAGTGGCTTTCAGTAACATTTGAGCCCGTTAAGGTGACTGCAAGTCTTACATTGCTGCTAGATCCAGACTGCTTACAATGTCAGGTCCTCAAAGTCAAATAGAAAAATACATCCAAGACATCCTGGAGATAGGTCTAAGAATAGAAAGACACGACTTAACAAAACAACCACAATTATTACAAAGTTTTAAGGCAGAAAAGACGCAACTTTTGAATCGTAGAACAATCCTGTTTGGGGAAGCGTCAGCATGGAAAAGACATCTATTCTGTTTCAAAACAGATGAATTTATTGGTCTGCGTAAAATTAAAACCTCTTGGAGGGCTGGTGAGACTGGATTTCATGACAGAATCTAAAGTCAGCAAAACGTTTTTCTGAATTACAACAATTAAAAAGTTACATTACTAATGAAGAGTGAAAGTGACAGTATTTTTGAACAATATGCAGAAAAAATGTCAACAGTTACAAATCAAAAGAATCAATGAGTCAATAAATAAAGCACAACGAAAGCAGCTGTTGGTTTAGGGAACATAGTACGACACATGGAGTAAAAAAGACATAAATAAAATATATCCATGTAAATATGATCACAAAAAAAGAGTAAAAATATCTGTTGTTGTCCTAAGAAGGCCAGACAGCTGTAAGGTAACGGAGAAAACTGTTGGTGTGTCGTCTCAAACTTCTTATAACAAAGTCCAGCAATGTTGAAAAGGTGAAATGAGTTTAACACTTGAATGTATTGAAGGAGCAAATTTTTGCAGTTTATTCCAATGTGACAGAAGCAAGATTGATTAAATTCATTTCACACAAACAGTTCACCCCCAAGTCAGACTCTTACATGTAATTGAGAACTGTTACTTACTGTTAGGATTTTAAAGACTGTCAGTTTTAGAAAATAAAAAATTAACTGAAAGAAAATACAAGTTGTGACACTGCTTACTGAAACGAAGGAGTTTTCTCTTCGTACAGTCTATTTTGCATTTGTATTGTGTATTATTTTTGAACAACACAAAAAAAACAGTTTATCATATTTGTTTTGTCACGTGTAGAATGATTTCTGAAATAATGTAACGTCTATAAAGACCCACTCTGTTGAAAATTGTGTTTTTTGGTATTTTTAGCATGTTCTGGTTCATTTTTCTGACAACGGAGGACAAATTATAAAAACATTAAGATTACAGTTGTATTTCTGAGTATTTCTTTCATTTCTATAATTGTGGATCAGGACCAGATGAGAAAAAATGCCATTAGAAAAAGCCTTTAGCTTTGATGCAGGTGCTACAATTGGTGGGCCCCAAGCTCCATTCCTATGCATCCTCTTGCAGACAAATAGATCCATGTACGTCTTTGTTTTCTTCGTCCAAGCTGGCCTCTGGTTTAAAACTGTGCAGCTGGATAGCACCAATATTGCTCGCCATTTTTGTTGCACCGGTAATGTTAGTTTGGGGTTGTGAGGAGCTGTAAACTAGCAGGAGAGAATATAAACAAATGAATAATAGGAATTAGGGGCCAATGACTCAGATGAGAATTTTGAATAAACTACTGCTGCTATCAAGTCAAGATTCCAGTCATTTTAATAGAGTGAGATAGGTTTTTAATTGTTGTGAATTCTTAATTGAAATAATTAGGAAGTCTGCACTTTCATTTCAGCTCTTTATGAAGGTTTATGAACCTTTTTCATCCCATTTTGATCTTGAAGCGAGAGTGAGCTGACCCTTTAGAGTCTGGAAACAGTTTATAGAGGTTATTAAAAGACAACAAGCGGAATCTTTTTAAGGCCAGAAATGCTTATATGAGCACACGCGGGGATGTGAATGTTATTAATAATATCAGTATGAGCTTCGCTCCGGAGGAAAGCCTCTTCAGCATGTGTGTGCTTGTGTGTGTGGCCTTTTCTTACAACTTTAGAGACCGTAAAAAAAGACTCCTCTGCACCTCAGCATCTGTACAGAGAGTCTGTCTTCTGTCTCAGGTGAAAACTAATTGTAAATGTCAGCACAGGTTAAAATGCTGACTGCATTGTGACAGTGCACCTGTGTGCTTTACTAATATTGTATAGATGGCATGGCCCTATAATCATCTTGTTTGGACGGAAGGATTTATAGGAAAACAAAAAAATAGACAATGCAGCTAAGTGAGTTCTACTTATAGAACCACAATGACGCATCTGTGTTTCTGTGTGTTGTGCTTACAAGTGCATTCATGCATGTTCGTATGTAAATCTGTGCCTGTGTCTGAGTGTAATCCTCATGAAGCGTGAATATTTATGTGGAAGCATTAGCTGCCGCTCGCACATTAAAGATCTTCGTCTTTTTTTTTGCACCACATTGGATGAGGCACAGGCCAAGCATCTGCGCTTGATGAGCGAGGCTGTGAGTGTGGGAGACGTAGTGGCAAAGACTGTCATAAGGGAAAAAAGAGTGAGCATGTGTCCCTCCAGACTCTCCGATAGTAATTTAGCAGACTGCAGCACTGCAGAGAGTGGTGGAGTTGAAAGCGGGGGGGGGCAGCCAGTTGTCACACACTGAAACAATGACATCCTCCACTGCCCAGAAACAGGTAAGAAAAAAAAATAAATGAAAAAAAATATGGGACACAGCGATCATGTCATTTAACCAAGAACTCATGCTGGCTTCTTGTTTGCTCATGGCATGTTGCATTAATTCCCAGTGTTAGCCATGCATGTTTGTGAGACAGAGTCACGCACATGCAGTCTTTTTTAAAAAGAATATTGAATGCAGCCATATGAAAAGGATGGGACTTGTATAACAGATTCTCCTCGTGCTGAATCATGCTGCTTCATTTTTTCTGTTTGGCCATGATGGTGGAAATTAGAACGTAAAAGAAGACAAAATGAGAGGAAACAAGTTTTTTTTTGTCTCGTTAAATATGTTTTGCAGAATGTTACATTAATCTTCAAAATGATCCAAACTATTGTAAAAGTTAAAATGCTCATCTTTGTTTTTCAGTGATATATGAGTAATTCTGCACGTTTACAACATTTGACACAACTTCCTTGAGGCTATCGATAGTCAAACATTATCAAATCCAACTGGATAAACTTACTTTTAAAGACTCACTCCAATAAAAATTGAGTTTGGGGTCTTTTTTACATATAGTGTGGCCTTTTTTCTGATGATGGAGGACATATGTATTTAAAAACAGATAGAAAATGTATTTCTTTATCCAAACTGTTGTGAATCGGGAGCAGATGAAAAAAGATGCAGCTTGAAAAAGCTTGTACCCGTGACGCAGCAAATACAATTGGCAAGCCACAAGCGCCCAGCTCCGTTCCAATAGACTTCTAACATGCTCCCTATTGATTGAAGAAAATGGTTGCCATAGAGATGCAGACTAAGACCGACACGGACCAGTCGTGGTACACTGAGGACGTCTGGTTCTAACATAGTGACGAGACATATCACAGAAAAATGGCGACTTAATTTGGGTGGAACCGGAAGTAAGTCATTTTATATGGGTGACGTTTCACTCGCTCAGTCCAGTTCTCTATGGATAATGGGAATTAGGGGCAGGCTTACTTCACTCTAACAGTTCCGCCCACAATTGCTGTTTGTAGAATTGTAGAACCTAGATGATCAGAACAGGATTGTTAACATTCCCTGACATTGCTTGAAGCAGAGAAAGACCTCACTTCAAGCATGCCAGAAACTTTCCAAAACAAAACAAAAAAAGCCCACCTTGATGAATATTTAAACAAATGCCGTAGAAAACAAACTCTGATATTTGTCACTTATCTTTACTCGCAGCGTTCAAAGTGACTGTCAGCGTGAAAGAATAGCCAGAGCCGTCACTGGCTGACAACCAGAAGCTCGATTACCATACAAGGAATCCACGCACAACATCCCACAAACATACATGCCTTTATTTGTCATCCTTAACCTTTCACCTGTATGCTATTTCCAGTGCATTTAATGTAATGACACAAACAGTATAGGTCTGACGCTCACACGTGGTGCACACTCGCACATCGATGCCCCCACACAGCGCGCAGAGTGACACAAATACTTACATATGCAGAAATCTAAAAATAGTTCCAGGTTCAGCATTAATAATAGAGCTGGGAAATAAAAGCAGCACTTGTCTGACTGTGTCTAAATGCTTTGACAAGCTGTCTGTCTGCATTTGGCTTTTTGTGGTGGATGCTGCCACTGAAGCAGGGAGGGGAGCGGCACTGGAGACAAAAAGACGGTGAGCAGCAACTTGCACTGCAGTTCTGCTGCCCCTCCAGCTCGCTCCCTGCCTAATTAGAGTGGGGGAGAGCATTCACGGAGGAGGAAGAGGAGAGGATGAAGAACGAAGTTGTACATTCTGCTGTGATCAGTAATGCAGCTCTTTGCATCTTTCTGCCAGCCCTTTCCGAATTCAGCTGTCTGGATAATCAGATGTGGCAAGTTGAGTAATGGACTCCTATGCAGCTTATGGAGCATTTTGGGCCATTTAATGTACACAGAAAAGAGGTTTTTGCTGCAACTTGAAGTGAACGGAGCTCTGTCCCCTCCAGCTGTTTCAACGCTGTACTCAGAGCCATTAACAAATGATGGATAAAAGGTCAGCAGCTCAGAAATAATTAGAGACAAGTAGCTGTTTAACCAGCGGCTGGAAAGACGCTCTGTTTGAGCCTGGACGAAAGAAAAGGTCCTCGGACCCAGCGGAGATCCAGTCTCATGTGATATCAGTTGCATGCCACCAGTTTCTATGTCAATATTGTGCAATTGTGTGCAAGTGCTACAACAAAATTAAACTTCAACTTTAAATATATTTTTCCAAGAATGATTTGATGAGCTACTTCAAACGAAGATAGACAGAAGAAAACATTTCAAGTTTTATGGAAAAATCTCCCAAAAAAACAGTAAAGGATTTTTTAAGTAAGAAACTATTTGAACAACTATCTGATCATTGTTTGATCTGCTTTCAAAGTGTTCCCAGTGGTCTTTTAATTAGGATTATGCCATTTTTAGCCAAAATTTTAAAAACCTCTGCTGCTTTCTTGGATATAATTTCTATTTAGTGAGTTTATTCTCTTACAGCCCTTCACAACCCCAAACTCACATCAGAGCAACAAAAACAGTGAGCAATATTGGAGCTATCCAGCCAGACAGTTTTGAGCCAGATGCAGGCTCAGAGGAGGAAAACGAAGACGTACTTGGATTTATTTGTCTGCAAGTGGATGTATCAGAATGGAGCAGAGCAGGGAGCTTGTGACTTGCCTCTTGTCATTTCTATGTCACTGCTACAAGCTTTTTCAAATGGTATTTTTTCATCTTCTCCTGATTCACAAGAATGTAAATACAGAAATACTCAGAAATACAAATGTAATCTTAATTTTCTTTATATATGTCCAACCTTTATCAAAAAACATGCCACAAGAACATGTCAAAAACACCATACGGGTCTTTAAAGGAATTTTACTTCAGTAATTTAAATACAAAAGTCAGCATTATTTTTTATTATTATTAATAAATATAATCAAAAGATTCTTCTTGAAGTAGTATTATACATTTTAACCATTTCTGTCATATTTGCTTTTTTCTCCAACTTTGTGGTTTTTGGCATGTTTGCAAATGTAGATTTTCACTGTGACAACCCAAAGGTTCAACCAGTCAACATCTTGAAGGTTTGTCAGCTTCAATTAAAAAAAACATTTTCTCTTCAATTTTCCTTTTTATAGGAACCTGGGAAAGTCAGGCCTTCGAGTGTCCTGCCTTGGCTTAGGTGAGTAATAAAAAAGAATAAATAATATGTTCATGTTTCAGACCTTCTCTTACAGCAGTTCTCTCTTTTTGCTGTCCTCTTGCTCAGGTACATGGGTTACTTTTGGATCACAGATCTCTGATGAGGTGAGATGTTGCCTTTTTGCTTTTCCTTGCTTCTTATTCTTTTGAAAATCCCAGAATCCCGGTTTCTTTTTTCACAATTGTCCTTTTTTTCTTTATAAATAAAGAAATGTCCTCTCTGTATCCATCCCCCTTCATTATTTCATTGGATTCCCCAGATGGCTGAAAACCTAATGACTATAGCTTATGAGAGTGGAGTGAACCTGTTTGACACCGCGGAGGTGTACGCTTCTGGAAGGTCGGACTTTCTTCTCCTATGAGCTTCAATTAAAACGTCATTTTAAATGCAGTGACATTTTGTGTCTTTTATTAACTTTTCATTTGAAGTAACAAAAATCTTATAAAATGTTTGACAGTTTCCTGGACAATTTAGCATTGTTGCTCAGTAATTTCAAAATCGGCAACAAACCCACTTCTGCTTTTCTCCACAGAGCGGAAATCACTCTGGGGAATATAATCAAGAAGAAAGGATGGAGGTGATAATATTTATTTTTCGAAACTTAACTCAATAAAGTAAACAAATCCACAAAATGTTAAAAAAATTCCAAAACCAGTGAGTCAAAACTGAAAAAGAGAAATACAGCATTTGGCAGCAATTAGTTAATAAAATTAAAAGATCATGAATCGCAAATACTACAGACGAAAAACTGCTCATTCTCACAACTGTGTTTCTGCCAGGCGCTCGAGTTTTGTCATCACAACAAAAATCTACTGGGGCGGCCAGTAAGTATCACACAAAACAACAGTTTCTGCCATTAAATATTCTGTTTACATTTAACACATTTTATTCTAACCTGTGTTTTTTTTTTAATCTCTCAACAGAGCAGAAACAGAAAGGGGACTCTCCAGAAAACACATAATAGAGGGTAGAACAAAATCAGTATTTTATCTCTGAAAATGTTTAGGAATAAGGAGTACTGGACGTTTTTGTAACTATAGAATTGCAGGAAGCTTGGAGCTTTTATTTTTTGGTCAGGACTGGAATAAAAGCAGAACCAAATTCTTTAGTCAAAAGAATAAAAAAGCATTTGAAACACACAAAAATTATCTTTTTCTAAAATTATATTCACTAATGAAATTAATGACACTCAATGTAATGCAAAAACAAACCACAGATTTTAACCTTATGTTTCTTTATTTTGAAAAACTATACAGTTTGGCTATTTGTTGCTTTAAATTAAATAATTAGATATAAAAGGAAAAGTGACTCACTCCTTCACTTGTAAACTACATTAGAAAAACTCTTTCAAATAAACCGGTGGGGTTGGGGCCGAAGATCAACCCACTGAGGTGTTGCAAACTCCTGATTGACAGGAAACCAGGCACTAACAATGGAAATGTCGGAGAGCTGGTGAATTTCAAAGTAGAATGCCTTGGAAAAAAAACAGCTGAAGAAAAGCAATTTACAAACAAATGAACAGAAACAGGAGGTTGTTGGAAGTGTCAGACATGGGAATTGGGTTTTAGAGGCACAGACTGTTAAGAGAGGCAGTCGTGATGGACCATGGATAACTGGATAAAAATAATTTTTCGTGATAAATCAGACACTTCTTACATTTGGCACAGGTTTGGTGAAACATATAAGGGAGAACGTGTGAAAGATAACAGCAAATGCTCATAATAAAGGTGTACATGTCTGGTAAATGACAGTTTGAAATGCACAGATGGACGCTGAAATGTTGAACACTTTCGTCGGGAAAGATGAGTGAGATCAGTGACGTGGCCAGCAAACAGTCTGGATTTCAATGCTGTCAGAACACTTATGGCAGAAACTGACTAAATGCTTCTTGACAAGGTTTTATCCTGCAAAGCTGATCTGTCAGCTGCTACATGAGGAGGATGAAGACGATAGATGACGAATACGGTTTTTCATTATTAAAATGCTTTGCTGTAAGAAGTTTAAGCTGTCACGGAAGACAATGAATAGCTCATTGGAATGCTTTCCTTATTTAGTTTTTTAAATTGCTCTAACTAACAACAAAGTAAGGAAAGCTATGTACTGATTGGGAGTTATGTTTCTATGATTAAGCAGAAAAAACCCAATTTCATTGTAATATTCAGAAAAATTCCAAATGTATTTAAGATGTATTTTTAATTCCCTAACAGATTCAGAAAAAAAGTAAGAGAAAGAAAATCAAGAAAAATGATCAATAACAAACAGAAAAATTAAAGAAAAAACTGTTGAATGAGTTGAGGTTGTTTTAAACAAGTATTTTCTTCATGAAAATCTGTTAGGGCTTTACATATTTGGGTATTTACTTGTGCTGTCAAACAATTAAAAAATTTATCAGATTAATCACACTTTGTGACCCTGTACTTTGAAGCTTAAAGCATTTTAGCATCCATACTAAACCAAATTAACTCATAAAACAAAAAGGATTTTATTTGATGTGAATTGTGTTTAGGCACAAGGTTCAAATCCAGACTTGACTTATTTTTCTGTCAAAATGTTCCAACCTATGATACTGAAATTACTAAATCAAGTATTGTAAAAAACCTTGGAATTGTTTTAAAATTTTAAATAAAACATAATTTTATTGTGATGACTAAGAAGTTAAACTAACAAACAAATAAATAACAATTTAAAAAAAACTTTTGATATATTTGTCACAAAAAAATCTAAAGAAAATACAAAAAAATGATGTTGTCTTTAATTTGCCATGCATGTTGATCATTTCTAAAACACTTTGCAATGTTACCGTTTTTGGCTTTTTTCAAGTAATAATAATTATTCCTAAGATTCTTAAATATGTGAAGGTAGATTTACTTATGAACAAATATATTTATTTTATTTATGCTCACCTGACAACACTACATAACTAATTTCCCCCAAAATTAAAACATCCTAAATTTACTGCTTATATATTTTCAGTGCAAATACTACTACTACTACTACTACTACTACTACTACTACTACTAATAATAATAATAATAATAATAATAATAATAATAATAATAATAATAATAGGTCACTTTGCAAGTAAAGAAAAACATAAAACAATATAGGAATAAGACAGTAGTTAAAAATTGAGATGAGATGTTGAGAGAACTGAGCGACTGAGTCCATGGTCAATATAAAGTCTTTGGGTTTTCGTGTGTTACAAAATGCTTCAGTCTAAAAATGATGAGGATAAATTAGTTCCATAAATACAACTAAATGTGATGGTTCCTGCCTTTTTCTAGATACTGATTAGAAAAGCTGTAGTCATTATACCCAAAATCATGAAGTCCCAACAGTCAAAACTTTGTAGTGCAGTAATGAATTATCAAACTTGTCACTAGCTTGCTTTTTTATTTTACTTCTATTTGTGGTTGTTCTATGTTAGTGTAGAATACTGGCTCAAGCTCAGAAGCTGCACTGTGTCTCTGATCTCCATTAACTTTAACTGTTTGCAGGTTTACGTGGATCCTTATCAAGACTCCAGCTGGATTATGTAGACATAGTCTTTGCGAACAGAAATGATGTCAACAGCCCAATGGAAGGTCAGTCTGAGATGCTTAGGAGGACTTTTCTCGCATGTTAACTGGCATGTTCAAGCTCTTTCATGCGCATTTCTTTTTAGATGGTGGTAAATTCAATCTATTAAGGATGGATTTTGCACAATTTATTAAAAATGTTGACAGAGAAACAAGGCACTACTTAAATATGTTTCATTGTGCAAAGACTGTAATGTTACCTCTGGCTCAGCCTGGATCTAAGGCCAATCAGAAAGGATCTCCCCAATTACTTAGATGCAACAGGGGTGTCAAACTGCTTTTTTCCATGATATCCTGTCTCGTCTGCTGCTGATTACCTGGATCATGTGTGTTTGGCCAGTTAGGAGCTTTCAATAGCAGGTTGGTTGTAGGAAATCATCCCTTGAGGCCTGGATCTTAACATCCCTTAACATTAAAGTCCCCCTCCGGTCATCTTCAATTAAAAAAAAGTATTTTTTTAAGACATAGTTTCTGCAGAGCAGCATGAATTTATTAGAAATACACCTCAGTTCCCCTTACCCATAAATGACCTGTTTACATGCTCTCCCGCTAGCTTACATCCCCTCACACCCCCCACCTTACTTTGCCGGTACAACAAAAATAGCTAGCAATATTGGAGCTATCCAGCCACACATTTTTGAGCCAGATGCCAGCTCAGACAAGGAAAAAATATAATATAATATAATATAATATAATATAATATAATATAATATAA
>BSAI01000201.1:12224297-12335117 GCA_036245035.1 Adrianichthys oophorus | reverse complement strand
ATAATATAATATAATATAATATAATATAATATAATATAATATAATATGGTACAGCTATTGTACAAATACTTGTTTTACTTTGAAAATATTACCAGTTCTTGTCATCATAAGTTCTTTATGGCTATGACTAATTGAAGTGAATATCCTTTGGCTCATTTTTTTGACAGTCCTCTGTGTGACTAAAAGTCATGCAATGATTTGCTCGAAATTATCTATTTGAAAATAATATGCTTTGATTTTCTATTTTCCAGAAATTGTCCGAGCCATGACGTTTGTAATAAACCAAGGTATGGCGATGTACTGGGGAACGTCACGCTGGAGTGCCATGGAGATAATGGTGAACTGCTGAGCTCACACTTGGATATTTTCTAAAGCTTCTGGCATTAAAAAGCTCATCTGCAACTGTTTGTTTTCCTCTCTTTGGCACCAGGAGGCGTACTCTGTTGCACGCCAGTTTAACTTGATACCACCTGTGTGTGAGCAGGCAGAATATCACTATTTCCAGAGGGATAAAGTTGAGGTGCAGCTTCCTGAACTCTACCACAAGATCGGTCAGTCATCCACAGTGCTCACTCAACTGGCATAAAGGCACGGCTCGATTTGGTTTCACTGACTCACATTTTATCCTCTCAGGTGTGGGAGCAATGACCTGGTCTCCACTTGCTTGTGGATTAATCACTGGCAAGTATAGCGATGGTGTCCCTGAGAGCTCCAGAGCAGCAATGAAGGTCAGTTTAATTTAACTGGCTCCTAGTTTTTGCTTCTGTGTGATTCTTTTTCCTTGTCAGGACTGTGTCACAAATGTTGTTTTCTCTTTGGCTCTGATGAAGGGGTACCAGTGGCTGAAGGAGAGAGTGAACAGTGAGGAGGGGCGCAGGCAGCTCGCTAAAATTAAAGAGCTCCATCTGCTGGCAGACCGACTGGGCTGCACTGCAGCACAGTTAGCCATAGGTATCAAACTGGCAAATAGCCTGAATTCACGGCTTTAACCACAGTCTTTCTTCATTTTACCACTTGTGATTGTAGGTTCAGATTAAAAGGATCCAATAAAAGAGTTTCAGTGGTACAGCGTTAGTCACAGCAGTGTTGACGCACGACGTTTACTCTATCCACCCACAGAGACAGCAGGGACCGAGTGGGTTTGAAGGAATTTTGGGAACATATTTTTAAAAAAGAAACACTAATGGCTTATTAGGATCTTCGCCCCTACAACATGAAAAATAATATTTGCGAAAACAAACAAAATCACAGCTATATGAACATTTCAAAACTAGTACTTAAAAAGTTTAGCCAAAGTAAATTGTAAAAATCTGTTCATAATTGGTGGAACTGTTTTGAAATTGTGGCTACAACCCATCAGAGTGAGAACAGATATACTGTGAGGAGAAAAATTTTAAATGTCTACAAACTGGAACTGCAATAAGGTGATTCACTAAATACTGTAGATGCTTATTAACATTTTTTAAAGTGTTTACATAGCAGAAAACATTAAAAATGTAATTTTAAAACACATTTTTATTACAGTTTGAATTTTTCACAAGTGGTTCTTATTATTAAATATTTGACCTTAAATTGTCCTGTTCATTATAAAACTAATTTTTTTTCGAATTAGTCCGTGTATTCTTCTCAAGTACATCATATTTAAAAGCATTTTAATCAGTGTGAGGATATGCAAACCAACTGAACACAGTAGCAAGAATACAGGAATGATCATAAAACCCCCTAAAACCTTTATTTAGCTGAACTATGTTGACAGTCTTTTAAAAATGAACAGATAGTAGTAAAAGCAGTTGCAGAAGTGTGGATTTTAGCTGCTCAGAAGTGAAGCCCCTCATTCACAAAGTATTTGTATTACATAACAAAAAAAAAACGACACACACAACACATGAATTCGCTGGAGAGGAACAGCTAAAGCATTATTTGGTTTGACATTTTTGCATAACATCAACAGGACTTCTGTTGATAAGGCCAGGAATTGATACTGCAAGTGATTTTTTTTATTATTTCCATTCAGTGTGTTTGAAATTCTGTTTATTTTAATTAACTTCATTAAAATAACCAGAAAAACATCTTTTAAAGAAGGAATCTGTTTTTTTTTCCAGCCTGGTGTCTGCGCAGTGAAGGAGTCAGCTCAGTGCTCCTGGGTGTTTCTAATACCGATCAGCTCATTGAGAACTTAGGCGCCCTCCAGGTAAAATGTTATTCTTTCCTCCAACACATTAGTATTTAGACATGGCGAGCCCCAAGTTAGCTGTGATTCTAAGTGAGAGCCAACTCCAGCACGGAATCTCCTTCTCAAACCTGATTGCCAAGTTCTCTCTTTTCAGATTCTATCACAAATGACTCCTCAAACCATTACTGAGATTGATGCCCTGCTGGGAAACAAGCCACACTCGAAGAAAGAGTCGCGCGCCTGAAGATGCAAATGGAAATGACGAATGATGCTCCAACAGGAAATAGAAGAAATGACTGGAAAATGTCACTTTTTTCACTCTGCTGTATACTCAAACTTGCATGTTCCCAGCAACATTACGCTTCCAGTGTTTGCGCATACTCATTTTGCGCGATACATTGCATCACATATTTAGACAGAAAAAAAAAAGACTATGAAAAATGCACGTCCTAAATTGCTAAACAACAAGTATTCTCAAAATAATTCTGCACAGTGTTGAACAAGAGGGATGGGTGTTCGGCAAACACACAAACCGAGGCGAGTTTCATCCGCTATCTCAGCAGACTGGTTGTTTTAATGTTTCCAAGTGAAAAAGAAGCCCCACTCCAGTGCTAAAGAGAAACTTTAATGCGTGAATGGTGCTTTCACTGAACATGAGTCTCCTCGCTTTGCAGCTGCCTGTGATTCTGTATGATGTTTAGTACCCAGCAGCCAGGGAAGCAAAGGCAGCACTAATGTGTTCAGCCTAACATTTCTCCTCATGTGCATGTGACTGGTCTGCCACTCTAACCGCTTTTCAGGGTTGGGAACTATGTCTTACGTGCAGAGTTGAAAAGGAAAAAAAAAAAAGCACTGACCAGTCTGGTTTACTGCTAAAAATATTCCAAGATTTTTTTAATGAATTATTAAGCAAATAAAATTACACGAACCAGCTGTTTAAATGACTAAAGCACAAATCAAATGATAAAAAAATCAATCAAGTAAAATCTGAAATCCACAGTGGGTGAGATTTTGAAAGTGGCCTTCCCAACCCTGCTGCTTTCCCAGCAGTCTTTCGCCTCCTATGTTTGTAAACTGTGCGCATGTCCCTTTAAGAGAGAAAAAGCCCTGACAGGCTATAAATGTGGCATGGCTTTGATAGCTTATGTAAATTAACAGTACCCATGTAAGCCACCTCTTATTTCTGTATTTATTTGTTTATAAATGGCCTGGCAGTTGGGTTCCCATGGTAGGCTGCTGTTGACCTCCAGCAGTCCGACATGTAATCTCGTATTCTCTCTCTTTTTTTTTTTTTCCTTTAGTGAATGGGAAGGTGTCGGCTGCAAAGACTGCCACTCTTATTGAAGCAGAGGTTAGGGGTACGGCTCACTGTGGTGAAACTTTAGATTTTTAAGGAAATTGATTCTAAATGTGTTTATTCAATGTCATAAAAGGTCATTCCAGGTAGCATCTAGCAATTGATAAATCGCCTTTTTCTTGAAACCCCACAAAAAGAAAAAAAATCAGTTTGTTCATTTCTCTAAGAGTTAATCTGTCATTCGTTCTTTTCATGATTACACACTTGCACAATGAATTTTATACTGTGCACTTCATGTCATATCCTGTTTTGCATCGACTTCAAGACTAAGTGATACAAATAAAATTACATTGTTCCCTTTGTGTGATTTCCCATAAAAACAGCACATTTTTTTTAAAACTACAGCTGTTTTTAAAAGACACTGTTGAAGCTGTCATTGGGTCACATTGTATTGTAAATAAGCTTTCCTGTTTGGCAGTGAAATAAAATGATAAAAATGACATAAATTACTTCTTGAAGATTCTACGGTGAATTTTGTGATGATGTACTGTTTTTTTCTGATTCAAAATGTGATTATTGCTTGCAGAATTTACACTTTTTTTCTTTAAATTTAAACATTTGGACTAAAAGACAGTTATACTAAATGCTACGTGAGTTAAAAACAAAAGAGCAATCTTAAATGTTTGTGTTTTTAAAATCAAGCGACATAATCACAGCTTTTACTTTAAATTTTGAAATCTAAAAGTGTGTAAATTAAAAAAATGTAGACTTTAACATATATGCATTTATAAATAATTTATAATGAATAATTACATGACATGCAGCCTTTCTGCACATTACATTTCTGCATAGCTGTGACACATCAGACAAGCAACAAGCAACACAAACATTAGAATTTTTTTACGCCTTTTCTCATTGCAACATGTAGTCAGTTGGAATTTCTACCTCTGCTTCTCAAATGTTGCTACTTGTAAAAGTTCATGCCTTTATCTGCTACCAGTAGATACCATTCAGAACAGTGCATTCCTGCAGAGCTTATCAAGTCTGGTTCTTACCATAGCTTAGTTTTTGCTCCCTGTTTTTGCACAAAGCCAACATCAACTGTCTAAAGCTGAAAATACAGTCAATAGTCACAGTCTGTCCAAACAGTTCCAAGGTTTCTGTCCGAATTCCGTCACAGGGTGACGCGGAGACAAACAACCACGCATTTTCAAAATCCCCACCTCAATCTGTGTTGAATGATCAACCAGCCTGTAGGCCTGGACAGAAAGAAACCAACTCAGGTTCCAAGATATCATATCATGCAGAATCTAGGTATATTTAATGCAAAGTCTCTCTCTGATCATTATTTGATCCATTTTAAGTGTTCCCATTGGTCTTTTAATTATGATTATGTAGGTTTTAGCCAAAATCAAAAAGGGGCATTTTAAAATAAATTCACTTCTGAATTTTGGGCAAGATTGTTGGTGCTGGGTAAGCCCAACCACACATCCCATCATCCTTTTGTTTAAACTCTCTCCTGCTAGCCTACAACAACATCAGAACCCCAACTTAACTTTACCAGTGCAACAAAAATGGCGAGCAACCTTGGAGCTGTCTGTACAGCTCTGAACCAGATGCCAGCTCTGACGAGGAAAATAAAGATGTACTTGGATCTAGTTATCTTCAAGTGGATAAATCAAAGTAGGGAGCTTGTGGCCTGCCAGTTGTAGCACCTCTGCTACAAGCTTTTTCCAATGGCATGTTTTTTTCCATCTTCACCTGATTCATAACAATTTGATTAAAAAACACACAGAAATGCTATTTTAAGCTTAATTTTCTTTAAACATGTCCTCCATCTTGAGAAACTGCTATAAGAACATGTAAAAAAAAACATTTTCATTGAGTGTTTCTTTCATTTTGATGTAGTGAAAACAGAAAATGATCTTGATTTGTCACCCAACCTACCAAATCAAATCTGTAATTGAGGGAAAATAAGAGTCTCATTCTAACAAAAATGTTTCTTCAGTTGAAATTGTGTTTTCATTGTTACATTTTTAACGTCGACATTTGGAATCAACAGCCAAATTCTGATTTCATGTGAATGCAAAACAAAGTCATCAAGTCAAGAATGCAGTCCGGCCCATTGTAGGCTGGTTCTTAGTATTCTGTGCATTCAAAAGTTGCATCATGGGAAAATTGATATACTTGAATCAGTTGAGAACTGGTGAAAATTTGAATTAAAAAATTGAAGATTTTTGTTTTGTTTTTTTTCATTTATGATGATGCACAATTCTTCAATTTTGATCAGTACAAGTTCATCACATCTTTGAACTACCCTGTAAGAAACAAAAAAACACAAATGTTTTCAGTACCTGACTGCTCTGGACTCCTTTCAGGTCATGTTAAGAACTTGGAGCAGCGCAAACTCATGTTTTCAGTGCAAGTTACCCTGCTAAAATAAGAACTCCTTAAACAAGGAATACCTTGATGACTTATTTAAATTTTCAGCTTCTTTTGACAGAACAGACTAAAAGTATAAAAGGGTTATTTTTTACTGACGCAGAACACATTTGTGATGTGAACACTTGCAGTCACAAATCTTTGAGTGACATCTGAGGAGTTGCCTGTCTCCCTCCCACAAAGAAGAAAAGAAAAGGACGTGCAACGTGCTTCTTTGGAATAACTTAAACATGACAAAGAAATTAAGTCAGCAAGCTGACAGGCATGTTTGACTTGAGCAAGCCCACGGATAAACCCCTCCACACACGGTTAGGTGTCTAATTTGTGCATCCAAGTGCTTAGATGTTTTATTTTTAAACAGAACATGTCCGATCTGCCATCTTCCCCGTGACAAGATTGAACACAATGAATCTTTTCTCTCTTGTTTGAATGTGTGTTATTTTGTGTTATGTGTTCCTAGTCTGTAGGCTGCAGTTGCAAAACATCTTAGAGTTATGATAAAAAGTTTTAAAAAGTGACTTTTTCTTGCAGGGCTAAAATTAAAAAAGGGTATCTATTCAAATGTGTCACATGCAATTAGTTTTATTATTAGAACAGTGTTCCAGCCCTGAGGGTCTGAAGAGAAACACTGAACTGATGGTAAGGCAACTGGTTAATCACCAGAGCAAATTTTCTAAAGTTCTGTTTGCTTTCGGTCTTTTAGCTCCTCATACGAAATCCTGTGTGCTTTCCTTTTCCAATGTTCAAGCTTTGTGAAAGCTGCTTCTAAGATAAAGGTTTTTATTCACTGTTGTATTCTGGAGTCAACAATGTCTCAACTATGTACATTTACAACAGCCCCTAACATAGAAATCTGAGGTGTAAATCTGGGTTTTTCCTTTTTACAGTGGAAGAAATAAGCAATTGATCCCGTGCTGATTTTGTAAGTTTGCCCACTTAAAATGTAATTGACAGTTTGATATCCCATTTGAACAATGAGAGAAAAAAACAAGAATTTGACTTTAAAGAGTTCATAGAAATTCATTTGCATTTCTTGGAAGGAAATAAGCATTTAAACCCTTTGCCAGAAAGGCTTAGTACTTTGTGGTAAAACACAGAGGTCAGATGTTTCTTGAAGTTGATTAGCAGGTTTCTGCACACATAAGTAGGAATTTAGGCTCAAAGACTATGAACAGAAACAATCATAAAGGGCATCCCTGCCGGAGTCCAACATGCACTGGGAACAGGTCCGACTTACTGCCAACTTTGCAGACCAAGCTCCTGCTCCGATAATACAGAGACTGAACAACCCTCAATGAGGCTCCCACACTCCCAGAATACCCTCCATGGGACACCACAGGGGACGCAGTTGAACGCCTTCTCCAAATGCACAAAACATATATGAACTGAATGTGTGAACTCCTACGAACCCTCCAGCACCCAAAAGAGGGTGTAGAGCTGGTACACAGTTCCACGACCAGGACAGAAACCGCACTGTTGTTCCTGGATCTGAGGATGACTATCAGATGTACTCTCCTCTCCAGCACCCTGGCATTGACTTTCCCATGGAGGCTGAGGAGTGTGATTCCCCAGTTGTTGGAACACACCCTCTGGTCCCACTTCTTGAAAAGAGGAACCACCCCCAATCTGCCAGTCCAGTGGTACAGTTCCTGACTGCCACGCAATGCTGCAGAGACATGACAGCCAAGACACTCCCACAGCATCCAGAGACTTGAGGTACTTAGGATGAACCTCATCCACTCCCAGAGCCTTGCCACTAAGGAGCTCGTCAACTACCTCAGTGACTTCAGCTTGTGACTGACAGCCCCACCCCAAAGTCCTCAGCCCCTGCTTCCTCAAGAGAAGGCGTGTCAGCAGGATGGAGGAGATCCTCGAAGTGTTCCTTCCCCCACCCGACAATGTCCCCAGTCGAAGTCAGCAGCTCCCCACCTGCATTGAAATCGGTGCCTGCAGAAAATTGCATTCCTCTCTTGAGGTGTCAGATAATTTGCCAGAACCTCTTCGAGGCCAACCATCTGTCCTTCTCCATGGCCTCACCGAATTCCTCCCATGTTTTGCCTCCAGAACAGCCCGCTCCACAGCTCACTTAGACAGCCAGTACACGTCAGCTGCCTCTGGAGTCCCACCCACGAGCCAGCTAGTCCTGGTAAGACTTCTTCTTCATCTTAACGGAATCCCTCACTTCGACCAGTGTCAACCACTGGATTGAGGGATTACCACCATGACAGGCACCAGAGACCTTGCAAGCACTGCTCAGAACAGCAATAGAGACAGTAGAGGTGGAAAACACTCTGACTCAATGTCACCAACTTCCCTGTGTACCTAGTTGAAGCTCTCCCGGATGTGGGAGTTCAAGACTTCCCTGATGGAGGGCTCAGCCAGATGTTCCCAGCAGACCCTCACAGTACTTTGGGTCTGCCAAGGCTTTCCAGCCTCTTTCCCCGCCAGTGAATCCAACTCACCACCAGGTGAGTCTACACTATCAGTCGACAGCTCTGCCCCTCTCTTTACCAGAGTGTCCAAGACACACGGCTGATATAAAGTCGATCATCGATCTCTTGTCGAGGGTATCCTGATGCCAAGTTTATTGATGGACACCCTTGTGCTCAAACATGGTGTTTGTTATGGACAAACTATGATTAGCACAGAAGTCCTGCAACAAAACACCACTCGGGTTCAGATCAGAAAGGACAATCCTAACAATCACACCCCTCTAGGTGTCACTGTTATTGCCCATGTGGGTATTGAAGTCCCCCAGGTGGATGATGGAGTCCTTTGTTGGGCACTTTCTAGTCCCCTTTCAAGAGACACCAAGAAGGCCCGGTACTCTGAACTGGTGTTCAACCTGTGAGCCAAAACCACTATCAGAGACCTTTCCCCCACCCAAAGGTGCAGGGACAGGACTCTCTCATCCACTGGGGTAAACTCCAACACTTGGCAGAGTCCAACCCCTCTTGAGTAACTGAGTTTCAGAGCCCAGAATGTGGACGTGAGCCCAACCATTTCAAGCCGTTACCTCTCAACCTCTCGCAGAAGGTCAGGCTCCTTCCCTCCCAGAGAGGTGACGCTCCATGTCCCAAAAGCCAAGTTCCACAACCGGGGTTTAGGCCGCTGAGGCACCCACCTTCGGCTGCCACACAAACCACATTGCACCAGCCCCTTCTGAGCTCTCCTACAGGTGGTTGGTCCACAGGAGAATGATCCCACGTCATTTCTATGGGCTGAATCCAACCAGGGCCTGTGGGAGGAGCCCTTTATAAACCTAAATGTGTGTTAATTTGTTTAAATATTATGCCCCGGTCATTACCTGCATCCCATAAGCAGTAATGACTAATCAGTTGTGACCCCCCCTTTTTGTTATTGTTCTAGTTCTTCTAATGCTCAAGGATGGTAGTGAGGTCATGCTTTGAAAAATAAGGCAATCCAGCAAAACCCTCCTGTTATGTCCCTTATTTGTTCCTGCCCTCAACACATCTGCTGAATCACACTCAGCTCCCCAGAGAGCTCTCTGCAGCTGAAGTCCTCCACATCATTCCAGCACGCTGCAGCGCTCAGCCTCTGCGTCTGCCAGGGGAACTAATCGCCTCCTTTAGCCGAAGCCTTCGCCCGCCGCTGCGTTCAGGCACACATCTGCACACATCTGCAAATAGTCTATTGTTTCACCCATTGCTCCCGCCTGACAGATGATTACTGCTGTATTCGTTAGCTGCTCAGAGCATTTGAAACAAATTACCATAATTACTTCCAATCATAATCAAGGGAGGAAAAACACAAAGAGAAAAGACGGGCTCTGTGATCACAGGTTACGTTTATTTTGTACTAAAATACATGTTTCATGCAGATTTTTTTCTCCACTTTCCACAACAGTGAACAGAAATATAATTTTAGAATAAGGTTGAGGCATTTTTTCCTACAACAATAGGCAAGTTTGGACAATAAAGTCACTTGGCACAATATAATTTTTGTTGTTTTTATGTTTTTTTAAGTGCAAACTCTTTGTGGCTTTATGGATAGGGAGTCATAATCTGTTGTTGTATGCTTTTTTTTTTTTTTTTGCTCTACACCATAAGTTTTTTTTTACCTGATCACAGTCACACATCAGTAGCAAGTCTTAGGAAAAAACAGTGTACAAAATGTTAAATGTGTCATATATAACCAAAGAGTAATAAAACATGGCAAAATATTACTTTGACACCAAAATATTACAAATCTATATACAGAAAAAACTAACAGCAGTGTAACATCTCTAAATGTGTGGGGTTTTTTTGTGAGTGGAGGTGATAACAGCGATAACACACGTCTGCCAGAATAAAGACATAATCCTGGAAATAAGAGATTATCTCATTCGCACGGAACTCCTAAAAAATATATATGCCCATTCATCATAAAATTAGATTTCTTAAAAATCATAAGATGATGCTCCTGGCTGGTTGGCTTTGTGTTATTGGCTCATGTCAACAATGCCTAAATTCACATCTGAAATATTAGTGGAGTTCCCCCAGGGATGTGTGCTTGGAAACCAATTTTTCCAATTAAACATGCTTTATTTAGGCAAACTTGTTTTTATTGTTTGCTTTGAAATTGAAAATGAAATTGATTTGTCTTAGTGTCTCTTAACACCAAATCCAGGATGATACATGATTTTGTGCCATAAACACAGCAGAAACACATAGTTGGAGCATTAATTTCGGCAACAAAAACTTTTTTTTATGTCCTTAGCTCAACATGTGACATATCAACGCTTTCCGGTTAAAATGTCGAACCACATGTGCCACACTAAAGCTTAAAAACTAGTACAAGAATAACTTGCAAATCCTTCCACTTATTTTACCCCAGAAACATTTATAAAAGCTTCTTTCTGATTGCAAAATACATGAAATGCCAGAAAACTCCCATCCCCAGTTTCTAACACTTCCTGTATTCAGTGCATCTTTTTAAAAGCTTCTCATATTCATGAGTTGCTTTAAAAGTTCTGGTTATGAACAACATTCTGTCTATACTCAGCGGCTGAATCTTTCGAAATGGGGTTTTGGTTTCCTCTCCGGTGTGATGGCGCCTGCTGCGCCACAGCGTTTAGGTACAAAAAATCCAGAAGGCATAAGTGAATCAGAAAATGCTAAATGTAAAAAGATAGATTGAGCAATGATGGGACCTCGATGCTCTACCTTAAACAAGGCCTGCTCTGACTGCTTTATGAAAATAAAAAGGAGGTAGACTAATGCTCCCCGATGCACAGAAGGAAAACTGACAGCTTTGTAAGAGCAGAAACAGGATGAGGTGCTTTCAAACATAAAATCAGTCCACCACAGCATGCTTCAAATGAACAAGTTATTAAAATAGTTCCTTTTAGAAGACAGAAACTTGCATATGAGGACATTTTTTTGTAAGTAGAGACAAGAAAACACATGACGTGTGCATGCATCATCTCTAGCATGAAAAACAACACAGAACACAGACAAGTGGAACTGCACAGCCTTACAAAGCTGCTTATTTTTTGGCCTCTAATAGGATGGGATTAGATCTTCATTGGCACAGAAGTGGAGGAGCGATTCAGACCATTTTCTTGTCTTTCTTACCGCCCAACTGCATCACATCATTGAGGGAAAACGACATAAAGGCAATCTGCTCCAGTTCGCTTTCTTTGCCGCATTCTATCAGGCAGGAAAACTGATCCTTGTCTACATTGTACGTCAGGTCTGAGTAACCGCTGGGTCCGCTGTGGATGATCCGGGGTCGATCCCACCCGGATGAGTGCAGAGGAGAGCGGTTCAAATACACGCCCATGTCCCTTCGGCTGGATTTGTTGGTTGGGTGCATGAAGAGGAGCCAGGTTTGTGTGTCTGGCGACAACAGGGACGTGCCACAAGCTTTGCTTTCCGCATCGTCATTGGGGATGAATTCTGGTGCCGGGAAGCCGATGACACTGCCCTGGCAGCCGGAGGGCTGTTCAATGAGCTCTGGGGCCATGTGGGGTTTATCAAAACAAACGCCGCTGTTTTCACTCAGGGCCTCACACCTGTGGCCCCCGGCCCGACGAGCATTGCAGTAGAGGTGACTTCTTCCCTCATGATCTATGATCTCTGCCATTTCGCATTCACATGACTTCCTCTGAAGCATCCTACCTAAGTGCCATGTCTTTCCATAGTCCTCACTGTAAACTGAGAGTGCACGAGGGTAGACTGTGAAAGGAACCGGAAAGGAACCACACCTGTAAGGGATGTAGTACGCATACGCGGGGATGATCAGCCTTTTATTCTCCAGCTGGATGCCGTGGCCGGGGCCCACCCCAAACGTGGCCCATCTGTGGATGGCCTCTCCAATCACGCTCTCTGTCAAGTCCACAGCTTGACTCCAGGTTTGCCCATCGTCGCGGCTGGTGACGTAGCAAAGGCGCGTCTTGTTCTTACCTGTGACAATCTGCTTCTTTTCTGTGGTGTTTCCCCAGACACAGATGAAAAACAGAAAAAGAATGTTGTTGTTTTTCTCATACACGGGGCAGGGGTTCATGGTCCGATGGTTTGGCAGAGATGCAGTTAAAAGCTCCTGACTGGACGACCACTGGAGAAACAAAACAAAATGTTGTGTTTTCAGTTAAAAAAACAGCCTGAAGTGGTAAAAGATTACTCTGAAGCCCTGGACATGACATTCAAAAAAAGAAAAATGTTTCCTCAAACTAATAATTTGTGGCCATAGTTTAGGTAGTGTGACCACTAATTTGTATTTTATTAGCATTATGTAGGCACAAATTAGCATCTTTTGTGCAGGAATTAGCATTTTGTGCAAACAAATTTGTATTTTGTGGTAACAATTTAGCATTTAGTATTCACAAATTACAATTCTGTGGACACAGTATTTTGTGGGCATGCCTTTTGTGGCGTTTAGTGTGCAAATATTGCCATTTTGGGCTCACAAATTAGCATCTTCTGGGCACAAATTAGTGGTAGGATTTGATTACACTAAAATACTATTAATAATATCCAAATTTGTACCCATAAAATACTACTTTGTGCACCCAAAATGATCATTTGTGCCCACTAAATGTTAATTTGTGCATACTAAATGCTAAATTCTGGCCACAAAAGTGTTAATTTGTGTGCACCAAATGCTAACTTGTGCCCACAGTATAATTTGCATACAAAAAATACTAGTTTGAACTAACAAAAGGCTAATTTGGGTGCACCAAATGCTTATTTGTGTGCACAACATGACCATTTGTGCAAACCAAATTTTAATCTGTGTCCAAAAAATACTAATTTGGGTGCACCAAATTTTATTTGTGGGCACTAAATGGTCATTTGTGCACACTAAATAGTAATTTGTCCATACTAAGTGCTAAATTGTAGCCACTAAAGGGCTTATTTGTGCCCACAGCATAATAATTTGTGTGCACAATATGCTAATTTGGGCCAACAAAATGCTCATTTGTGCCCCAAAAATACTACTTTTTGCACACAAAATGGTAATTTGTGCACACTAAATGTTAAATTGTGGCCACAAAAGTGCTAACTTGTGCCAACATAACAACCATTTGTTTGCACAAAATACTAACATAATAATTAAAACACTAATTTGGGTGCACAAAATACTTATTTGTGCATATAAGATATACATTTTTGCACACAAAATGCAAATTTGTAACCAAAAAAACACTACTTTGCGTGCATAAAATATAAAATTGTCAACATAAGTTATTAATTTGAGGGAACCTTTTTTAATGTCATGTCCATGGTTCCGTAGACCACAAACCTTAACAGAGCCATCATCATTAAATAGTCCTTTTCTCATAACAAGAATTTTTGCCTCATGGTCACAGGGGGAAGATCGCTTCTCAGCAAAAGCAAGGAAGGTGCGACTGTGTCTCAGGTAGAAGAGGGCAGGGATCCTGTATGTTATCCCGCTGGGCTCCCTTTCAAACAAAGTTGTTTTGACTGGTTCCTCCACGTTGACACTCTTGGATGGTCTGTTTCCCATGGTGGATGAGAATTCCTAGCCAAGAAAAGAGGAAAAAAAGAAACGAAAAACCAATATCCAACATGCGTGACCGGCATTGCTTTCATTTATAATCCTGTAAGAACCTCTGAAGCTCTGATCCAGAGGAGGCTTTCTCGCTCCTGCAGCTCCTCACAGGCAGGAGAAGCTAAACGGCGTCTAGCATGTCGCAGCTGCAGCAGCTCTTACCTTTAGTTGTCGCTTTTCACCTGCGCTGTCTTCGATCTCGGCATTATAACATCATTTTTGGACGCGTAACCAGGACCCACTGACGTTCACGACATTTGATACTGAAGGTTCACAGTGAACGGAGACAACAGCGAGGAGAAGAGGGAAGCTGTTTCCTATTTCCGTGTTCGGCTTCCTATTAGCATGATTTCGCCGAGTTTTTGTGTAAAATGACATGTAACATCTGGAGTACAATTTGTCTTTTTTTCCATGTTATTAAACAGTAGTGACACATCGCAAGTTATTTAATATTAAAATAAAAACAAAAATGACTGAAAACGTCTAGTCATTATGAAGAAAATAAAAGTCCAGCACTTTTATGTACAAATAAATGTTAACTTTTAAGATGTTAACTTTTCAGACGCTAACTACCAGAACTATCTACCATTTTAACCATTTTTTTTCTTTTACTTTTTTTTTTAATTCGTCTGTACATTTGTCAGCCGGGGACACATACAATCTTGTTCTAATAGCGACTCTTTGACCAGATGCGCACAGCGGTGGAGTTTCTTCACCAACAGCGCTCCCTGCTGGACGGGAGGAACGCATCGGTCTCCTTCATGGGGTTGCTAGGATACTGAGCGCCTCTGCGTCGCTTGGGCTCAAATAGCAGTTCAGGCTGCGTCGCTAGAACCAAAATGAGCGCACTTGGTTGCATTTTTAAACTGAAGAAACTGTGGTAAAAAGTTGTTTGGGGATCAACTACATTCATATCAGGGATGACTTCTGCACATCACAGATTAGGAGATGGACTGAGCTGTCCCGCCAAAGGCTTCCCAGCTGGGATGTGTCAAAAGAGAGAAGGTGGGTGAAATTAAGTCAACATAAATAACATAATTAAAGAAGCAAATATATATATTTTTTTATTTATCTAGTCATGCATACAAGAAATTCCTTTCTGAAGACCTTTTAATATGTCTTTTTTTTAGTATTAATGATTTTTTTTTAGATCTTTTAAATGTATTGTTTTTTTTATGCTATACTACCCAATATTAGTTGTCTGTAAATCAAACTCACAGGGGTCCTAACTTGGAGTTTCACCCTGCAGTCTGCTGGCACATCTGCTTTTCTTCTCCTACAGGTGCTTATCGTTGGCTTGTGGCTCCAAAGACAGAGAACAGAGCTGCAAACAGAAGAAAGAAGGAGACACGTGTGAAATGGAAAAGCACAGAAGTCGATCAACTCACCTTGGATGCGCATTTCTTGGTAAGAAGTGGAAATATGTGCATCCAAATCAGTTCACAGAGCAAAAAACGGTGTAAATAATTTTTAAAACTCCTGTTTTGCAGCTTCAGCTACACTGTGTGGATGACCCGTCTCAGTTATGCTCTGTTGATATAAGCGAGAGAAAGCTCAAATCAGTAAGAACGTTTGCATCTTGTCCATTTGTTTTTCATGTCTTCCCTCTGTTTCTAAAATTCTACTTCCTCTGTGTGCAGGTTAAACCAGAAGACTTCCAGATTTTTGAAAACATAGCTTACATAGATGCATCCATCAACTGCCTCTCATTAGGTGACGGTGTGGATTTATGATTCATCTGATTTTTACTCGCACAAAGCAGTGTTTTCGAAATGCTCTGTTGTTCCCTGCAGGTCCTTTCAGCCGTTTTCCATCTCTGAGAGAACTCAATCTGTCTCTGAACAGAATTCAAAACCTGGATTTAGATTCTGCTGACTTCCATCATCTTCAGGTAATTCACTTTTTGGAACTTTATGAGAATGAATGAAGAAATAATTTTATATAATCACTAATTTCTTTTTTTTCTGTAAAAAAATCCCTTTTGATTAACGGTTCTCTCCCTCTGACTCCTTAATTATGTTCATCTATTTTTCTTGAACTCTGGCAGGTATTAAATTTGTCCTTTAACCGTTTATCACCTGAGAGCCTGATCTCCCTCAGCTGTCTTTCATTTCTCAAAGTCCTTCATTTAACTGGCAATAACCTTCATCGTCTTCCTCCAAATCTGGGTTCCTCAGACCATCACCCCACTGAGATGTGAGTTTGTTAAAAACAGCTATTTGCCCTTTTTTTTGTGTGACTTTAATGTACTTTTAGAATAAAATGCAAATAATTATCCACTTCAGTTGATTTATTTCTTTTTTGCTCAGGACTAAAACAATTTAGAGGCCACATTTTCCTCTTTTTTTGTCCATATCACAGAAAATTAGAACAGATATAGTTTATAGCTATAATCAAGAAGAGATCGCACTGTTTAAGCATGAGTTGTATGGTGGTGTAGTGGTCAACAATCTCGCCTCACAGAGAGAAGGCCCTGGTTTCGCTCCTGGCTGGGTTTTGTCTGACTTTCCGGGTACTCCAGCTTTCCCCTACAGTCCAAAAACATGGATCATAAGTTGATTGGTGACTCCAAATGGTCTGTAAGTGTGCACGTGTGAGTTTGTGGCCCTGCAACAGACTGGCGACCTGTCCAACAGTAGCTGGATAGGCTCCAGCAGCCCCATGACCCAAAAATGGAATCTGAAAATGGATGGATGGCACTTCCTGAGTTCTCCACGACTCCCAATTTTAGATGAGGTTTCAAACCAGCCAGAGGAGGGCGCACAAACCTTCCTTATGATATTTACACAAAACTCAAAGCCACCTGCTTCACAGCAAGGAAAGCATAAAATATATTGTAAATGTATTTTCATATCATATATCCTAAAGTCACAAACAGAAAATAAATCTTTTATGTTTTTCCACAAAGGTCATCTGAACAGAAGAAAAAGCACTTTGAATCTCTTGAAGTCTTGATCCTTGATGATAACAAACTATCCTCTGCAGTCTTCTACAGTCTGGCAAACCTGAAGAGGTATTTATTTTATACATACATCACAAATATTTTGGTCTTTTTTTTTCAAAATGTCTTTTTAAATGTCTTCTAAAGGCTGAAACATCTCAACCTGCAGAAGAACCTCATTTCGGAAATACCCTGCCTCCAAAATGACAATGAGGAAGAAGGCAAATTCACTCTTCATGGCTAAGCTCTTAACAAATCCATTTTAAACAAAAAAAATCAGCTTTGCTCTGTGTGCTCCTTGATTCAGCCCAGTCTCTGACAATCCCTCGTGGGGAAGAACACGTGAAGATCCTCAGGAAGGTTCAAGAAGTCAGGGAAACATGCAGTCTGCCGCTTCCAGAGCTTCAGATCCTCAATTTAGCCGACAACAAAGTCTGCTTCTTCAAATTTACATGCTGCTCTTGGTTTTTTTCAGAATTATCATTGGTGGTTTGTTCTCAGATTGTCCAAGAAGAATCTCTGCTGGCTGCTGCTCTTTTCCCAAAGCTGCTGGAATTAGACATTCACTCCAACCCTCTAACCACAAAGAGGAAAGGTGAGCGCCACACTTCATAAAGACAGACCGTGCAGGTTACAGGTTTATAAAAATCCTCTCTTGTGTCTTTGCTGGAACAGGAGACCCCCCTTTGTTGACTCTTTACCTCCAAGAGAGACGGGGAATAAGGATTAAAAGGAGGAAGCCAGAGGATGCATCAAGGCTGAAAGCATCTGCAGGTCACAGATGGAAGGTAGGAGAGGCTGAGGGTGTTTTCAAAAGGAATAAAACAAATCTCCAAAGAAAACGTGCTGTCTGTCAGGTTGGAGAAAGTGCCATGAATGTGTCAAAGAGGCCGATGATAATAAAGGAAACGAGCAGGGGCGACAGGAAGAAGATCAGCTGCAGCGTCCCAGAAAAAACAGAGTCCTTCTTCATTACTCAGGTCTGAACATTGCGCACACGCCACCACCACTCAAACTTCCTTTTTAATTGAGAGTGTTTCTGTTTTGGTTTTCTTTTGCAGGCGGAAGAGGATTCTAAGTTTGAATCCGACCCAGAGGCTGCAGAGAACAAGCGCAGGAGGAAGACAAACAAGCAATCCCCCTCCTATGAAATGATGATGGGTCTAAAAACAAATCCTAATGTGCTCAGATCTGTCGGTGAGGACCTTTTTCTTCACACTGAGGCTAAGCCAAACATGCCCCACATGGAAAAGAGTGCAGCTTTTTATTTTCCCCTCACAGGAATCCAAACCGCTGTTCGGATGCTGGACTTCACTCTGAGGCATCTGAACGTCTACCCAGACTCCCAACCAAAACTAGATAGCTTCCAGACTCTGCGCAGAGACAGAATGAAGAAGGTTGGATGTCTTGTTGAATCACCACGTCCATTTGCCAAAACTTAAAGCAAAGTTCTTCATTTGTTTCTGAGAACAGATAAAAACTCTGCCACCGTTAAGATCAGTGAAGCAGCCGATTCAAAGGGTTGACGCGATGCTGAAGCAAATCAAAGACAGTTCCTCAATGACAGTCGTGTCCTTCGGTAAACACGTTTTTGTCATTTCTGGAAGCTGTCACATGCAAATGTCTGCAATGCTTTGTTTTTCTGTGCAGGCAGCGCGCTGAACACCAAAGGCGTGGACAGAAAGGAGCAGAAGGAAGCCCTGGCGCTGCTGAGGGACATGAAGTCAAAGTACAAGATGGTCCATGAGAAAGCCGTGGAACAAGTCGCCGCCATGGCGTCCGGCAGAAACGCAGAGCAAAGCGGCGCCGAGTCTCCACCTGTTCTTTAATTCATGCCGTAGCTGGGATTTCATTTTGGCTTCAGTCGCATCCTGCTGATAGTTGTGCGAGGGAATCCAGGGAAAGGAAAGCTCACGGCAGAAACAGTAAAAACCAAAAGAGCGTCTTTCTGACATTAGCTGAACACCAAAGTCTGACTCCCCTCAACCGACACTGAACGTCTGCAAGGGATTATTAAACACAACTGGAGAGCGGACAGTTGTGAGAGCGCTGAGGATGATGGTTTCCAACAGCTGCTCAGCTAATATGACAACACAGCAGTTTGTTTGCAAAGACACTTTCATTTGATCCAATTCTTACAGAATACTACAGTACACTAACGAAACTAGTTTTCTCACAGACAAAAAAGTTAGATTGTGAATCATAAAAGAGTTGTTTTCATCTTGGTTAGAGAGGACCTGAGGAAGCATCTGACTGAAGGCACAGATGCTTCTGCAGAACTGTTATGTCTCCAGAGATCCTGGAACAGCAACAGTGTGACCGATAATTCAATGGGCAGTCTACACAAATAAGGCTTGAGCACCTCTTTACAAAAAGACAACTGGGTAATGAGGTCAAATACATTAGGCCTGAAGACAGAACAAGCATATTTTGAAATAGTGGTGTAACGATTAGCAACGATTCGATTCATATCCTAATTTGTGGTTGGCAATGCGATTCTTAGTCGATATTGGTTCATTTTGGACAATCTGATTCACTGACCTATAATCGATGCAGGACATCTTTAGCCAAAAATTCAACCAGCGTGACTCAGAGACAAATACTGAACAGTGCAGGCAAAATTAAACAATCCTACAGAGGGGATCAAAAGTTTGGGCACCCCAGGATGTTATATGATTGTGCATAAAGAACCCAAGGAAAGATTGAAAAATATCCCAAAGGCAACAGTTTACAGATGAGACATTCTTTTATTATGTAAAAAAAAGTCTTTATGTCCATCATTTACCCTTTCAAAATAACAGAAAACAAAAGTATGGCCTGTGCAAAAAGTTTGGGCACCCTGCAGAGTCATGGATTGTTCATAATCATCGTTTGCAAAGACCAGGTGATTTCATTCTCAAAGATTTGAAATAATCTGAGTCATGTGACCTCTCCCCAACAATCAGCATCATGGGTTCTTCCAAGCATCTGTCCAGAACAATGACAAACTGAAAATAGTTGCTGCTCACAAAGCAGGAGAAGGCTAGAAGAGGATAGCAAAGTGTTTTCAGATGTCAATATCCTCTGTTTAGACCAAGAAAAATCTCAGACAGAGCAGCTCACAGGATTGTGAGAAAATCAAATCAAAACCCACGTTTGACTGCAGGATCCCTCCAGAAAGACCTGCAGACTCTGGAGTTGTGCTACACTGTTCTACTGTCAAGAGATACTTGTACAAATATGGTCTTCATGGGAGAGTCATCAGAAGAAAACCTTTTCTACGTTCTCACCACAAAATTCAATGTTTGAAGTTCACAAATTAACATATAAATTGAACTTTTTGGCTGCAATAAGCAAAGGTACGTTTGGAGAAGAAAGGGTACACAGTTTAATGACAAGATCCTCTGTCCAACTGTTAAGCATGGGGGTGGATCAATCATGATTTGGGCTTGTGATGCAGCACAGGAAACATTTCACGAGTAAAGGGAAGAATGGATTCCACCAAATTTTGGACACTAACTTGATGCCATCTGTGAAAAAGTTGAAGTTAAAGAGAGGATGGCTTCTTTTGAATGTGGTGTGAACAAGTCAGGTCCAAAATAAAAAGGGCCCAACAACAGAAATAAAGCTGCAACGTTCCCTGCAAACCAGAGATCAGGCCAGAGCTCCCTTAGAAGGGCAGTCTGTTTCTTCCAGTTTTGTCTGTTGATCTTTTGTGTACCTGTAGATCTCCACCTCCTCTCCACGAAATAAAACCTACGCTTATCTTTGAACCAACATCTTCCTCTTTTGTGCAAAAGGAGCAGATAAACTGAGAAAGTTCAAAATGATTGATATCAGTCAAATCGAAGCATAAGAAATAGGAAAACAAGATGCCAAAATGGTAAAAAGAAGAATAAACTTTTAGCTTCTTAAAACCAACCTCTGTATTTCTAAGTCATGTATTTTGTACATCACCCTCAATGAAACTCTAAAATATTGTGCAGCCTGTCATACAGAAACACACCAGCGGGTTCGTGAGACTTTCAAATAAGCCCTTTGGTTTCTGGTTCACATTAGTGAAAATCTTTACTTTGTTCTTTTGAAACGATTAACAGCTTATCAACTCAAAATGCACCATAGCACATGACTTCAGGGTTTGAGCTGCTGCTTTTCCTACATTTCTGATCCAGTTTCGTCTTTTCTTTTTCTGTTTAATTTCATGGCCCCGCCGGTCATATGATTTCCATTATTTGTCTTTGGAGCAGCTTACAGATGTGGTATGCACATTTGACCCCTGGGAGACGAGTCAGTGGGCACTCTGCGGAGACTTCGTATAGGAAAATTAACCATAAACACTGTAAATAGTCTGTGTTTGAAGTAAATGATAAATAAATGCAGACAGATGAAAAAAGGGGAACATTTTCAACAAAATTTGTCACCAGGATGCAGCTTGACATTGAAACCTTGTCATCCATCACAGATGTTTAATTTAGCAGCAAACGCATATGTTAGCCTCATAGATACAGCATGTATTTATTTGAACTATTGCACAAATACCGTTTTGCGAATTTCACGCTGAAAACATGTCACAGAGGAACGCAGGATCTGTCCCGATTTATGCTGTGAGGCAAGCACCTATCCTGGACTGAGTGTCTGTTTGGCATCTTTCCATCTTTGGTGCAACATTTGATGGGTAACGAGGAGAAGGTGCCAAATGGCAGAAACTCAGCAGCAGAAATAGTGTTTTCCAGCCCACTGGAGTTCAGCTCGGCTCAGCGGAGCCCGTCTGTCTGGTAACCATATCTCACAGCACTGGACACCACAAGAGTGAAATATTCTTGATTCCAAAACTGTTAAAAATGTATGGCATTCATCTATTTTTTTCCTGCCGCGCTTTCCAGTCTGGAGGGAACCAGAAAGGTGTTCGGTGCTCCTGGCATGAACATCCTTTTCCCTGACCAGATAAAGCTGTTTTGAGGTGCCAATTGAGAGCACGTCGAGCATCAGTGGTTGCTCAAGAACGGCGTTGTTTTTATGTTTCTCTGATGTTATACAGGACGATTGTGAAAGAAGTAGTTGTACGTGTAAGTGCTCTACAGCTTTGAGAAATGATAAGTCTCACTAATGGGTGTTCTTTTCCAAGCACAGCAGGAGGATTCACTGATCTCGTCACAAGCCTTCAGAAACAGACTTCCATCGCATGTAATGATAACAAGATGTGGAAGGGTAAGAGGATTTACTTATGTGCTTATTTGGAGATATGTTGACACTGCAAGTTGGAATAAATCAGTTCATTTTGGTCAAAATACTGACAGCAAACCTTAAAGACCCATTCTCATGAAAATTGTGTTTTGGGCATTTTTAACATGTTCCTGTAGCATTTTATGACAATAATGGAAGACGTACAGAAAGAAAGTTCATCTTAAAAATGTGCCTCTGAGTATTTCTTTATTGAAATGACTGTGATTTAGGAGCAGACGAAAAACTGCAGTTTAAAAAAACTTGTGAGTATGACATACTACGGCAAGCCACAAGCTCCCCGCTCTGCTCCATTTTGATGAATAGATCCATGTATGTTTTTGTTTTAGTTGGATTTTGTTGGATGGCTCTAATATTTCTCACCATTTATGTTGGACCAGTAGTGTTTGTTAGGTTGGGGTTGTAAGCTAGAAGGACAGAATGTTAACAGATTGATGACTGAAGAAACTCAGAATGAACTGGAGCTCAGTCGGATTGGAAACAAACCGAGACCACCTCGAAAGATGGGTCCGAGAACGGTTCCTGGTTCTGGACCAGGGTCTGCTTAGAAAATTTGTTCCTGATTATTGGGGGGAAACAAAGTCTGGTTCCCTTTAAGTAAACTAAATGTGTCCAGTCTGAATACACCATAAACTTCATGGCAACTTGGAAAAAAATGTGTAGAATAAAAAGGTTTATTTTTAAGATTCGATTCCACGAGTAAAAGTATGTAAAAATATACCTTTAAACATGTTTAACAGGAGAGAAGTGCCTGCAGTAACAGCTGCATGCTAATGAAGTGAGAACTGACTTGAGGAATCACTTTAGTAGTGGGGATTTGGTGTCCACACATGACTGCAATCTATTTCCCTTCAAATTGCGAAAGCTATTTACTTTATTAAGCACAAAGCCTGTTTTTACTTGACTTTGAAGGGCAAATAGATCTTAATCCTTGTTTAGTTTTTATTGGACACTTCCTTTCATTAACGTGAACACAGAGGCTCACTTATATCCTCTAACCTCCTTTACTCTCACCATGACCAAAAAAAAAGAAAGAGAAAAAATGGCAAGGTGAGTTATTGACTGAAAACACATTTTTTATCCAATGCTCTCTAACATAATCTGGCAGGAGAGCGGAAAACTCTGTCCAAAAAGCAAAAACAACAAAGGACACAGTGAAGAAAGGCAGCAGCCGCCTGTGTCTTCTGAAGACAGATCTGTGTTTATGCGTCTCTATTCTCTTTCCTGTGAGTCTGAGCGAGGCACGGTTTCACATCTGGAGCAGTCATCACAGCAATCAGGGCTCTGATGTTTAGGTAAGACCTGCTTGACTGTCCAATTGAGGGCCAACAGTTTCGTTTCGCGGAGAACCCTGTGGAGACTCGGACACCAGATTTGGCTCAGGAAGAAGAGGCCTGAATACCTCATAAACACTCCTCATTACCCAACTTCCAAATGAGTTCACTGCAGGCTGGACCTATTCATTATTTCTTTTGATGGACAATTGAACTGTAACACACTTATCATGTAATCCTGGACGGACTTCAAATACTCCATCTGACATCTGAAAAGAGCTGGTTGTTAATTACAGATTAAAACTGTGAAGCGGTCCCGGTTCCTTTTCATCCCGTGGGTAGAAAAAAATAAAAAAAGCTTTTGTTTGGATTTGTCTTAAAAACCTTACAGTCATTGAAAGAAAAAAAAAACTTTTGATGTTCAGCCATCCCGGTTAAGAGAATATAACTAACATGCTCATGACATGCCGTCCGAGCCGTGGGGCAATGCGCCCAAGTTCATCAAGACCAACCTAAATAATGAGGGGGCAAGGGTGTCAGAAAAACAGACCTCTTGATAGATTTCGGAAGTATTTTGATGAAGTGTAAACTTGGGGGTTTTGCTGAGCACCTTAATCAGCTATGAAAGCAAACAAATCTATCAGTTTTGATTAACTTAACATACTTTGGCTCTCCTTGAACCAAAGAAGTGCCAGATTGATTTGCAATGCTTGAGTTCCCCACAAACACTGCAAGGATTTTTGAGAAAAACGACGGATTTTCTGCAATTTGCAAAGATTTAATCCCTACATCACCAATGTTATCATCTCTTGGGCAAAGAAACAAGACTGCTTTCTGATGCATGCACGTGAAATCTAAATATTCAAGTTTTAATAGAAGAATTTGGTTCAATTGAAGACATGCATGACCTCCTGTCCAGAACTTTCTTTTTCTTCTCACTGAATCGCTTATTAATGGGCAGCAAGGTGAAGTGCAAATACACAGGGCCTGTTTGATTTATACCAACTGACTGCCCCCAGCTGTTACTATCGCCACAGCCAAGACAAAGCATGCATAGCTGAATTAGCCCACAGGACAAATTCAAACTTCTAAAAAAAAAAAAAAAAAATGGTCTGACTCTGATCTTAAAGGAGATCAGAATTTAGAGCAAGCTTTTCGTTCGGAAGAAACAACAGAATTTAAGGACTGCAGCAAGAAATGGGTTTAAAAAAAAAAAGAAAATGACACTCTTTCTCACTGTGGGGGGGGAGCTAGGAGGACAGACTGTTGTAAACGGTCAGCTGCAAAGATAAACACTAAAATATACGAAGCTTTTTGTTCAAAAGATGAGGAAAGGGAACTTGTGTTTTGAAATACTTTGTTGACGTTGGTACGACACCACAGAGATGGACCCAAAGTGGGAAAGACACACAAAGGGTCATTGTCTAAAGTGATGAAGAGTTAGCGCACCGGGAGGCCTCAGAGAAGAGAAGAATCTTCTTCTGATTCGCCCACGCAGCCAACCAAGCCTGCAGCTGTACACTGACTGAGTCCTGGGAACCACACTGAGAATAGACACCTTTTGACCAGGCAGGCAGACGAACGGCTCACAGTGCTGCTGAGAAAAGTGAAAGCTGGTCTCATATCACTTGAATATGTGAGGCTGTAAACCTGTTAGCACCGGAGACGTCGCCGGTGGCACCAAAATAACACAAACTCTTTGACATGCTGTAAATTTGTATCTTTTACGCGATCGATGTGAATCAGCTGATTCTGCTGCGGAGAACAGTGGCTTTTCATTTCAGCTTTGCAGCGATATGCAACACATTACCAACGTAAAAGATAAAGTGAACCTTCTCCTATGGACTTTCTTAAAAAATAAGGGATTCAAAGGCTGAGTCCTTTTGCACCAACAAGTTCAGGCTTAAATATAAAAAGGAAGAAGTGTAAGACAGACGTGAGCAAGTCTGTTGAGGACCGAAGTGACCGATTGTGAGCGAGGCTCTCAAATGGGCTGATTTTGATCAGCTTCTGCTTTGGATTTCTATGCAGGCAATAAAACGTCATCTCCCATGGAAATACAGCTTTTCTGGGCTTCCAAAGATTTGCTTGATGTCGGCCTTCAGGCGATGCCATCCACTTCAAGCTGCGTTTTCTCAAAAGAACAAAACTTCTTTAAAAGACTTTGACTTGTGACTTCTTACTTGACCTTAACTTCAAAGGAACTGACCATTTTCATTCATATGCAAAGAAGTTAAATTAGGTTTAAAAAGTTTCACTTCAGAGAGTGATCGGCTGTTTTTATGGTGTTATTCACAGTGCTGGCAGATCAGCTGGTAAGTAAAGGAGCAGCAGTTCTGCAGCCAGCCAGACCAAGAACAATTCAAACAGCGATTAGCCAATGTCGTCAATGACAGTATGAATAATAAAACCATATGTGGGTCTGTTGCTCAAAAATGACCTTCAGCTTGATATAAACTCACCGACCACTTTAATAGGTTCACCTTGCTAGTACCGGACCCCCCTTTTGCCTTCAGAATTGCTGTATCCCCTTCTAGATTCAACAAGATACTGGAAACAGGCTTGTTGTATGAAAGTTTATTAATCCGTGTCAAATTATGAGTTAAAGAAATCTAAAGCCTTTTTATTTACATATTCATGCTTTAGTAAATGTTTTGAAGTAAGTGAAGGGAGGCAAGCAGTTTTTCATGCTTATTGCCAATTTTGGAATAAAGCTCATCACTGATTAAAGTGTGGACAATAATAATAAAAACAAATTCTAGATGAAGAAAAAAAGTCTCCAAAAGTTTATTTAAATATAATTTCTTAATTAGATGAGCAGAAATATGGTATACTGTAAGTCAGTTTTAGTTGATTTCATGTTGCTCATCAGCTGCTAACCAACACGTACTTATGTTTTCCCATCTTTATAAAGCTATTTAGTTATTTAAATTGTAATTCTTTTTGTTTAAAATTATCTGTTGATGTTTTTTGTCTAACTTTTTAATGTTAATTGTTGCACAGCACCTAAGATGACCTGAAATGTGCCCAGAAAATATGACATATTTGCTTGATTTGTTCCACTACGACTTCAGACTTGCAAACAAATCCAAATAAAGAATTTTACCAATAAACCGGTTAACACTTTATTGTTTTTTAAACCTGTAAATGCAAGTGCACTCAGCTTCACAAAATCTCTTCCTGATGTTTTGTTTTCAGTTGTAAAATGTACAATGGACAATGAAAATTAAAGAAAAAAAAATGTTGCAACAGTATACAAAAGGTTTATTATCATTAGAAGCTGTTTTCTAACAAAAACATGTCAGTCTTCACGCTTTATCTTAAGGCTTCTCCAAATAAAAAAAAAAAGCTTACATTCACACAAATGAAACCAGAATGCTTTAAATAAGGTAACAAAACCTCAACATGTATTTACATTTAAGTAAATTACACCCGTCAAAAACATTCTTAACAAATAGAGCCTGCTTTTGTCACTGCATTCTCTGTCTTCACAGATCAAATGACCCTTTACTACTCAGTCAGCTTCCAGGCCAGTCCATGACATGCACAACTTCAACCTTTATAAGTGCGGTCAACAACCCAAAGAAATGGTCACTCGTGTCACTAATAATTTACAACTAAAACTCCGAATGAGAAAACACAAACTGCTGCGAACTATTTTAAACCATAATCTCTTATAGTTTGTTTAATCTTATAGATTGTTTCTTTGACATAGAATGATGCAAAGGAATAAAACATGTTTGCCGAAGACGGAGATAAATGGACTGTTCATTGTTTTTATGCTGTACGCCAAAAATGTTTTATGTTTAATAATGATAATATTGCAAAATGATCAATGTTTTTATGTTAGGTCTGAAATGCACAAGGAAAGAAACAGAAGAGACAAGACGCAAATGATCCTTGCTTTACATTGTGGCCTTAAAAACAAAGTATGGATCCGAATCATTTTTCCATCCCAAACTTCCACCACTCTTTCTGAAGGAACAAACAGAACACGATGGAAAACTATGCAGTGGATAATTCATGAAGCTATGTCAGATAAGTTGCCGTTTCATATACACAGTCAGAGGAAAACATATCTGAGTTGATTACGTACGTTATTTTAGCGGCAGATTTTGTGAGCAGCGACTTTAGGGTGAACACAGGCCTTCAGTTTGCTTGGGATTTAGGAAAGTTAATATTTCCCGGATGCCATCTTCACAAATGCTGGTCTGTGGAGCCTTACTCAGATTTTCCCCCACCTCCTTAAACTTTTTCCATATCTCTGAAAAGGAAAAAACATCAACAGGAATGAATGCAGAGACTAACACACAAGACAGATACACTAAATCATAAAACACCAAAAGACAAGTGATAATTATGAGGAGGAACACTTATTTTTCGCTTTGGGATTTAGGAATTCTGTCCCAGCGAGTTAGAATGGTAGACTGGCTGTTCAAATAGAGACATTGATTTGAGTTGTTTATTTATTGATGACTGGACTTTAAATGTATAGTTTCCAAAGCACTGGTATCGTTTGTTGTCTTTTTTTATTGTTTGGTTACAGTTTCCTCCTTCCTGGGTGTGGCCAGACAATTAACTGGATCCCAAAAAAGGGACCTCAGTGTGAAGGGAGGCTGAGGAGGGAAACAGCTTGTGTGGGTTTTCTATAAATAAAGACTTATGTTTCTGAACTTTAAGGACGTCTGTCTCCTATGTAAACTGGGCCGCTCTGATCACACTGCATTGTGACGAGGAGAATCCCACATTTTCTCCTCATTCCAAGATGAGCATTTTTCTGTGATGTAAATGAATAAAACTGAAGTGTCTAAAGGTCAAAATCCAATTTTTTTGTATTTCTAAGTATGACTTTGCAACAATTACCCCCTGCTCTTAAATCATTTAGTTTTACTTTGCACATCTTTTCCTGGAAAACATTCTAAAAGCTTTGGTGTCCAAAAAAAAAAACTCCAGACTGCATGAAAGTCAAACGTGAGTGACAGAACAGCAAGGGAGCAGGATCGATAAAGTCCTCATCCACCGGGTGTCATTTGTAACTGACGTTGGAATGCTTCTTATTAAAAGTAACCCATTGACTTCTTGGATTCATCAAGATGCTCACAAAGTGATCAGCTTCCCAGAGGACTTTTTATACCAGGCAGCAGTGGATGCAGTTTCTTTTTCTAGACTACTTTGAAAACTTTTCTTGAAATTTATAATTCTTCTGTATAAAAATATAAATGAAGTCACTGAAAATCCAAACAAACCTTCATCGAGTGATGTAAGCAGTGTGTAATTTTCTGGATGCTCCGTTATATTTTTACGTTGAACGTCCCCGATCTCCATCATCTGTAAAACACCTGCGAAAATAAAGAATTCTGCTGAGAGCTAAGAATCTTGGGGAACTAGGACCAAAGATTCATCTCATTTTTTTAGAAGTTTTTTTTATAGGCTGTTCCAAAATTTGAAGCCAGGAATACATTAATGTTGCAGTTCATCAAGTCACCACTGGAGACAGGTTTCAGAAGGGAGCATTTTCTGTCTCTTTCCTATGTTTACAAATCTTACTGTATTATTTTGGACGTTGAAGAAGTTGCTCAAGAACGTATAAGTTGCAGCAGCTATAAAATGCATAATGACAAAAATAAAACATAAAAAGTCTCACTTTTGGGAGAAATTTTATGTTAGAAAATAGAAGAAAAAGAACAGAAATGTTTTGAATGCAGAATTAACTGGCTGCTTATGACTTTATCTTCCCCTCAAACTGTCATTTGGTGACAAAGTATTGCAGCAGCATTCTGATCTGTTAACATGCGGACATAAATGTTAACATAAAGAGGTGTTCCGGTACCTTCTACAGTGTTCCAGACCTGCACTTCAACCTCTGCAGTACTTTGCCTTTCCACGGCAATGATCCGAACTGTGTTTGGTGAATCAGCTTTCGGCGATGATTCTACTTGATACACCAGGAGCTTATTTTTATAACCAATGTAGCATTGGGTCTGGTTACTTTCAGTTTTACTCTCTGCAGGTAAAAAAAAAAAAAAGTAGATGCCAGTTCTTTCAGCTTTACACACTTAAGCTCCTCTGGTCCCTGTTTGACTACCTGGACATGTCTTGCAGCATTTTCCTGCAGATTTGATGGGATGCCGGCATGGGTACTGGCTGGGACACGTGATGCGTTTACAGTCCTGGAGACCATCAATGCAAGTACACAGGATGCATTCCAGTACCTTCCCCAAAACTGGATGCCACATGTCTCCATGAGAGTACGTCTTGCCGTTGTATAAACACACTAGGAGAAAGGAAAAACATCTGAGCAGAGTGGAAACAATTGTAAACCTGACGATGCTCCAAAAAGTCTTAACACCTGTGTATTCAGGTGCAGCCTAACCTCTTTGGTGTTTCCGATGCATCAAAATCTTCACAGTGGTTTCTGAAGCCCCTTTCAGGTTAAGTTTACTGAGGCTCAGACCCCTGGGAGGGGCCTTGACCCTGGGTGCCGTAGCTCGATCGGGATGCAGCCTGATCTGCTCACCAGGACACTGGTCGAGTGAATGCCTCTGTTGGAAACAGACGTAATGAAAAGCAGTTAGCCTCCTTTTCTTGGCTGGATTCACTTTTCTGTGTTCTAGCTTAAGATGTTTTACTTCATGCACCTCATAAGCTCATAAGCTTCACATAAGCTCATAGTCTGGCTGCAGATTTCTGTAACACAACAGATTTTTCCAGCATCTCAAAACAGAACTAAACAGAAACCAAGAGTTGTTGTTGGTGGGCCAAAAGGTCTGTGAATCTCCAGAAACATTTTGAAGCTGCTGGTTTTTTTTCCATACTTAATTCAATGATCACTACAAAAAGAGGATTTCACAAACCATCTTTGATGTGCAAAGCTTAGCGTGCAATAAAATTTAAAATAAGCAAGAACATACAACGCCTCTGTTCAGCTGTTGGTTTCCATCCTCTGTTGATGACGAGCCGCCAGCGCCATGATCTATGAGGAGAAAATGGCAACTTACAACCTCTTAGATATTGCAAAAAGATCAAGCAGAAGTGGCTGGGAGACCAAGACTTCTGAATTATTTATATGCATCTCAAAATGTTTCATCACTGATGAAAAATCTGTTATTTTACCCACGTCTATCATCTTTTGATCCATTGTAAAATGTTCTAGTATTTATGATTATGCCATTTTTAGCCAAATTTCTTTTTAAAACTGTTGTTTTCTAGGACACAATTTCTGCAGAACGACAGTAGTTCATGTAAAATGGATCTAGTCATCTACAAGTGGATGCATGAGAATGGGGCAGAGCAGGGAGCTTCTGGCCCACCCATTGTATTTTCTACATCACAGCTACAAGCTTTTTCTAACAGCATTTTTTCATCAGCTCCTGATTCACAATGATTTGAATAAAAAGTACGCAGAAATGCAATTTTGAGCTTAACTGTCTTGGGAAAAATGCCACAAGAAGATGTTCAAAACACCATTCTCATCACAGTGGGCCTTTAACACGTGTCCTAAATTCTCTCTCAAAGAAGAACACTGCAGGTTAGAAACGTTTTTTTTATGAATTGAGGAATCTGATTACCTTTGCATACCAAACAGCAGGTGTCTGTCAATGAAACCGGTGAGGAACAGGTGACAGGTTGGCAAGTTTTCAAAGCGCAGAAGATATTTCCGTTCTGTGAAATTAAAAATAGGCACCAAGTTCACATGCTGCAGAAAATTCTTTTGTAAAAACAGTTGCAGGTTTACACCAAGATCTTAACTTGACTCTTGCTCCTAACTTTCAACAGATTTTGTAGGAAGTTTTGAAAAAAAGCATTTTGTCATCTCCTGCAGGGCACATTATTTGTAACGTTTACTGCAAAGCTATGTTGCCTTTAAGATTTATGGTCTTTCTCATCAGGCGGTTTTATAAAAAACAAGTATTTGAGTTCAGTTTTGGCTTTGCGCCTGCTTTTCTCTGCTGATTATACCTAAACATGAGCCAGAGCACAAAACAATAACAAGAGTTTTTTACCGGCTTCGCTCTAAAAGAGATGGAATGTAACAATGCGCGTCTCATTTTACTGCATAGCTACACAGCAGATGTTCTTCATATGCATGCGCCGAACTAACCTGCAAAAACACAACTTCATGAGCGCATAAAACCTGTAACAGACCTGATTTTTTTTTTCTTGGAAAGCAGGCTGGGTCTTGTACTTTCAGTAACACTCGTCGCCCAGTTTTATATTTGCTTTTTGAATATTAATATTTGTTACAACAAGGATTGCAAACCTGACTTTTCCTTACAGTTTTACTTTTCATAAGTAGTGTCATTTTCTTTATTTTTCTCTTTGGTGAAGATCTGTCGAAACCAGGGGTCTGCAACCTGAGGCACCAGAGCCCCATATGGCTCTTTTATCTCTTCATCGTGGCTCTCTGGCTTATATATAAAAAAAAAAAACAAAACACGTTTTTTATTTCAAAAAGTTACTTTAAAGTAAAAAGGAAGTAGCGAAGTTAAAAAAAAAAGTAGAGTAAACTAACTCAAACTTTATTCTACTTATTCACAAGCAGTAAGAGCACATATCACATGCTCCTGACTACAGTAACCATAATGCTCCAAAAATCCATCAAGTTATTCAGCTTTGTAGTTTACCAAAGTCAAACAAAAAGATTTTGACAAATTTTTGAGTCGTGTGCCACAGAAAATCAATTTGAGGTCTTAAATTTGAGGTTTTAAGTGCATCTTACGGTGAAAAAATGGCAATGGTCACCTAATTAGGTCTAATGTCCTTTTTGTTAGTTAGGTTTATGATTGAATTATGTCTTTTTATTTAATCACAGCTGAGATCACATTAGCTACTACAATATTTGCTGCATTAAGATGATCCTACGTGGCACAGGGTGTCTTTTATTTTGAAAGGAAGTCATGTCAACCTCTGTCAAAAGATATACGAATTTCTGTTTTTTAAAGTAATCTTTTCTTCATATTTATGCTTCATTTATGACATAAACAGTTTGGTTCATAACCAGGTTCTGTTACGTTTGTCATAAAAGTTACCGAAATACAAATCAGTGTATTATTTTTCTAAAGGGATAAAGAAGACCTTCTGGCTCCTACTGGGTCATTGAGAAATCAATTACTTAAACAATTACTTAAACGCAAACAAAACAAAAAATAAATACATCCAATCAGTGATTCAACAATTTTGTCCAACGGTTGTTCAAAAATGAAATGATTGGAAAAAATACCTTTTTCTAAAGCTGGAAATATTGAATTTCTTCCCATGCTGACAGTTGCTTTACCTGTTGTTACCTGTTGTAAGAACTCCAAACTTACTCCATGTAGTTTAAAATTATGTCTTTGATTTATTGTTTATTTATTTGTTTATTTGACAGGGACGATGCACATTAAAAAGCATCTGTGTTTCTGTATTATCATTTTTAAAACTGTATTTCTTTTTGTGTCGTTGCACATTGTTAAGACTTTGATTTCAAATTTTAAAGCTGTTTCACAAATAGTTACTTGTTTCAAATGGCAAGCAGTTTTTTTAAGGTAATGTGGGATTTTAATGAGTTTGGTTTGTAAAATACATTATTCCAAAATATATTTTTCCAATGTTTTACAAGACTGCACTAAAAACACAACATCACTAAAAAAAAATTTTAAAAAGCGTGGTCAGACAACCAGTATAGTAAGGGGACGTAACTCACAGAGCATGTGCACATTACGCACTGGTTGCTTTGCCTGGATGGGAAGAGGTCATGTTTGGAAAAAGTCTCTCCGGACTGGTAAATGCTTCCGTTGTAAGTGCAGGATTTCACCGACGCCCTCAGGCCTGCGGGGACTCGCGGCTCGTCTAAAGGGAAGGAGAAACGATGGCGACCTTCAGCGGACCCGCGGGTCACCTCTGTGCGTAAAGCTGCCGAGGCGCGTACCTGTGCATCTGGGACAGCAGCGCTGAGGCTCGGTCACCCGCTGTTCACACTGCAGGGCTGGACACTTCAGCGTGCTGCACTTCACATGACCTGTCTACGAGAGAAGCCGCAGCAATCAAGTCCAGTTCAGATGAAATGCCCCCCCCCCTCCGCGTGTTTACGTTGGTCATACCTCTGCGCAGACGCAACGCACGCAGAACATGAAACCAAAAGGCTCCAGGTAAGGATGCCAGCTGTCTCCATGGCTGTACGTCTTATCTTTGAAAATACAAACCACCCCAGAACCTGCTTGAAAATAAAAACACGTTTTTACAGACTTTAATACAAATAAGTGACCTAATATTTCAATAAAAGTGATCAAACTTAAAAAAAAAGAGGGCCAGTAAAGACGCACGGAGAGCATCACGTTTGCGCGTTCAAGTCTTTTTTTTTTTTTGAGTTACATGAGGACAGAAAACTTGTGGTCTTTCTTCTCTTACCTTTTCGTGGTCTTTGCTCTGCAGCTGCGGACCAGATGATGAGAAGGAACAAAAACGTGGACTTCATGGTGTTACATGTGAGTGAGGAAGTCCGCCGCGCGCGATCAATATGGTCTTATGCTGCACAGGAGGGTGAAAAGTAAGAGTAAAAAAAAAAAAAAAAAAGAAAGAAAGAAAGAACAAATATTTAGTGTGATGGTAAAACTATGGCACCCTCTTCAGGACACAAGTTAAGAGGGTATTAAAACAAATGACACAATTTAATAACGTTTATTTCTTCTTTTGGCCTAAAACTAATCTAATTAAATGTCATATATGCTGATAAATGTATTCACTATTTCAATTTTAATTTACTAATGGAAAATAGAATAGAAATAATATATGTAACTTTATTTATAAAGCATTAATTTAAAACAGATCATAAATGAGTGCAATCTAATCTAATATATTATTCATTTGGCATTTAAAATTAAAAAGGAAAATGCCTTTGGACAGAAAAACTATTTTCTTACTGGCACTTTTTTAAAGCAACAAAAAAAAACATCTTTGACATCCCACAAATAATCAAGTTTATTGCAAACGACACACATCCCTTGCTCTGCTTCATCTTCAGACAATTCTAATTGACTCCCTTGGTAGAAGAAAGCTCGTGATTGGACTTTTTTTTTTGCATCACATGTAGGAAAAAAACAGATGGTAGAAATCAACGGGAAGAAAGACTGAAAAAAGTTTTAATCAGTTTTTGATACTCATGTTATCATTTACATCCCTATGAGAATGGTTTCTGGTTTGAATACTACTAATAAACAACTATTACATCATAAACTGCTAAAAACGGAATTTTGTTTCAAATTGTAATATAAACAGTAATATCAGATAATTTATAAAAATATCTTCTGATCATCCGTTTAAATGCATCCTCAGCTATCGTCTGCTTTAATTCAAATGTTTAGAAGCCTGGCTATCACAGTTAAAGTGTCATGTGAGTGTAAAGAATGAATAATAATGAATGACATGAATGAATAAAACAGACATATTCCTAACTATATATAGTCTAACAAACCATTAAAAAGTGGCTTAGGGTAAAAAACAAACAAGCAGGACAAAAAGAAGGCTCAACACTCATTTCCATTTATTAACACATCTGGGGGGATAAAACAGTGCAATCCGCTTTAAAATACACCTCATGGTAAGCATGTTTCTGCTCATCAGCTTGATGTTTCAGGTAAGCTCATGTCTGTTTCTTTTTACTGCTGATTCAAATCAGTGCAAATAGAAAGAAACAGTAAAAGGAGAGAAAAAAACAGCTATATGACAGATTTCTGTGAGTTTAATACACATTTTTGAAGATGGGCTCATCTTCTGACAGATATGACTGGACCAAAGTTTTTTAAAAAAAACAGGCTGATAATAAAAACTAACTAAAAAAAAAAGGCAGTTTGAAGGAATACTGACATTTCTTGTTAAAAAGATTTTTCTGCAACATTTTAAAATCAAAACTAAAAAAAAACACCACCATCCTTTGAGGCCAAGGACCTGACTTTTTTCTGTCATACATCTACTTACATCGGAAATTTGATTTTTTTTTTTAAAATAGTAAAGACAGCCGAAGTCTTCCTTTAAAAAACAGATTTTTTTTTCTGATTCTGCACACGCAAAATAAATACATTGCAACTTGTTTGTTATACTGACATCGCTCATTTCTGCATGAGACTGTGTAATATTTGCAGAATGAAACACACATGGATAATAACACCCTCCTCTTTGAGGATTCCTCACCTGAGCATCCTCATCTGAACAACATGGGATGGATGATGTGCACACAGACACACAACTGCACTCGCACACATCAACAATACACAAGCAGAGGAGATTCAAGAAGAGCTGCTCTGCGCTGCTGTGTTGTCCTCTCTCCTCTGCCGCTTCTTTGCTCTAATTTCGTTCATGGCTTCCTCTATGGAGCGAGTGTCCCGTTTGTTGGCCACAGGCACTGAGGACAAAGGATTACTCATGAAGAGGCTGAATTGAGATGCACTCATGCTGCCTTTCAGAGCACCTACTCACCACAACCGTAAGACCTGTTGGCCTCCAGCGTGTGCGCTGCGTCTTTTGCAGCCGATGTGCCAATCAGATGACTGTATTTGTCTCTGTAGTTGGAGTTGGGGCATGCCTGTGACTTCTCTGTCTGAGCGGAGGTTGCTTCTTCCAGTGCAGCTTTTTCCTGAATGGAAAATTCAAACTTATTAGAGAAAATTAAAACAAAAAATACATAAAAACAGCATTTTTTAAAGTTACCATAAAATGGGATGACATTTCTCCTTTAATCAACTTTTTTCTGTGTCAACATTTCCACTGTCTTTTCTTGGATCTACTAACAAAAATGCACTTGGCTACAGTAGCTGGTGTTTTGTCATTAATGGAAGAAAAAGTAAGAGCCTCAATCATTCATGAGGTAAATTTAGATTTATTTATTTTCAAACACAAACACACAATGAAAATAAACGCAAGCGTTAAAAGTAGACAAATGAAGCAAAACAATGTGTTGAAAAGGTGTGAGTAGAAGAAAAATCTTGTTTGGTCCCACCCCTTTTTACAACACCTTATGTGGTCCATATTTCTATTTATAGTTTTTTATTCTCAAAACAAATTCAAATGATCTTCTGTGTAACGCTTATGTAGAAGGGACATTTGCCCATTTGTTTTTGTTGCTCATTTCTAGCTTTGTAAAGATTCATCAGTGACATCCTCATCCAACACATTCCATGAATCCACACCACAGATTGATGAGCACATTTTCTGTTTTGTTGTACAAATGTTCTGCTTTTTAAAGTTCCGCTGTGTTCTAAAATTGCAAACCCCATCTCTGTCCTTGAACATTTGTTGTTTCTGGCTTTAATGAGTGCAGTTTTAAGTTTCACTGGTTCCCATAATTCCAATAATTCTGAGTTTAGAAACAGTGCATTCGTATGTGACCCATAACCCACACCATGAACTATTCGAATAGTTCATAGTACAAATAAATTTGTATTATAAGTATTTCCCCAGACTTCAACACTGTACTGTAAATATGGTAGTATTATCGATGAATACATTAGTAGACGTGCTTTGTGATTCAGTGTCTGGCGTGTTTTCCCACCACTGCTATGCCTTTTGCAAGTTTAGCTCTGACTTGCTTTATTTGTGGCTTCCATCTTATTTTGTGGTTTATAATTACTCCAAGGGACTCTTTCCACCACATGATTATCTATGGAAACTTTTACTTCTACATCTGCAGGAATACGGCAATTTCCAAAAATCCTGTATTTTCTTTTGTTAACATTGAGTGAGAGTTTATTTATGTCAAACCGTTGTTTTAGTTTCCCTTACTCTCTATTTACTGTTTTTAAAAACTTGACTGAGAATTTCCCCTGTACATACTATACTTGTGTCATCGGCATATAAACGTATTTGACTTTATCCGACACCATGTGTATTTCATTTAGATATAAAACAATTCTGGACCCAATATAGACCCTTGTGGTACTCCGCAGCTTAAATTTAACAGGGATGATTTACAATTTTCCAGTAGTACAAATTGCTGCCTGTTTTTATTGAAACTGTTTAACCAATTTAATGCCAGTCCTTGAATTCCATTTCTTTCCTCTTTGTTTACTAACATGTTGGGATTGAGATAGTGTCAAAAGCCTTTTTCAGATCGATGAACACTCCTACTGTGAACCTATTATCTGTGCCATTTATTACTTCTTTAGTTAATTGCCTGATTGCCATGGATGTTGATCTATTTTTTTTTTAAACCATATTGATCTTCGAACATTAGTTTATGTTTCCCAACAGAAGTTCCCATCCTTATGAAGAATACTTTTTCAAGTATTTTTGAAAATTGGCAGAGCAGAGAAACTGGTCTGTAATTTGTGAGTTGATGTTTGTCCCCTGATTTGTATAATGGAATTACTTTAGCTAATTTCATTTTCTGTGGAAATGTTCCTCTTTGGAAGGATGAATTGCAAATATAGCTTAGCGGGTCAACAATGGAATCACTAACTTTTTTTTTTTTACCACCGTCAGGAACTCCATTACTCCATTGTAGATGTTTTGTTTTTGAATTGTTTGGCGATTTTTAGAATTTCTTTTGCTTCCACAGATTTCAAATAGATTAAGTTTAGATTTCTCTTTATGTAGTGTTCAGGAGTTTCTTTTTCTGATTTATTTGCAGTTTATTTTGTTGGGTAATTTTGACCCTATTCTTTACAAAATATTCATTAAACTCCCTCGTCATATCCTGAATTTTGTTGCACATCTCATTTCGTTTTCTCTGTGTTTAATAATGACACTGCTCAATATTTTCCATATAATGGTCATTTGTGCATGTCCTGATGATATTGGTTAACTTGTTTTTAGATTTTTTGTATTGTTTTTCCGCTTCAACAGTTCTGTCTTTTAAACATTGTTTGTATAAACTGTTCTTTTTTTTTGCATGCATTTCTCAGTTCATTTGTTATCCATGTATTTTTTTAGATTGTTTCCTACTACAGGATTTTGGAAATGGACAGTTATTGTCATATATTGATGTAAACCCCTGCATACATTTTTTCATTAGCTGAGTTAACATCACTGATTTCGTACAGGATTTTCATTTGTTCAACATTTGTTCCTTTTAGTTTTCTTCCTTGCTTTAGGAGAGCATTTTTATTCTGTCTATTTGAGAAGCGCATTATTATTACAGATTAATTAGAAAGTATTTTCCTCAAAAATGTAATATATTTACAGCCAGACAGACAGTCACCCTTAAACACAATTGAAGTCAATCTAGGATTATTAGTATTTTTAAGATAATTTAAACCTTTAAGGGTTTTAAATCTCAACAGAGCAGAGACTTATATATTATTGATGAAGCTAAATACCAGGAAATGCATCTGCAGTAAAGAGTGATGCCACAAAGACAAAGTCATTTTCAGTAACATCCATCCAGTCATGTCCAAGCAGTTTGTTAATGATTCTTCTCAACAACCTATTAAAAATGTAATATTAGAGCTATCTAGATTTGTAGTTTTGAGCCAGATGCCAGCTTAAATGAGGAAAACAAAAATGTTAATGAAAATAAATAAAAATTTGTCTGAAAGCGGATGCATCACAATGGAGCAGAGCCAGGAGCTTGTGTCCTGCCAATTGTAGTTTGTTCATCACAACTAGGTGCTTTTTCAAACTGCATTTTTTCTTCAGCTCCTGATTCACAAAAATTGGAATAAAGAAATACTCAGAAATGCAGTTTTAATTCTAAATTCTACTATACGTGCCCTCCATCATGTGAAAAATGCCACAAAAACATGTTAAAAATATCAAAAACACAATCTTCAGTGGGGTTGGTTTTTAAATACCAATTAACAATAACCCTAAACAAAGACATAGATTTGGTCATACCTTGAGTTTGCGTCGTTGTTCGGCCAGCCGGGGATCCCACTCCTCGCCTTTCCGATAAGCTTCCAGCTCTTCATCTGATGGAGCAAACTCCTGCCACAACACCAGGGGTTAGCAGCAACCAAATTACAGAATCAACGAGATAAAACCCATAATGACACCTTAAACATTTTGTTTTTGCTTTGGTTTGACAACAAAGAACTAATACCTTTTTGAAGAGCATGACATAGCGGCTCTCGTCATCCTCACCAAAAGAAAAGGAAGTTAGACCAGCCACTTCTGCAACGTCGTGCCTTAGGGGAAGCCACACTTTAATTAGTCTTTACCAAAATAAAAGGCTGGTTTATAACTAATAACTTACAATATACTCCTTTCAATCTTCCCCATGGGTTTGTATTTTCTCTTTTGTTGTGAACTGTCCTGGATAAAATCTGACACCTCCTTTTCCATCTGGATGTAAAGATAAACAACAGAGATCAAGGAGGTGTAAATCCCACAAACAAACCTAACGTGAACTATAAATTCAGTCCGACCTTTTTCCTGAACTCAGCTTTCTTCCTTTTCTCCTCGTCCTCCATCTTCTTAAGTCTTGCAGCTTGTTCTTTACAAAACACAGTTTGTTTCACTAGGTTCCTTTTAGACACATTCAAAATTTCCACAAGAAAATTCACAACTGTCTAGAATTATTGTTAACAAGGACAAGAGAACGACTGAGCAGCTTTAACTGCAGATTTAAGAGTGTTTCTTAATTAATTACACACTTCAATAATACTGTTATTATCAATTATGATCCAGTTTATTTTTTAAAACGTTTTTAATTTTGTATTTATGTCTAAAACCTTGGACTTGAGTACATTATTTAAAGTGTTCTTGAGAGCAAAATAACAACAAACAAAAACTAGTGTTCATCTTTTATTTATTAATTGCTTTTGCCCTCTTTATGGCCCTACAAATTACTCGGAGAAAATGTAAAAGGAGACTCTTATTGTTTATATTCACAACGACGCTTGAGCCCCAAGTGGTCAGGGAAAGACAAACCGCGTCAATTTACATAAAATCAAATAAAGGCGTCTCCGATAAACATTTCTGGCAAACTGAAAACTGCGCCACGGTCAGGTGTGTGTAAAGTACCTCGGGCCTTCCGCCGGCTTTCTTGGTCGCCGACGGTAGGAGGTTTTTCCATCGAACTTAAGATCGAACCGAGCAGATCCGCCATGGTGGACTTATTACCGGAGGACAGTGGTGCGCATGCGCGGATGAGCCTTTTCTTTGCTTTCCCAAAACTTCGCTCTTGAAAAGTATTGCGCCACAGAGGCAAAGAGCGGTACTAACACAACAACATCCATCTACTTTTCTTTTGATTTGTTCAAGTTTTTCTTTTGTTAATTATAAATATAGATACACTTGAATGAGAACACCCACCAGATAAATAGATATGTATTAGATTTATCAGAGAACTAAAACAATACTCAACAGAATTTTGTGGGAGACTTGTGTTCTACTGAACTTGTTGTGCTACCCAAGATAAGATTTTTTTGTATTAAATGTAACCGAACACTACACTTTGAAGAAAGTCACAAAACTTTATCTTATAAGCAACTGTTACTAATTGTATTTAAATTTATAAAAACTTTTTTTTCAGTTTTTCTTTTGGTAAATAATTCACATTTTAAGAAGAAAATAAATACAATTCTTGAGAAAAGAAAGGTTAAGTGCTCAGTGATGTAATCCACTGACAATTTTCCTAGGTCCTAGAATAAATGAAAATTGGGTTCTTAACGTGCTTTTTTCTGATGACGGAGGACATATATATATACAGAAAATTAAGCTCCAAATGTAATTTTTGAGTATTCTAAAAATCCTGTACGAGTATCATTCAAATCATCAGGAGCAGATTAAACAAATATAATTTGAAAAAGCTTGTAGCTGTGATTTAGAACCTACAAAAAATAGCATAATCATATTTTAAAGAGAACGCTTTTACAACGGATCAAAAGATGATCGAAGTGGGACTTCAAACATGAGAAGATGGACACCAAGCAAACACTTCTGTGTAAACACTAGGGGGCATGCTGTACCTGTTCATACCTAGCTGATTGTTTTCTTCTTTCCCTGCATCACCATGCAGAGGGTTTTGTGTGGTGTGGTTGTGGTTTCACAGCAATAACATGGGAACTGCTGTCATGATCAGATGTGGGGACTGTATGATGAGAAGATTGCACTGAAAAAAAAACATACTTCAGGATCCTTTACTCTCTTCAAACAAACAGGACTTCAGCTGTAATTTCAGCAAGACTTAATTTGAGGGAGTCCTGCTGTCCAGCCAGAGCAGCGTATGTAAGTACTTCTCAAAACCTCAGTCATATTTGAATGAGGGTTTGTATCATGAAAAGGTTTCTCTGACACCTCTGTAAAATGTCCATAAGTTATCTCACCTTGAGTAAGAGTCAGTCAAGCATGCTACAATCCTGATCTCCAGTCCACCTCTTCTCATTCAGCAATCTTCTGTTACTGTCATTTGAACAAAGGGAGTTGGGCTCCTCCCCCATGCTTGAAATGCTTTATAAATGAAGCTTCAGCCTGTCAGCAACAGTCTCTGAGAGCTTTTTGGCAGCCCAACATGAAGGGACTGGGCTTGGTTCTCCTTGTGCTTCTCCTGACGTTCGCAGTTGGGGAAGGTAAGCATCAGACAGCATCCAGTTCTTTATAAAATAAGAGGCAAATCATAGTCAGGTATCTTCACATTACACTGAACCCGCTTGAGTGGCTGAAGACGGATGTAGATGATCAGAACTATTGACTTAAAAAATGTAGTATGTTCTTTGACAGGAAAGGATCCGGTGATGCAGTACTGGACGTGTGGGTACAGAGGACTCTGCAGGCGGTTCTGCTATGCCCAGGAGTACATTATTGGGCATTATGGTTGTCCTCGAAGATACAGGTACTCCTGCAAAGACTGGTTCCCAAGATTCATAATCATTTATTCTATAAAGGATGAGAGGAATTTTCCAAATGAATGAAATAAACACGTGTCACACTTTGATCATTTTCAGGTGCTGTGCCATACGCTCCTAACACCGTACCTGCAAGAAGGAAGACCTTGAGGTCTGACAGACTCGGTTGGTCTTCTGGATGAATCCTTTTGACAGCTTTACTTTAGGGCTCCTGCAATAGTGGGATTTGACAATGAGTAATTTGGAGTGAACTTTGGGTAGTTAGATAAACATTATTAATCCATTGAGAGTGGAACGTTTGCTAACTCTCTGAAATGCAGTGCTGCTAATAAACACATAAAAATGAATTACCTGATGTTTCACTGATTGCGATATTCTTCAAAGGTGTGTGTCCCCCAAAGACAGCTCTTGATAATGGTTTACCCCCTAAAAAGATTCAAAACATAGTGCTGACACATCTGTGCAACAGAAGTGAGTTCTGAAATGCTTTCTCTCTCCACTACACTGACACAATGATGGTCAAGTGACCCAAATAGCTGTTACAGAGCTGGGCTTTTGTGAATGAAATGTCATCTGTCTCTTGTCTGTTTATGTCATCTCACCATTTTGTCTGTCTGGAACCAACTGAAAACGTCACAATACACCACTGAACTGAAAAGCTAATTCATTGTCGCTTCGTATGCAGAAATCTCACTATAAAACATAATGTTTTTGCCAGAAAAAGTTTAGCTTTGTTTCTCTTTTAGGGGTCAGATTTGCTGTTTGATTAACATGGTATCAGATGAAAGGATAAAAAGTGTCTAGTTGAAGGCATCTTGTATTAATTGAGTCAGAAGATGTCTGATCTCCTCATCCAACAGACATCACATGTCTGCATGCTGTTTGTAAACAAGCACTGCCGCTGTGAGGCCTGCATTGTTGTCTGGGTTAAACCTTTGTACTCGTCAGCCAGCGCAGTCAGTGACCAAAATACAAAGGAGTACACCCACAAAAGTGCTGTTTATCCATCTGTCTTTACAAAGCTGACAGAATTCAAGTAGTGTGCTCTGCTAGTACTTTAAAAGTTAGAAAACAGAATTAAGGTCAACTGTTTCAACAAATATTTTCTAACAAATATTACCACCTGTAACATTCAGATAATGACAAAAGTTTCTTTGCTTAAAAAGACTCCAAGCCAAATTATCTAGTTTTGGAGCTAGACATTTACCAGAAACGTATGACACAATAAAGATGGACTAAAATAAAATCAAAGTTCTGTGTTTCTGGGTTTGCAAAAATTGCTATCCACCCAGGATGTTAGGAAAACCTAGACTGTGATGAGCCAATCTGGCCACAGGGGGCGTATTAGCCGTCTCAACTTTTCTCCTGGTTTCTGTTAAAAGGTTAAAATGAAGAAAGAAATAAGCTATTTCAGTGTATCAAGACTCTAATGACGTGTATGTTTGGCAGCAGTGGATGCTATTTGTTTTTCAGTTGGCTTTTTTGCCAACAACTGCAAAACAAACTGCATCCACTGCTGCCAAACTTAAAAATCACTCGTGTCTTGATACATTGAAAGAGCTTATTTATACATGCATTTCAAAAAACAAAACTTAAAATAAACCAGGATTTGCCAAGATGGTTTGTCAGGTACGAAGGCTTTACTTTCCTACTGGTCTCCATTATGTCAAAGCGGTGCAAATCTTACAAGTCTTGCTCCAGGCTTTTTTTTTTTTTTTACAGTCCTATTACATTAACTAACTGACTTGGTATTATATAATTTTGGCTTGGCACAACTACAATTAGTAATTTCTCCTCCTTGATCAATATTCAAACGGTTAGCCCGTTTCATGAATGAAAAAGGATGCAATCCATATGTCACCACCACCAAATCCAACCCCCTAATTGGTCAAAGTTCAACTTGGTTTTAGTTTCAACATGCGTTCAATAGCAGGGTGTTTTGTACTTTGAGCTCAAAAAATTGTCATAAAAACATACGTAGTGATGTTAATCTGCATTCACATATGCACATTCACATACGCATATTTACATGGACTTTGCATTGAAAGTGGTCGTTTGAACGAACGTTACCAAAGGTGGTGTGAATGTAGCTTTAGGTTGTGGAGAAACAAACACCGATATGTCGTTTTAGCATTTCAGTGCCATTTTTCCATTTATTTCAAAGTCATCATGGCAGTCATAGATTTTTGATGGCACCTCTTCCAAATAATTTAACGGCTTTAAAGAAAACTGCTTTTGGGGTTTTTTTAATGTTAAATTTTGTTTTTGACAAACAAATGTTTTACCAGAAAAATCTAAGAAAACGATGATACACTAAAACAAAAAAAAAAACATGAAGTATTCCGTTTTCATTGCATTGGAGTGCAACGTTTCTGCCCCTCTCGGTCTCTAAAAACAAAGTAAATGATTCCTTCTTATTGACATCTAAAGTTCAACCTGCACAAAGGGATTTGTCAAAGCATTTCTTTATTCTTGACATTCTTTTCTGTCCCACACAAAATCTCCTCGGATTAAAATCTTATTCCTACATTATCTACATTTCAAGACGTGTTTATTTAAAGAAAAATCCAGAAATCAACTGATAGGAAATTCTTATCATTTTTTGAAATAGCTTTATAGAAAATATTTATTATAAAAAATCATGCTGCCTTAATACACCTTACTCTCTTTAATATTTTCAGTTTTTAATTCTTCTAAATTTTGTAACAAGTAGACATTACACACACTATCTGTGCAAAGCAGTGATTTGATTGTGTAATTTTTGGGGTATTGATTTTTTTTTAGCACATTTTTTTAGTATTAACCTCTGCCCATTGAATAAGTAGAAATTTTAAACATATTACAACACATCTTGTTCACAAAATATGCAAAGATCCTCAAAAGGAGTTGAAAAAACATGATTTAAAAGCTTAGTTTTATGAGTCTGAGCTGAAACAAAGTCACTGCCAAGACGGCAAAAAAGTATTTTTCAACTTTTTGGGGAAGCGTACAGTAGATTTAAAAGATTTGTTTCATGAAGATTACATGGAATATGTTCAGAACTGCAACTACAAAGGTTGAAGCCTGAGAATCCGATTGTTTTTGCTTTGCACAGATGTGGAGCATTGTTGCTCAAACTAAAGCTTCATCTTAACAATGTATTTGTTATAGAGTCAGTGAAAAAAATTCAAGAATCTTTAAATTAAAGGGAAATGAGAATGCACTGACAACAGTTCTCCTTTCAAACTATTTATAAAAAAAAAAGGAAAAATAAAATAAAGCACTAATCTTACAATGTGCCAGGCAAGACAAAACAAAGCAAAAACAGTAGTCTTTTAAAGAACAAGAAGAACAGTGAGGGTCTTATTAATAAACATAAAAAAACATTAAAAAGTAAAAAATAGCAGTTATAAACCAACAAAAACAAATTGGTGAACTTATTTGCAAACTACGCATTACACAAAAGACATGTCATCCACTTTTTCCACCTTTTTTTGCTCCAGTCAGATGGTCTGAATGAACCAGTCCCAAAACCAAAAAGGATTCTCCGTCCCAACTACTAATGAAAAATTGCAGTTATTCCAAAGACAGGCGGATTGTACCTCCACGGACCTCACAGAGGGGATTCAAAGATACAGTTGGCAAAATTTGTAAGAAATAATACATTTATATAACAATTTGGCAGCGCTTCAATATAAACATGTGTTCAAATTCAAGTCCCTTTTAAAAAAAAAAAAAAAAAAAAAAGATTTTAAACGTAATTTCAATACATTGCTCAATTTAGCACAATTTAAGATAGAAAATCCATCCAAAAGACTTTGATGACGTTTAAATGCATCTTTCAGTGATAAAAAGCTTAGATGACAGGTATGTTTTACTTACAACAGCCCTGAAGATGTTCTTACATCTGAGGATACCTTTAAAACAGTTGTTTTCTTGAGCTGAACTCCCACAAATTAAAGATGATTTAATGAACATGTAAATATATTAAAAAGTAAAGACCTTAGTGAACTGACAGTTTGTAAGTATAATGGATGCAAAAACCTGCCGTTAACAGAAAGAAACCCAGGAAAACTATTGTGTTCTTAACATTTTGACCAATAGAGCCATTTGTCATTGTGTTTGAGTAAATGACTCAAAAAAGAAAAAAAATTGCTCAAAACTGAACAGATACTCAACATGAACTCTTCCAAACGCAATGTGTGAACAGGCTTACCTTTGATAAGCAACTAAATTCTTAAGGTGTTTGTGCAACTTCAGAGTTTTTCATAAATGTTTGACAGCTCGAAAACATCCAAAACTTCAAATCCCCATCGCTTATTTAGTGATAAAGGAATTTGAATCAAGACACTGGGAACAACTGGAAAGAAACGGATGAATTGCAGACTTTAAGGCTGATGACTGTTGGTTTTAAAGATAAGAAAAAAGTTGAATGAATGTGCTTTATACCGGATTCAAAGCTTAAATCGAGCTGAAATTTAAAAAAAAAAAAAAAAGCATTAAGTTATGAATCTGCTCCATCCGCAGTCAGCGATTGGTCTCAGTTTTCTGCTCAGAATAAAGCACAGTGTCTGCACTTGGGTTCTTAAACCTTTTTTTAGGAGTTTTCTGGTTATTGTTGAATTGGTTCTATTCTGTAAAACAAACCTGATGAATAGACCATTTTAAAACAGCGACAGGAGTCTAATTCCTAAGAATATTAAAACCTGTTGGGGCTCAGAACAGTGGGTCAAAAAAAAAAAATATACAAACTCTGCGAACAACCACGAGTGGGTCTTGTGCATCGTTACCATGGAGACACAAGAAATGATCCAAATCTTTTTTTTTTTTGGACTCCTATTACACTTTCCAGAGTCACAACTTGAGGACCCTTGACATTTCCTTTGTGTTTAGTCCCAAGTGATTCCAATGGATGCCACTTTTAAACTTTTGGTCCTGGCTTCTTTTCCTGTTTGGCTTTCAGAGTTAACTGTTTCGGAGGATTCCTTGTAGTTCATTCCTGGTCGCTGGCATGAGTGAACGGTGGCGACTTCTGCTACTCACATTCAATGGTTGGTTGATTGGGAAAGTCACTTTTGAAAAACATAGATTGGCCTCTGAAAACCTGTGATTTAAAACAAAAAAACAAACAAAAAAGAAGTTTTCAAGCGAGAACCAGGAAACACTTGCAGACAAACTGAAGATTGTTACCTCTTGCTGAGCACTTGGGAGCCTTGAGGGATTCAAAGCTTGTGAATCCAACATCACTTGTTAGATATGATGCAAATTGATCAGGTTTGAGTCGAATGCTGTGAAAATTCCTGTTGATGTTTTCCTGTCAAGTGAAAAAGAAAAAAACTGTATCAAACAACCACATTTCAAATACAGGGACTAATTATGAAGTTAAAGATGTTTAGCATGGTGCGCCTTATGGCTCAGCTGCTTACCGTCAGCTTCTTCCTTCTCACGTAGGACTCCCAGGGCTGCGGCTCCAGGATGAAGATGCCTCCAGGACGGAGATGTTTATAAACTCTCCTGAAGAGCCGCTTAAGGCCACTGTCTCCCCAGTTTAGGTGAACCCATTTGGTGACGCTGAGACACAGGATCACGTCGTACTCCGGCCGTTGAGTTAACAGCAGATTATCATTCTCCAAAACATAATTGGCCTAAAAGAGAGAGAAGATGTGGATGAGAAGAAAAGATCATCCAAAAAAAAAAAAATCAACAAGTGTTTTTTTGGTCACAATGATGATCCTGTTTTTTAACCCTTGAACTCAGTTTTTTGGCGTACATTAAAAGGCTGCAGGCATTTCAGTGATTTACAGGAGGAGCTCTTTGCTGTGCTCCCATTATCTCCTCTATAAAAGCTGAGGAAGAAGTTATTGATTTCATTCACAAACACGCTACTGTCTTTGTCCAACCAATTTCATTAGTTGCTTCACAAAACTGGTGCAGCTCCAGATCAACATACTGATGAGACGATAAAAATACTTTTATAAAAATTAAAAAATGTCTCCAAAGCAGTGGATTGAAAAACATTTACATCCACACAACTTGAAGAAAATGACCGTCGGTGGTGAACACAGACAGGAGATATAAACATAAAAGAGCAACAAAAAGTGCCAAAACAATAACAATACCAGTATCACTGATGTCTGTAACCCACACGCGTGAGAACTTATCTTTGGTACTGTGAAGGTCCTTGATGCATATGTATTATGGTAGGATTCATCATAGGACTCATTAATAATATTAAAGCTGTATGTTGATTTTTTTTTTTGTTAAAAGAATATGTAAAATGGACAGAATAAAATGGGAAAATCAAACTAGAAAGTGTTCTTGGCATGCACAGAATAAGGACACAAGCTGACACAATCTGCATTAAAAGTGTACTTCAGAGCACTGTGTTTGGTCTGATGATTTTCATGGAAATTATGCTTTACTTAGGTAACCTTATTTGAAGCACAGCATTCAGTTCCATTCCTGATTCTTGATACCTGGATAGTTTTTCTTCCAAAATCAGGTAAGCTGGAATTTACTTTTTAGACTTCTCTTTCTCAAGAATTTTACTTAAACTTTAACTTAAAAATTTGAATTTAATGGAGATCCCATTCCAGAAGTGGTTGCCTGGAAGCACCTTGCAGAAGTCAGAGTGAACGTAGCTTTAGACTGACTGCACTCTGATTGAGTTGTCTAATTATAATGGTGACGGCCTGCACTGTAGTGTGTGTGCACTATGCATTAATCATTACTTCTGCTGCTTTCAATGATGGAGCTAAATGCTTTCATGCATTTTCTAATGCATTTCCACAAACAGCAGTTCAAAGACTTGCATGAGCATCTGACTGGAAATAACAGGATTTAAAAGACGGATGTGACTTGACCAGCAGCTGGAACACTGCATCCAAGATGGTCAACATTGCTGCAATCTGCAGCTTCACAATCTTCTCAGATGAGAACAAGAAGACCAGTCAGCATTTTGGTGAACTTTAAGCACTGGACTTGGGTAGCAGCAGCCTTTTATGCTGTTAAGTATTCAGAATATATTGACTTCTCTTGTCTTCTAAGGAAACTTAAAAGCTGTGCACATAGATGAGTCATTATTTGTATCACTAAAGTTTCCATAGCAACTATATTAGATTACCCACAGAAGACTTGCTAATTGACTGCAAGCTCCTGTGCAAGTTGATTAACACTGACATAAAAAGGTGCCTAGATTCAAACAGCTAACCTATGAACTATATGAAGACAATGGAGGTCACAATACGTTACCCCATTCATAAGAAGATCAAAATAATATACACTAACATGGAGACAATGTGTTTGTGCAAATTCTCTTTTGAATTCAGGATGCAGGATTTTAAACACCTGCATTTCATAAAATAGTTTAGACATTAGGTTCATGTGCAAATTACAGAGAATAAAAAAAGATTGCCAAACACCAACTTACCTTGATAAAGGAGACATTGGCAGGAAATTGCCCGTGCTGCAGGGCGGGTTTTTCGGTCAAAGGGGGTGCAGCAATGGGTCCTCTGGAGATTCGGAGGGAAACTGGAAAGGAGCAGCTCACTGACTGATCAGTGCTGTGCTCTTCACAGTCTCCTCGCTCCGTTTCTTCTGTTTTGCTGTCTTGCCTTTGAGTCCCTACATCATCTGTGTGACAGAAGCCATTGTCACTCTCAGCCTCCGCAGTGCCTCCTTGTCCTCTCTCTGCTTTGCAGTGCTCCTCTCGGCGCTCAGTCTCGCTGTGCTTCTCGTCTGTCCCCGTGAGGATCTCGTCATTTCTTTCCTCTTGTTTAGCAGTTTGTCTGGCCTCCTGGGTTTGCAGCTCAGACAGGTAGTGCCTGATGTTTTTACGAGCCGCATGGATCAACCCACCATCAATATCAAGCCCCAAAATGCGTGCAGGCCGCAGAATTTTGGCAATGTAGAGTGTTAGGTGGCCTGAATTGCACCCCAAGTCCAGCACATCTTTACCTTCAAACCACTCCGGACGCAATACACGAATCCGTGGGTCTTCACTGTTGCCTGGGTTGCGATAACCATAATATTTGTTATAGTTTCCATACTGGAACTTCTTTTGGTGTCCTTTTGTCTGACCGTGGGGTTGCTGGTTTGGGCGTGACCCTGCTCCAGTTTTGGGACCAATTCTTGGCGTGTGAAAATAATTTTGTGCTCTACCTGTTGCACAACTTTTGTCGCTTGGTGCTACTTTACCGCTGGGAGTAGAGTGGGTGACAGGAGGATCAATTTTGCCTGAGTTGCGCCTTCGTCTGCGTCTTCCTGCGTGGAGGCTTGGTCCCCTTGACAGGGGGCAAGTATACTCTTCGACTGATACAAAGGATGGCTCATCTTTGCAGCTTGCTGCGTTCTCAGCTGTGCTCTCATGGGAATCTGCCGTAACACTAGAGAAACTATTGGACTCTTTGGAAGAATCGAGTGCCGAACATGCGCCTTGTGTACCTAAAAGCTGCGCAGAGGAGCTCATTTTGATCTCACTTTTTGTCAATTCAGAGATATTCATCTGCGTGGTTGGAATCCCACTACTAACTCCGCCTCCTCCACCATGATGTCTGTTGCGATGCCTTTTCCTCCCCCCGCTCTTGTAGGGGGACACCAAAAAACAGTTGTCTGATATCCCGCTGTTCAGGTTCAGAGGATCGGTTATATCTCTCGGGATGAGGATTTCCACCGGGTCTCGGCTTTTTGCTGGAAGTGGGGAGGATTTTGGTGTCTCTGCATTAAGTGCCTTGTTGACCTCCTCATCCAGAAGGCTGTTCAGATTAAGTGGGTCAAAAATATTACCACCCAAGAGAAAGTTGGTGGGCAGGACAGAGTCGCTCTCAGAGATGGCTCTTCGTCTCCTCTTGCTTGATGGGGGATGTTTGAAATTAGAATTGGCTGTGTAGCGCCGCTTGGTTAATTTTGTTTGTTGCTGTTGTTGTTGTTGTTTGGAGTGATGGAAGCTGTTCCTGTGATTGATGCTGTTTTCGGTCCCTCTGGCTTTTTGTCCTGCGCTGTCTGTGCTCGTGTGCTTTGGTGAGGCTGCAGTGCCTGGGACAGGACAGGCAGCTGCAAAGTCATCGGCGGCTGCGTTTTCCTCCATCATCACGGACACACTGCTGTAACCTCCGGTACAGTCTGAGAGCTGCAGAGCTGGTGTTGACCTGGCTTCTAAACTGCCAGTTTTTATAGCGTCCTCCTCGACAGACATCTCTGTTAGATTCCAAAAGTGTTCATTGAAGGTTGTTTCTCATTTGTCTGAAAGTAAATAATACAGATGTTAAACAAGGAGGCATTAAAATTACAATCTGATGTGTTTGTCATCTACATACCTTAATAAGACACCTTAAACATTAAAAAAAACTTTCAATACAGTACCAAAATAGGAGACTGGTAGATTTTTTTAATTTGCATAAGTCAAAATGCAAAAAGAAAATGACAAATGCTATTTTTAATTGTTTGCCGACAAGAACTTTAAAGACAGAATCTAATGAAAATTATGTTTTTAGTGTTTTAACATGTTCTTGTGGCATTTTCTCTTGATTAAGGACATGTATATATAAAAACAAGCTTAAAATTGCATTTCTGAGTTTTTCTTTATTCAAATCATTGCAAACTGGGAGCAGATGAAAAAATGCAGTTGGGAAAAGCTTTTAGCTGTGACATGGAACCAACAATGACAAGCCATAAGCTCCCTGCTCCTTCCCACTCTGATGCATCCACTTGTAGGCAAACTAGACCCATGTGCGTCTTCTTTTTTTTCCTTGTCTGAGCTGGCATCTGGCTCAAAACTGTACAGTTGGATGGGTCCGATATTGCTTGTTATGTTTGTTGCACCACTAAAGTTAGGTAGGGGGAGGGTGAGGGGCTGTTAGGTAGCGGTAGAATGCAAAAACAGATAGATGATGGGAAGTGGGGAGAAGTTTTCTCTGACCCAACTCAGAGGCAAATTTCTAATGAACTTTTGCCACTCTGCAAAAAAAAATCACACTATCATAATTAAAATACAGTTGGAAATACTTTTCTACTGTTCAAAAGATGATTGAAGTGGGTCTTCACATAAATCTATTTTTTTAGGATGTGATTGCACCTGCAACATGATTTGGTTCAAATTGCTAGTACAAGCAAAACATCTTTATTTTAACACATTATTTTGTTCCAGCTTTTTTTATGGTAGCATCTTTTTAAGGGAAGTTCCACTCTTGTCTGTTGCTGTGTGTACTTTACTAGAGATAAGGGTTATAGCTTTAGTGCCACCTGCTTCGAAGGTACAAATATTCATCATGACATAATACTGACCTGGATCTGAGATGTCTGCCAGAGACAGGGACTTCTTAATGTTTTACCAAACAAAACTACTTTCAAACTTGCTCTAAAATTGGTTCTATTTAGCCACTCTATGAACAATACAAAAATACAATCTCAAGATCTTCCACTTTCTGGGTAAACATTCCTGCAACTTATTCATTCATTTTCACCTTTAAAATGTAACATTTTAGAATATGATGCAGCTAAAACTAAATAGAAGTTCTTTGAAAATGGTTTTATAAGGTTTGTAGGGTATTGTGATGAAGATGTCACTTGCAAGAAATAAATACAATGTTTGGACATTTAGTAATTTTCTGTTTTCATCTCTATTTCAAAATCGTGCATGCTGCACTATAATCTATTTTTTTTAATTGTTTTGAGTTTAATTCAGACACATTTTGGAAAACTCAATCTGTTCTCAATGACTGCATGCATTCAAAGTAATCTGGGAAGCGAGTAGACTCTGGCCTTGATAATTAAGTCAGGAAAGTAATCGAAGACAGACTAAATGAACCGCGAGGATAATGATAAAGGAGAACCCATGCACGTGCGTGTTTAACGGTTACTACAAATAAAAATATATAATTTTCTTAGTGGTGAAATACTTTGTTTCTAGCAGAGGGTTGTGTTGTATATTTTAGAAGTCTTAGGTTCCACAACAGATTTTTTGTTAGCATTGCCCTCCTGACAGGCTGACATCTGAAGCGTGTCCACTCAGAGGTTGCTGACCTGAAAAGTTTGTGAGTCAGTGTCTTGAACAGTAGTTTGGGTTAGCAGGCTAGCCCCCTTAGCTCCTCCATCGCGGGCCAGAGCTCTGAAACGTCGCTTAAACGTTCCGCTCTGGAGCAACAGCAGAGTTAAAGGAACGGCCAAGTACCCACCTTCATGCGCTGACGCGTGGATCCTGCCACGGGGGGGAAGAAAATAAAATCCAAAGTCCGGTACGTGAAAGTGATACTCTGTCCCAGATGGCCGCCGAACAGTGTGGTCACCGTCAGGATAACAGTGTCACCCCGCGGTGGTGTTCTCCCCGCCCCCGGCCGGGCCGTCTCCACCCCGCTCTCGCTTCCACTCAAGCTAACGTTAGCCTAGCTAGCACCCAAGTGCCTCTGAGCCCAACGGCTCTCACGGTTAACACGCAAAGCACGGCCTGTACTCCACAGAGGCTCCCTTGTTCCCCGCGCCGCCTTGTCGACTTCCTCGGTCAACTCTAGGTGGACAGGTTGGTGAATAAATGATAGCTTTCGCTAACGAGAGTCGGCATGGCGGCGCGTACCGAGTTGTAGTTTAACACGAGCGGGGCGGAGATCTGTGAGCTCGCGCGGGGGAAGTGGGAACTCTATCGTTAGATTAAGACTCTTAATCCCTGCAGAGTCCGCGAGCGAGTGGAAATTTTAATTAATGACAGTCAACAAACACATGGAAATTAATCAACTTGGTTTTTAGATTTGATTTAAAAACAGGACTATGGGGGCACAGTAACACTAAAACAAAGTAGGGCCACATGATATAGCAATTCTGCGGCCCTGACTACTCTACTACCACCACCTCCTCCTCTTCCACCTCCCCTACCATATTCTTAATTTCAACATTAATCTCCCATCATCAGCATATTAGCAGCACTTTTTAAAGCATAGTATAAATTCAATGTCAAGGAAAAAAATATAATTCCCATTACATAGCGACGCTAAAGTTAGCTTCCGATTGGTGGGGGCACTAAAGGAACAGTAGAATGTATTCTACTGTATTTTTTCACACTCTGACCACCCAAAAACAGGTCCTGTTCAAAACTCGCTGGACCTAGACTGCTCAAACCTGGGTTGAAGTATGCTTTAATTTATCTTAATTTATCTTCCAAGCTCATAAAATGCATAGAAAATCATGCTATCATCTTATGAGTTCGTCTACCTGTATATCTATCTTCTCCTCTGATCTATTTGATATGTCTTCCTGACACTGCCCTCTGCATTAACCAGGGTTGGGACAGGCACAAGCAGGACATTGGCTTGTGCCCTGTTCTATGGAGGCTCAGAAGAGGCAATATTAAATAAATATTTAAAATATATATATATATACACGCCATGAAATCATCAAATAAAAATGTCATTAATTATTTAAAAGTGGCATTAAATATTTAAAATTGGAAATCAATAAACAAAATTGGAAATCAATAAATAATTGTTTAAATAGATGTGGCATTAAAATATTAAAATTGCCATTAAAAAGCACTTTTAAACATTCAATGACATATTTAGTCCATGGCCAGTGTGGGATGGAAGAGACAATATTAAATAAATATATATGCCATTAAATCATTAAATAAAAGTATCATTAATTATTTAAAATTGGCATTAAATCATTAAAAGTGTCATTAAATGTGTCAATATTTCATTAAAATTTAATTTTAAATGATTTAGGAAACATGTATTTAGTTCATGACTTAATGAAACATTTCATGATTTAATGACAATTTTTGATGTTCTTGGTCACACCATTTCATTACATTATCTGTCAAACTGTCCCATCAAACTCAGAGAGCGTGGCTAACTCAGATCATCTATACTCCATTGCTCTTGCGTGGTTTGAATTACATCACGGCACAGGACTGCTGCTGTCATGAAACTCAGGAATTTTTTAAGGTTTTGTCTGGCACTTCACACACATACACACTCTAAACGTTGTTTTGGTGAAACGTAGAACTTTTGTGAGGGTCGCTTAGTCAAATGTCCTTCTCCATCCACCTCCGCGGCTTCTCCAGCGCCCACTTCCTTGGAGGTTTGGCGTTTTTCTGGCCCTGAAGTGGGACTCGACAATTACTCCTGACTGCAGTGTGCAGTGTGTGTTTTTGGGGAGTAACTATGGAGAAAAATAATTATCACTCCGATTTTGCGTAATTCTTGACTTGTAACTCATACAATACATTTTGTAAATAAATACAAAAATTACAAAATTCAATAAAATAGAAAATACAATTGACACATGCACAACTTAAAATTACCACAGCTTGAAACTAACTACACGCCCAAATCTTTAAAAATTACGCACAAATGCTTGTTATGCACACACAAAACCACATTTACACACAAATCTCATGTGAGACATCTCCCAGATTCGTGTGTAAGTAATGCATTTAAATGCTGCTAGAATGCTAGGACATCGGAGTTTTCATATCAGCCGCTCTGAACTTAGATTGTGAATAATATCTGGTGAAACTTGACATTTTCCCACCTTCTTAAACAGAAATGCTGGCTAATTACTACAAAAAGTATAATAATATATATATACTACGAGTTTCTCCTTAAAAACGCACACTCCACACTGCAGCCATGGATAATTGGCGAGTCCCGCTTCAGAGCCAGACAAGCACCAATCCTCCATGAGGAAGTAGGCTGCACCGCGGAGTTCCGACGGACGTGGACGGAGAAGAAAATTTGTGTGAGGTGCCAGACAAAACCTTAAAAACTTTAATAAATTCCAAAGTTTTTGAAATGAGGAGTCCTGCTTTCACATTCTCTCTACGCCGCTAAAAAAAAGATCACCAAAGTTCCCGTAACTGAAGCCGCCATGATAAGGTTTAGATCAGGCCAGAGAAATGGAGCACAGATGATCTGAGTTAGCCACGCCCACTGAGTTTGGCGGGACAGTTTAACAGATAACGTAATGAAATGGTGTGACCCAGAACATGAAATGTTTCTTTAAATCATGAAATAAATACATGTTTCTTAAATCATTTGAAATTGAATTTTAAGGAAATATTGACACATTTAATGACACTTTTAACTATTTAATGCCAATTTCAAATAATTAATAACACTTGTATTTAACGATAACGATTGTCCAGCCTGCACTGGGACCATTAAATAGATACATAAGTAATTATTAAATGTTTAAATTTGCTTTTTAATGTAAATTTAATACTTTAATGCCTCATTTATTAAAAAAATATTGATTTCCAATTTTATTTATTTAATGCCAATTTTAAATAATGAAAGAAAATGTTATTTAACAATTTAATGGCATATATATTTATTAAAAATAGTCTCTTTCATACCACAATGGCCATGAAATAAATAATAATGTCATTAAATGTTTTAAGGTGCTTTTTAATGGCAATTTTAATATTTTAATGTCACATTTATTTAAAAATGTATTTATTGATTTCCAGTTGTATTTGTTTAATGACAATTTTAAATAATTAATGACAGTTATTCATTTATTTCATATTAAAAATATTTATTTCAATTTGTCTCTTTTAGCCCACATTGGACAACGAAACAAATAAATATGTCATTAAATGTTTAAAAGTGCTTTTAAACATTTTTTAAATTTATTTCCAATTTTAAATATTTAATGCCAGTTTTAACATAATTAATGACACTTTTATTTAATCATTTCATGGTGTATTTATTTATTTAATATAGTCTCTTCTGGACCTCCATACTGTTGAGGCTGCATTTATCTTTTTTTTTTATACGTTTGTCTATTTTTCCATTTGTCTGTCTGTCCTTATAATTTTTGTTTTTCTCATGTATATTTCTTGCATATTGTGTTCTTTTGTTTGTTTTTTATAATTTTTAAATCTTTAGTTAATAGTGGACTTTTATGGGCTATTACAATGCCCCCCCTTCTTGCCCATGCCTTTTCCCGGCTTTGCCAGACTGTATGTGCTAACTGTAAATTTCGGTACATGCAGTCTATTCTAACAGAGGGGTTTGGTGGTTCTTTTGTTTGTTCTTTATTTATTTAAGCTCCTTCCTTTCCATCTTCAGTTTTAAAAGAGCATACATGAAAAAACTATTTAGAAAACTGAAATTATTGGATAAAGTGCTTTAAAGTTTGAAAAATGGGATAACCTCTAATAGCAATAGATTTCCTTTCAGATTCGTAACTGAATGAGAGTATAAAATACTTCTGCTTGTCTCTCACATTCCTCCTTGTGTTTTTAAAAAATGACTCAAAATTGACATTTAGCTGATGTAACAACTATTTTTAATTTGAATTACCACACTTGATGTTTTTACCTTCCAGCATGAAAGTTCTTACTTACTGTATTTTTATTCAAAATCTCCACCTTCAACTACTTACAGATTAAACAATGTGAATTTTAGTCTTACTGCATTTTTGTAATGAAGAAGGAAAACAAAACATTTTTTTAAAGAAATTTGCAAATAAAATGGAAGGTGCAGTGCATGAAGAAAATGTTCAATGATCACAACAAACTACTCCTGCTTCTTGCAGTAGGCCACACTATGACTAAACTAAGAATGCCGCAATTCTTGGTTTAAAACCGAGCTGTGTGTCACACCATTGAATCATGGAGAAAGTGAATTGTTGCATTCCTGCTGCATGCGTCTGCATATATTTACAGTGAAAGCATCAAACACACGTATTGTGCTAAATTCAGTATATTTGACATTGGTTTATTACATTACACCAGGCTTAGTAAAAGCTAACTGAAATGTCTCTCTTCATTGTACTTGCTGAATAGGAAATTAAAACAATAATTTGTCTGAATTTTTAGTTTTTGTTTTGTAATACACAAATCATACACTGAACTGAAATAAAACTGTGGCCCAAAAATCAAGGTTTGAACAGAATTGGGGGGAAACTGAATTGTTCCATCCCTGATTAATACATTATTTGGACTCAACATATTATGTTGTCATACTAGTTAAAATAATTGTTGTAAACTATAGTTGTGCCAGCTTCAGAGTTCATTCATTCATTAATTTTCCAATCCGCTTTATCCCCTTCGGGGTCACGGGGTTGCCGGAGCCTAACCGGGCTACTCATGGGCGAAGGCAGGGGACACCCCAGGACTGGTCGCCAGTCAGTCGCAGGGGCCACAATCACACACCCATGCACACCTAGGGACAATTTAGAGTAACCAATTAACCTATGAAGCATGTTTTTGGACGGTGGGAGGAAGCCGGAGTACCCGGAGAAAACCCACGCATGCACGGGGAGAACATGCAAACTCCACACAGAAAGGTCCACCAGCCAGGACTTGAACCGGGAACCTTCTTGCTGTGAGGCAGGAGCGCTAACCACTGCGCCACCGTGCAGCCCAGCTTCAGAGTTGTTTTAAAAAATTTCCTCATTCATATGCAAATCTATTTTCCCTATCCAACATATAATTATTAAGTGTGAAGTATTTGTGGTGTTTAGGTCCATCTGGGTGTCAGATATGGCTGCCATCATGAGAACCTTGATGTTGTTCAATAATCTTTTACGTCTGTTTTTTAAACGGCCACAAGAGGGCGATCAAAACCACTTTTTAACCATTTAAAGAAACAGTTTTATCCTGCGTTTAATCCAGCATGTCCTTTCAATATTTTGTTTTTATAAGTGTTTTTTATGCTTGTTTATTTTTACCTTTCATCATTGCAAGTAAATTGGCTCAATTTTGATTTAAAAAATATGACATCACTTAACTTTGGATGGATATATTGAATTAATTGTGACAGGTAGCTGCAGAATATTTGCACGACCCCCCGAGGAATAACTGCTAATGTGCATGTGATCAATAGAACATTTCAAGTTTATAAGAAAGTTCACATGCAGAATAAAAGCTTCCAGTAATATTCAATAAATGCTTAAATGCTGCTGTAACCTCAATGTTAACTCTCTGTGCTGAGCTTGTTGTCCCCACAAAAACAGAAAATGACATTTTTGTATTCATTCCAAAAACACGTTTAAGCAATTATGCAAACATAACTGTTAGTGACTTTGACATGGGACTGGTAATAGTGTAGAAAGTCTGAGATTTTTTTTATCCTAACCCTTAAAATTATGTTAGATGTGTCAATTTGAAACATTTTTAGAAGATACTAAAATAAAAATAAATAACAAAATAACACATTTATACTTAGAAAAAGTGGGGAAAAAAAGTTTTGAAGGTTTTTTTTATTATCTCTGGGAGTTTAAAGCATGCTCCTAATTGCTTTTCAAATCAGTGCAGCAGACTGCTGGTTTAATGAGTCACCCCCTCTTTGTAGTCTCTATAGACGCAAACTAAAATGAGAGGGTACCTGTCCCCCTCCTTTTCTGTCACCCTCTTTTCTTATGGTAATGTGGGTGCAGTCCTCAATCCCGGACACCATCTGCCCTTCCTCAGGGTTTGAGCCTCAAGCTCTCTGGACATATTCAATTGTTTGTGTGTGTCCAAGCAGAAAGTGGTGAACACATATGGTTCTCAAGGGCCAAGAGGCTCCTCTGTGGAGAGCACGAGCCGGCTGGTCATTATCCTGCGTGCGACAGAGGGAGGGGCCAGCTCGCGTGGACCGTCACATCACAACGACCCCCATGTCTACTCTGTGAGTTCACGCTCTGTGTCACTGTGAGTGACCGTTGGTTGACGGTCAGCAAACTCAAAAGCGAGAGTGATTACTTTTGAAATGACCAACCTGATCTGAACTTTATGAATGATTGCCTGGAGTTTTGGTGGAAGTTTGGTAGCAGTCCCACCCACTCAGAAACAGTGTGGCATTTCTAACATCTAAACTTGATAGTATAAACATGCATTTGTAAGAACACTTAGAAAACATGGAAACTGCCAGACAAAAGAATCTGTTGGTCAAAACTTAGACTAAATTCTTCTTTCTTAAAAAAGAAAATACTTTTAGGAATCTTCTTGATTCTCTCTTTCTAACTATTCAAATATGACAAATCTGTTAAAGGTCTGAGGTGAAATACACAGTTGTAGAAAAAAGTAAAAATGCAGAATTTCACTTTTGATATCCCCCCTGAACAACCAGTGCAAACCTAGTTTTACGTGGTGGCCCACCAGTTAACCGGCACCACACTGACACACAGATTATGACTTTCCATCAGAGCTGCCCCCCTCGATTGAAAAGCTGCACTCTGCTGCACTGAGATTAGTTATTGAACTGTCCAAGCAAAGGGGGAACAAGGCCGCTTCAGAGCCACGCCACACAATGAGCCAGCTGTCAGAGGGAGGGGCTTGATCAGGCCTGTGTTGTCATGGACAGCATTTTGCTTTGCCCTTTGGGAGCTGATCGGTGCCCCCCCCCCCACCCAAGTCTGGTTAATTGTAACTGAAAAAGATGGGACCTGAAGAGTGTATAGAGCCTCATACACCAGTGTTAGCCTATCCAAATGGAAAACAACGCTAAACTTAGGAGGCAAATTTTCACTTAACAAGAAATCTTATTATAAGACGTCAAATCTAGAAACAAGGAGTTCTACATAAGCATTAAAAAAAGGAAACACAGGCTAAAAAAATCTAACTGTTAGATGGAATTACTTAAAATTGAATGTTATACAGCCCAATAATAATTATTATTTGTTTGTTTTAGGCCAATGATTTGTATTTTTTTTTGTCTTTATGTGGTTCTTTTTGATTACAATGACAAAAAAGTGTATTAAATGTGGAAATGATTTAATTTGGAAGAAAATGTGAACAAAATGGGAATACGATACAAGTTGGCCTATCTTAATAAATCCTTATAAAATCTAAAACTGGCACTTGTTCTCAGAACGAAAATCAAATTTTTGCTTCCAAATTAAAGACAATGAATGCCAGTTTAACTTGTCAACCTTTGCTAAACTTTAAAATGACATTCTTAAAATTGAACCAAAAGTAACTGTATTTATTTATTCAACAGCCCAAAGCCCTTTAATAGGATAATTCACACACTAAAATCACAAAAATCACAAATTCTTCATATAAATGTACCAACTTAATATAATAAAACAGGGACGTGCGTTATTTTAAATCTCCACAAACCTTTGATATATGCTAAAAGGACAAGAAGAGATAAAAGGTTTGGCCAAAATACAAATACGACAAAACGGGCCAAATTGAACTGTTAAAACAGGAGCCATTGGAACATGGAATAAAACGGCCTGCGTTGTTCGCTGTGGCACACGGAGTCCAAAGCAGCCAAAAAGGAATGAGGAGTCAATCTTTCTGGTCAAATGTAAGTGAATGTATACTTTGAGCGTTTTTTTTTAGTCTTAAATCAAGTTTTTTTGTGTCAAAAGTATGGAACAAAAGCATTTTGACTCATTTTAAGAAGAATTTTCTTATTTCTAGGCCCTAGCTCCCCATGAGATAAAGAAATCTCAACTGGATTGGTTTTGAGAAAAGCTTGGAAGGTGTAAAGATGAGTTAAAACAACTTCAAACCTGGTAAAATACCTTGAAAGTCTCAAAACAAGGTTTTACATGTTTGAAAATGAAATATTTTGCAATGATGAGAGTAAAGGTGATTAAAGCATCGATCTTCTGTGACTTTTGCAAAACTCCGTATGTATTTGGTTTACAGGGAGCCACACAAACAGCTCTGTATTTCAGAGGTCACTGATTTGACCGTCTGCAGCCATTTCACACGCAGAGGTATGTTTCTGAGCGTCTTCTTGCCAACGTGTGAGCTCGTGTCCTTGCTGAGGGTTATGAGTGACTTATATGTCAAATCGGGCTGCTGTGCTCATGAGAACGCAGAGCTTCCATTCAGCACTGTTCAGCCCGTGCTGCTCCTGACAGACAGAACAGTAAAACAACTAGATCCTCCTCCTCATTTGAGATCACAAAAAATTTTCAAATATTTTGATACTTGTGGTAATAATAGTGTTGATATAATGCTGTTAGGAATGAAGCAAACAAAAAATTCTTCAACAAAATGTATGAAAATGCAACAGTAAATGGCATTTTTATTTGATTTTTTTGAAAGTATCTGGTTCCTTTGGGTTTTGTTGTGTATTTTGTACATTCTAAGTGCTTGTTTGCCCATTTTACTAGATTTTGGACTCAGCTGATCAGGAACAACTGACATCTGTTTTGCTGCATTCAATTGTCTCTTGGGGGAGTTTTATAACTGTGTTAGTTCCTTCAGACGACAGCTCTCTTGTTGAGCTGATGGTTTATGTTAACCAACCAGCTGTAAGCACTCATTAAAGTCTTCAATCTCTCTTCTTCAAGGGGCTCTTCTTTGCATTTGTTAGACTTCCACTGCTCATTTGTTGTGGCCTTCATAAAATTTTGATTGAATAATATTTTTGGAGTCATTTGTAATTGGGAGGTGGTTGCCTTTTTACATGCCGCGTGGTGACTGCTGAGGTTTTACAGTGACCAGAGGATTTTTCTCTGAAAGTTGATATCGATCAGTCGCCGCCTGTATGGGCGCGGTGGCAGTCCAGTGACAGACAGGGATAACGCTGTTACGAAATCGGGCAACAGCTGGGCAGCTACAGGGTGGATCGCCGGCCGGCAGCAGCTCTGACTGGACGATGTGGAAATGTCTCCGGACGGCGGCCATCCATATCAAGAGCCACCGGCTGCCAGCCGCCTGGGAGCCCAGGCGTAGATGAAAGCGGGACACTATGCACCCCTGATGGCTTTTGGATTGCCGCCGTCTACATTCATGACCACGCCAACAATTTTTTAAAAAAAATCAGAATAAAAATTGCAAATAAGCAACAAATCATCTGTCCAGTTTGCCCTGAAAAGTGGTTTTAGTCAACAGTTGAAATTTCAGCGTTTCATATGCTGCCGAAAAAACGTTGTCTTTTATTCTTGAAACCCTCAAAATGCAAAATAGTTTTAAAGCTGAGCTTTCCCATAGCAACACTTTAGTGTCAGCAATAGAATACCATTATTTATTTCATACATATCCTGAGAAGTTTTTTTTTCAGTGGAATTTAGCTAACTTCTATTTCTTCTCATATCGCAGGATTTCCTGTGAGGCCTTACATTTCCTTTACCTGTACTCCCAAAGTACTGTGAGTTCTGCCATAATATGATCATCTAAACCATAATTTGATATGTTTCATACACTGTAATTGACCAGTGCTGTTATTATTTGATAACAAGCCATAGAAGCCGTCATCTCCAGTTTCCAACCTCCATTTTGTGGGGCTGCACATCAGTCTTTGATTGATAAAGGAACAGCAGAGGAGTGATGCTCATAGACACCAATGAAGTTTCTAGTTTAGATATCACACGGGAGAGCTGCTTAGTGGTGTAGCGGTGAGCTTCACAGCAGGAAGGGTCAGGTTTGAATCCGGCAGTGACCTTTGTGTGTGGAGTTTGCATGTTCTCCTAGCGCATGTGTAGGCTTCCTCCAGGAACTCCGGCTTCCATCCACAGTCCAAAGACATATTTAGTAGGTTGATTGATTATTCTAAATTTTCCCTTAGGACGGAGTGTGTCTGCCTGTGGCCCAGCAATGGATGGGTAAACGGTCCCGGGTGTACCCCATGGAGTACTAAGCAAATTGTTAAAAGGCTCCGTTGACCAACTGTCGGGGGTCCTGATAAGGAAATTTAACACCTCTTTGAGATTGATCAACCGTTGTCAGAGTCTCCAAGGAATCCTCCACCAGCATTCTGAGTGACTACACACCAGTTGTGCTGACGTTTATAGCTACGTATGAATTGCTTGGAGAGGCTTGGCCAATTCCTGACCAGTGACAGCTGGGATGTACACTAGTTTAGACTCTGAGCAAGATGAAGAAAAGTAAAAAGATGGTGCAAAAGGAGCATGGCTTGCTTTCTCCTTGCTGAAGACTGTGTGGTCCTGGAAAATGCACCTTTACTTTTGCTCCAACCTAAGTCGGCATGCTAACACCTGTTGGTTTATGGCAAAAATGAGCCTCAATAGGAAGGTCACTTAGAGGTCTAGGTGGCTCCAAATAACATTTTTCTGTGAGATGATTTGTTTCAAGGCTGAGAAAAGGTTTAGCAATGTTTAGAGCAACACTAAATCGCGTTTTGGCATGATTTCACGAAGATCTTCGGGCTAATTGGATCAAGTATTATCATAATTCTATTTTTAAGATGTTGTACATCATGATTTCTCTGCCAGATTTAGGCCAGTTTTGATGTTCATAGATGCTATACTGATAAAAGTTATATCATTTGCAAAACAATTAAAATAAAACAAATTATAAAGAAATTACTTGTTGTGAAATATTACAACATATATAATAATATTTTCTCTATGAACAACTTCCACAGTTGTCAAGCTTAATCCCAGTTTGGACATATATATCATTAAATTCATGTAAAAACTTCTTGTTTAGGAACACATTTATAAGACAAAAGGTTTATTTTTTTACCTGTTCTTTTCCAACATTTTTAGATTGAAAGACTATGTGCAATTTTGTGTTTATATAAATAATAAACTTGACAACATTTTTGTAGTTGACAGGACAAAACTAAATAAAGCAACACAACTTTAGGGTTTGCACAGGGTCTGCTATCAATAAATTAACAATATAATACACATCTGTTGCAATTGCACCACAAATCACACATTTCAAACAAAAAAGTGGATTTTTTTAAACATATAAAACGTATAAAAAACAAAAAGAAAGTTAAATGTGTTTAAAAATATTTATGATGAACGTTTTTTGAAATTGAACTCAATAGCTAAACTGATTAAGTAAAACCCTAACTTAGTTGTGTGTTTACATTCTTTTAAAATACCATACTTTAACCTGAAAGCAAGTTAAACTGATGTTTTTTCTATGTCCAAGAAAACAAATATCCTCATTAACAAGGATCCAAAAGCAAAGGACTGCTGGACAAAGAATAAAAGATTGCAAAAACGTTTGTTGGAGTTTTTGTATTTCTTAGTTTCCACTGTTTTCATAGCTTATTTTTGTTTTTCTGTTATCCGTCTTTCTTCATCACTTGCGATAAAACTTGATTTGTTGCATTTTCATCACTTTGTTTAAAATCCATAATTAAACTAGCTTTTTGTTGCTAAAAAGGAAATAAAACCTGCACCTTGTGAAATGTGGTTGTGAATAATCTTTAGTAATTTATTCGAACATAAATGTTTGTCTAAGTTTATATATTTGTAGTTATAATTAAGTGTTCTGACTTTTTCGTACTACGTAAAAGAAGCAAACTCGGTTTAGTTGTGTATTCATTAAACGGTATTACAAAATTTTTGCTGATATTTTTACATGAACAGTTCCTCACCACATTTGTAAATTCCAAACAGAACTTACTAATACACACTGGAGCAGATTTGTGCTCTGCCTCCAAGGAAATTTATAGGATTCATGACAAAAGCTTGATCACTGACTGCAGTAAATCTCGCTGCTTTAGGATGCAGCAGCAAGATGTCCTGTCAGCGTTTACGGCCTAACAGTAGCAAAGGGTGGATACAACTTGGCTTCTTCTGACTGCAGCAGATAGCAGAATCATTCACGTTTCGTTAAGAATTTGGTGTGCAAGAATGCATTTATAAATGCATATCATTATCATACATTCTTTGGCATTTTCTATAACACTCCCTTTAAAAAGTGCATCTTGTTTAGTCACATAAAAACTACAGAAAATAGGCTTATGCCAAATTCTGATAAAGTATTTTCCACATTATAGTACAATGTGAAGATCCTATTTTAAGTTTAAGGGATTAGAGAATTGTAGCATTGCAATGTGGAGATAGGAGTCCTGTTAAAGAAATAAAGACAGTGCATTCTGTGCCTAGATGATGTTCAGTTTTGTAAAACCATGTTGCATTGTTTTTCATCAAAGTTCGTTTGGTCTCACTTCTACAAAGATCTCTGAAGCAATTGCTTGAAGTTACAAAATCAGTATTTTGTGTGCAATTTTTCACACACTGCTTTCTATTCTTCTTTCTATTTCTGTCTGTTACTTTTACAGGCAGCCCATGTTACATGTGATGTGTTCACATTCACTTGAGGTTGTCCTCACTCTAATTTAGAACATGTGTAGGACCAGAAAACCTTTTACCGGTAAATGATCCCGTGACGTGTTTCACTCTAAGGCATGGAGAGAAGGTTCTGCTTTCATTTTATGACTGAACGCTGGCTCACCGTAATGGAGCAGGTAGCGCTTCAGAGCTGATAAAGGGCACAGCCAGCATGTCTGCTTGAGTTGACTGTGCGCCCTTTTAAAACCTCTTACCGTCACAGTTTCACCAAACAGCTGCTGTTCCACACAGACTAAACTAAAGAGGTTTATTCACATGAAAATGTGCTCATTATTTGGGTTTATCCTGTAAAAACAAAGGAAAAGAAATAGGTTAATACATTGGTGTCATATTAGTAACTGTGGGTTATTTTAGGGCAAGGCCTCATAAATATTGCACATTTCATTCTGTCATAGGTGTCGACTATATTTGGGGGATTTACTGATGATTATACCAAATATCCAGATCTTTTTTAAAAGCATTCCCAGTGGCCTTTTAATTATGATTACGCCGTTTCTTGCCAAAAACCGGTGTTGTTTTCTAGGACATACTTTTTGCAGAGCGGCACTTGTTCATTAGAAATTTGCCCCTGAGTCGTGAGCGTGACTGTTAAAGCAGAGTAATCCCACCCCTGCTCCCACTATCTTACAGCCCCTCACAGCCCCAACCTAACGTTATCAGTGCAACAAAAATGGCGTGCAATATCGGAGCATTCCAGCCATTTAGTTTTAAACTAGATACCAGCTCAGACGAGGTAAACAAAGACATACATACATTTATTTGTCTGCAAGCGGATGCATTAAAATGGAGTGCAGTAGGGAATAATACTCTAAAATGCAATTTTAAGCGTAATTTTCTTTAAATATGTCGTCCATGATGAGGAAATAGTCCACATAATATATCAAAAAAACAATTTACATCAGAGTGGGTCTTTAAGAAAACAAAGTTGACTGTTTTAAAGTTGTTACTTTCTTGTTCTGCTATGAAAACGGCCTCTCGCACACAGTTTTGATTATTAAATTGCTGTCACATATGTTATTATAGGGAATAAAAGCATAGTTGTTGCAGCTGTCCACAACTTCTAAAGTAGTTATAGGAATTATCTTTATGTACACAAAAAATGAAGTCTAGGAGAGACTCTTTTCTTTAAAGAAATGCCATGCAAGAGCGTTCTTTCTGCTTAAAAAAAGGTTTTCTCCAATTCAAGAGAAGTATTAGCTAAACAAAAAAAAAAAATGCGTTCAGTAAAAATATACACTTCTAAAAAAAATTCATTAATTTTTAGTGCTTACATCCAAACTTATTTTAAAATAAGGCATGTCAAAATAAAAATGTATATAAAAAAGCCACCATCTTTTGCAAAAAAGGGGAATGTAAAGGACACGCTTTTCTCATATTCCCGTTTTCTATTTGGTTGAGCTCAGTCACAGAACAGAAATGTTTCTCTCAAACAAGAAATCGACATTACAGGGGTAGTCAGGGCAACCAGCCCCAAAATCAGGGAGCCTCAGATAGACCTCCACCTTGAGCTAGAAGCCCTAGCCATGAGCCTTTGCAGGTGCTGCCGCAGGCAGCCAATCACAGGTGAGGTTCGGGAAAAAGATGACATCATAGGCAAATGAGGGTACATGCTAAAAATATTGTGGTTGTTGTGCCCGAATGGGAACACTTTTGAATGATGAATAAGAGGGGAGAAAGCTGATAATAATTGTCTGAAGGAGACCAGTTATTTAGGAAGAACATTTATGAAGGTAGAGTCTATGTGGTTCTATAATTATCATTATTTATCTTAGGAAACTACAGTGGACGGAACCAAATATTTTGAAAACATTCACTGTTTTTGTAGATAAATACATTTTTAAGTACTTTTATGCGTGCCATATTTAAATAGACTTTTTTAAGTCGTTCAAGTGGTTGAATTTTTCCTAAAATCTCTGAATTGACCTTTAATTCCACTTTTCCTTTCCGTTTCCCCCGCACGTTTGGTCTGTGAAACAGAAAACCAACCGCGTCTGCCCGTTGGCTGTCTCCGCCCCTCGAGCGGCTGCCAGCATTAATATTCAGCTGCTCGGCCAATCAGCGGAGAAGGGTGGATGACATCATGGGCTAGGGAACAGTGAGCAGCCAGTGAAGCATCCAGCCTGCCGAACAAGCTTGCTTTTAGGGTCAGGAACTGGTCTGACAGGAGAATGGCAGCCCTGCCTTTAAACTGTCACTAGGACTTTTACGGCTGACGATGAATCTACCAGGACTCCAGATCCACAGAAGAAACCCCGCGCAAGAGAATGTGAAGACATATATTTCAGGTAATTCCCTCTCTGTAATGCAATAGGGGATGTGGAAAGGGGAGGAAGAGAGGAGGAGGAGGAGGGGAGGCTGTGAATGTAGGGGTGCTTCGTAGCCTTTCATTTTTTCCTTCCTCCACTCTGCATTCTGCCCTTCTACGGAGGCAGCTGTTTCATCAGCAGTCTGCTCATGGGGGGAGGAATGGAAATGGATGCCTGCATCAGGCGGCTGCTTTATATCATCATATACCATCCTCTGTATCACCGCTGCATACACCCACTTGTGCTTCACAAATAGCACCCTTGTTGATGGGGGGGGGTCAATCAATGATATTTGAATGGGATTCGTGTGCTGCAGTTTCACCTCCGAAATACACACACACACAAAAGGTCTATTTTGGGGGTTGTAAATCCAGGGATGGATTGAAGCTGTAGTCGCTGTGTGGATGTGGGAGGGTGATGGAGGAGCAGTATGCTCATAGATGCTCTTTTGTTATCTGTGCACCGCCTCATGGATGGGCCTCCCTTGAGGTGGACTTCGTAAGGGAATGGCCAACAGGGATCATGCAGGCTTCCTCGCCCACAGCAGGGACGTGCCTCTCTATCCTGGCGTTTGACATGGCTGTGCAGCCTCTTCATGGCGGTTGGAATGACAGGGAGATATACAACATCTGGTCACCTGACTTCACGGGGAATTGGAGTGGGGGTGGGGACCGGTTCCAATGAAAGCTGAGCTACCTCCGATTCCTCCTACGGCCTTTAAGAACTGACTGCAGCAAAAGCTGATTTTTTTTTTTTAAGTACTTGTGCTGGTTCCAGTTGTGTCAGATCCAATAGGGAGATTCCTCACCCAGGAAGTGCAGTCATCCTGTAGAAAGCAAGGCCTGATGGGAAACCTGTTGTCTGGCATGAAGGAGGGATTTTAGGGAGTCATGTCGATGACGGAGAGTGAAATGGTTGAAAACAAGAGCTGGGGGATGGGTTACCAAAGATCTGAACTTCAGTCTGATGCAGATAGGATCAATTTCCTCCTCCTCGCCACTCACACCTAACCATCTGTCAAAACCATGCCCTCTGAGGACCGTATCTACAGCAGTCTTGCTTTAAAACACAACTGAAATGTTCCCTGAAACTTCAACACCACAATTTTCTGATCTAATCAAGTTAAAGTAAAGCTCATTATCCAGCCCTGGGCTTGACGGAACAGAGACCAGGGCTACAGCAGTTAATCCAACACGCCAACACGCTCAGGTGTTGGAGATAGGGCCGCCCAGGGAAGCAGGGTGACACTGTCAAGAATAGTAGCGTTTGGTGCTTGAACATCTCACTGTTCAGCAAATCTGTGATGCCGACTGCTTCCCAACTCCACGCAGAACGAGATCATGCCTAGAAAGCTAAAAATACCAAAAATCGAGCACACCTTTGTCTACAAAGCGCTGTCGTGGGAAAATTGACTTGTTGTAGCTCTGTCTTCTGTGTACAGAATGATCTACCAGCTTTGGTTTTATTTTTACCAAAAAGCATGGCACATTGTGACTGACTAAATTCTTCTAAATAAACATACTTTTTAAATATTTATGACACAGGATTTGCACTTAACCCTTTTAAACCGGGACTGCAGCTCCCGTGTTGACGTTCTTTCGGCTACCGTAACTCTTCAGCTGTTTACGCAATTAGCGTAATTCCATCAAATTCGGAAGCGGAAAAGAGTAGCCTTTCACTGCAGCAGTGAAGTCTTGCGCAGTCAACGTACATCAGGTGATTCTGTCATGGTGAAAAAAAAACGGCTAACGTAAAGTGTTGCATTACGGCACAAAGCCGATATAAAAAGCCACTTTTCTCTGTGTCAGAATCAGCTAATTCATGATCACTTGAACGTTGAAGGCTTACAGTATGTCAAAAGCGCAAAGATTTGTTCTCATCGGCGACATCTCCGGTATTAAAGGGGTTAAATTAGTCAGAGTTACCTAGTTAGTTTATTAGGTAAAGCGATTGTGACTAAATGATCAAAGAAAAGAGTTCAAATAGGTTTTTAAACAGTTAATCATTAAAAAAAGTGACAGCATTTGCTGTCTATGCTCCACTAAGGCATTGTGATGTTTGTTTAAATAATAAATGATTTATCGCTAGCTTGGTTTGTGCTGTGGGGAAGTGGCAGGGCATAAATTGTGCTGTATCGACATCTTAAATGGTAATAACGAATGATATAAAATATTTTTTTTTCTTTTCTTCTTTCTCTTTTTTTCCTGTTATGTTATCTAAGTATGGGAGTGCGTTTCTGGGCTTCCCCCAGTTTTCCACTGGTCAGTGTAACCCAACACACACAGCTTCTCTTACCTCGCCTCAGCCAACAAAAGCAGTAGACACAGAGGCTCATCTTGGCCCACAGCCCGCTAACCGGCCTGTCTGAAATATGATAGTGGGACACACAAAACACATAGAAAGCAGCCTCCATCTGTTGAGGACTTGGTTTGGGTAACGTATGCTGCTTTTGTGAAGTGGAGTTATCGCACTGGACCCATGTTGACAGACACCCATGACAGGGGTGAACCCCCCCCAACGTCTTAGCTTGTTCCCTGAAGGACCCTGAGCAAGAAAAGCAGTCTTGCAGTAGGTATGTCACAGCTACAGTGTGTGCATGTTGGGGATTAGCATGCAGGATTGGGAGCCATCTGGCCATTTTGTCTCGGATAGGGGAGGGGAGTAAGTGAGAGATGGATGGAGGAAGACAGAGGAAAGACTCGCACACTGACACATTGACACAGCTCCCTCTTGTAATCTTCCTACTTGCTGTATTGCTGCTTAGAGTAGGTTTACCTACACGTGTGACTAGATGTGTTTTGGTGTCGTCAGTGCACACTGAAAATATAGACGGCCCTTTTGACTTGTGTTGGGAGCGGCCCTGCAGAATGTGACGGGGTGGTGGTGTCTTTGCAGGACAGAAGGCTAAAATGTTACACAGCAGAAAAGAGAGTGGGAATGAAAGACGTCTCTAGCAGCCAAGAGTCGGTCCAAGGGAGGCGAGCTGGAACTGTGAAAGGAAAACTGAAGAATGTCAAAATTTGAAGGTCACCGAGCAGGATGGGTTCCAGAAAATGAAAAGACTGCAGATGACTTGCAGATTTATAAAGCTGGTGTTTTTTTTGTTTTTTTTTGCTGTACTGTACTCGGCAGTATTCCCAAAAAGTTTGTCTTTTTTTTTTTTCTTTAAAATTTGATGTCGCTCCAAAGAAATTATCGTATCCTTTCCATTGAAAATAAGTGTTATGCCTTAAAGCAAGATGTCTGCAAACAGCACAATCAAATATATTGTGCAGACTTAGAGAACAGCTGCTGATGGAAATATCGCCTCTGGTGGTAAAATTAATCATCTGACAACAGTCAACACCTTCAAACTGAATGTCGATGTTGTGGTTCTTCGGTGACTGGGTTGCTGGTACTGATATTTCTCTTCTAAAGATGGAAAAGCTGTTTGCAGTTTTGGCCTGATCTATGGCAGCGTCTGCTTTAACCCTTTCAACTGTAGTCTGAGCAGGTGCAACAGATGGCCCGGCAGAGGAGAATCCACTTCCCTCTCTCCCAGCAGCTGCTCTCAACCTTCCCTACTCTCGTAATTTCCCATTAAAAAGGAAATGCCGTGAAACCTTAAAGGGTAACTCAACAAGACAGTTGGAGGCTGACTCCACTCTCAGCCCAGATTTGAAAAATGGAAAAAATAAAAAAGGCGCGGGACGAGGACAGGTGAGCTGAGCGGGGGAGGTGTGGTCTGTATTTGTGATTGACAGTTACATGACAGTGAGGTTAGCTAATGGGTTAGCTTGAAGTAACTCGGGGAGCTTTTTATTATTGTCTCAATGAAAATAGGGAAAAAAATCGTAATGTTCAAGAGGCCCGAGCAGGCTGCCTTTCCATCCCGCTGTGGCACTCGGTCGGTCTCCGCCGTACAACCAGCCGCCCCAGGTTTAGACAGCAAGCTAGCTCCGCTAGTTACTTGTACAGTTACTTGTTGACTTCTGTTTGGAATAAATGTGTTATTGCCCAAAAAATGACAGCCATGTTCAGTTTCTTAAGCATTTGTTTAGTTTGTTTTGATGAAGGTTTCAGTTTATCTTATTTAAAGCCAGCTTCTGGATTATGTCTGGCTAGTGAGGACATTGACCCCTTTAAAGTTCATTTAGTGTTACTTTCACTTTTCAGAGTATTAAACTTGAATGCTTAACAGAGCATAAATATACCAAATTGTTAGTTAATATAAAACACAAGTTATTTTAGTGGCCCAATATATTAAGTTACCCTAATGACCCCAATCTATGTTAGATTGTTAAAAAAATACATTATTGCATCTGTATTTAAGTCACCTTCTCCTCTTGTTGTAATTGAGTGATGTCCATTCTTGCTAGTTTTTTTGCAGGGCCTTTCTGTGCTCCTTTTGCACAGATACAAGAAATGTCAGTCATAATTTCAACTGCTCTGTTCTGGCAGCTGCTCTGGCCACATGTGGTCTTTTTGGAAGCTTACTTTTTTTTTTACATTTCCAGCTATCTTGTGAAAAATGTAGAAGTCAAACTTTTAGCAGGTCACAACACTTGCATGAAAAAAATGCTAAAGATAGGCTTTAAAATACATATAGATATTGTATCATGATTTGAAATGCATTAAATGAAGCCTCTGGCAACTGAGTGAACATATCTGGATACCAGTAATGTGATTGGTTGAATGAAACTTTGGTATCTAAGGAGATTTGACAGGGGTCAATACGTTTGTGAATGGAAATGTACTCAGAAAGACACAATGACAAACAAATACATTTCAGAAATCTGTCCATTTCACCAATACCCATGGTACCAGCTCTCTGCAAGTATATTTGTATGTAAACTCCTTTGAAAGACAAACTAAGTCAATACTAGTCATTCTAGTACCAAAAGTAAACCTTCTGAATTCAATTTTTTGTGTGTTTATTCATCTAAAGTGTTTGTTTTTGAAAGATGGATTCATTTTGGAAGAGTGAAATTAGGATGTTTTTCTTCTAGTTTAGGACGACAGATCATGTTTACTTCATGAGGGCGGGAATCTGAATTTTTGTCACAAAAGAAGAATTTCTCCATAGCAGCAAGCAACAAGCTATACTGTTCTGTTCTACTGTTCTACTTTATAGATGTAAATTAACGCTGTTCACTTCAGATGCACTCTGCAGCATTGCAATGTTGATACAAAAATCTGGATTTAAGAAATGAGAATGTGTGTGCGTGTGTGCATAAAAGCGCATTAACAAGCAGCAATGGAGCAGGTTGGCCAGAACTAAATATTAAATGACAGAGCGAGCTCTCAGGCTTCCCCCAGTGGGGGACTATCGGAAGGGATGATGCCTGATAAAATGAGAGTCACTGCTAAGTGCAGGCAGCAGGGATTAAATAGGTCTCGATTGTGGCATAGCCTGCTTTTATTTGGCTTTGAATAGTAGGGAATGTTATCACACACTGCATGAATGGATTTTTGTATTTGGTAGAATAAGTCAGTCATGGAAACTTGAGACAAACACAGTTCTGCTAAAGGGAGTAAGAAATCAAAGCTGGTTCTAGTGATCATGCGTCAATGGGGCAACCTGACAGACATTTTAATTTAAATAATTGAATAAATATTTAAAAAGAGCTTTGGGACAGTTGATAGGAAATTAATTGCTAACAAATAGGGTAATTGCTTGAAAACTGCTTAATTCTATCTGTGGTTCTTTGTAAAATATTCAAAATAAAGGGACTACCAGTGACACACTATATATTTGTCCACAAATGACCTACTTTTATAATACAAACTAAACCAATAAAAAAATCTGCATTTCAATCTCTAACCCTTTTAAAAAATCTGTTGTGCAGGACAAACTATGGAACAAGGTGGAAAAATCAAAACTAACTATGACTTTCTTGTGAACATACCTTAAAATAAATCATCTTTAAAAACAAGCTGAAAAATAAAGAACCTTTCTGACTGGTATTTGGAAAAAAGGAGTCACAAACTTTCCTCTGACCACATGATCTACAAGCAGAATGCACTCTTGCCTTGCAGATTAGATTCATAGATTGAGATTAAAGGTATTTTACCACATGGCTATGTTTAAAAGATCAACAGATGATTGTTTTTAAAACTCTTAAAAAAAGACTTAATAGAACAACACATAATATATTCATTTTACAATGTTTTAATTGTGCAGGGCGGATCTAGCAGCTCGGTGTGAGTTTTGATTCAAAGCGGAATAGGTTTCGCTTTGTTCTTCCTATAATATGATGTAATCATGCTCTAGTTGGCATCCTGAGAATGGTTGTAAGGCTTATATATCTGCGTGATTAAAAGACATTCATGGTTATTCCCTAGGGCATGGTAATCACCTGAAATAGAAGCTAAAAAGATGTTTCATGATTATTTTTTTTAGATATCTAAAATGAATTAATAAACTGTGAAAAATGCATGATTATTAAAGTAAGACATGTGAAATAGGATTCTTAATGTTTCTGTTATTTGTGTTTTAAACACAGAAAATCATTTTGTGTCTGTTCTTCTTTTCTTTCTCCCAACTTCTTCCCTGTTGTTGGTATACTGACCTTATAATGCTTTGAATTTTCTTTTGTTTACTACCCAAACAGTGAGAGCTGTTTTGTAAAAAGGAAAACTAACTAGGTGGAGCCTTTTTTTTTTTCTAATAGTTGATCTGATAGAAATCGACAGTCTTCCAGCACAGAGATCAAGCTGGTTTTAAGCAAAGCTATCAGCTGTGCATTGTCATGCCTCCTCTTCTTGGATTAGCATCATAATATTGAATGTTTGGGATAGTTACCAAAGGAAATTTAAAATGACACACTGTGACCTTTTTAAAAAGTGAGATTGTGTAAATACAGGTATCTGTGGACTGAAACAGCTGAACTTCTTCATTGCTTGTTTTCTAAACAAAGAAGAAAGCCAGTAATTCAGACGTGGAACCAACTGTGGTGATTTTGTATGAAATAAAACCAGTAGGCACTGAGACTGAGACAAGGATGAGACCTAACTATTAGTAATAAAAGGCAATACCTAATCAACATGTCTATTGTTAAAGTGGGATAGGTGAATTTGGGTCAGAACGGCTTGTTTCTTAGCTGTAAGCCCTCATTTAGCTTAGGTTTCCAACAGCTTTGTTAGCTGAGAGTTGCACCTGTGTAACATTGTGTGCCCCATTGATAATCCAAAATAAAAAAAATATGACAGGGCACTGAAAAATATGATTTTTGTTATATGCTATAAAAAATCAAAGTAAATTGAAAGTTCTTACTTTTGTTTGGTTAGATTAACTCTCTAAAAGCATGAAAAACACGATCAAAATGCTGTGAAAATGGCTACAGTCTTATCACTCACTGTAGTTTAAGCAGTATTAGGCAATTTAGAAGTTTATTCTGATCCTGTGACAGACCAACACTCTGTCCAGGGGAGATCCCACTGGGATAGGCTCCAGCAACAAAGTGGCCCCAAAAGGGATTGAGCAGGTTAGAAAATAGATCTAAATTAGACTGGAACATAAATCCTAAATCCTTGATAAGCCAGAGGAGTAAAAAAAAACATCTCGATCGCATTTATTAAAGTTTGTGGTTGCCAATCAAAATGTAAAAGTGATGCAAAATTCTATTTGAATTTATTTACACCTTTAAAATCTGTTGGTCCACCTCTTTGCTCCGGACCAAGTATGGACTTTTTTTCTTTTAATTTGATTGGGTTTGTCTTCCAACATCTCAGCTTGTTCTGAGTATTTTATCAAGTTTTTCAAACCATGAGCATTTGTCTTTTTCTTCACCAGAGCATCTATTCTTGCTAATACGTTTTGTACCTTTGCTTGGATTTGTCAAAGTTTTTCTACTTTAATATGGCAATGTTCTGGAGCTTTTTCAAGTTTTTGCTAGACCACTGTATTTGTATATATAGGTCAGTTTGCCCAAATGTCAAGGAGGCATTCTATCTCCTTGTTGCTTTGAGGTGTGGTAAAAAAACTCAAAGCAACAAGGAGGCATTCTGTCTCCTTGTCGCTTTGAGTTTTTTTCCACAATCCATGGCCTTTAGGGTGGCGCCACAGCAGTTTATTCTCCCATAAAGATCAACAACATTTGGAGTTATACCTCATCAGAATCGGTTCACACCAAGACAGCAAACAGTATTGAGTGTATTTAGACGTGGACCAAGACTACCTGTTTGAGACCAGGGCTCGCATTGGTGTATTCACACCTTAAGGACTGCAATAATCACATTCATTTAGAAAGGTATACAGTTTTTCATTAGAAACAACAATCCATTTGTAATTCAACTGTTTTGCTTGCGTGGTGCAGATCTACATGACCCATTTCAAAAGAAAAATCAATTATAAAACTATTTTTTTTCCAAAAGGAACTTCTTATCTGTCTGGTTTAAGCAAAAATTAGGGGATTTTTTTGAGCCAGGAAACACATTTTATTTGCAAATGTTCATTGAAAGTACTCCCATACCATTGTAGCCTACTTATTCTAATGCGTGACAGAAAAGTAGAGACCTCGATCTGAAGTCGCACTCTGCTGCCACGTTTCTCAAACCAATGAGATTCTGCAGTTTGAAGTGACTTTGTCAGAACAGATAGCTGAAACTGTGACTGTGGCGTCTATGGTGGCTTCAGGCATCGTTTTGAACCCTTCAATAAATAAAGAGCTCAACTGGGTCATCTGTGCACCAAGCTAGGTGGCACACAGATGAAAGGATAGGCAAATGACTTAGCCTGACATCCACTGCACTGCTGACCAGTTGAGTGTGGAAGAGTCATATCATTTCGAACAAATTTTCTCCCAGAATCGCTACTCAGCAACTTTCTTTGGGTCTTTTCCAATGTGTTTACATTTGCAATTATTATCAAATGACTCTCACTATAAAGTTGTTCTTTACCAGACCTCAAACTTGGAAGAAAAAAAAAAAGTTTAAAATCATGTTACTTTGTTGATTTTTAGGGGGAATAGTTCCCTTTTGTTTCACAACCAACAGTGAATGAAGTAAAGATTTACTATACCAAAATGTGTGATACATTCTAATCCTAGAAACGTATCCTTGGCTGATGGATTTCCCTTTTTTCCACCAACAGTTAAAAACAGTCAGTTTTATAAGTCCCCTTGCTTGATATTCTATGGAAATTATGTTACTTCCTGATTTCCATTGAAAACTGCATTTCTGTCACTGGATTCACTTACTCAGACCTAAATTATCCACATCTTTGACCTGTAGCTACCCTTTATGTTGGCTTGATCCAGTGCCAGTGACGATGAGTTCATTTGTGAGCACTTTATTCCAACCATATCATACATGTGATAAATGTTTGACTGCTTTTTAAAACATTCTCATTTGTCTTCAAGATATAATGCAAGTTAGATATTTGCAGATCTCAAAACTTTTAAGGTTGAAAATACAGTACGTCACATTAACAGAACAGCCTTACTGTCTGACAGAGATACTTGGTTCTCATTCTGGATTTTTCTACTGCTTTGATACAGTCAATCACTTTGTTTTGTTATATCTTCTTTCAGACATATCTCTGATGATGCACAGTTTGAATCATACCTGACTAGGCATATTTTTTTAAGATTTATACAAAAAAATGTTGTTATTCTATAGTTTCTTCACAGAATACCCAAGGTTCAGTGATGAGTTCAATCATCCGTACCAGTCTTTGAACCAGATCTTTTACATTAAGTTGGTTTGCAGAGCTATTCATCCAATCCAATTACAGGTGAAGTACATCACACTGGTGCCAATAAACATTTCATGCAAATGAGACTCCATCTGCCATTTTCTCTAGACGCTGTTATAGTTCTGGTGAGGATATCAGCCTGTCTTGCTGATATGTTAATGATCATGATAGAATTCCACTTTCATGTAAACATGGCCAAGACTGATGTCTGGATCTAGCATAATTTCAAAGTATAATGACATGATTTTACCTAACCACCCAGCTGGTAGCTGCATCTCATGTGAAACCTTTGGAGGTAATTTATATTTATATTTAATGTGGCTACACTTCTGGTTTTCAATGAAGGCAGAGTGAGTCATGTTTCTTCATTATGTATTATCCTTTTCCGACCACCTGTGACCTCTCAAATCAACTACACATCACTTATGTAGCCATACAAAATTACATCTGGGTCTTCACCTGTCCAATAAGACTCAAATTTTCATCACTATTTATGCAGAGAGGAGACCAACGTGACCAAAACCTTTTTTTTTTTTACTAACAGACATTTGCTCAGTTTCACATTAAAATCTGGAGATTTCCTAGATCCACATGTATATTTTCTTTGTTGAACTTAAAGACCCACTCCAGTGAAAGTCATGTTTTGGGTGTTTTAACATGCTCTTGTGATATTTTTCTAATAATGGAGAACATATATGGAGAAAATTAATCTCAAAATTGCATTTCTAAATTTTTCTTTTTCCAAATCATTGTGGAGGTGGAGACAAAAAACTGCAGTTTGAAAAAGAGGCTATTTACCATGCAGAAAATACACTTGGGGGGCCACAAGCTTCCTGCTAAAAGCTCTCAATAGTGGGGAGGGAAGAGGGACAGAGTTGCTCCATGCTAACAGTCCCACCCAAAACTGAAACGAATCTCTAATGAACTTCTGCCGCATTGCAGAAGCTATGTCCGAGGAAACCACACAGGTATTTTTTATTTTGGCAAAAAACAACATAATCATAATTAAAACACCAAAGGGAACACATTTAAAATCACATTAAAAACATTTACATTTTTGAACAGATAATTTTAGATTGAAAATCATTTATTCTTAATCTGAACTGATTGAAACCTTTTGCTGTTATTTTAGTGTTGTTTTATTAGGGAAAAAAGAAACAAATAGAATGACATCTCTGAAAAAGATCAGATGGGACTATAATGTTATTTTTGCATTGAAACATACCTATATCCAAGTGTTTCTGGACTCAGATTAGTGAGTGCATTTTATTTTATTAATTTGTTTTACAAAATAAGTGAAAAATGAAAAGTACAAAATTGTGTATTTATGGCATATACTTATTTTGGACTTTTCTACTTTTAAAAAAGGCCAAAAGCGCTTTACAGTTACAGTCCTGTTCACCCACATTGACCGATTTATTTACCCATCACACAATAAGCAAATCATGCATGAACCGTGCATGATTATTGCACTGTTTATTTGCAATTCAATAGTGATCGGTGCTTCAATTATGTAATTTTATCTGATATGTACACCCAATATATTAGTTATACCTCGGTGGTACGTGCGTGAAAAGTTTGTTAGACACATACATGGAACGGTCATGGAAAGCCACAAATTTGCGTAAGCATCTTGCAAAAGTTATGCACAATTGCGTAAGATTTACTTAATAATTGTGGATAAACTACGTAAAATGTGCATAAACTGCGTAATTCTCAACCAATCAAACATTTTGAACAGCTCAAAACTGAATTCATGTAAAGACCCGTTCGCCAAAACCTTCGACGAACATCTGAGCACGCATCGGCAAATGACAAAAGCAAGAAACACTTTTGAATTATGTATAACACACATGTATCACAAAATACATAAATTACATACGTTGACAATTCACAAATTGTACCTAGTGGCAGTGTGAGATTGGCCTTAAAGGAATAAGTAGTAAGTTGACCTTCATTCTTAAAGGAAATTTAAACAAGCAAGCAGTGGATGCAGTTTGTTTTGCCCTTTATAGAAATCTTACTGTGGAGGTTTTGCTTGTTTCAGTTACTTCAGCTCTGCAAAAACCTCAAATAATGCTGGCCTTAACATTTTTTTTAATGAGAAGCATAAAAAAGAAACAGGAGGAATAACAATTCCTTACATTGCAAATGGGTGTCCCCCAACTCCTTCTACTGGATCTAAACCATAACAGCTTTCTTTACTATGTTTACTACTATGCCTCCACATAACATCATGAAAAGCTACAGTAAGAATAGACGTGCCATCTACAGGAGTAGGGCTTCAACTTATTGTTTGTACAAAAGTGCAAACATTTAATGTGGAAGAGCCTATTGTTGCGTTTTTAAGACAAATTATTTAAAGGCAACAAAAGTAACTTTGTAGCTTCATAAGAAAAGCTGACCACTGTTGCTTGCCATAAATAAGTTTAAATAAGACCTGAAATGATTTAATTAAACATATTACATTTACTACACAACATGTAGTTTTGTGTAGTAAATGTACATGTACTACTGCCCATACTGTAACTCTGTTAACGTTTGGGTTAACATTTTAGTTTTGTTGCTCGTTAAAGTACACTAAACCTTAGTCACTTAATACTCTACAAATCAACATGATCTCAACACTCTTGTTTTGTAATATTAAGCTTCAACTATTATGTTTCCCAAACTCTGCCTTCAGGGCCCGCCGTCCTGTTTGTTTTCTGTTTCTATGCTCAAACACACCTAAAGACTCAGGGTTCCGTGTATGTAACGGCTAACCAATTTTGTGTTTGGCATTACAAACATGAAATTTGATGAACAACTTCTTCTCCATGCGCAATGATGATAAAAATAGAAAGTGTAAATTGGGTTGTATTTTGCATTTTTAACAAATCAAAAACTTAAAACAGAAAAGGTTCAAATTCACTTATTAACAACACTTGATATAATTTTCACTTCTAGCAATTAAAGAATCAAACAAAATGCTGTTTTTAGTCTCCCTTTCTGAAAGAAAAACTGGTGTTTTGTCCTAAAAGTGCCCCCTGTTGAAAGTTACTGGCCTCTAATGTTATCACACCGATCTTAGTGAATTGCAGCACTATCATTTACAGCACAACAGCAGGGCTTTTATTTTCAATCATGCTTGTTTTCTCATTTTCTTATTTATTTTTTTTTTGTTTTTGTCAAATAGAACGTCAGTCAGCCATTACAGGCACAGACCCTCAAGAGAGTTCCTCAAATCAGGTGTGTTTTAAGTAGACTAACATAGAAATGAAGAATGAAGAGTCCTGTGGAAGTTCACTATAGTTTGTTCTTATGCAAAAGCCCAAGAAAGCAGTCTAAGAAAAAATATCCGGACCTCTCTGTCCACTGAAAGTTTTCTCCAGTTTTGCTTGGAGCTCAGAAGCCATTTGAGAAACATAGACTCTTTAGCATGTCCTGGGTCTTCCCCAGGGATTACTCCTTGTGGGACACCCACAATACCTCCCCAGGAAGGCTCCATGAGATACCCGAAAGAGATTCTGAAGCCACCTTAACTGGCCCTTCTTGATGTGAAGAAGCAGCGGCCCTGTCCCAAGCTCCTTGCAGATGACGGAGTTTCCCTGTTTCCAAGGGAGTGCCAACCACCTAGCAAATGTAACTTAAATTAAGAAACTTGTATTCCAGATTTGATCTTTTCAGCCAGGACCCTACTCAAAGACACCAAATTAACTTTTTGAACTGGAGAACCATGGCCTCCAACTTTGAGATGCTAATTCTCATTCCCACCATTTCAAAGTCAACTACTAACCACTTCAGTGAATACTCTGGTTTGATGAAGGCAACCCAATGACATGATCTGCAAAAAACAGAGAAGAAATCTTACAATTGCCAAACCAAGCCACTTCCAGCTGGGTTGATTTTACTTTTCCACTACTGGGAATGTAAACTCACCGTTCCTCCTGCATCAGAGGTTTGACCTCTTCTCCAGTACCTGGAGAAAACTTTACCTGAGAGGCAGAGTAACGTGACCCCCTTTTAGGACCTGCAGAATGCTTCACCACCCCAGTCACTCCTCTATGAACCACCATATCATGGTGGGGGTTGGATTTAAGCGCTTGAGTGATTCTATGGGCTTTGCTGTCTGGGGCTGGGGAGCCAGCCACCCGCCCTTGACCTCCTGGTTCCGAAGCCCTTGTGGAAACATTAAAAACAAGGTCCGCTATATTGTCCGTACCGACATGCCGTGTCTCTTCCCTCAGGCCTGACTGAACTCAGCTCAAGAAGAGTAAAAGAGCAAGTAATAGTAAAAGTATTAAAGAAAAAAATACATACAAGAAAAAAATACAAAAACCCACAAGGGTCCGGTGCCGTGTGTCGGGCTGCGGTTCAGGGCCTCGATGGTCCAAGCAGTAGACAAAGTTAGTAAGTGAAATATCCTCGGTGTACCATCTGTCTTAGGACATGTTTGTGCAACTTAGAGCACATACGTTTCACAAGTTGTAAAGTAAAATAAAGACACACAACTAACAGTCAACATGTGTTAAACTTCCTTTTGATCAACAGCTTACACAAAAATTGGGTGTTTATAAATGAACAAAAAGTAGATACGTGTACTTTAATGCCTCTGCGGTTTAATGATGCTATCTAGCTGCAGGAACAAGTCTTATTTTGGCCCCAGCAAGTGCTAAATCAATGAACAAAAAATGTTTAGACCAGCAGCGTGTGCTTTTAGTTTTAATTCTATGAATATACCATCAAATAAATGTGTCTTCATTTCCTTAGAGAAGCTCTCCTCGATAGAAGTGAATGCATCCTCCTCTTGTCTGCATTTAGTTGACATTAAACAGGATTGCGCGGCTGCTTCACTGTAGCTTGGAGTTTTTTACTCCGACTTAAATATATGTGAGCTGGAAGCGACGTTAGTGTGTCATCACTGAGCCCTGTCACAATGTCTGTGTGCATTGTGTCTTTCCGGCTGTGTTTATGGAAGACTCAACTGGAAAAAAGTTGCTGTAAAGACGATGACAGTCGTAAACCGCAGCAGCAGAGTTTCCCTCCTTTCGCCGTGTACTTTGGATGTCCTCGAACTGTCCATCCCATCCCAGTAATCAGCATCCTTCAAAGAAGCAGAACTGAAGTTGAAACCAAGTCAAACGGAGAGCGTGTCCTAATCAGGGGCATGAAGCACCAAGCTTATGGAGCCCTCCCCCCACAACAGTGGGCCATTACTCGGCTGCCATGGGCTGAAGATTAGTTTCTTTCTGTTAGCCATCCAAAATCAGCATTAATGTTTGAAAGACTGGGGAAAAGCCTTGCTTTTTACTGAAGCTTTAATGTTTTATGTAAGAGAGATATGGAAACATTCTCAGAAATATTTGAAATCCGAAGTGATTTATTTTTCTGGTTACTTTCAAAAATCCCACTAAAGAACCTTTGGTTATGATTTCTTTTTGGATCCGTTTTTTAGTATCCTAGCACATTGAGCCCTTTATTGAAACCTTGTTTCTGTTTTATGTTTGCCTGAGGTGTTTAGTCTGTAAGTACATGTCCTGTCTGACGTCCAGACACTAGCCTACAGTGCTTGTGTTTCAAAAAGAGGAGCTGCTTGTTTTAGGGACAGAGTGTCACTGATTGCTTGCCTGTCTGTCAGTTTGAACAGTAAATAGGTCAGTGTTTTTATGCGGGTGAAGAATCAGTAATGTCTAGGCCTTCATGAATCTGCCATTTTTAGCTACCAGAGCATCAACAGCAGTAACCAGAAGGCAGGTGGGCAGGGATCTGTACAACACGAAGCGCCATACATTTATGACAGTTTGTTTAAAGCGCTGATTGTCACTGTCAATAGCAATATATATTATTTTGCAACCACAAATTCAAATGTTGAACTGTAGTTGTCTACAATTCAGCCATATATTTTAGCATTTTTAAGCCTGGAAAATAATGTGATGTGAATTTTTCTTTTAATTTTTTTTTTTGCAACCTGATGACAGTGAGATGACTGATGGCCTCTCAGTTTTTCCCATTGTAATAAGAAATTATTTCACGCATAGGTGAAAAAAAACATTTAAAGCATTGCATTTTATCTGAACACACTGAAATTCTAACAGAACTGAGTGACATGTAAAGCAATGGCTGACAGCTCAGGTTTTAGCTGACTGAGGTCAAATCAATAAAGCGCCTGGGTATCTGTGATGGTATTATTTTAAATTAGACTGTGGCAAATGAAGACACTTGCTACCTGTACCTTGGCACATTGGGGGATAGTCTTTCCAGTTTTGTCAGCATTTCAATGTTGTTGGGTTTTTTCTGCAGATGATGTGTTCTTATTGGGTTCATTGAGTGGACCTTAATAGCTTTAGAGTTTTAAACAATTGGGTTATTTTCTTCAGTCATCTTACAAGTCTATGACAGTATTTCAAAAACCACAAAAATGAACTGTCTTAAGTGTGAAGCTATGGACACGCCAGACATGTGACGCATGCTTAACACGCATTTAGTCCATGGTGTTCACACTGAACAAGTAGAGAGGGTGTTCTTCTTTTTCTACTGTTCACTAGTGCATGTCCATCACCTACAGTTGGAAGTCTTGGTGCAAAATGTTAAAGCGGTGCAAATCTTGCTCCAGGCTTTTTCTTTCACAGCTGTATTCTGATTAAAAAAAAAAAAACTTTGTGTCATATAATTCTGGCCGGGCACAGACCGCAATTATTAATTTCTCCTCCATGATCAATATTCAAACAGTTTGCACTTCTATGAATTAAAAGGGACGCCATACATACATCACTACCAAATCCAAGCCTCGATTGGTTAAAGTTCAACCTGATTTAACTTTCAATGCGCTTTCACTGGCCACGCATTTTGTACAGAGAGTCTAAGCGGTTGCAGAAACTTGCGTAGCGACGCATGAACGCTAGAGTTTTGAATGAGTTAACGTGCATTTAAATAGACTTTTCATTAGAAGTGGAAGCCTGAACGCGCGTTGCAGAGGGTGGTGTGAACATAGCTTAAGAGTTTAAATACGTTGGTTTTGTTAACAAATGGAGATTTGAAAAAAAAAAAAAACGGGAACCGTGTTATCATCCCGTAGATTAATAGTGTCGGAATGAAATATTATCTTGACGTCAGCAGAATTTACAAATGGTCATTCTTATCTTTTCCTATGGCAGTGATTTCTAGGTAATTGTCAAAGAAATTAAGTCACCAATAAAGGTGTGTCAATTAGTTTGATTGAAAAGTGGCCAAAACCTTTTTGAGAGAACTACAGTTTAGTCAACCAGTAGAAATTTAGACTAGAGTTGTTGGGACAATTAAAAGGAGTCTGTTGAGGTTGTATAAAGAGTCTTCACAATTACCTGCCTGTAGAGGTACATTTATTAATCAAATGTTTTCTATAACTTTAGTGATATGGAAGATATGACTGAAGATAAAAAAAGGGGACGAGCTTTTAATTTGATTGGCTGATGTTCGTTCTGAAAAACCATTCACCAATCTGTGTGTTGAACTTTCCATTTTTAAATCTCTTTACCATTCATGGAAGTTTGTGGTTTGATGAAATTTGATGAGTAGCACTGTGGAGGTGGGGGTGGATGGGGGTGAAAGAATGACTCACCTGAACAGTGAGATATACATTTAGCTAAAAACCCTTTGAAACTCTTCTTTTAATGCATTTTTGACAGATTTTTTTAACTCATGTGATATTTAACAACTGAGGGTCATTTTATTTGTTTCACATTGTTGCTTTAGCATATCCAAAATGCATCAGTCCTTTGTAAACAGAAGAATTTTGCAGGGTTTTTGTCACATACACGCCCAGACTACAAACTGAGAAAACCGCTTTTTTTTGCCGTTGTCTGGACTCTAATTGGGATCTCGCTCAACAGAAACAACACAGTACACTGCCACTCACTTTATCTCACGAGATCTTGGCAGCAAACTTGTAAAATAATGATGTTAACGCTGGAACATTTGAAGCCAATATGTCAGTTTACAACCGTCTTTTACCACGCACTTATTTCTATTTATTTCTTGAGGAATATTATATCAGAGGTGACTTGTGGATATTAATGATGCTTGAAAGCTTTTCTGTGTTTATCGTCTAATATTTTACTCTCTTTGAATGGATGAATTACCTTTACAAACAAGCTTTACAAGTCAGTTATTAAACATCAGTGTTTCTAACAGAAAGACGAGTTTCCTCCTAAAAACATACTTGGAATACTATTTACATCACAATCTGTCAAGTTGGCATGTTGATTTGCAGGAAAACATCATTTAGGTGTTCTCTGAGAAATTTCCCCATCACGAAAGAAAAAAAAAACATCAGTGGTGTCTATGGTTTTCCCGGACAGGTCTATAAGGAAGTAACGCAATAACTGGAACATTTATTTTGCAAGAAGCCACTTTTTGAACATATTGTGGAACGGTAGAATGCAGACAAGTCTTGTGTAATAGTGAGTAGATTATCGCTTCTTATCAACCATTCCAGTGATCTAATTCCTTTGTTTAAAAAAACAAAATGTTTTGAAAAGCTGACAAAAGTCTGTTGAAACCAGCCAGACTTGTATCCCGGATTCATGGCGGCTGCATAAATTGCTAACGCCACCATGGAGACAGATGAGTAATTTGTCAGGGGGAGGTTCATGGCGTGTAAGGGCAGTAGAGGGGCAGCTTTCTTTGTTTGCTAATGTAGGTCTCCAGTGAGGGGGGGAAGTATGGATGTCCCGCTTGCTGCAGTAGCGGCGCTGCACATTACATGATGGGCTTGGCCTCGGGGGGAGGCAGAGAAGGAGCCGAAGATGGTACTGGGGTGGTATCTGATGTATTAGCAGGAAATGTGCCAGTTTAATGACCATTTAGCCACAATTAAATAAGATTTAATCAAAAGCAGCATTACATTTGGATTGCTGTTGTCATAAAAGTTTTTTCATATGCAAAACTCACAATTGCAACAATTTGTTAACAAAAACATTTCTAAAAATACAAGTAATGCATAATGTAAATAAAAAGGTTGGTTGTTTCTTTTTTTTTATTTTGGCACACCACTAGAAATTTTTTAAGCTTCGTTTGTATCTGTATTGATCTTGTAAACAAAGGGAAATATTTCAAGAAAGCTGTCAGCTACAGCAGATATATAAATAAAAAAGAAAATGATTGATTCTGATGTCTGAAACAACCTTTTTGTTGTACGTTAACCAGGGCTAAGCATTGGTTAAACATTCAGATTGGAAAGATCTAAAACTATATGTTGGTCTGTTCAGCTGTAGCTGTGAAGAATGAGAATAATGAGAATTTCTGCAAATCCCAAAAGCCATTAAAATGATGCAGACATGTTTTGTGAACCAAAGAGAAAATACAGACAGAAAAACAAACAACAACAGAGATACATTTTCTGGCATCATAAACAAAACCAATTTCTCCCTTCAGTGCTTTGAGGCGTGAAATTACTGCTCATCCATCCTCTTGCTAATTTCTAGAAATATAAGTTGTTTTTATATGTTTTCAAAGCCACAAACTTTGGTTTTAATATCAAAACATTTTAGTATTCAAAGCCGTTTTTTGTGTTGTACTGAGATATTATTTTCATCTCTATTTGTTTTTGCAGAAGGTGTTTGTTTCTGTTTATAATCTTGATGTCCTGCTCCTGCAGAGTTCACAGTTCATTACCAGTTTTTTATACTCAGAAGGTCTTTCTCTCTTTCTCATCCCCAGGACATTGTGAGTGTTGCTAAAAATGTCTGATAGTGTCGATATTGAAGAGAAACCACCAGCCCCCCCCTTGAGAATGAACAGTAGTTCCCGAGATTCTTCGTCAGTAAACCACGCATCCAAACCGCTACCAATGGCTCCAGAGGAGAAAAACAAGAAAGTTCGCCTGCGCTCCATCTTTCCTGGAGGAGATAAGAGTGAGCATCCCTCACAACAGCATCCTCACACAAGTTGTCCATTGTTGAGGTTCAAGGTTTAAGATAACTTGTAGTTAGTCGATAATCTGCTTCTCTGTTTTTTTTCTCTCTGTAGCGAACAAGAAGAAGGAGAAGGAACGTCCTGAGATATCCCTGCCCTCAGACTTTGAACACACCATTCACGTTGGCTTTGATGCTGTAACAGGAGAATTCACGGTGAGTGTTCCCACAGATTGTTAAGTCGCTGACACAGGGAAAAGGGAGAAATAAACATTAAAAAATTTGAAACCAGGAAGGTTTAGGTGGCAGCACAACTTTTTATTATGGTGACTGAAGGAGGAGCGAAACCAAGTATGGCAATAGCTGAAATAGTCAACAAAAACTAGCGTTTTAGCTGTATGCCTAAGACTAATAACAGGATTACAACTGGTGGTGTCATGGTATTCATTTTGTTTGATTAATTAATTATGACCTGTAATTAATTAAAATAAATGATATGTTTTTAATCTAAAAATAATCTTAATTTTTAATCTAATAAATGCTGTGAGAAGCCTAATGTGGAGGTAGTTTCATTTAAATTTATGACACTTTTAATGTCATTGTGCAAGTTAAAAACTAAAAAGTGGCTTTATGAAGTTTTTTACTATGACATTCTTCCAACTTTTTACTTATACACCACCGAGGGGTATTATTTTTAATTGAACAATTTAGATTTAAGACCTTGTTTCTTGGAAACAATCTTTTGGTTCATTATCTGGTCAAAAACTTGCAGTAAGAGGAGAATGTTCCCTCTGATATAATACTTTGTTTAAAGGGGCTATATCATGCAAATCAACTTTTTGAGCTTTTAAGTGTACTATAATGTCAATTCCTCATGAAAAACAACCCAAAAGAGGGTTTTCCATTTGCTTTATTCACACATCTCTGAGCATTCCTCTAAAACCCTGCGCTCTGAGCACCAGCCCCTACCAATCCACTAAAGCGGCTGTGTCCTCACATGGTGATGTCACAGAGTGAGAACAGTGCCTTCCAGGAAGAGTCTTTGCTGCCAGCGTTGTCCCAAGGCCAACACACATTCACTTTCTCTGCGCAGCTTGTGGTGATCAGCAAAACAATTTCATTTTTTATGCACAATACAGAGTTGTAAAGGACTTGAGTTATATGGATTTTGTTCCTTTACTTAAGTGTGGTTTTTTTGCCACTGTACTTGTACAGACTCACATTTACTCATTACGTTTACTTGAGTAATTTAATTTGAGTAAATTGTAAGTCTCTATTCAAATGTAGTGGAGTAAAGAGCACAAATATTCAATCAAAACAGTAGTCGAGGAGAGAGTAAAAGTTGCTTATATTTTTGATACTCAGTAGAAGTACAAAGTGGCCAAAAAACATCCTGAAGTAAAGTAACAAAGTCAATTTACTCAAGTACTTTACAATCAGGCACATCACTGTTCTGCCTTTAGTAGCCCTGGTGTTTATTTTAAAAAATTTGGCAGCTAGTCTGGTGTTTATTAGAGACAGGTGTCTATTGGAGACCGACTTTTATCCCATCCTAAACAGAATGGTGACGGCTAATAGGTTCATTTTGCAGGGAAATTTTGTCACAGAACGCAGACAACACCAGATGAACATTTCAGGATTTATTGAAATGATGAGAACATTGTATTCTGTTCTGATCAGCACTGGCTGTGAACGTTTCTTTTCTCTTTGAAGCATCATCAATCTCCGTATTAAAAATCCTCTTCGCTTTCACGCTAACCCTTTTCCTGGAGACGTGCGTACCTTTCCGTCTTTTCTCAATGATCCATGTTCAAACCAGTTCTACTAATTCGTCACTCACTTTCTTTGCACCTCCACCCCACAATTGTTTGCTTGTTGGTCCTTTTTCTGCGGTGACTTCTCAGTATCACCCACCTGCATGCGCCATTCTTGGATACATTTGGGATCCACCCCAAAACGGGGTGCAACCCTCACTAGAATGTTCTTTGGCATATGCCACTGAGTGAAAATTTACATGCTAAATCAAATGAGTGTTTCTTGGCCATCGCACGCCATCGGCGTCTGCACGACACAGAGAAGATGGGTGGATCTGCAAGGAGCTGGGCCACTATTAGAGAACAGGATCTAAAAGTAATGAGCACCTATTAGACCCAGCGGCTTTTGGAAATAGGCGCCAATAAGAGACCTGACACAATTGGAAGATATATGGTATGTACATCCATCTTTGCAAAAGTTCGGACGTTGTTTGTTTTCATGGGAGAAACTCAAACACGCTGCTGAGGCCAGCTCTAGGTTAACGACATGAAATGGGCGGCACCCAAAAGGCGGTGCCTCAGAGATCGAGTCGTCTTACTTCCAGGTAGGAAAAAAGCTCACAAAAATAACTCATGGCAATTCTGCTTTTTGTGAACAATGATTTAAACTTAAAACTATAACAAGATTATAGTATACATAAATGATTCAAATATTATTTCTTTGGTAAGTGACAATGATAAAATCATTATAATGCCCTTCATTGCATTTTCCAAAATGAATGGGCTTTGCAGAAGCAACTGGCTGATGTCAGTCTCTGTCGTCATGTGGTTTCTAATAACGGACAGCTCATTGAGAACTATCCCTCACACAATGGATAACAGATTAAAAATGAGATTAACACAATTAAAAAACTCTCTAAATTTCCTGTAATTAATTAATTGCGATTAACGTGAAATTTTGACACCTTAATTACAACCCCGAAACACAACAACTGCTCTAATAGGGAATTATCAAATTGTGTGAGCATGGAATTTAGCTCTAATATTCACTATAAGTTCCAGTGCATCGTTTCTATGCTCTCTGCTGGGATCTTTTGCTGCAAACTGGTGTAAAATCTTTACTTTATTCAGGCTCTAAAACAGACCAATGTTCAAAGTGAATATGTGCAGAAAAAAACTAGTAGTTATATCAAACCTCTTCACTTGAATTGAACAATTTAAGTCTTTGATTTCAGCATGAAACATTTAAAGACCAACCAAAATGAACAAAACAAAGACATATGGTTTCATGTTAGATCACTGGATTAAATGTTTATTAATAAAATAAATAAAACTCAGGTGAACTCGTCGGTTAAACCTACTCTGTAACCGAGGAGGAAAGGCAGATAGACAACAGGTTGGTAGAACAGATGGACAGACGAGAAGCAAATGCGGGACTACTTAAACACTCGCGGTCTGGTGAGACGCAGGTGGCAAAAACCGTGGAAGATCAGGCATTAGCAGGTGGGGAGGGCACGTTCAATCAAATGTGACGAGGCTGGCATCCATTTATTACACAGGAAACTGAAATGAGGTCAATCAAACATAACAACTGAAAGTAAATTAGTCAGAAAGTAAACAAAGCTCACGCAATGCACAAATAAAGTTGACCGAATTAGAAACGCAGCTTGGAACAAAGCGAGTGTTAACAAAACGGAACCAAAGATGGTGTTCAAAACAATAAAGATTACTACCAATTTTTAATGTTTCTGCTCATTTAATGAACCATAATAGTCTCAACAGTCATGCTGACCTTTTGTCCTCATTTTTCCTTACTAGGTAAAGATGGTTTGTGTGTTGGTTGTTTTGCTTTTGCACAACATGCTCTACTTGTTCATCAAAGTTGTCAGAATGATTTTTTTTTTCAAACTCTGGAGTAGACCGCTGCAGAGAAATCAAAGGAAAAGGGGGCAGGTCTTCTTCCTGTCGTCCTGATGTTGGTTGTGTTTGAATTCCTTCACGATATACGGCGTTTGGCATTTTGTTGCATTGTCCGAATCTACAATTTCAACATACAGTGCTCCCACAAGTCTCTGCGAAAAACGAGTGTGAATCGATGCTCACTGGTTTGGTGACTGTAGACCACAATGCATTGCATTTGAAAAATTTCAATGTGAAAAAATGAATTAAAACTCATCCAAGTTTTCATCATGAGAACACAGCAGATTCATGAATAGTCTGTAAAATTCTCATACTTATTAAATCCAGGGCACTAACTGTATAGTTTTTTTGTAGTTGGGGAGTAGGGAGAGAATTTGGACATAACTATTGTCATTGCTGAAGCACATTCTTATTTTGGAGGAAATCTAATGTAAAATGCACCAACTTTTTGTTATTTTTTAAAATAGTAACAACAATCACATAAAGAAAAAGAAAATTTATGGAAAAAAAGGAAAGAAGTCTTTTAGAGTCAGGAAAAGGCACAATTTGATTACTATTTTGTTTGTTTTTTTGTGAACAATATATTGTGTAACCCTGGTTTAATATTTTTTGTGACAGTGACAAAATAATAAAAAATTAAATGATTTCAACAGATGTTCTTGTAGTTCTTTAAAAAAAACTCTTCTGGGGACAAAAAAGCAAATCATTATCTGTTGGAATATATTTTATTATTGTAAATTCAAGATTAATGGGTTGATACTTAAAAAATCCCAAATATTACACAGATATACAGTATGTGGCTCATAAAATCAACCTCAGTAAAATGTCTTCTCTCCCTCTTAGGAGGCTGACACACTGTGAGCTACAAAATGTACTAAAATATATTTTGTTGATGGGAATATGTCTGTAAAAGCAAGTGATCTTTGTCTGGTTTTGCAGGGTATCCCAGAGCAATGGGCCCGCCTCCTGCAAACCTCCAACATCACCAAGCTGGAGCAGAAGAAGAACCCACAGGCTGTCATAGATGTCCTGAAGTTCTACGACTCCAAAGAGACTGTCAACAACCAGAAGTACATGAGCTTCACTTCTGGAGGTGAGTTTCGTCTTCAACCTCTTAAAACAAACTACAAATTCAAGAAGCAATTCTCTTAAGTATTTCGTCTTTGCATTTCAGACAAGACAGCACATGGCTACATAGCAGCAAACACTTTGGTGAGTTTTGGTTGACACTTTTGTTGCTACCTCTACTTTGCTTTCTTTACAGGTTAGTGTTTGATCAGTCAGTCAGTGCAGGAATGTTGCATCAATTTGCATTAAAAAAATCAGAGAGAGACACACTTTTTTAAAAGTTATTTAAAAAATAGTGGGCCAGGTAAGTTGCAAAGTTGAATGCATTTCTAATGTTGCCTTGAAATTGTGATCAGCCTTCTTATCAGAGGGATTTGAGGGTTAAAACACATCTAACTGAAAGGTATTTTTTTGGTCAACATGCCCTTCTGTAGAGGTCATGCTCTGCACTGACTGAACTTTTTTCTGTGACTACTGCTCTGCAGCTCATTGTGTATTTTTTCAATTTACTCTCCGTATTATCAAAGGCACATAGACGAGCTCGACTGGATACTCAGCTGCATCCTGAAGGACTCATGCTGTGTTGACCTCAATGCTGGCTTTGACCACAATAATCTATGCTTTGGCCAGTGGATTCTGGCTGAAGAAGAAGTGGAGTATGGGGGTGGTTGCCTCAGGGAGGATATGCTGGGATCCCTTCATGCGGGGCCTTCACTTAAATCAGCCAATGAAATCCAAGCGAGTGGGTTAAACAGAGGTTGCGCTAGTCCAGAAAAAGGGCATTCAGGGGCATCTCGGTCAGAGAATACTCAGCCACTTCATAGTCAATGTCTTTAAAAAATAGAATCAAGGAAGATGTATCAGTGGCTAGTGTGCAGAAGAGAATGGTCTGTTCTCCTGAAGAAAAAAAGGGATGCATCATGATTCCACTGAAAAGAACTGCAGTAAGGGTAATTGTTTGCAGACTGATGTTTTCTGTAAAATTCCCTGCTCCAGTCCAATACACTAATTCAAACTCTTTAAGTGATTAGGACTTTGTTTTGTAGCATCTTTTTTGACCCCTGAGCTGCTGTGGCTTATTTTAGTCATTGCTTATTGTAAAACAGCCACTGTGTGTAACATAATCTATAGTTTGAGCCAACAAAGACAGGCAGGTTAGAACACCTTCTAATTTAAGAAACTTATTAAGAAACAAAAATTTCAAGTCCTAGTGCAAATATCTATTTACGGGACATTATTCCACAGTGTTTTGACAAATACTCAGAGTAAATCATGTTTTGTCCCTCAAGTCACATGTGTAATGATTTAATACAGAAACCCATGAATTGTATTTTATAAATATAATAAAGTTTGAGGCCAGCTCGCTTCACAGGGTGTGTCATGTTCGATGAGGAAAAGAACAGGAAGAAGAAACTTCATTAGAAATATTAAATTAAACAGTGAAATGTAACCTTTTTGTTGCTATGACCTTGACTAAACACACAAGCAGATGCAACAGTTTTGTTCTGTCTGCAGCTTTAACAGCTCATCTGTCAGAAGCAGCTCTACATTCTGTCAGTTTGGCAAGTCTTGTGGGATCATAGGGTAAACAAGTTGCATTCAGTTTTGAAAACCTTCAGTTTATCTTGTGATTGCTCTGAATCTTTTTTTAACTAGGTTTTATCTACCATGAAGACTTTCTGTTCAATTATTTTTATGCATAGACTCCAGATCTATCTCCTCTGCAGAGCTGCTTTTGGACCACCTTATGTACGTGATAGTGCGTATCCGGTGTTGCTGCCCTCTTTGACTAAATCAAGTTACATTCTCTGTTTTTTGCTTTTTACCAAAACTATGACTGCCTTAATGAATATATCTGTCTTTTTAATAGCTGAGGTATTCCATATCTCTGATTTTACAAGTACCCCCATCACATCTTTTGCTTTAAATGTTGAATGCAAGGCAACGTCATTAAGAGAAACACACACAGTTTATGTAGAACATGACAACAGTGTAGCACGTCACAAGAATGCTTTTCTTTATGACGCATATTATAAAAAGCTTACTCATAAATTAATGGTTATTAATTCAATCGCAAAAATAGATTCGGAAATTCAAATTCTTGAAAGCTTCTTACAAATGAAGGACGATCGTTTAGATAAATGTTATGCCAACGTTTTGGAGTGAAGTTTGATACACTGTGGATAAAAAGAAAAAAAGGTTTTGTTTTGCCTCAATGTTTCTTGAACAGATGAGATGTTTGACCACAAAACACTCCATCTCTTGTGAAGAAAGGCACATATGACAGAAGCTTACACTCATACCAGCATGTTTTTTTTTTGTTTTGTTTTTTTTTAAGTCCAAGGATCTGATCATTTTCCATTCTTTGACTTGATCATAAACTCCTCAGTATAGTAGGTCATAAGGATCTAAATGTGAGGTCACTAGCATGACAGCTAAAGTTGTGGCAAACACTGTTAAGATCCCAAAATACCTTCTTATTATTTAATTAAACTTACTTATGTTTTTATTAACCTAATTAAGACAATTATGAGTGCATGAGCTGAACCAGATCATATGGCCAGAATATCAATACTAACGATGGGTTCAAAAATCCCTACATTTCATGAAGAGCACAGAGAGAAATGGATGTTGGCTATGCACAGGACAGCCCGTAGATGGCACAAATAATCCTTGTTATGTCCTGTCATAGTGTGTGTATAGAGATAATGTACAAATACAGTGCCCCTACCCTAGCTTTACCACCCCTGTACCCTCCCCCTCCCTGGTCTGACATACTGTGTGGGTTTGTTTTGAGTAAATCCTCCCGTTTTCAACCTTCACATTCAGAACCGACTGCTGTCTTCTGGGCCTCCTGTCAGCCTTAGAACCTGCAGCGCATTATTTGACAAGGTAACTCCTCCATATTATTTTATACATAATGTATCGCTACATTGGCTTTGAAGCTAAATTAAACTATTTGAACAACAACTACTGATTATGCCATCAGGCTAATGCAGAAAAACAGAGGTGTCATCCCCTGCGTTGGTTATTTCATGACGGCATAATTAAAGCTGTTAGTTTTTGGAGGTGTATTTATGCAACTTCAGAAAGATTATATGAATATATATATTTTTTATCATTATTTTTTTGCCAGGCTATATAAAGTGCAGGGCTGTGTCAGCTGTCAAACTGCATGCATGAGCTTATCCTCCTAATAGTTTCCTCCACAATCACATGTCTGTATCATCACCATTTTAGACAATGACTGCATGTCTCTTTAAAAAAATAAATAAATAAAAAAAAATAAAAGAAATGCTGCAGGCTCTCAGCTCTGCACTGCAGTCTTGGCCCCATCAGAGCCCAGCAAGTCAATGTAGGGCTGGAATTGTCCTCCGGACGGACCGTTTCCCTTTAAACACCAGCACAAAGCTACAGAGCTTCATTAATGCATGACCAGAGTGGAAATAGATGAAGGGTTTTCATTCCTTAAGAGACGGACGATCCAAGTTTTTAGATGATGAAGGAAGGAGGGGCAGTAGTCATAATAAATGGGACTGAGGATTATTAATCAGCTTTGTTAAGAGGTATCAACAGGACGTTTGTGGCTCTGCACTGCACATACTAGCCATGCAACTTTAGAGAGCACAGTAAAATGTATGACCTTTAAAATGAATTCTTATGAAATGGTTCGTGCACACCCGCCGCAACTTACACCTTTACCTCTACCAAAGGAATTGCATTGAATGAACCTTCATTCTTGTCTCTTAAACTTTCACTTGACTTTTTATGCTACTTCTTTTTTTTTTTTGGTACATTTTTCTTTTAATGGCAGTCAATTTTTTTTAACCACACGCTTCTGATCACACATTTGCTGGGATTCACACAGCTTAAATAATAGAAAGAAAAAAAAAACTTTTTGCATGATTCACCAAAGTTTATGCTGGACACATCTCCAACTATGGCCCTATTTGGGGTTCGCTTACTGTTTGCTGGTAACCTACCACAGCAACTATTTAAAGATTCTGCTCAGACTGTTTCCATTCCATTTCCAACATGAGTCCTAGTCATGAGCACTCATTCTGATCTCCTCTGCCCAGGGTGCAAAAACATCGTCGTCGACAGATCCACCCATCGCTCCGCCAGTGTCCGAAGAGGAAGATGAGGAAGAAGAGGAAGAGGAGGAGGAGGAAGAGGAGGAAGAGGACGATGACGAGTTGCCACCAGTCATCGCTCCACGACCCGAACATACCAAATCTGTGAGCTCATCCGTTTCTAAAAAGAGTCCAAATCCCTTTTTCCCCACATCTAATCTTCTTATGCACCCTCCCATGCAGATCTACACACGCTCCGTCATGGATCCACCAAAGCCCCCCAGCCCAGTGAAAGAGGTGGTGACTCCCCCAGAGTCACAGGTGCAGCCAGATAATACCTCCAACACCATGTACCGCCACACTGACCGGCAGAGGAAGAAGTCCAAAATGACAGATGAGGAAATTCTGGAGAAACTCAGTAAGTTACTTAAAATATGTTTATTTTATGCCAGTTTAGTTATTAATCTTTTCCATCTCCACACTTTGATAAAAAAAAACAAAAAACAAAAGTATATTTATTGGAGGTTGTCATTCGTCTATTCCAAGCGATGACCTGGGTTTTGAACTCGTGTCCTGATCTGATCCTGTATCTATTTTCATTTTTTTATGGTGTGTCAGTGCATGTGTCTTTAATAATTCATTATGTTGTGCAAAAGCCAGACTGGCTATTAGTTTCCGGTGGTTGATTTCCATGTGGACCCTGCTTTTAGAAGAATTCTTCAAAATAAAATGATTGGATTTTGACCAAAAAATTGTCTTGTTTTTTTTAAATCAGTTCTATTCTTTATTAAACTACTTTTCTTTGTCTTTGTAATGTCATTTTAACCCAAATCATCTGCACAGAACAGCTTTGTGCACTGACATAAATTTTCCAACAGCAGGCACAATCATTATATGTATGTTTTCTCTCTGACTCAGGAAGTATTGTGAGCGTGGGGGATCCCAAAAAGAAGTACACGCGCTTTGAGAAAATAGGACAAGGGTAAGTCTCTGGGCGATCACAAACAAATGCAGCAATTTGCGGAAAAGACAGTCTTTGCAGGAGATACAGACCGGCAGTTTTGAAACGGCTGAGGCAGGGTTAGGATTGAATGACTGAGGGGAAAATGAAGAAGACAGGAAATGAAACTCAAATCCCAAAAAGGCCAAAAGCCAGATTGGCTCAAACGTCCCTCGCTCTGCAGCTCTCCACTCATCCTATGTCTCGCTTTAAGGCTGTTTTTCAGACTCCGTGGTCACGACACATTTTACACATTTTCCAAACATGCTTTCATCTGCTCTGATATGATCACTCTTTCCATTATCAGAAAGCATCTGTTTTGGACACAACAAACCGCATCTGTCTCTCCGCTCTGTTGCATTGTTAGAAACTACATTTATTATTTAAAGTTTGTGACAGATGCTTTGAAAATGGATTTAAAAACAAAAAAAGGGGGAAAACTTTCTTTTCTAGCTTTGTTACATCCACATGAGCAAGTCAAAAGGTTTACTATGACCAATGATTTGAAACAATTACAATATTTTTTATATTGGGTTTAAGAACCTGTCATATTATGAAGCTAAAAAACTAGACTTCTCATAATATTTAAGGTGTTTTACACTTTGGTGCTGTGTTGATTATCAATAAAGCATTATTCAAATGATTTGAAAAAAAATTTTAATATCAATGTGTAAGTAATGCTTACAGTTATATATAGTTATAGTTCATAACAAGTTAATAACGAAAATCAAACCAAATAAACAGAGATTCTTACAGCCAAACCTAAACACTAGTTTACCACTCTTTTAGACTACTTTCATCAAATGTTATGAAAAAGTTTGAGTAACAAAGCATCTTATTGCAAATTTTTGGGTTAAAAGTTTTTGGGTTAATTAAACTTTGAAAATTAGTGGTTTTCAAAAAGAATAAATACAAAGATTGTTTTCTTTAAATAATTACTTTAATTTAAGCTTGTACTACAAACCCAAACATATTTGTGAAATATTTTCATAAAATTGGATGTCTAAGGTCGTTGGTTGGGCTACAAACCTCAGATGGCTTGAAGTAACAGCAGAAAAAAACATAGATGTGACCTTTAACACTTTACTGCACAAAGGACCTGGATATTTGGTTAAAAAAACTTTAAATTTCTCTGTAATTCGTCAAAATATGTTTTGTTTCAGTTCATAGTTTCTCATCTGTAGATCGAGCCAAAAATTCTTAATGGTACAATATTGATGTTGTTGTGATTTTTGTGTTTTCTCAGAGCGTCTGGGACTGTTTACACCGCCATCGACATAGCAACTGGCCAGGAGGTAACCTAGAGTCACTTTTTTCACATTAACTACTTCTTCGTGATTATGCAGATTTAACGAACCTTCTCCTGTTCTCTCTGCTTTGTCAGGTGGCCATCAAGCAGATGAATCTGCAGCAGCAACCCAAGAAAGAACTGATCATAAATGAGATCTTGGTGATGAGGGAAAACAAAAACTCCAACATTGTGAACTACCTGGACAGGTGGGTTTAAACTCTTTGTTTTAGAGCTAAATGGATTTAAAAACTATTCAGAGACAGTAAATAAAACGATTCTTAAAGCTCTTGTGCAATTTCAGTTTGATCTGGCACATTCAAAATATTTTTTTACCTTTAGGACATGCTTAAAGTCTGGTTAATATTCCAGTAGACTGTTGATGACACAGGTAGAAAACGAGCTAAATCTTGTTTGGGTTTTTGACCAACTAAAAATTGGGATTGAGGGATCCAAACGCAGTGGATCAGTTTGATGCCAACAACAATTTATGTGACAAATTAACCAAAACATTTTTTTCTCTTAAAAAACAAAACAGAACATGGTGGGACAAGGAAGAGCATCAGAGTAAGGCTTATAGAAGCCATGGACTTGAATAATACACAGAAACAGCAGAGATACTTTAACTTAGTGTGACAGTAATTGGAAAAAAGACAAGAACCTGAAAACAAGAATATAACCTAAAACTAAAGCAAGACACTCAGCCACAAAAACACCAATCCTCTCAGTTTGAATGTGATCAGGAGCATAAAGGTTATTTTAAATGACCATAAAGAGGTTTAATTCGATTTTAGACCCCTTAGTTAAAGGAAAAAATGTGTAAGATGGAGGGATCTCTGAATCTCTGCTTCAGATCTTCTTCTGCTTTTTAATGGCAGTTCAAACCAATTTAAAAGTGCAGTGTTGCCACCTACTGGTTCAAAAGAATGTCCACTTTTTATTTGTCAGCTCTGATTTTATTGCATTTCTGCTTTGATCATGACTGTTAAGTTACAAAGGTTGTATTTTAAGCTTTTTCAATTAGTTTTAGCCAAAAGCAGTCAACCAGTCAACCGCTTTCTGGATCCAGATCACAACAAAACTGCAAACAGTGTTTCCTCTCCGTTCTTGAACTCTCTCATCTGTTTCTTAGCTACTTGGTAGGGGATGAGCTGTGGGTAGTGATGGAGTATTTGGCAGGAGGCTCTTTGACAGATGTGGTGACGGAGACCTGCATGGACGAGGGCCAGATTGCTGCAGTCTGCAGAGAGGTAGGAGGCCAAGTTTAGACATCAGCAGAAACACCCACTGCATAACTGTAACTGAGCCACTCACAGAGATGAGGGTTTACAAAAATCATCAGTTTCCTTTGAAACATCTTTTTCTGTCTTTATAGTGTCTCCAAGCGCTAGACTTTTTACATTCCAATCAGGTGATCCACAGAGACATAAAAAGTGACAACATTCTCTTGGGCATGGATGGATCCGTTAAGCTCAGTAAGTCTTTTTCTGTTTAGCTTAAAAGCACGTAGGCATGAATCTGAGTGAGTTCATGTACACCCCTTTCTGTCTGCCTTTCTCTGCAGCCGACTTCGGCTTTTGTGCTCAGATCACCCCAGAGCAGAACAAGCGCAGCACAATGGTAGGAACGCCGTACTGGATGGCGCCAGAGGTGGTGACTCGGAAAGCTTATGGCCCAAAAGTGGATATTTGGTCTCTAGGGATCATGGCCATAGAAATGGTGGAGGGAGAACCGCCTTACCTGAATGAGAATCCACTCAGGGTAAGGCTAAATGCACTCAGAAACAACAACAAAAAACCCCACTTTTTTATGCAAACTCTGTCAAGCCTTTATTTAACAGACACAAAGAGACAAAAGGAAAAATGACTTATTTTTCTTTTGTACCTGTGAAGTGAAGTTTTTCTAATTGCAACCATCAGTTTACTTTTCAATCTTTAAAATGTGTCCCTTAAAGAGAGCGTAATGGAACTTGATGTGAGCACATTTCTCTTCTGGCTTCTTCAGCAATCTTTGCTACGGCAGAACATCCCTCTAGTTGCTTTGTCTCTGTTAAACGCGTTTGAATGAGTTGTGAAACCCAAAAACATAGTTGTAGTTGTGAAACTTTCTTTTTAACAGATCCAGATGTGCTGTTTCCAACCTGTTTTAAAGTTTGCACTGTGCTCATCTTTGTAGGCACTTTACCTGATCGCAACCAACGGAACCCCCGAGCTGCAGAACCCTGAAAGACTGTCGTCGGTCTTCAGAGACTTCCTCAACCGCTGTCTGGAGATGGACGTGGACCGTAGAGGCTCTGCCAAGGATTTGCTTCAGGTAACACTGAAAAAAAATAAAATACTCTGCCAAATCATGCAAATACACCCAATTGGAAATTTGTATGGCATGTGGAGCTATAACAATCAAGCTAGAAAGACTAAAAAACAGTCAAATGTGTCTGACAAATGTTGGAGCGCACCCAGTTAAGTTAATGTGGAGTGCTGAGTTTTGATCCGTCATCTCCTAAACTTGCTTTTATCCCTTTTGGGGGTCATTATGTTGCTGGAGCCTATCCCAGCTACTGTTGAGGGAAGGCAGGGTACATCCTGAACAGGTCACCAGTCTGTCATAGGGCCACACACACTCACACTCTCTCCTAGGGATAATTTAGAATCAGGACTTATCCAATGAAGCATTTGTCATAGCGTACACTAGGAGAACAAGCTAACTCCACACAGAATTGTTATAGCTGGGATTTGAACCTGGGCCTTCCTTCTGTGAGACCAGAGTGCCAACCACTTCACCACCCTGCAGCCTTCCAGTTTTTATACAAAATAAATAAATGTATATTCAACAGGTTGTAACTGAATTGACTCTAGATACTACTTGTACATTAGTCCCACCTGAACCCGTGGAGTTGCCCCTCTCTAAAGCCAGTTCTGCTCGGTTTCTTCCATCCCCTGATTCATTTATTTTTTGTTCACAGCACTCCTTCCTCAAACTGGCGAAGCCTCTCTCCAGCCTGACGCCTCTAATTTTAGCTGCAAAGGAAGCCATCAAGAACAGCAGTCGCTAAGGGGTCGGCTCCCTGTTCGCGCCCGAGGCTGAAGCCCTGCCTGGGATGTGCCGGCTCATAGCTGGAGGAGTTTTGAGAGTAGGGACAGCACAAGGGGGGGGTGTGTGACTTTCAAAGATAGCACAAGGACAGAAAACCTCCCCAGGCCTCAGACGGAGGACTGACATCTGGCCTTGCAGCCTCTAGGTTTGTGCTGCTGAAAAAAATACCTTATATCCTCGTTTTTCTGTCCAGCACTCTGTACATGTAGAGCAGTTCATCACAAGTATGTGTGAGGGAGTGTGTGTTTGTTTGCACTTCTGTTTGTGTTGCATCTTTCTGGAAAGTAGTTGGACAATAAAATTTAAAAAAAACATTAAGAAAAGAGGATCATTCACAGAAAAATCCGGCAGGAGTGAAGCAAATAGAAAGATGCCGGCCTCCGCAGCTTTAGGATTGGTTCCCTTTTCTCTGGTCCCTCCATGGAGCACGATCCGGCTGCTCCTGAACATGCAGCAACCAGCTGACGGGGAACAACGACTCAGAAAACCCAGCGTCTGCCTGCATGACCATGGCTCTGTTGACAAACCTGCAAACCTTCTGCAGACTCTCACATCAAAAGGTGGCATATCTGTGTGTTTTATTGTGCATATATGTGTGCGAATGTGTGCAGGGATGTGAAAAGTCCGGAATCAATTGACATGATCAATCATCCTAAGCTCCCTTCTAGGATCCATTTCAAATCTTTCAGGAGGTGCAGATCTAAGAAATTGATCCTCGTCATCGAGCTGAAATCATGAAATCTCAGGACAATTACCTGCGGTTGTCCCTAAAACAGACTCTGTACAAAAGTATTTGATGTGATTATCACCTATTATATAATTTATAATCCATATTTATATCAGATAAATCATTCAAGATAAAATTATCTACAAATTTGTGGTTTACTTTGTGGAAAGTAAACACGACTGGATGAGAAATTTCAATTTTATTTTATTTTTTTTCATTTTGTGTGATTAGTGAATTTAAAGTAACCGAAGAAAAAAATTCAAAAAGCAATGCATTGATAAGGTGCTGCTAAATAAAGTGAGAACGAACTTGAACCCCCTCCTCGCTAAAGAAAGGTTTTGGATTCATTTACCGCTCCAGCTCCTTGAGCAGATAATATTTCAATGGCCGAGAGTCTCGTCTGAAGACTCTGATGGAAAAGTCAAACTCATCCCGTCATGGCCGTAGATAAATCCTAACCGTTCTCCTGGAGGTGTTCGGATAAGTTGCTGCCTTTTCAGGTGGGAACGCTCAGGCACTGACCACCACCTGTTCCCATCTACCAAACATGCTGTTAACGATGCTGCTCATGCTTTAGTTTTTCGTGTCTTATAGGAGTTTTTTGTCTTAGAGTTTTTACATGAGGAGTAGCTTTTTGGAAAGCTTTTGGAGAGCAGGAGCAGTTTTATCCACTGAGCGAGTGCCATTCCATGATTGTACCATTACCCCGGAAGTTTACGGTTTTCCAACATTCCTTGCATTCCTGGTTTAGAGTCCATTCTGATACGCAGGTTGTCTTTTGTGTCTGTGACAGGTAGCGTTGTCACTCATCCCCCTTGTAGCCTCCCTCTGTGCTTGAGTGTGCGTGCTAGGGGGCTAGCTCAGTCTGCAAGATAAAACGCCTCGCTCAGGCATTCCACCTTAACGCCGAGGTGCAGGGTAGCTGCTTTGGTCACATTGTACCTCTTTTTATAGCAGCTGTGCAAAAGAAAAGGGTGCAACAGATTTCATGCATGTAAAAAATATACACTGTAACTCCAGATAGATTAAGATTGTTAGGCAATGTATGTATGTACTGTATATACAACAGGAAACCCCTCCTTTTTCCAGAACTGTGTAACTTAACTGACAATATTAAGGTTGCTATATAGTATGTAATAAATGTTTTGCACCCTGGAAATAGAAAAGAGAGGGATACACGCCCCCAGCTTCTGCACTTCTGGATCCTCCTCTTCTGTTTGGACTACATTGGACCCCTCTGTCATCGGAACCGAGATCCATCAGGCTGTGCACGGGCCCACACAATCTGATCACACTGCTGTCCTGTGATGCTTTGTACGTGCGCAGCAGGTGTATGTGGCCTGCTGGGAGCTTTCACCGGCCCCCAACCCATGTACAGAAACTTATGAGCACAAAAGGTGAAGTTTGGGACAAGACACACAGCTGACATGGCCCCTTTTTTCTGTGGTTGCTCCTGTACATTCTTCTGTTATGAATGTGTAAACCTGTACACGTGGTGTTAAAATTCTTCTATTAATGTCTATCAAGAGAATGGAACAAAGACAGTTACTTTTTAAATTATTACCTTTATTATTATTATTATTATAACTCTTATTCTTGTCTAGCTTTGTAAAACTGCTGATCCATCAGACATACCTCAGCAGCCACCCCCCATCCCATCCCACCCCACCTTTAAAAAGAGGACAAATGAGCGACGGGGAAGTGAGATTTTGGATAAACTATTTTTAATTGTGTTTGAAGCAATAGACTTTTTGAACTTCGAATTGTGCATGGCTGTGTCTTGAGTGTAAAAAAAAAACAAAACAATAAAAAATAAATAAAAACATGGCATTTGGGGAAATTGCATAATATGAACACAGAAAAACTAGAGCTGTGAAAGAAATTGATTCTTAGAAAAATTTTATGAAAGCTCACATGTGCAAAGTCATCATAGTTTATTGAAAATCCTAAAACAACACAGATTTTTGAACTGGTAGGGTAAACAATTTACATTGCAAATCTAACTTGCATTACAGATGTATTTTTTTCAGTTTAACATGTCACTCTATTGAAATATTAAATAAAGAAAACTGGTTGGTAAAAGCTCCAGGTAAACAAAGAAAGTGACTCAAATAAGAACAAAAACTGTTGTAAAAAAAACATAAACATAAAGCAAAAAAAAAAAAATCTTGTTAAAAATATTGTTCACAATTTCTCTTTCAACATTTTTATGAAAGGTAGGTTCTGATAAGATGCAACAAAAATGACACAGTTTCATTCTACAGGACATATAAGCTCTATTTTGGAATACATTATATGGCTGTCAGTTCAGTTTCAGTAACAACACAAAGAATGATGCTGCCGGGCATCTCGTCTGCCATCTGACCGCCTCTCTTCCTGAGCTGGAGCTTCTGAAAATTCTGAGGGTCCTTTGGTGACGCAGACAACACCACCTGGCCCATGAATTCATCCTTCACCGCATTGCTGTTCCACACCTGAGAAAAACCAATTGACAGTCAGGTTAAAATGAGTCAGAGTGCCTTTTGGCAAAGTAATGACTCCTTTTTTTGTAATATGTAAACTATGAGAGAACTGTGCTTTTTAAATAAAATTTAAAAAATCTGCACAATTTAATATTATTGCTGGCATTAAGACATTAGACTGGGTTTAGCTTTCTGTGGTGATTTCTGCAAAACAACTTAAAAATCAAATTTTAATTATATACCTTTGACACACGCTGCAATATTTTTCACATAAAAAAAAACTTTGCATGCTTTTTAATGATTGAATAATGCTGGGTTCTTAGGTTGATTAAAAATAGAATTTCCTTAGTGATGTACATTGGTCACTAAGGAAAGAGCCTTCTTACCGCCACAGTTATGGGCTTGGTAGGCTTCTTCCTATAGAAAACAGCGCTTGTATCAAACTGTGGATCTAAGGTGTCTTTGTGGACAGTGGACTTCACAGACTTTTCCTCACAGGAAATGATCACATAAGGGTCAGCACCTGCATGTAAAGACAAAAAAAATCAATTTCCGGCTCTGAATAGGGTGTAATTAAAGTTTAACTTTGCAGAATGTCCTCTAACCTCCTGTCTTGTCCTGGTTTTCTAATCCCTGAGCCTTTTCAACAAAGACATGAGTCACGACCTGAGGATACCCAAAAAATGGAGTCCAGCATTTCACTTTAGGTTTGTCTTCAGTTAGTTCACTGTGAAAAATTGAGACAGACATGTTTAATTTGGTATTTTAAAAATGTGGTAAACTGAAGTAAAACCCTGTAAGTTTGGCAAACCACTTTGACACAAAATGATGATGAATTGATAGAAGTTACTTTATCAAGGCCTACATTTTGTGAATAATTCCTTCTGACAATAATTGCAAGTTTGTGCACTTTCCTGTGTCTATATCTAAAAGGTAAAGAAGTGTATTCGTCTCTAAGATGTTATAAAATATTGGATAATTACAAAATCTGCTTCTTTTTTTAACCCTTAAAAGTTTTGTCAAACTTTTTGATTCACTTTGACTCAGCTTCACCCCAAGGTAATCACTGTCATACCGGCAGCCTGAGTCCACATCTGTGAAAATTCGCAGGATGAACTCTCCCGGATGACCGGCATCAAAGGTGGAAGGGATGATGACGTATCGGCCCTGAGGTAGGTTGCATCTCAAGAAAACTGACCGAGCATTGATAAAAATCGAGGTTTCTGTGGGTTTCTGGCTCAGACGCTGGTGCATTCTGTACTTCCTGTTTAATTCCACCTGGAAACAAAGTTTACATTTTACAGGACTGAAACCAATCTTATCTTTTAAACAATTTTTCTGTAGCACATAAAGTAACCTTTCTATTTAAAATGACAAATGATAATACCCATAAAAGGTCATTAAAATAGAAACAAACCACAGAAAACATAAACGTTAAGTAATCTTTGTTAGATGTAATCATACAGAATGTCACCTCTCTGGGAGGGAAGGAGCCTGAACTTGTGCGGAAGTTTGAAAGGTATCGGCCAGATGTAGTCGGGCTCACTCCGCCATAGGCTCTGGAACTTAATCCATTAATAGGGGTTTAACTCTATCATTCTGGACTTTAGTGTGGGTTTATTCATGAGCTCTCACTGCAAATGCCAAGTGTTAGAGTTGACTCCAGTGGACAATAGGGTCATATCCCCTCCCTTTTGGGCGGGGGATAAGATTCTGACTGTGGGTCAGCCTACAGGCCCAAAAGCAGTTCTGAGTTCCCAGCCTTCTTGGTGTCTCTCAGAGGGGTACTGAAAAGTGCCCCAACTGGATACTCCATTGTCCTCCTAGGACAGTTCAATTCCTGCTCACTACAGCTCAATACCTGGTGATGACTTGGATACATTGGCTGGAGAGGAAGTCCGGAAGACTTGGCAGACCTAAACGTACTGTGAAGGTTTGCTGAAAACATCTGGCTAAGCCTCAAGCCTCGGAATACTGTGGGACTGTCTTGGGAATAAGAAGTAGGTGGTAATGGTACTATTTGATTGGCAGACTGTGGTCGTGGTTCCTCTCAAACCTCAGATTCAGGAGCAACAGTGCAGTTTCTGTACTGGAGTGGAAAAGCTGACCAGCTCTATTCTATCTAGTGACCGTATTATGGCGTGGGACCCCCTGAATAACATAATCTACTCCTAAAAAAAAAATCACAATTGCCTTTTCAGAAAGCAGAGCACTCCCCAAACTTTGATTATGAATAAAGTCATATGAATGTTACCTTCAAAACAGTAAAGCCAATGGATAAGTTTTCTCCTTGACCAGTTTTTTTATGGATCCTCTGGTCTTTTTGTTGCAAGGTGATCATCACCTCATCAGTTTCCTTTGTCACATCAAACAGATACTGAAAAAGAGAGTTTAAAAGACAGCTTAAATCTAATTTGCTTGGGTGTTACAAAAAAACCCCATAAGAATGTTTACAGAACCTGCTGTACCTGTGGGTTCTGCATAAATGTGCTGTTGTTTCCGCAGCCACCGCAACGGTTTAAGAGTGGATCGTTATGCCTGGTCCAGCTCCCAAAATGCAAAACCTCGCTCCACGTCTTATGGATGCTGATGATTGAGGTGTTGATAATGCGGCAAACATCTGCATCGGTGAATTGTTTGCACCAGTCTTCAAATGACATCCTGCGGATGAAAGTAAACATTATTTGTCAACGAACCTTCTGAAAGTTTAAATCAACCTCAGAAATGGACTGCAGTGATTTAAAGGTCTTTCTTATTTACCAGAACTCTCCATCATCTTCTACGGTGAGGCCAAGGTTGTTCCTTTCTGTATCACCAATCTTGGACCATTCTTCAGAGCTACAAAACACAAGCAAAGAAGGTGACTGATGTGCTCTAACATGACAACATCCAAAAAAATGACTGATACTAATCATTTCAGCAAAATACATCTTTAAGATGTTCTTAATATTTGCTTTTCACTGTATTTAAGTCAGAAATATTTGTATTTCAGGCATATACAAATATATCACTAATCTACCTTGATTTGAAGCCCAAAGTGCTTTACAGTCACAGTCCAATTCACTCATGCCCACAATTATTCACTCCGTCCTGCTGCCACTGGCACCAGCTTCAGCCACTAGGGGCAATGTGTAGGTCAGTGTCACATGTCAACCCCTAACCCTCAACCATGACCGCCCTGAGAAAATCCCTGCTGTTTTGTGCTTAATTTGCCTTTTATCTTTTTGTTTTAAAAACTTGTCTTTGAATTATTGAAGCAGACTATTTTATTTTGAAAGACACAGGAAACAGGAAGTCAGCATCAGCCTTATTGTTTTGGTTTACAGTAGCAGGTGCTCCTTGTATCTGCTGTCATCTGCATGTGTTCACCCCATTGTTCTGAGTTTTGATTTAGTTAAAAAAGCATAGCATGGATTAGTTTTTTTTTGTAAACATCTTTTTATAAATTGTTTTTTGACAAAATAAATCAATAAATAAAGAACAGATGATGGCTGCCCTCTTATTAAGTGTCACTTAAAGGGCCTATATTATGCAAAATCAACATTTGAGATTTCAAGTGTAATATAATGTTCATTCTTTACTATAAACAACCCCAAATTAATATTTTGATCCATTCACGCATTTCTGAGAATTACTTTAAAACCTGCGCTGAGAACCAGCCCCTCCCAATTCACGAAAACGAGCGGGTCCTCACAATGTGACGTAGACAAGTGAGGAACAGCCCCTTCCATTAAGAGTCTGCACCAGCACTGCACCCAGACTAACACACACACACTATCTCCGCAGACCTAACAGTAAACAGCAAAACACTTTCATTTCATATGAACAGTATGAACATCCATCTTTGCAAAAGTTTGGATGTTGGCCGAATCGTCTCCCTACCCCTACGGCGCCTCGATAAATACTGTAATTGTGGAGACATTTGGAGTTTTAACGGTATCCAAACTTGATTTTTCAAGGGGGAGCTGTTGCTGTATCCCTCCGCCGGTAGGGTGATCCGCATCACAAGCTGCAGAAGAAAACGCATTTCTTCTTGTGGGTGTGCTCTGAAGTGCAGAAGTTTACATTTAAATGTAAGTAGTGACTTGTTTAGTTTTTTTTTTTTTTTTAATGACAGGTTAAAATTATAAAACCCGTATAATTTATTTATGTATTTTCCACGAATGTAGATGATCTGCGAATACTGATGATGTCATAAAGGGGTTAGTAATGTCTGAATTTGAAGACACTATTTTCCATGTCTCTCTGATTAGAGGGCTAAATGTAGGGGCAAGGAGAAGCCGTAGCGTTAGAATAGCAATTCGCACTTATTTTTTTTTCATTCAGCCAGGGCTGCACTTTTCTTTTGGCCGCGTGGACCCAGAGGAAAGCTAAGGATTACGGTTATGGTTAATATACCAAATGGTTCCTGAGTTGTGTCTGCCGATCACTGCGCTCTGAGTGAGTGACAGCTAACGGGACTTTAACATTCATTACGTACGACCAGTAACAACATTTAACCTTGGAGGCACTTAAAATACAAGCAGCAATCTGTATATTGGCCCGGCGTATTATGTGTCTCCAACATGAAGTTCCATCAGTTTTTGAGCTGGTCATACATGCAAATAACATCAGCCTTAGCAAATTTCCTTCAAAGTTTGCTATGCAGGGTGACACAAACATTTACATGCTTTTTTACCTTTTATTTTGCGGTGATTTGCTAGAAAGATGAACAACATCATTTATAGTGACTCTGGGTAGCTCTAAAAGACATCTTGTTAACTCCAAATACTCTGCTATTTCCATGTAAACATAATAACCAGAAATGATTGAGCGATCAAGGGTTGAACGTGGAAGTAGGTCGTGCATAGAGCCGATTCTCAAAGATTAAATGAAAAAAAATAGAAAAATATGGTGAACTTTACATGTATTGTACATGTAAGTCCACAAATATGGAAAGTTGGAGTTGATATTCTTAAAAATGAATCCCAGTCAAGTGTGTACAACTAAAAGAAATGTAATATGTTTGTAAAGTTTAAGGTGTTTGATTTGAAAATTCTTTGAAAAATTACATTTAAGAAATGCAGAACTGTTTGAGCAGGAGAGAGAACCCCCAAAGGTAAGTTGATCATAGACACCTAGACATGCAGGAAAGTGAAACAGAGACATAATGGTTGCAAGACCAAAAACTGAGTTATTACTTAATAGCTGGTTGAAGATATTTAAGATTTTTTTCAATTTTGCTTTTTATTTATGGATTTTTTACATTGGTGCTGTCAGTGTCAAGCACAATGACTGCATTGAAGTTTTTGAATCTCCTTCAACATTCCTCCAGCTCACCTGTCACTCCAGGCTCCATTCCACTCCTTTTTTCCCCAGGGGTTTCTCATTCGGATCATTGGTATAGTTTCATTTTTGAAGAATGCCATCAGCCCATGACCTAAACGCACTCTGTTCACTGCCGTCACAGAGTATGCATGGCCCTTCACCAGGCCGTTTGCCAACTTG
>BSAI01000201.1:12107055-12212761 GCA_036245035.1 Adrianichthys oophorus | reverse complement strand
ATATTATTTTAGCAATGCAAGATAACATTGTAGTCACAGATGAAAAGGTTCTCTTAAGTTTTTTTGGAGCAATTATCTTGAGTAGAAAACAGATATGCTCAACACCTTTCCGTGACAGCACAAAAGTCTATTTTGTTTGTGTACAAAAGAAGAAAAAATATGTATTTTGTGTAGTTCTAACTACAGAAAAAAATGCACTAGAAGCAAAGAAAACTTCTAGAGCAAAAATGGAAGCAAACACTGACAAAAACTTGTGCTTAAAGGTTTTGCTTCATATACAGTGCCTGGCGAAAGTATTTGGCCCCCTTGAGCTTTTCAACCTTTTGCCACATTTCAGGCTTTAAACATAAATATATAAAACTGTATTTTTTTGTGCAGAATTAACAAGTGGGACACAATTATGAAGTGGAACGAAATTTATTGGATATTTCAAACTTTTTTTATAAATAAAAACTAAAGAATTGGGCATGGAAAATTATTCAGCCCCTTTACTTTCAGTACAGCAAACTCTCTCCAGATGTTCATTGAGGATCTCTGAATGATCCAATGCAGACCTAAATGACTAATGATGATAAAAAGAATCTACCTGAGTGTAATCAAGTCTCCATATTAATGCACCTGCTCTGTGATAGTTTCAGAGGTCCGTTTAAAGTGCAGAGAGCATCATGAAGAACAAGGTCCAAGATACTGTTGTGGAGAAGTTTAAAGCTAGATTTGGATACAAAAGATTTTAAACATCTTAAGGAGCACTGTTTAAGCGATAATATTGAAATGGAAGGAGTATCAGACCACTGTAAATCTACACAGACCGGGCTGTCCGTCTAAACTTTCAACTCAAACAAGGAGAAGACTGATCAGACTGATCTTAAAGGCATCCATAAAAAGTGTGGTTTAAAGTTTGCCACCATCCACCTGGGAGACACACCAAACATGTGGAAGAAGGTGCTCTGGTCAGATGAAACCAAAGTCCAACTTTTTGGCAACAACGCAAAACGTTGTTTGAACATAACGTTTGTTCATCACCCTGAACACACCATCCCCACTGTCAAACATGGTGGTGGCAGCATCATGGTTTGAGCCTGCTTTTCTTCAGCAGGAACACGGAAGATGGATAGAGCCAAATACTGGACCATTCTGGAAGAAAACCTGATGGAGTCTGTAAAAGACCTGAGACTGGGATGGACGATCCAAAACAAAATCTACAATGGAATGGTTCAAAAATAAACATATCCAGGTGTTAGAATGGCCAAGTCAAAGTCCAGACCTGAATCCAATCGAGAATCTGTGGAAAGAGCTAAAAACTGCTGTTCACAAACAGCAAAAACACAAGCGACTTACAGCTGTAATCACAGCAAAAGGTGGCGCTACAAAATATTAACTTAAGGGAGCTGAATAATTTTGCATGTCCAATTTTTCAGTTTATTTGTGAAAAGTTTGGGATATCCAATAAATTTCGCACCACTTTGTGATTGTGTCCTACTTGTTAATTCTTCAGACAAAAAAAAAAAAAAAAAAAATAGTTTTATATCTTTATGTTTAAAACCTGAAATGTTGGAAAAGGTTGAAAAGTTCAATGGGGCCGAATACTTTCGCAAGTCACTGTACCTAAAAAAAAAAATGTTTCAAATATTCTAAATGTTTTCCTTTGACACACAAGCGTCACATGGATACAAAAATATACACTGTTCAAATCGTATGTTTGCATTTATATTTTTTTAGTTTAAAGATGTAAATAGACTTTAAGTTAGGGATTTGCTACTGCACTTATAAAAGCATAATCTGTAACTTGTATTGCATTTACTGTAATATCAGAACGTAAAAATGAATCTTATAGAAGTTTTTGTTAATATTTAGGATTCTAAGTGCAACTGCTTTAAAGCTGAAGGAACTAAACATGAGATCAGACAGGTGAAATACAGCAGTTTTATTTGAAAAGGAAAAAAAAAACAATTTCAGTTAATACATTGAATGAAGCACTGGAACAAGCCACTGTGACATTGCAAAATACCACTAAAAAAAATATGCAAATTCATGAAAAGCAAAACTTGAAGTCATTCAGTTAAAAAGATCAAGAATTGAAAGAACAGGAGGGGAGCATATTTACACCACGACAAAATTTCCCTTGTCTCTACAAAACAAAGAGTAGGAGGCCTCATTCTAGACGTTAAAAAAAGGTATTACAGGCATTTTTAAAAGAACAAGTCTTTGATGTCCAATGCAAGTTTATTTTATCAAAAGACAGTAGTCTTTAAAAAAAAAAAGGCACCACTGAAGGCGATGAATCACACAATCCATCCTACAAGGTGGCAGCCGCTTTACACAAGACAACCAACGTTTTTTTTTTTTTTTTTTTTTGTTTTCTATGCTGTGGAGCTGAATAATTAGCTGCAGAAGAGTCAAGGAAGCAAGAGCACAATTAGTAAGTGAACTTTTACACAACGGACAGTTTGAAGGAAATGGACTGGTAGTGAGATTTCTGTACAAAGTGGTGAGTTAAGTGAGGCAACCCTGTTGCTATTCTGCTGGTATAATAGTGCTCACTGCAGAATAAAGACAGCACCAGAGTTCACAGCACCAGAAAAGTTTGTATTTTCGCAAACCATTAAACAAACAAAAAAAAAACCCAATATAATTCAAAGTGGGCAAAAAGGCGCACACCTGCTCATTCCAGAAACAGACATTTTTGATTACGATAGACGCTGACGATTCATTGTTCCCTCTTTCTGAAAAAAATCCCATCACTGGAATTAAAATGGGCATTTCTGAACAAAAAGAAAAACCGATACATTCAAGAACCTAAATTCATAGCTTTTAATTTGAAGGAGCAGCAAATTTCAGTGAGCTGAAACTATGGCCACACTTTAAAAATGCTGGTGAGTAGACAGTAATGTGTCTGCTGCTGTGATGAAAAATTACTCCCTGCTTTGTGCTTCAGTGTCAACCAGTAAAGACTTTCTTAGCTACAAAGAAGAAATTAAACCAAAGAACCCCCCAAACTCAGTAGGTTTCCGTTTGTACTAAAGTGGTCCTCCCTCCAGAGCTCATATGTGAAGATAAAAGAGGAAAAAATACCAACTATGTGAACTAACCCTGATATATTAAACTTTATAAAATTTAAAACCCTCACTGGTTTAGGCAGAAGCCATCTTCATCCCCAGCAGACCTATGCCAAGTCATACAAAAGAGAAGAGACCTCACTGCTGTCATGAGACTGTCTAAAGATGACGCAATAACATCATCTTGACTTTTAAATATGGCATGCTTCATTCTCCTTGTGTGCCCACAGATGTCACACTTTCTCCCTTTTTCCTTAGTCAAAAAACGTACTTTGGCTTTGAGACTTAACTCTCATGTATAAAATCTCACTGCAAGTTGCAAAAAAATGGCAACGAAAGAGAACAAAAGGGAAGTGGGGATAAAAAGACAATGTTTTTTTTTAAGTATAAAAACTGTAATAAAGGTGTATTTTTAAAGGGCCTACTTTTTTCAACTTTGGTTGTTTTTTATGCACTTCTAGGTCCTTCAAAAATGTTTTTAACAAGACAAGTTTCATTCATCAACTATCCATGCACAATAGTTTATGAAGGTTTGATAGCATATGTAACCTATGGTCTATGTAGATGGTCAAAGTAGAGGAAAAGCCAGAAAAGATTTCTTTCGGATTAAGTGTAATTTTCCCAACACACGGACTCACAGGCATCCCTGATTTTGGTCTGACGAGTGTGTGTGTGTTTGCATTCTACTCTTCCTTTTAAGTTTTTTTGGGGGGGCTTTTTCCTCTCTTTGATCAAACCCTCTGGTGTGTTGAGCAAATGCTCTGACATTATGGAAGCACAGCAATGAACACGGAGCAAACATGTTATGATGGCTATACATCGTATTTACAGCAAGTGAGAGAGAATTCAGGTTTAAAAAAAAAAGAAAGACTTTCTCTGACGAGGTCGTCAATACCATTCACACCGTTACAGGGCGGAGGGACAAGTACATAAGGAATATCACAAAAATGTACCAAAAAAAATTACTGCTTGAAATTTGGAATGAAATTCTAAATTTGGTGTGCTTTATGATGAAAAAGTTTTTAAAGAAAGTGGGCACTTACAGTGCCTAAACTGTGACTAAACTCAGTGACATTAGGAAGAAAGAAGTTGTTTATTCTGCAGAAACCTTTCTAGAAATTGAAAATTGATTTTAATGCGATCCAAACAGATTTGGAAGTAGTTTGTGTTTTGGCAGAGCAGTGAATGGTGTCTAAGGCCTTTATAAAAAAAACAAAAACAAGAAAAAAAGTGGTTCTCCTCAATGGTGGCACTGTGAGGGAAGGTTGAAAGCAATGAAGGGAAAAAAAAAAATCTGTATTTTAGGCCAAACGTGCTGCTGCAGAAGGAGAGTCTACATGGATTCACCGAGGGAATCGTCATCCTCCAGAGATAAGGGCAAGTAGAGATCCTGAAAAGAGACAACAGTGATCTGAGCATCAGGACCTTGTTCAGAAATAACCAAGTTTAAGGAGAAACAGTACCTTCTGTTTGTTGTTCAGGCCTGGACTAGTTGGGGTGGATGTGGGGGAGTTCTTGGACATTGGGGTGGAGATCTGGCTGCTGGAGCCGGTCCCATTGGCTGAGAGTGACAATAAAGGAGAGGACAGATGAAGGAGTAAAAGATGAAGTCAGCTGTGTATCTTAAACAATGCACAAGACGATTCAACCCTTTTAGAGGAGTCAGTTCGTCATTGTGGCCTCACTTGGCAACAAATAAAGCCAGACTGGAGCTCCAGCTCTACTGAACCGATGAGTTCTGTTTGTCAGTCCACACTTTGTTCACAGACTCAGTGTTGCGTCTCGTTGCTAGGATTTTCTCAGCGTGGGACATTGTGCTTGTATTTTGGAGCAGTGTGAGGTGATGTCGCCGTGTGTTAAAACACTTTAAAAGGCTTTTTGTTCATGAAGATGAAAGGAAGCCTGGAGACTCTAAACCAGATGGCCAGTCTCAGTTTATGCCAACAAGCACTGAATACAACAAGAGGAAAACGCCTCACTGTCACTAAAATGTCACAAGGAGAAGAAACTGCTTGATTTTTAGAAACTAGGACTGTTAAAAATAAGCGGCTTTCAAGACTGAACGTAAAGGAAAAAGTGCAGGAGTTTTGATCAGTCATCACATTCTGAGCGGTGAAAGAAAAAAGAACGTTTCCCTCAGCGCACATGAAAATTCCCCTGACTCTTCCATCTTTTCTGACATTTTTTCTTCCAACTGCATGGAATCAAAATGGGAAACAAAACACATGCAAGTCTCAAGCTTAAGAGACTAAAAACGATTTTTTAGTAATTTAGCAGATATTGTGTGTTTTTGTAGCACGAGTAAAGAGATTACATTTTTTTGCAAGTTTCATTTGGTTAAAAATGTAAAACAAACATCTGGTAAATGGTAAATAAAGAAAAAGTCAGGAAATTATATTTGAGTTATTTAAAAACATGTTATCATTAGCAGGTGAGTAAGACGTTTCCTGTGCCGTGACCCCATTATCAGGATCCATGACCCCCCCAGCTTCCAGATACACAAATAGAGCTCAAACAGTTGCCTCCCTGATATTTTAAATTCCCATATGCTGTCAATCATCCCCCATCAAACCTCCAATAACAGGATTCCTCAGTCCTTTAGTAGACATCCATTTTGTTTCTTTACCCTTATTTGTTCCTAAAGTGAATTACAAAGCTACTAACAAGTAGCATCTGTTAAAAGATGTAAAAGCTCTTTAAAGCCAGCAGCAGAATCTCAATGGTCTGCTGCCTCCTGGATATTGTCATGCTCAACTCCCCTGCCTGTCTGACACACAGCTCAGAGCTGTTTCAGTAGCTTTTGTTTACTTATGTTTAATTCATATCGCTTTGTAAAAGGGCCATCAGACTGCATTGCAACTCAGATTACAGAACCACAAAAAAGCTGAATTTTAAATTACTTCGTTCTTATGTGTAAAAGAATTTGTGTCTTAGGAATAAAAAGATCCCGCTTTAGACTGTGTGATAAAATCTTGCTGAAAAGAAATCTGACTTATGTTTTCAAGCAAATATTTGTGGGAACAACAAAATTCACCGGACATTAAATACCCACTCCAGCCATCTATTGTAAAAGCGATCCCAGTGGTTTTTTAATTATCATTATGCGGTTTTTATCCAAAAATCAATATGTTTTTTTAGGAAATGGTTTCTGCAGAGTGGCAGTAGCCCAATAGAAATTCACCTGAGTTGTGGGCAGGACCGTTGGTGCGGAGTAAGTCTGTCCCCATTTCCCATCATCCCTTTGTTTAGCACCATCTCCCACTAGCTTACACCTCCTCACAACCACAAGCTAACATTACAGCTGCAACAAAATCGATGAGCAATATTGGAGCTATCCAGCCATACAGTTTTTAAGCTAGACTTCAGCTGGGATGAGAAAACGACGACATCCATGGATCAATTTGTCTACAAGTGGATGCATCCGAATGGAGTGGAGCAGGGAGCATGTGGTCTGCTGATTGTAGATTCTACATCACAGCTACATGCTTTTCAAATAGCTTTTTTTGTCTGCTCCTGAGTCACAGAAACTTGAATAAAGAAAAAAATGAGCTGAGTTTCTCTACATTTGTCCTCCATCATGAGAAAAATGCCCCAAGAACATATTGAAAACCATATCTTTCATTGAAGTGGGTCTTTAACCAAGTCGGTCATCTCTTTTCATACATTATTGAATAGGAATAATCCCACAGTCCTAACCATCCCCCTTAGACAAAGGTCAAAGGTGAGCTCCATCCCTCTACTTTCATATCTGCTGTTCTATTCACTTTGTATTGTGCCCCATTGTTATCCTCATCCTTTGATTTTTTTTCTTTTATTAATAAGGCGTGCTCATTGTCAGCAGTCAGTGAAACCGTGCTCAGGAGAATAGACTCACTGGATTCAGTGGGTGACTTGCTGCGTTTGATGTGACCAGGACTCTTCACTGAACCACGTGGGGTTTTGGGTCCCTTCATCACCCGGCATTCTGTCAAAACAATGTCATAAAAAGATCTTTATTCTCTAAATGGAAAAACAAGCTTCAAACGCTTCCATCTTTTATTGAAAATGTATCCATCAGTCAGCTGGCAAAGCAAAACTTCATATGCATGTATATTTTGTGCTATGTAAAACCATTATATTCAGGGGCGTTATTTTCATATTAGTAGACATGCTCCAGACACTGCTGCATCCCTCCAAAAGCTTCCTCTGCGTTTGTACTGTCAGGCAGTTTCCCTCCCCCTCCCTCCTCTTCCTCTTTGGATGCTAATTATACTGTCTGTCCTCCCTCCATCGCCTGGGATCTCATCACATTCATCTTCTTCCTCTTAACCTTCACAGACACCACCACATACAACCGCGCATTTCTTTGCCATTGTTTGTGAGGTGTGCCACCATCACTCCTGCAGACTGGCGGCCTCTCTGATCGGCTCTGTAGTCTCAAAATAGTCTGGACTCTCAGATTCTCGCGTCTGTTGCAGAAACCATGGCTGCAACGAGAAGCCATGTGCTTTGTCTCAGACTGATCAAATTTGAAGCAACATTTGCGTAATTTACAGCTAAAAAAGATGATGTTCTTTTTTACAAAAAGATATATTTTGCATTAAGAGATCCTGTCCCCCCCAGAGAACTTAGATTTATCTTGGCTGAAAAGTATACAGAACACAGTTGAAATAAAATGCCATTATGATGCACTGCTTTGCCGAGGCCAACTCGGATGTTAGGATGCACCATTTAAAGTGGCATTGGCCCGGAGGTCATTACAGACTACATCAAATAATTTAGCTCGAGTCCACCGAGGATACATGCAGAACGGAAAGGACGAATCATTAAAAGGTAAAAAAAGGCAGTGCATCTCTACGGCAAAGACAATAGCTGGAAACAGCCCCAATTCTGTGATGTGTTCAAATTTAAGGATCTGGAAAAAGATGCTGCAGAGGAGAAGAAGAGGTCTTCAGGTGGAAGTAGGTTGTTAAAAATAGGCTTTTCAGGTCTGCTGAGAGCACAGATTCAGGGAGAGGATTGGTTTCACTGTTTCTTTCCTCGACTTGTCAGCAGTATCAGCTGCAGCAGATCAGCTGGCCTAAACCTGTCAGATGGATTAAAGCTCCTTTTTTCCTGCTTTCTTCCATCCCCACTGCTGGCTGCTGATAACACTCCTTTCACAATATTCATCTCACACCGTTTGTCAGGCTCCTTCCCAAGTGGCTCTTTTTTGTTCCGACTCTCCTCTGAATATTAATATCTAGTTTGCCTGACAATTTTGTTTTAATTCTGAGACTAGGACAGGTCTGCGTTTGCCATTTAAAGTTATTATCAGAGTGCTGCATTGATATGTGTTTAATTCATACAGACATTAAAAGTTAGTCACACAAAGATTTTTTTGGAGGGAGGAATTGGTTCTGCATTACCATTGTCATCCAGAGAAAAGTCATCCTGTGCATAGCGGAACTTTTCTGGTCCACATGCAATGAAGACATCGTCGTCCCCGAAGAAATCCTGAAGGCAGGTAACCTGAGAAAATAGAACATTCAACACCTGAGGATCTGGGTACGACACATGATGGTAGAAGAACTTCTCTAAAAGTAGTGCCAACATAGGAAACCTCTCAAACTTTCGTGAATGCAGAGACACTTCCAGATTCAAACATGGCAACCCTTCACAAACGCTCATCCTGGTCAAATTTTAATCACAGTGATACAAAAGAACATCTTATTCTGATTAAATATAATATGAATATTATTAAACTATTAGGTTACAGATTTAGGAACAAATCTGTAAAATTCCCAAAGTTTTTGGTAATAGCAATCATTAAACGGTCTCTTACATCCCCACCTCCCAGTCACAACAGTAGCAGTGAAATTGAACAATTTTCTACAAAAGGGAAAAGGAAAAAAGGGATTCCAGCCTATAAAATCATTTTGTCAGAACAGAATCCATATTACCTTTATAGTCCATTAAAAATAAAGAGTTCTGGAATTTCATTTAAGGAACTCTCTGTTGCTGAAAGGAGTTGTAACATTGTAGCATCAAGTACAAGAGGTTTACATCCAGAATAATTCAGACATAAATTGTCCTATCATGTCTTCTATCTGGGGAAGGATTTGGAGAGATATATATAGCAGGATATTCAGATAGAAATCTAAATGCTTAAAATTTTTTAGAAGCAACAATTCTTGTGTTTTACACAGACTTTACCTTTGGAAACTAAAATCAAGTCCTATTAGTGTTAAATGGTCATTATTGATTTGTTTCCATTACTACATTCTATTGGCGATAATTTTAAACAAGATCTTTTTGGATGATTTAAGATTACAGAAAAAGACAAATAAATGAAATTAAATGTAGTTTATCTTGTATAAATAAGCTTGAAATGTGCTAATTTGTGTATTTTTATGTTATAACCTTTTCACAACTTTAGAGATCTAGAAAAAAATTAAAGACATTTTAAATCAGATTCTTTTTATTTTAAATGCCATTTAACAGCATTTCCTAATATCACGGAAAACTGGGAACTCATTAAGATTTAAAAAAATCTTGTTTGGATCTGAAAATGTTTAGGGTCTAAATTTTTGACCACTGAAGCTTTAGGCTGAGGCTTTTATGGTTATACTTTTTCACAGATTAAATACCTTTAGGCCCACTGGCTTTATGCAACAAAACTCAGACAAAAGAACAACAAAGAAAACCAAAGAGATGATAATATCACATGTTTACAGTACAGCTTAAATGGTTTGACTTCCTCCCCTCAGTCTTTTCACTCTATAGCAGCTGTTGAAACAATAAAGTCTACTTAGCGGACAGATGTCTTGGGCCCACAGCTTCTCCTGAACACTCCATTATGAAGCACAGACACGCCTATTAAAGCCATTCAGCTAAAAGCTTTCTCCTGCAGATGAGATTTGTTATGTCTTTCAATGGGATTTACAGCTTTCCCTTTCAAAACAGGTTCAACTTTATTAATTTTAGTCATTTACAGATCCACTGTACTTCTGGAATTGAGCCACTGCTGTTCAGTCCTAGCTTCATCTGCATTTGGAAGAACTCTCCAATAATCAAGATGCATCCTTTGTGATGCACATCCAAACTATGAGCTGCAGATAATTTGAGAACACCCCACCCAGCAGCTGCCATGCTGCTTCTGGATCCTGCTAGACAAGCTAAAACCGTGTGTGGTGGTGACTTGCTGGCGTGGCATCCAACAGCTGTACCCCAGAGACACTTTACCTCAGAACTCCCCGGATACAGGCCTGCCAGATCTCTGCTGACCTAAAGAGATGTTGCTTCAACTCCTGGGATGAAAATCTAATCGTTTCACATTGTTTTTACATCCAGAGAAGCTGCTGAACTTCATAAAAACAAACAAAGAAAAAAAATCTAGACTTTAGGTGACCGCATAATATCTGAATTATTCAAAGTTATTGCAGCTACTCTCTGCTCCATTAAACACTTACCACATATTTTATTACTGCAATGGATGATGGGTCAAATAAACAGACTAGTTTTCGTTTAAATGATTCTATAAATTAACTTGCAAACAAAGTCAAGAGTTCAGTTCAGGCATCTCTTCTTTAAAATGGCTTCATTATGGAGGTACGCCCGGCCTTCTCTACAGAAAACAAAGGAAAAGATTAGATAAGGAGTATTACATTTTTTAAATTAAGGCTGCACAAATAAAGTATGACAATATGTGAAAGAAGACATTTTTGATCCAACAAAAACGTTTTTGTTTAGAAGCAGGAAGCACCTTTTCAGATGACACAGCTGGCTTGTATTGACTTCTGCTCATTTTTTCAGAAGCCTGCTCACAGCTGAAATGAATGCACCATTGAGGATTTTCAAAGGGAGATTTCATAACTGTTGTTTTGCCTCTGCAAACTCACTACTGACCTAAAATGTTTTGCACTTCAATGGGTGAAACTCTAACAACCCACATGCTGTGTTTTCTTCACGTCAAGGCCATAAGGAGGTGCAGGCCTGATAACCAAGCATGTTGCAGGAGAAAATGTCTCTTAGAGAAATTCTAGAGTAAACACAAAGGAAAACCAGTATACCTTAACCCCAAATCCCACAGCTTTCCACAGTTTAAATAAGCAGTTCTTTTACCAAGCTAGACGTTTCCTCACTGATTCAAGCACTGTTTTGCAATGAAATCTGGATGATAAAAGTCCATTTCAGTGAATTGCCTTTCAAAAACTGTACTGCTTTCATCCCTGTGACCTCTGCCGCAACACCGCTTTTACATTTCCATGAGGGTGCAGTAGATGCATTTGGGGAACAGATGAGCCCCTTTGAGTGATATCTGGAGAGTCATGAGCAGCAGCTGGTGTCTGGTGCTGGTTCAGCCCCCACCTCTCCTCGCCACGGAAGCAAGCTTCCCATTTGGCCGACTGATGTGGTCTTAGCTTTTATTAAATTTTGCTTCATCTTCCCTCCAGGTCATGCTCAGTTGTTGACATGATGTTCATGCAGGAAATCAGAGCTGTTTGCAGACTCATGCATTGATAGCGGTGGGGGCCGCCATGAAGAGATTCTTGTCTGCATAAAAAGCTTACCATAGGACCACGCCCCTCTATGAGCTAGATCTGCTTCCACTACTGTGTAGGCTCACATGTGAGATGTGGAGGCTGTGAGCTCCTTACAAAAAAATAGGCAGCAGAGCAGGTAAAACTCAATGCAAAGAGCCCACTCAGCGCATTACAGACAGTCATGAATTGAATCCGTTGCAGTAAGCTTATTGCCATGACAACCGCTTCTTTGGCAAAGGAGACTGCAAGAGCTCTGATAACCAGGATTATTTTCCTCTAAAATACATTTTTAAACAAAAAAAAAAAAAAAAAAAAAAAAAAGAAAACGATCACTTTTTAACAGAACATTTCTGTTGAGGTTGTCAGAAGAAAACATTTCCGTTCTCTTAATGACAAACAGACTGACCTTGCTCCTGAAGCATCACTTTCTTCCCTGACTTGAAACCTTTAAAAAGTATTCAGGCAAGTCTCACCTTTAAGAGGAAAATGCAAAATCTTAGCATAAATAATTCTAAGATTCATGGGTAAACAGAATATATTAAATCCAAAGCAGAGCTCAAGCTCCCTCCAGTAGTCCAATCAGGGAGTATAAAATGGCTTCCAGCAATTAAGTGGTCTTTAGAAGCAAGATGAGCAAATGTTCGCTTTTTTTTCCTTTTTAAATAGACTTGGCGGGTAATTACCCCCATCAGTGAAAATAAAACGATCCCCTGTTTTGCTGTAAGAATGGAATCCCTGAACCCCACTATTCCCTAATCAAACTGAAAGGAAATCAGCCTTTGAGAGGAGAATGGGTGTGATTTAATCCACAACAGAGGCAGGGAGAGTCGAGCAGCCATTTTACAGAAATGTAATAAACTATACAATATCTTTATTTTTTGTTGCAAAGTACACATGCAGGTTTGATTTACTGTCTTGTCTCAGTGAAGAAATGCCTGCAGATAAAACAGAAGACTTCACAGGCTTGCATAAATACTGAAATCTCCCACCCACTTCAGGATGTGGTATCTGACAGACCGGTCCACACCAGCTGGGCTCTCTTTGTGCCTGAGATGTGGTCTCCTAGCAACCAGTAACCAGCAGCTATCACAGCGGAATGGGGAAAGAGGACCGGAGCAGAGTCTGGGAGGGATGAAGCACTGAATCTAGAATACTACCTCAGACCTCCACCTCACAGAGCGGTTCAGCAAAAAGAGGCCAGAAAAATGTGGAGTGTCCCACATTCTTTGGACACTGACACAAAGAATTACCATGATAAACTACTGATTATACAATAACATTGAAATGACAAATGAATTAATTTCCTGTGAGTAAATTTCTTTGTGGAATAGCTCATCAAAAATGTATGACAAAGAAATTAGCACAAAGTGACATAAGGGGATTACAGTCCAGCAAGGGTTTTTTTAAAAAGCCATTTTAAGACCTGGACTGGCAGACTGTACCCCTGAGAGAGCATTAAAATCTAATCCCCCACGTCCCCGTCTATCAATGCAAAGCACCTCCCCTCAGACATATGAATCTGGACTGGATACAGACGCCAAGAGCAGGACAACATGGAAACACCTAGAATACAAGTCTACCCCCAATGGAGAATACACCAACATTTAACCATATCAAAGAGGAACAGATGTCCACACCCTCACATGCTTTTACAGCAAAAGCTGACCCCCACCACTTTTAATTTGTACTGAATCACAGCAGTCTGAAGAGTTTTTGAAGCATGCTGGGAAGCACAAGGCAGAGAGAGAACGGGGAAAAAAGTGCGACAAGGATCTGCATTTACATGCAATCTACACTACATTTGGCGAGGCTTTATTTTAGGGTCAACAAGGTCACTTATGAAACTACCAACTGAGAATGCAGTGCTACTACCGGAATGCATACTTTGTTACAACTACAGCAAAGTGAACAATGACTAAGCATCATGTGCTTTTAGCCTTGCTTGCTTGCTGAAAACCAAAGCTGTAGCAGTAAAAAAATAATTGAAAGCAGTTATTTTCTACATGCCGTTTGTGAATTCCAACATTAGTGTCGTGTTAAAATGCTTCCATTTAGCTTTGCATAATTTCATTGGTCCTAAAGCAACAGCTGTTGCCTTACGTCAACTTTTCAAATTTATTTTTAAAGGGTCTAGATCACGCAAAATTAACTGAGATTTTAAGTGTATTATATTGTTTATTCCCCACAAAAAACAACCTTGTGGCTGCACAGTGGCGCAATGGTTAGAGCTCTTGTCTCACAGCAAGAAGTCCCAACTGGGGGAGTTCAAACAGTATCACCAAATGGGGGACCTTTCTGTGAAGAGTTTGCATGTTCTCTCCGTGCGTGCGTGGGTTTTCTCCGAGTACTCCGGCTTCCTCCCACCGGCAAACCAAGGGCGGCTCTAGACAGACTTCGCGAAATTCCCACAAGGAGCAAAGGCGGTGCCTCCAAGATCGAGTCATCTTGATTATAGGTAGGAGAGCTCACAAAAATAACATTTTATAGAATATGTTCTTTTGTGTGCCAAAGATAATACATTATCATATTTATGAAAATAGTAAGGCTTAAGAACAGCATGACATAGGCCCTTTAAATTTGAACTTTGAGGCTGCTGTGGTTAACAAAACTTACAAAAAAGATTTTTTTAAAATTGCCAACACAGCAGCCAGTCTTGCTAACCAATTGGTTTCAACATGAATAAGCTCTTGAGAGCAGCAAACTGTAAAAACCGCTGTTTCTGCTCATCTTCAAGATGATCAATTCATCAAAAAGCAATAATCTGCAGCAAATGATTACAATGTATCCTCTTGTAGCTTGTTAAAGCAGAAGGAGGGCACAAACTATTGGCCAAAAAGCTCTTTGCCCTAATGTTTTGTTACATAAAAAACATCTAGTTTAATAGTTCCATTATACCAAGATTCACAACAACGAGATTATTGTTTTAAATTTGTTTATACTCAACTGCATACAAGAACTAACGATGCAACAGTCTGTGGTTCAGGAAGAATTAAGAAGCATCTACACTTACTGGCCTGACACACATGTCCAACTGCTGGTCAACACAAATTTCTCAATCAACATGGCAGCAATTCGATGCATTTAGGTTTGTAGACATGGTCAAGACTGTCTGCTGCAGTTCCAACCAAGCATCAGAATGGGGAAGCAAGGTAATTGAAGTAACTTTAAAAGTGGCGTGGTTGTTTGTGTCAGACGGGCTGGTCTGCATATTTCAGAAACTGTTGATCTACTGGGATTTTCACCCACAACCATCTCTGGGGTTTACATAGAATGGTGCAAAAAAAAAAAAAAAAAAAAAAAAAAAGAGAGAGAGAGACCACGTCCAGTGAGAAGCAGTTCTGTTGGCGGAATGCCTTGTTGAGCATAGAGGTCAAATGAGAATGACCAGATTGGTTCCAGTTGATAGAAAGCCAACACTAAGAAAAGCATCTCTGAACGCACAACACATCCAGCCTTGAGGCAGATGGGCTACAGTAGCAGAAGAACATATCGGGCGCCACTCCTGTCAGCTAAGAAACAGAAAACTGAGGCTACAATTCACAAAGGATCACCAAAATTGAACAAAAAAAATTGGAAAAATGTCACCTGGAATGATGACTCTCCATTTCTGCTGGCATGTTCAGACGGTAGGGTCAGGATTTGGCGTCAACAACCTAAAAGCGTGGATTCAACCTGCCTTGTATCAACGGTTTAGAATGGTGGTGGTGGTGTAATGATGTGGGGGATACTTTGACACACTTTGAACCCCTTAGTACCAATTGAACATGGTTACAACACCACCCTGAGTGTTGTTTCTGACCATGTCCATCCCTTTATGACCACAGAGTACAATCTTCTGATGGCTACTTCCAGCAGGATAACAAGTCATGTCATAAAGCTGGAATCATCTCAGGCTGGTTTCTTAAACATGAAAATGAGTTCACTGGACTCAAACAGTCTGGAATAGATAACCTGGTCTAAAACAATTGGGTATAAAGCTTTTCATATTTAAACTTAACTTGTTTTTTTGAAGTTAAACACTCAAAGTGTTCAACTTTACATTTAGGTCCAACCCTGCAGATAAATATCTATACAGTGTCTTGAATTTTTACCAGTAAAATTATTCTTCAGAACAAAAGCAGCCGAAGTTGTCATTGACGTCCAAAACCACAAGACAGACTCCTGTTGCAGTCTCAAAGGCGACAATGAAGTTTTCAATAACAAAAGTGTCTCTAAACAGCGTTCTTATTGACCTACCACATCACTGTTGACTGAGGTTAACGGCAAACACTGGATCCTTTTTCTCCCTTTGCGTTTACAGGTACAGTTTTCCATTTATTCTAATACTTCTCTGTGCATTGTCCAGTGAACATTAATGAATTGTCCACAATCTCAACATTTTTCCTTTGAAGCTGCTTTGTTTGCATCCCATTTAAAACCAGCTTTATCCCCATCTCCTGATAACAAAAAGCCTTTTGAAAATAACCAAGCCACTTCACACATCTTTCACCATGATTTGACAGACGTGACTTACCTCTTTACCATCCAGTGTGTAGATCCTCTTGACCACGCCGCTTTCGAGCTTGATGGCCTCTGTGATGTCTGTGAGCACCTGCTCGAAGGAGTGCGCCGTCTTCTTGTTGAGCAGGACGCGGACGGCTTTGCGCGGCTTGACGCCGCTGCGCATCACCGTGACCAGCTTGGGCCGAACAAACTCCTTGTTTTCTCTGGGCTCGCTGGCAGCCTTGGCTGCTAAAGACTGCATGTTCTTCTGGCTTGCTGAGGCCTTCACATTCACAGACCAGTTGGGGTTGACATTCTTGGTGTAATCGACTTTCTTGTAGAAGTTCTCTGAAGCACAAACATAGCTCTCCCCTGTGGTAAACATAATGGGTTAGTGTTGTAACTCAGCCATTTGACACCAGAATCACTTAGCAACTTTTGACCTTTAGATACCAATGCACCCAGAGGGGAAATTGTGTCTTTAGTTCTGCGCCCTTTTATTCTTTAAACAAAATCTATTTAGCCTACAATTACTTTTAATTTAGCAAGTGTTGGACTTGTATTCAGTAAAAGGCTCATAATCCCAAGTGTTTCAAGAAACATCAGAGAGGAGATATAGATTCCACAAAGCCGGGACAGTTATTACCTGTGGACCATCAGGCTGCTAAATGAAGCATTCCAAACACCATGACTTTTTTTTTTTTTTAAACACGTTTTGCACTGCTTTTACATTAATCTTATATTTTTGCTATTCCAGATGCACGCTGACATGATGGCGGCCTTTAATTTTCTCATGTTCCTTGTATGATGACTACAAAGCATTTTATTCAATTTAAACAAAAGCAACCAAAGCTAAAACTTCTGTGCTATTTTGATCCTTTGTGCAAAACGTTCAGTCTCTCAATAGTAGATAGCACAAGATGAGGTATCCAATACATTTGTACTGTACAAAAATCTAATGCTAATCCAACTTGTTGGCATGATGCAATTTCACACAAACATTGTAGCAAGATTGTACTGCAAGTGTATTTCAGCACCAAAGTAAATCAGAAATGCAGACTTCACAAATAATATCAAACTTCTTATAATCTATGTTTGCTTTGCCTTCAACTCTAAATGACGCATTTGTAATGCAAATACTGATCTTTAATTTAACTTATTTTTTTCTTTAAAAAGCATTTGAGGAAACAGAGATATGATAGTGAGTTTTCAGTACAAAATCCTCCATATAAAGTGGTTGAAAACACACTTTGACCAGCCATCTCTGAAATGTTCTCACCTTCTTCCAGTTCATCCAGGGTAGAGATCTTGCGGGATCCATCGATAGTAAAGATGAACCGCACGCCTTGCGGTAAATTGATGTGGTCAGAGAGTGAGCGCGTGAGGTCGGCAAGGAGAGAGTCAAAGGTGCGAAACCGGTCACTGGCAATAGCATACACGATGCCCTTAAAGTAGCGGTCTCCGTTGCGGTAGAAGCGCACCTTTTTGGCCTTCTTCTCATTGGTGAGAGCCTGCAGAGTGCGTGTGCGGTAAAAGCTGCAGTGGGCGCTGTGGGTTGGACTGGGCAGACCATTCATACGGCCACCTCGAGGTGTACGAGAGGTCTTGTCCCTCTCATCAAAATGGCCAAAGTCCAACTCCATGATGACAGACAGCTGTGATGGTTGAAACAGATGTGAGGCGGTGAGGACCAGCGCCAGAGAGTCTGCAAGAAGAATGAAATATGCAACAAAAATATGATTCGTTTGTTACCGCTTTACACTGAATTCCTTTTCGTTACGCTCAGAAACTGGTTCAAATCAGAGTGACCTCAAATAACCAAACCAGCCAACTAAATCTAATGAAGAGGAAAACACAAATGGTTCTTCTTTAAAACCTTTTTCCCCATTACTTTAAATAGCTGGAATTTACAGATATTTATTTACTGTGTTGCCCAAATTTTTAAAAATACTTTCATAGTCACCTTTAAAAATCTAAAACGTATTTCTTCTTTTGGCATTAGGGTTGCAAGAGCTGCGTCCCAGTAAGAGCCCATGCTGATTGCATGGGTGCAGAGGTAAAAATTAAAGAAAGGTCGCCAAAAAAAAAAAGACCTGCAGATTCTTCAGGGTCAAGATTTCCAGCTTTCAGCCAGTTTTAAAAACAATGTGGAACTCCACCAGAGATGTTGAGTTGGAAGTTAAGAAACAAGGCTTGGAATTTATAACAACTTATAGTTATCTCATTACTGCTGTTCAGATAAGTATAAATTAGTCATTTTCTGTCAGATGCAATAAAATAAAGTCATAAGTCCCAAACAAGGAAACGATCCCACATAAAAAAAAAAAAACCTCCACTGGAGAAAATATTATGGTTAGCTCATTCTACCACTAGTAGAAGTCCAACACAACAGAAAATGCACCTTGAAAAGATAGTCATTAAATGCTCGGAAATGCACAAAAAGGATTTAAAGTCACAAAGTCCTATTCAAGCTCCGGCCATATGAGGATTATGTGAAACATTTAAATCATCCTTTCTCCTACTGTAGTCTCCTGCAAGAACCTGTGGGATTTAAAAATAATAATACATGCTGCATTGGAAAGCAAGAAATGGATTTAAAAATTTTGGATGAGCTCTGGGACTTTCATTCAATTGTAGTCATTGTCTAGACTAGCATAAAAAATGTCAAACAAGTCCTTGATTTAATTCACAGGTGAACAAATTTCTCCTTAAATCTGATGCTTCACGATCATGCATCACGATCCTCTTCAGATAAATCCAGCTACTTTTGGGAGCAAACAGTTCAAAGTGTTAAAAGTATTAGAATCCCGAAGATTGAACATTTTGTAAAACCTCGATATTCTTGACCAAAACGAGCTCACTTGTTCAGGTCCATAAAGTCTTAAGTGGAATGTTTATGTAGTAAAGTTTCAGTCCATTCAAGTTTGTGAAGATTTGAATTTAAAATGTTGCTTCTTTCCTCCCGTCACATTATGCAAATGATGCACCTGTCCTGTCAACAGACAATAAGCTACCTGTGAAGTCAGCTGACCTACATTGGGAGGGCAGTTTTTGAACTGTAAAAAACTTTTCAAGTGAAATTCCCACCTGATGACCACAACCAAGAACTGAAACACCACAAACTTGCTGACCCATATCTTTCCGAATGAAACACACCCATCAAAAGCCCCACACCCAGCAGCCACATAAAAGGGGAAGTCATCTGCAGAGATTAAAGCTCCTTTTTAAAGAGACAGACACGACGCGCCACAACAATACGTGAATAAAACATCCACTCGGCGTTTGCTGTGCACTTATCCATAACTTCAGAATCCTTTTTTTTCTTTTTTGAGGATCCTGAATTTTAAAATGATCTTGTGTTTTATTCTGGTAAAAGTTAACCTTTTTTTTCTGCTACTTTTTTATTATAACTGATCTATTTTTGTAATATTGTTAAACTGGTAATGATTTATTTCAAAAGCATACATACTTTTTTTTTCTAAATCAAAGAAAAAACATGACAGAAGGTTTGAAATAAAAACTCTAGGAGACAAAAGTATCTTCAGATAAGTTTTTTTGACCAAAACATGTTAAGGCTATAGTGCAATTTATTGCAATGATGAATCGTGGATATTTGTACAAAACCCAATAGAGGTGTAGAACTATACCATATCGATTAATAAAGAAAATGTCAATTTTTTTTTTTTGTGCCGTTTTTGATCCATAGAACAAAGACCTATAAAAGTGACAATCATCCTTATGCCTTCTGGTTTAACTCCAGAGAAGACAAGGGCCTACATGACGACATAACAGGGACTAATTCAGTCACCTCCCATCCCTGTGGCAGGGCCCTCCAATCATGCATCCCCCCCAGCTGAGCTGCTGACGCGGTATTTTATGACAGGCACATGGTGTGGATGGGACTTGTGTGCTAAAGGGGCTCCTAATCTGACAAAGGCCAGGTTTTAGACCCATCTGCTGCACCAAACTATGACCCAGTCCCCAGTGGAGGATCTGCCAGGGCGGTCCATTGTCTCAGACAGGGTGCCTGCTTTCCCAGTGACATCACCATCACTGCTGCTGCTGGCTCATGTGCATCCTCTTAGTGCAAGATTATCATATTTCACGCAATTAGAAAAAAAAACAATTACCTCATTAGGGAACTGACATTGTAGCCCAATTTATTTTGGCAATCTATCATCACCACATGGAGTAAAAAGGCACACTTTAATTTGCACATTTTTTTTTACCAGAGCTTTCACCACTGCAGTAGTACAGTTTTTGGCTGGTTCGGTTCCAAACCGAGTCACTCACACAAAACCCAGAGACTGCAAACGCACTGGTCACCTTCATCAGAACTGCACCAGCTTTGTCACTGCGGCTCAAAGACTCGCTCAAGTGGAGGTTTGAGGGGTTGTTCCTCTCTTAGAAAGGATGGAGGAGAGCAGCCACATGGCAAAGAGTCCCTACCAAGGAAAACAAGTTTTTGGCTTTTCTTTTTCTGTCTCTTTTTTTTGTTGAATAAAAACGTAGTCTAATCATGCTGCACCTGGTGAAACGCCCATCCTAGCTGAACAATCACATCCTCTAATGAGCTTTACCACTGTCATTTAAAACTACTTCTGTTCACTTTAAGGAAATAACTGCCATTTCGGATGTGAGTTTAAAAGACAACCAAGAAAAGAGGACTCACCTGCGCGGCTGCGTGCGGGATGAAGGCGCGGTGCGGTGCGGTGCAGGGGAGGGGGGGAGCGGATGGGAGCGTGTGCGCGTCGATGCAGCAGGAAGGATAGCGGCACGCCGTCTCTGCGCTCTGCCTTTGTCTGCTTCTCTCTCCGAGAGGCCGCTGCCGGGCTGCGCAGCCACTGGGTCCTAAAGACCCGCGGACACGCCCACCGCAGAGGTGCGGGTCAGCTTCTGGGCTGGGTGGGGCTGACGTCAGCGCCTCCAAAAGGTGGACCTGCAAACCAATTAAAGGAGGAGATTAATTGCTGTGGTGGCTGGAGGATAAAAGTGTTTGTGTTGTGGGACATTTTTCCCCCTTGATTTCTCAGTGAGTTGTCCTTGTCAAGGCTGTGTGTCTTTGATGCTGGTTCTGATGGAGGCCTTTGTTTGGAGCAGATGAAAGCTTGATTACATCAGTGTTTGACTTTCCTTTTATGTTCCTTTAAATCACTTATTCATTGCCACCAGTCCATGTAGAGATTTGCACGCTACAGTGTTCTTTTATAAGACACCAAGACTGCTCAAACATCTTATTGTTTCCTTTAAACAGAACAAATTTTCCACATGCAGCTTCAAATGAAAGTCGGTGTGTTCTGTCTGGAATTCACCTGTTCAAAAAGGAAATTTGTCTGAATAGGCTTCAACTTTCAAGCTTCAATCAATAGATGCTCACTTTCAATTCAGCGGAAGATGCATCTTAAATAAAAAATCTTAAAAATTATCTTTAAAACATTTCCAGCTAATTTTGTCTTAGTTTCTTTTCACCGCTGTAAAACAACAACAAAATAAAAAGAGCTTCCGCAAAATCTTATACTGGAAAATGAAAGGGAACAGAAAGAAGTCCCTTTTACTTTTCTACTTTCCAATAAAAGAGCAACTGAAAGAACAGCAGAAAAAATCCTTTTAAAAAGGTACCTGCAGCTGAATATTTGATGATTGTGTTTTTGTCAATGCAATCCAACAAAACCCATGCTTCAACGTTGGATCTATACATCATCAAGAAAATGATCGGTGATGTGCTACAAACATGAATCTGAAGGCGCATTACCTTTGCCAACTCGAATCTATTTTCTGACACACCTCAGTTTCATCACAAATGTGTTTTTTGTGTTTAAGGGTCACATACTTGAATGTTTTTCTGAGACGCTTTCGAACAATAGACCTTATTCAGTTCTATGATTAAGGTTTATTTAAGTCTTACAGTGATATCATGTGAAATTCACAAATTGAATCAGCATAGATATGTCACATGACCATTTCAAGAGGCTAAAATGTGATGAGACCAAACAAAAAAAGGACTTGAGAAACTCCAAACTGGACCAACAGAAAGGGGTCTTCTAGAACTTATTTTTAAACTTGTAAATGTATTGATTTGTTCAGGCATTACAACATAATTTCAACATCTCTCATTTTGTTAGAAAACACTGTTTAGTGTATATAGTTTTAAAGAAATGTATTAGTTTGAAAAAGTTTATTTAAAAAAATTCAAAGATAAAGTTTTACAAAATTGAATTGTTTTTTCATTGCTTCATTTTCTTATTTGGAGATAACCACTTTAGAGAAAATACATTTTGCACAAAATTTGCACAAGGTTTAGATAGCAGCCACACTCAAATCTGGATGTCAGAGGTGTGAGGACAAAAGTCTTGGATGTGTATGATGGGGATGAAGACGACTTTTACCCCAGCATCACTGATTGTCTTTTGCTGTTTTCTGTTTTTAAAGAGCAAACAAAAGAAGCTGAATCCTCTCACAGTGGCCTGAGGCCGCTTTATCGCCTCCCTTCAGGCAGAAAAGCCTCACTTTGAAACTCAGCTGTCGCCACATTCTGGAGCCTCTCCTTTGCATGTCACGCATAACTCTAATTCACTCTGATGATTGGCTGCTCCACACCTCCCTCAGTGAGCTGCAGAGACCGGCTGACCGATGCCTGCTGCTTGATGGGGGGGGGGGGGGCCCTCAGTGCAGGAGGTGCTTTGTGGGGTTGGGGGTGTGTGAGAAGAGGAGCAGATTTGTTCCTTTGCTCTCAGCTGGATGCTGTGTCTTTTGAAAGAGCAAACATGCTCTTTCTTAATCTCATCACTGTTTGTTCATCGCCATCAGGAAAAGGTTTGTTTTTAATTAGAAATATTACATTTTTTTTAAAAGGAAAAGTGCACCATGGGAATTATTAGCAGGATCCTGAATTCTGTGGAAGGGCAATTGATGACTAATGCTCTGATTTTAGCTGACTCACTAGTTCAAGTAAAGACATTTGTTGATTCCCGTTCTACCTGATTCATACAGTCAATACTTTATCATGTCATCTGACAACTCCTGCAAACCAGCTCTCTTAATGACCGAATTGGAAGTACAATTCATTCATTCATTTTCCAATTCGCTTTATCCCTTTCGGGGTCACGGGGTTGCTGGAGCCTAACCCGGCTACTCATGGGCGAAGGCAGGGTACACCCCTGGACTGGTCGCCAGTCTGTCACAGGGGCCACAATCACACACCCATGCACACTCACATGCACACCTAGGGACAATTTCGAGTAACCAATTAACCTATGAAGCATGTTTTTGGACGGTGGGAGGAAGCCGGAGAACCCGGAGAAAACCCACGCATGCACAGGGAGAACATGCAAACTCCACACAGAAAGGTCCTCCAGCCAGGGCTTGAACCGGGAACCTTCTTGCTGTGAGGCAGGAGCGCTAACCACTGCGCCACCATGCAGCCCTGGAAGTACAATATTTCAAATTATTCATTACATTTACTGGTCACTTTATTAGGTATACCTGTCCAACTGATCGTTAATCCAAATGTCTAATCAGCCAATCACATGGCAGAAACTCAATGCATTTAGGCTTGTAGACATGGTCAAGACGACCTTCTGCAGTTCAAACCGAGCATCAGAATGGGGAAGAAAGGTATCTTTGGATGTGACGTGGTTGTTGGTGCCAGATGGGCTGGTCTACTTTAGACCAGTGCTGATCTACTGACCAAACTGGTTCCAGCTGATAGAAATGCAACAGTAACTCAAATATCTACTGGTTAAAACCAAGGTCTGCAGGAGAGTCTCTCTGAATTCATACCACGTCCAACCTTGAGGCAGATGGACTACAGCAGCAGCAGAAGTTCCACCCCTGTCAGCTGAAAACAGGAAACTGAGGCTACAATTCACACAGATCACCAAAATTGGACAATAGAAGATTGGAAAAATGTTGTCTGGGTTTCTGCTGCCACGTTCAGATGGTAGGGTCAGAATTTGGCATCAACAACATGAAACCGTGTATCCATTCTGCTTTTTATCAACGGTTCAGGCTGGTGGTGGTGGTTTAATGGTGTGGGGATAGTTTCTTCACACACTTTGGGCCTTTTAGTACCAATTGATAATGGTTACAACACCACAGCTTACCTGAGTACTGCTGCTGACCATGTCCTTTATGACCACAGTGTACCATCTTCTGATAGCCACTTCCAGCAGGAAAACGCTCCATGTCATAAAGCTGAATCATTTAAGGCTGGTTTCTTGAACATGAAGAGTTCACTGGACTCAAATGGCCTCTAGAGTCACCAGATCTGATCCCAATAGATCACCTTTGGGATGTGGTGAGACAGGAGATTGGCATTATGGATGTGCAGCCGACAAATCTGCAGCAACTGTGTGATGCTGTCATGTCAATCTGGACCAAACTCTCTGAGGAATGTTTCCAGAACATTGTTGAATCTATGCCACCAAGGATTAAGGCAGTTCTGGAGGCAAAAGCGGTCCAACCCGGTTCTTGCAAGCTTTACTCATTAAAGGCCAGCAAAAGTATTTAGAAATAAGGACATTTTAGACCAGGTTAAAAGTAGGCTTTTTGACACAAACTAAATTATAATGTGCAAAAAAAAAAAAAAAAAGCCAATAGAACCAAAAAGTTAACACACGACTGTTAAGTTAAATCATCAATTTAAAATATGAATGGATAGTCCCTTCATTTATCATACAAAAAGCAAACGCACTTTTATTTTACCTGCCTTTTTGTCGTCTGTTGACCATAAAGAGCTTAATTTATCAAATGCTGGATTTAAGAATGTATTCCGAGAGGTGACATTTTTCATGAGTTCTTCAATTTAATGTGGCTATTAAAGGTAAAGCATGATAATAAACTCACAAAGTAATTTTTTTTTCTTTTTCTTGCTTTCTATAAACTGAAATAATTCTGGTTTATTGTGATTTTTTTATGCAGGATGTGTTTATATTGGCAAACCAGCACATACAGTTTGTTCCGAGTGTGACAGAGCTAAGTGAGGTTGACTGCAGGACAACATAAGTGCTTCACAGCCGGTGTCTGGGGGGGGGGAGGAAACACGAGAAAAGGATGGAGTGCGCTGGTCAGCGAGGGTCATAGTTAGTCAGAAGTCAGGGGGGAGAGGGGTGGTGCGGCCATGACAACCGATGGAGGAGGAAGTAAACAGATGTCCACAAGCTGGCATCCGGGCCTGACGTGGCCTAGAGAGACAGGTGGGCGTCCAGAAACACAGTTGGACCGTGATGTGAGTGTGAAATCCTGATGATCGGTATGGAAAACCAACAGAAACAAATCTGTTGTTGCTTTATTTAAAGAGTTAAACATAAACAGAGTTTCACTGTTTTGCATTCAAGCCTGAAAAAAAACACAGACAAGGCATTAACATATTTGTAGACTGACTAATGGAGTGGATGATGGCAGAACGAGTCAGCAGCTTCTGTGAATGCAAATTCCAGGTCAATGGATGATTCAGCATTGATAATGGTTTCATAAAATATGCTTTTACTCACATTTGTAATGCTTTCTTTTTCTCTGCCATCCTTCAGTAATCTGCAGGTTAAATGTGCAAAAATAGTTTCCATTGAAGGCATGAAATCGCAATAAGGAGAAAGACGGAGTCATATTGCCACCGTTCCTCCATTTTGACTGTCAGCACGACCTTGAGAAAAGCTCTCCAAACCCAGCTGCTCCAGGGAGAATAGAGAGACTGGATCTGATGCCAAGAAATTCCCTCAACGGAGGAAAAACAAAACATGTCTAAGTTTTCTGAGGCATGTCGAGGGCTTTCTGGAGTTATTCATTTTGCACCGAAACAGCGTTTGCAGAGGAAAACTACTTATTTATGAACTTATCAAGTAATGACTCAATCCAGATAATTTGGCTGGATCTCTAAAATGTTTAAACTTTTTCAAATCTTGTTCAGTTTTGAAGGGAATGTTTGAAAAGGTGTGAGTGGAAGAAAAATCTTGTTTGGTCCCACCAATTTTTTACAACACTTTATATGGTCCATATTTCTATTTACAGTTCGTTATTCTCAAAACAAATTCAAATGATCTTCTGTGTAACACTTATGCAGAAGGGAAATTTGCCCATTTGGTTTAATTGCTCATTTCTAGCTTTGTAAAGATTCATCAGCGGCATCTTGTGTGAAGTTTTTAAATCCATGTAAACTTTTGCTTTGTTTATTACCCTCATCCAAAACGTTCTGGTTGTTTCAGAACGATTCAAAAGAACCTCTTTAACACATGGAAGTCCGTTTCTTTTGCCAGGGGCACCACCTTGAGGTCTTGTCTGCATGAGGGGTCCCAGGTGACTTTCATTCACAGTCATTCATTAGGCTGAGCTCAAGTTATTAGCCTTTTAACCTTGAATATTTATGGCTTTGAGTCCACTGATCGGTAATGCTTCGTTGCTGGACTTCTGCTCTAGTCACAGTTTGTCAAATCAATCAACCAATGCAGCTTTAACGCTGACTTTTCCACTGGTCTTTTTTAGTCAAGTTAGCTTTAACTTGTTTGGTGAACCTTAAAATATTCTCCTATACTCTCACCTACACACATGGATGAGTCACAGTGACTAAAACATTGTGACGACTCATGCAGAGAGGAAAAACGAGCCTCCTTTACAGTGTCTAGTTACTCATATGGGCTTTGAAGATATATCATTCATGGAGGGGGTTTCTCTAATTGGGACAAAGACTCTTGATCTGCATCAGTGTCTTTCCTGAAGAGAGGGAGGTCAAGCCATCTTTCAAGCCAAATCCAGACATGTTAATAGACAAATGAATGGATGGATGAAATAAATTAATGCAGGACAGCCTAGAATGGGCAGATAGGTATCTAAAACAAACTAATTTACCAAACCTAAAAGATCTGTAATAAAGTTATACGACAAAGACTAATTCCCTTTACCAAGACCCCTGCTATGGCGTCACATCTCTGCCATTAATTGAAGGGCGCGAAATTTGATAACTGAGCGAGCGTATCTTACAACTGCACCGCGCAGTCCTAGCTGAGCGCGCGCAGAGCTCTCCCCGCGCGCGCTCAGTTTTTTTCTTCGCTCGTTCAGTTTCAGGGGGTGTTTTGTCACTCAGGGGGCGGTAACCTTTCTGGTTGATCTGATTGGCTGAAATTTCTGGTCAAATCTGCGAGGCAACGGGGCGGGGCTTTCGTTTTTTTTTTTATCTGCTTTAATAGAAAAAAAAAGGGCGGATGAAATGCCGGTCTGGCTGCTGGAACGGCGGTGTTAGCTGTTGGGACGGCAGTGTTAGCTGCTGGATGGACGGCGGTGTAGCTGCTGGATCGGCGGTGTTAGCTGCTGGATCGCCGTCCCAGCAGCTAACACCGCCGATCAAGCAGCTAACACCGCCGTCCTAGCAGCTAACACCGCCGATCCAGCAGCTAACACCGCCATCCCAGCAGCTACACCGCCGTCCCAGCAGCTAACACCACCATCCCAGCAGCTACACCGCCGTCCCAGCAGCTAACACCACCGATCCAGCAGCCATACCGGCGTTTCAGCCGCCGTTTTTTTCCTATTAAAGCAGATAAAAAAACAAAATACCCGCCCCGTTGCCTCGCGGATTTGACCAGAAATTTTGGCCAACCAGAAAGGTTACCGGCCCCTGAGTGACAAAAACACCCCCTGAAACTGAACGAGCGAAAAAAAAACTGAGCGCGCGCGGGGAGAGCTCTGAGCGCGTTTAGTTAGGACTGGGCGTTGCAGTTGTAAGATACGCTCGCTCAGTTATCAAATACGCGCACTTTAATTAATGGCAGAGATGTGACGCCATACCCTGCATAATATTCAGAAGTGTAGAGGGAAAGTTCAGGGTCATGTGACATTTGGTGACTATTTCAGTGATATTTCTTAACATCTCCCATAAAACACCTGCAATCTTTGATTTCAGTGTGTTATTGTAAGACTACTTCGTTGCAATGAGCTAAATTGCTCGTTTGATCATCTTAGGGCAAAGCTTAATATTTATGAAGAACAGGGTTACTTCAATGACAATTTCAAAGATAAAAAAAAATATTAATATTTTTTCAAAACTAAAACTTTACTGATCAGCAGAATTCCAAGTGAGACTGCCAAAATAAAAAGCATGGTTTTTTTTACTGCTGACAGCTGTATCCATTTCAAACATGTCAATCCTGGACGAGCCCCCAATTTGTTACGATTGGCTTTGATGAAACCACTTTTCAGCAAGCACACAGAAAACAAAAAAAACGTGAAGATGTGGTGTTGCACGTGTGTCAGAGTGCGTTAGCGTATGTTTGTAAATGGAGCAAACCAATAGAAGAGTGCATGCAGGGTAGTGTATGGAAAGCCTGTTGACTTGGAGCACACTGCAGCAAAGACTCGGAGACAGCAGGAAGACCAGAGGGAGAGCACGCCCACATAGCTCCTGACGGGGATCTTTTATTTTTCGTCATCTGATTCTCAAATACCTGCTGCACCTGTGCAAAAAAAGAGGTTTCAGGAATAAAGCCACACAGCCCAGTGCCGTAGCGTTTGCAATAGGCTAAATCATTTGTTTTTAGGCGTCAGCCTAATATTTTTTAAAAACAGAAAAACTTTAAGGATGATTTCAACAAGTTAAAAAAAAATTTTCAAAACTAAAACTTTATTGATCAGATTCCAAGTGAGACAGTTAAAATGAATGTTTTTTACTGCTAAAAGCTTTTGTTACAACAAAGTTAATCCGATTCAACAGCCGGAAAAACAATGTGTTTTTTTTTTTTTAAGAGTTTAGAGCATAAGATTCTTCCCTTGACACAATGAAACCGTGTCAGAAGAAGTTGGATTAAGCTAAAGTGCTCCTTTCTCCCTCCTCCATGCCAGGTTGCACATCTTTGCTATCACAATTTATTTGATCTGTTTGGCCCACACGTTGAAGAAAATATAGAGGCTTTGTGTTAATTCTCATTAAATAGCAGATTACAGTCTCACTGATGTTCAAAGTGTGTTTTAAACTAAAAAGAGTAAGAGTCACAATTTTTGATAGAGGGCTCCAGTAAAAATCTTACATGGTTTGGACTTGCTATATAAACTGATTTAAATCACTATGTGGGGAGTCACTATTGCTCTGTCTCAAGTAGCTTTGTCTGCTTGGTGGATTTCCTAATGAGGGCTTTTTGGAGGAGGATGACAGAGCACTCTGCCTGTTGGCTCGGGAAGGCGGGGCTTTTAAAGGAGACCATGGATACGCCTAATGCTGGATCCCCCCTGCTTGGATGCCCTGCTGGCAGCTTGGCAGCACTATTACAACTGAGAAGGCCGGCATCAGTCTGAAACTCTCATTATCTCAGATACGTTGAAAACCTGTAATCTTGGCTGCAAATGATGAGGCTGCAATTAAACAGAAAACTGGGTAAGAAGGCAATGGAGTTACAGTCAGAGCAGCTTTGTTTGAACCTCACACTGGACAATTTGAACTAAAAACAAATGCTGTACTTTAATAATTATAGGACAAAACTAGTTTTTCTGTGTGCTTTCACATATTTCACATTATGTAGATTGAGTGACCATGAATAGCTTGAATGTTTGTCTAAAACATGTATAAGAGAAAAGAAAAAAAACTGTACCATAACAGGCTCATAGTTTCATAATGTTACTCTTTTTAGAAGTCAACAGGTTTTGTCTGCAATGCTTCACGAAAACACAATAATAAAGCGTGATTGTGAGTGTTTATCAATTCTACTTTATTGCCTCGTGAAGAGAGTGTAAGGAAAACATCTGAGTAAAAAGAGTTTTAGATGTCAGGTTTCTGCCATCTGCTGGATTATAACAGTAGTGTCGTTTGATGCCTCTTAGTTCAAAACAATGGCCATTCACTAAATCTAAACTGTTTTTGGAGTTGGCAACCTAATCATCCCACAAAAAATATTTTTACATCATTATCTAGATTTTTTTTTATGCAGTATTTTTATACGTGTCTTGCTAAATTCTCTTGGATTTTAATGATAGACTTTATTCTCATGTTTAGACTGACTTTCCGACAAAAAAAAAAAAAAAAAAAAGTTGATTTTGCCGTTAAGTGTTTTTCTAAATAAGAGCACAGTAACTGTATGGATAACTGCCACATGCAACCCAAACAAACACATATAAAAAAAACAACAACAACAAAAGCAAGATAGCAACATAAACAACTGTCTGAACAACTGCCACATGCAACACAAACAACAACAACAAAAAAAGAGCAAGATAATACAATAAACAACTATATGGACTACTGCAATTTGCAAACACAAAAACAAAAAAAATAAAACAAGACAACAACAAAAACATCTGTATGGACTGAAAAAAAATTGGTTGTAAATCATATACAGTTGTTGTGCAACACATACATAAAAACAAAACAAAACAATAACAACAGAAAAAGCTGTATTATCAATAAACACTTGCTTGTAATGTGCTATGAACAAAAAAAAACTTAGAATAAATTTAATGTGAAAATTAACGTGTTGCATTAGTTCCACGTGTTATTGATTAGAAAGTCTAATATTGTATATTTAGCCTTGGCTTTTACCCATGTTTTTGCTGTTTGAATTTTTCCTTTCAATTTTTTTTGTTTGTTTGTTTTGTTTTGTTTTTTCATTTGTCTGACTTTGAATCACCTCAGTGTTTGGAAGAAGTGCAACACAAAGTAACTTTACCTTGCTTGGGTGATTTTTTTCCCCTTGAATTGTTAAAAGAATCAAAGTAAAAGCAGTAATGAAAAAAGAATTTGTGTAAAAAAATATTGACGATTAGAAGTTTAAAAAAGTTCAAACACACCAAACACAAACACACAAACATCATACCATAAACAAAACTCACAAAACAAATAAAATTGTCTATTTTAAATTCCATGCACTGATAAATCTATTGTATTTCCTTTTTTTCTGTCCCCTCTTGTCTTTTTAATCCCCCCCCACACACACACACACACCCACACACATACAAACAACCGTACAACATTTATTGTGTTGCACTGCTACATGACACTGCCATCATTATCGCTACTTATTTTGAAAAGCCTGCCTACCGGAAATCTCTCAGTCTTTGCTTTCCAAGCTGGACGCTCGCGCACAATCACGCGCGCAAAGCACAGACGGCTATGGTGAAAGCAGACGCAGGCGGACGTCTGGTGAGCTCGCGCCGCAGAGACTGAGCGCGTGAGGAGGAAAAGATGTCTGTGGACGAAGTGTCCGTGTTTCGACCCTTCAAGCTCATCGCGCTGCTCTGCGTCTTCCTCGCTCTTTGCTTGGACGTGGTCGCTCTTCTGAGCCACTCGTGGGTCACCGCGGACCGGTTCTCTCTGTCCCTGTGGGAGTCCTGCTTCCAGTCTGGGCCGGATAACTCCGAGGAGGAGGCTCGGTGGAGCTGCTTCTCCACCCTCACATCTGGTAAGAGGTGATGCTCTCTGTCCGTGAGCTCCTTTTGCTTTCAGAACTGCTAGAATAGAAACAACAATAGTTTTTCTGCTTTTAAATATTATAAATATAAATGGGCGTTACTTAAAGTTGGAATAAAACCCCTAAATAAAGTGGGTAGGTAAACCCGTACAAAGCAATAGCAACGTCATCAAAGCATAAAACCATCAGTGCGCCTGCTTTAAACACAGGAGAACTCGCTCCATACAAAGCTATAGCAGTGCCATTGCAGCTCCATCAGTCTGCCATAGGCTAAAAACACTTCCATCTTTCAAATAAAGCCACATTTTAAGGGTTTGGGGTGCAGCACTGTGCTGGTACCTGTAGGCCTAAAACCACCACCAGACAGATGCATCTGTCAGCTTGTTGATCAACAGCTGAGGTTCTCAGCTTGTCTCATACCGCTGATCAAATTGACTTTTTTATTTCCATCTTGGCTAAAAAATAAAGAAAAAAAAACAATTTGAGTGTGAACATATTTCTTATCTTATTATAAATATTAGTGTCATAACTTTTAATGAATGTATCCAATCAACCTGTCTGAGGCAATATGTGAAATGTGAATTAATTTGACATTCATTCTTGTTTACTTGTTTGTTTGTACACATATTTAACTTACACTTTATTATGTTGCAAAAAAAATGTCAAGGAATCTGGAAAACTTCACTGTTCAGTACCAGATATTTACCTCTGAGTCACACTGGTTGAATATTTTGCGAAAGACGTCCTGGATCGCTTTTAGGTCAGCGAATGGGATAAAATTGGATCGTTCAAAATGAACCAAAGTTGACTATGAATACAGTTTTGAGCCAGATTCCAGCTCAGACGAGTAGAATGAAGACGTACATGGATCTATTTGTCTGCAAGTGGATGCATCTGAATGGAGCAAAGCAGGGAGCTTGTAGCCCGCCCAGCGTATTTTCTGCCTAACAAAAACAATCATTTTTCCTGATCCACATATATTTTAACAAGGAAATACTTAGAAATGCAATTTTGAGCCATGTTTTCTTTATGTGTGTCCGCCATAAATCAGAAAAATTCTACAAGAACATGTTAAAAACACAATTTTTATCTGAGTGGGTCTTTAAAATGACCAATACTATGTATTACTATTTATGTATATGTGAGGGATTTTCCACATTCAGATTCAGGCTTTCACATTTGGATCTGGCGTTGTGAGGTGACTGACTGCTCTGTGTTGCTGTGGAATGTGTGGGGTTGAATAGCAGGCGGCTCTCTGGCTTTCAGGGCGCAGAACTCATTAAAGCAACAGTGCAGCAGGGTGGTGGGTGTGGAGGTTAAAGGTGCAGCTTGCCAAAAAGGCACAGAAAGAAGGCTGATATTTCCACATTTTTCCCTCCTCGGTGAAAGTTTCTGGAGTCCAAGTTTGTTTTTGGATTGACATCACTTAATTAATAATAAAAAGCAGCTTTGGAGAATGCTGAAGATGATAGTCCAGTTCTGTGAGAATGCTGTTTGGAATAAATACATTTGCATTTATGCTTGATTAAAGATGGCAGGGACGTTTTGGCTGAAGGCTAAATCCCACTGAGCTGAGATAAAGCCTACACGCACCCAAACATTTTAGTCTGAGTAAATGGTAATTTTCTGTGATTCAGCTCTCCCTTAGCTAAGCTCCATTCATGCTTTTATTTGAATTCACTCTTATTTTAATTTACTCTTTCTCAGGGTAAGAGGTAACTTGCAGTATGGATTAATGTGGTGTGAAGGGATCACAAGCAGAGAGAGTGAAGACACATGCTTCTCTGAGCAAAGTTGATGTTTGAAGGGCAAAGAACGGATTGTCACCTCAAATGTGTGCCCAGACATGCTGCTTACGTCTCAGTGGACTTCCACTTTGTATTTTTAGACTCACACTTTAGTATAGTATGTCTGTATTTCCCTTTGCATGCAACACAGCAAAACAAAGCTTCTGGGTCATACTAAAGGGCTTTTCTAGTATTTGATTAGAGCGGGACTCGTGGCTGTGTGCATCTTTTTAGCTTGTCGTTCTTTTGCAGGTTTTCCTCTTGACAAAAAGAATAATGCAAGAGAGAAGATCCCAGGCATGAACAATGTGCACGTACACACAGACACAATGCACGCAGCTTTTCCTGCACACAGGAGATTTCATTTGAGAAGGCAATAGTGCAAACGTGCTCACCGCATGCAGTCTTCACACCCATCGTCTCCATATTTTGTCATACAGTTCATGACCCTAACACACACATGCATCCGCACCCACACACACAGAAAGTACACTAGCAAAAAACAAGGACAACTCCGCAGAACTTGATCTTTGTCACAGTGATCGTGTGTGACAGCTCCGGGTCTTCGTCTTCAGTTTTCAACCGTTTTTTGTGTTTGTTTGTGCTAAATTGTGTTTTTGTGAAAAGTTTTGCACTACACACACAAGGCCTGAGAGCATACCGACCTTCTCCAAAGACACTCCCGTGGTTTTGTTCTCCTTTGGTTTGCTGCGTTGTCGAACATTTGAATGCCGTGGCCACAAGGCTTTGTTTGGGGATCTGTGTCATCTGATCAGAGGATGATGTTTCTCATTCTCTGAGTCATTCAGGTGAGGATTTTATTGTGAAGGGCTTCAGATCAAACAAACATGAATGGTGGGGTTCTTCTACAAAGATCTGTCACCTAGCGGTACTTTGTTTTATTTTTAAGTAATTCTTTTCCCGTTTTGACCCAAAAACAATCTTGTTGGATTCAAATTTGCCTCATACATCTTCCTTTTTGTGTCTGAGTTCTGGTCATCTTCCAGTCATCTTACTAAAATTATTATTTTAAGATGAGTCTAAAGGTGAACAACACATGTAATTTGACACGTAACAAATGCTATTTATTAGCGGTAGTCAAAGTCCCACTCCAGTCATCTTTTGATTCATTTATTATAAGTGTTTTTAGCCAAAATAAAAAAAAAAAAAAACGCTGTCGTTTTCTAGAGTTTACTTTCTGCAGAGCAGCAGTTTATTAGAAATTTTCCTTTGAGTTGTGGACAGGACAATTGGTGCAGAGCAATCTTGACACCCCATTCCCTCCCGTTGCTGAGAGTTCTCTGTTTACATGCTGTCCTACAAGCTTACAGCCCCTCACACCCCCAACCTAACATTAGCGGTGACACAAAAATGTAATATTGGTGCTGTCCAGCTGTATAGTTTTTAGCCAGACACCAGTTTGGACGAGGAAAACAAAGACACACATGGATCTAGTCGTCTACAAGTGAATGCATCAGAATGGAGTGAAGCCCAGCATTTTCTGCATCACAAATATGTTTTTCAAATGGCATTTTTTCTTCTGCTCCTGATTCACAGCGATTTGAAATGACTCAGAAATGCAGTTTTAAGCTTTCTTTTCTTTACATTTGTTCTCTGTCATCAGAAAAATCCCTGCACCATTGGAGTGGGTCTTTAAGAAGTTCGTTTTTATTCAATTTCATATTTAATATTTGAATATACATTTAATAAAGTAAACAATTACTAAATGACTGAAGTTACCTTATAGCTTTTTTATAACTTATATTTTTCAGTATGTCTCTCCTCTAGGCCTCTCTGTAGAGGGTCAGCTCGTCTCTGCAGTCAATCTACGCTGCTGTCCTGTAGCTTTGTCACCCTGTTTTTCTGACCTGCTTGCTCTTTTGTTTTGCAGACTGGCAGATTGCCACCTTGGTACTGCTGGGGGTCGGCGCTGTTGCAACTCTGGTGGCCTTTTTGGTGGCCCTCATCTCCTTTTGCAGGGGAAGGCAGAGACAGCAGTATCGCATTGTGGCTGTGTTCCTGTTCACTGCAGGTACGTCCACCTACCAAACACATGTCCTTCTTAATAATGTCCATCAGCTGGCGCTCTTGAAAATGAAACTACTATTTGCATTCACCACAAATGTTTCCATGCAATGAGTTTTTTTTGTTCGCCATGAAAATGAGAAGCTGCAGAAGGAAAAACAAGCTGAGTTTATACTTTTTCTGTGGCATGGAATCTGCTGCCTTCAGAGCCAAGACGAGCCGTCCGCAGAAAATGCAAACTTCCCAAAGTGAAGTCATTGAGGGAACGAGGGAAAAAACAGACCACAAACTTCTCGCCCAGATTGGTCTCATAACTGGATTTCATATATGGAATGTCTCATAGAAAACATTCCAAAACACCCCAAGGGGAGGAACCAGAGTTTGATACAGAAGAAGGGGACATTGCAAAATCATGAAGACAAAAAGTTAAGAAGCAATTTTCCCTGCTCCATAGACACATTTATTATAAAGGCATGGCTTTGCTGGCATCTCTGTAATGCTACTTTAACACCGGCCTTGGCAGTGCAAGTTTAAGCGTCCACTCCCAATGAAAAGTTTATGTAAAAACGCGTTTTGGGCTTCCACATTCGAAACACTCGCATTTTAAGTCAATTTTCAGGCTCTACGTACAAAACGTGTGACCAGTGAACGCGCATTGAAAGTTAAACCAGGTCAAACTTTGATCAACTCGGATTTGGCATTAACTTATGGATGCGTCCTTTTTAAATCACAAAAGTCCAAACCATTGTAAAATTCATCATGGAGCAGAAGTTAGTACGGTAGTTGTGGTTTGTGCACGGTTGGAATTCTATAGCCTCGTGTAAATGTGCAAAATGTCCTTAATCTGATCAAAGGTCGCATCAGAATTGAAGTGTTCGTGTGGGCCCAGAAAAAATTTATTAAATTATAACAAACATTTACATCCATCACACGTTCGATTGGAATAGATCATTTTGACATGCGCAGAACTGTTTAAAATATCCGGATACTGCCGTAGAGGAAGAAGTAGCGGCGTTTTGTTGTATTCAAACATGGCTGCGGTTAATGTGGAGAGAAACGATCTTCTGAGTGTGCTTTTATTTTTTGTAATTCTTTTTTGAATGGGACTCTTTGCACAAAATTTTCAAAATACGTGCAGCCACTGCTTTTTTTCTTGGCCGGACGGACCCAGAGGAAGGGGTGGGGTTAAAACGTGGGACCACGGAGCTCCGGAGTCTGGCTGCTCTGCTTGGAGACACGGTTCTCCAGAGTCCAGCAGCTCGCTCGCAAGGAGCAGCCGGTCGGACCGCCCACCGAAGCCTCCTCTGGAGCACACACCCCGTCTATGCATGACGTAAAAACCCACAAGTAGAATAAGTGTTTACATGCACCACAATCGAATCAAAAATTGGCATAACTCCCACATCTCAACAGTAGAGAAATTTTGATCCAAATGAGTCTGATCAGGTCAGAGTATTCCGAATGGTGTGTTTACATGAAGCATTTTGGTTGCAACAGTCCAGTGTGAACACCAAATGCTCAAAGCGCATTCAAGAACCCACATTCTTAAACGTGCGACATGCTCTCGGTGTGAACGTAGCACAACTGTCAAGAAATTTTATCAAAAGGAAAATTCAATGTCTGCTGCAATTTCGCACAATACTTTGTTTGCTGCAGACATGTTTCACAAGACTTTTCAGGAGTTGGTTTTTTGAAGAAATTGAAACTGAATCTCTATTTTAAAGTTAAATGATGTGCAAAAATGTAAACATCTGACTTGTGGATCATCTTTTCTTTAAAGTCATAACTAACTGGCTAAGCCAAAATATTGAATTGTTGCCATATAGTTGTGTTGCTTTTCCTTCACACAGCTCTGCTAGTGTTTAGGACCTAAAAAGAGATTCATAAAATGTGTTGATGATTATCTGCAGAGTAAACTGTTTATATAAATAGTTTATGTCAGTTTAACATCTCGTATAAACATTTGGCTTCTATTGAAACATTCTGGAGAATTTTAGGTTTCTTTAAATGCCAGAGATAAAACTGCAGTCATTTCCTGCAAAGCGTGAGAATGCTACATTTTTCTGTGCGTAATTACTTTGAGAGCCTTGAAAGATGGGCATTGCACTCAGACACAGTCCTGCACAGAGCAGCAGTGCAGCCGCTGTACTGCTAAATGCCTCTTGGCGAAGGGGGACCGTGATTGGATGGTATTTATTTTTTCATCCAGAAATGTGACCTCAGTGAGCAGGGAGCTCAGCCTGGTCTCCATCAAGCAAAGTCTCAGTCTCCCATCAGCCCCCGCTAAGCCCCACCGCTCCGTCCTGCAAGCAGGAAGGGTGTAGCCACATTGACACAAAAGCCTTTCCTCAAGCGTCACCTAGACGGCATGAAGCGGAACTGACGCTGCTGCCATGCGGGCTGTTCTGCAGCTCGCCTTTGATCAGATTTCCAAAGGTTCCCAGTGTTGAACTCTGAAAGGAAAATGACACATAATGAGGGAAACTTTACAGTTTGGTATTTCAAATCTGTTTCATTATTATGCCACTTTTAAAAACATGTGAGCTGCAAGGAGATTCTGTTGAATTCAGCCCGTATCTAATGAAAAAACAGGCCGATTCTTTTTGTTATTCTTTATTTTCAGTACAATACTGAGGCACTTTTAACTGTTTGTTCCATAAGGGACTCTCTAAAGTAACTAAATATTCTGAGTGCAACAAAAAAAAATCTTCTTCAGCTCGATTTAGATCAGGAAGTAGGTCTAAGGTTCCCCCTGGAAAACTATAGATCCGTGTGTTTTAGTTGCAGCCACTCTGACCACCTGAATCCACTGAAGGATCAGGTTCTCCTGTTAGTGGAGTAGTCTGAGCTCATACTGTCTGATGTGGAAATGCATCGCAATAACCTCCTTTTCATCTTCTTCTCAACTTTCGCTGTAAAATGCTGTGGGTCAAAGGAGACCGCGGAGATCCAAAAAGAAACGGCAAAGGGGAATTTTTTTTCTTTGCACATTTTGATGGAACCTTTTTCTGCAGCTACATAAATGATGCAACAGCAAATAGCTAGCACATCACTCTAGATTTAAGCTAAACCTGTATGGAGTAGAACTTGTAAAGTGCACTTCTAGCTGCATCATGCAAAACATGCAAAAGTAAAATTCTGGAGAACCTAAAATACACATCAGAAAAACTTAAATCAGTTCAGTTTTACTGCAAATGTTTTTACAAAAGATCTTTGAAAGCAAACATAAATGACAAACGTACATCTTCTGTCCTTATCTGAACCCTTCTAACAATCTTTGGCAAACACTGAGAATAGGACACACTATCATAGGCTTTAAATAGAACATTTTACTTTGAAAAACACACGTGCATGTGCTGAGAGCTGAAGCTGTTTACTAAAGATGTTAAAGGTTTTGCACAATGAATCCAATAGGATGAAATGATCAAACTTACAAGCATTAACTCTTACTCATTACTTACTCATTTGTCAAATGAGCCTAAGAGAGTTGAAGACATAAAAACAAAATGAAAAAGGGAATTAATGCTAAAGGGTCCATTCTAATGTAAAAAATCTATCAAGTTTAATTATATTTAATTAGCTTTTAAAAAGGCATACTTGATAGGAAAAAAAATGTTTGAATTATATGAAAAAGTTTAGGATAGTTTAAATGTATTAAATAAAATTTTAAAAAGTGTGTAATAACGTTCCAAATCATCCATTTCAGTGTTCACCTCACTAGAAACTGTGGTATTATCATTAAAAAGACATTTTTATTTATATTTTATAACAATTCTTTTTTCTTTTATTTTAAAACTGAGAACAATCAAAAGTTATTATGTTGAAATTGTCCTTCCAGCTTAAAGTTCGCTGAGTTTAAGAATCATTCAAAGAGCAGATTTATTTTGAAGGGGTTTGGAGCTTTTCGGATTAGTGCCAAGAACACATAAAATTTAAAAACAATAATGTAAAAGTTAATATTGATTGACTGATTGATACTTCAGGCATAAAAAGATTTTGGACAATAGAAAACAGAAAAAGAAAATCACCCAGATTTGTCAAACTCATTACAGAGATAATGAAATGCATTTAATAAATGAAAAAAAACAAACAAAAGCAAAGACTCAAAGACAAAGTAAATAAAGAAATACAAAATAAATTGTTCGTATGATCAAAATAGCCAGCTTTATGTAAAATTCTGATGGCTCATTTATGAAGTAAAAGCAGGATGAAGTGAACTTTTATAATTACTACCCCAAATTTCTATACAGTAGATGAAATAAGATCATATTTAGGAGCAGTATAATAAACATCTACGGTTCTAATAAATCATAAATTGTTTCAAAAAGCATTTCAGTCATAATGATTGAAATGCTTTTTGAAACTTTAGTTCGTATGGCTTCCAACTTAGTTTATCGATAACAATCTCTAAGAATTTGATTTCTGTGACGCTTTTCATAAAGGCATTGTTTATTTTAATTGAGAGCTCCGTATTGGCATAAAAGGAAAAACAAATGACCTTAAAGAGCACGTGTGTTCAGAAATGATCTTAAGCAAAAAGCTCTGATAGATCCAAATGTTTTCTACGTATTTGAAGTATTCCTTGTTTAGGCAACCTAAAAAGGGAAGTTACTTTAAAAATGACAAAAAGAGTTGAAAAAATGCATGTTCTGAATCTGCAAAATGTTTTGAAAAACATATAGTTGGAAACACACAAGGTTTCCAAAGTGTGACACTGATTGATCTTCACATAGAAATGGATTGCTTTGATTATTAGTGAGAGAGCCCTGCCTGAAGATGCTCGCTCTGTTTCCCTCTGCTTTGTGTATAGGGACATTTTCAGACGAAGGCAGACCGACTTCCTATCCATTCAAAATGCTGATGTGCGTTCCTGCTATCCAATTCCGTCACAGGGTTGCAGGTTAAATTCTTTCATGCTTTTCAAAAACTGAAAAACTCTTCCTCTCTTTGTTCCAGTGGTCCTGCAGGCCTGTGCCCTGGTCCTCTACCCCATCAAGTTCATTGATGGAACAGTGCTGCAGACCTATCACGAGTTCAACTGGGGGTACGGGCTGGGCTGGGGGGCCACCATCTTCATGCTGGGCGGGGGCATCCTGTTTTGCCTGCGGACGGACATTTACGAGGATTCGATGTACTGAAATGTGACGCTGCTGCCGCTGGAAGAGCATAGACGCTCTGAGACTCACGTGTGTGCCGGAGCACAGCTTTCCTCCTCCTTATTTTTAGATGAGTGGTGAAGGCCTTATTTAGACCTAAGCTGTATGAGCAAACCCCAACACCACCTCCCACACACACACACACACACTCGCTGATAATGAAGGGAGGTGGAAACAACACCAAAGCACAGAGAGTTTTCTGGATGGGCTGGAGCCGCTGCTGCTGGATCTTTCCGCTCACATGGATGTTATTGTTAGAGGGAAAGCGCAGGCCTGAATGTGCAGAGGCTGAATAATTTACAGGACTTCTCCACATTTCCTTTTTTATTCTTTTTATAGATTTTCTCAAATATTAGCTTGTTGCTGATGTATTTATGGCACCATTTTCCATTTTGTGACTATAGAAAACCTGAACTAGTTTCTCTAGTTAAGCTAAAAACACATCTAGTGAATTAAAACTAGCACAGTTTGATAGATGCTATCCAGTGTGTAGACATGTTGGACTAGTTTGTCTGATGAAAATGTAAATGTGTACAAAGAGTTTCTACATGAAGGAGAATTCCAAATAAAGGACACTTGTGGGAGAATGAAAAGTTGCCGTTTGTATTGCTTACATGTTGCATTAGTCTCTTTCTGTTTGGACCAAAAAAAAGGAACGCAAACATCAGAGTAAACACCTCAACCTGTAGAAAGAGCCAACAAAGCCTTGTGCGTGTGCATTACATAAAACAAGATCTACTTTTGCATTCTTATTCTTTCTTTAAGTTGAAGTGTTTAGAATCCCCATCCTTACATCTGTAAACTTTGCAAAAACAAGAACATTTTTGTTTGATTTTTAGATTTCTTTCCTGTTGTTTCCTGTTGTGAAGCTTTCTTGTTTTCAAACCAAAGTGAACATGTAATAGACAAAATGAAACTTTCAAACTCGAAAAAGAATCAAATCCCAGATTCTTTTGTCAATAACTCCAGAACATTAAATCACCAGGATTTTAAAGCACAGCAGAATCCATTACACACAAAAATGGCTTCCAATAATAAATTAGGATATGCAGTACATTTTGAATATCGCAGAAACCTTTTTGGGAATTTAACCTCTCACTTCCCTCTGATGGTAACCCCACATACTTTCTTTTAAAGACATTTGTGGGACTTTCATTTTGCTTACAAGACCAGGGTTGTGGTTCCAGGGTGCTCACTTCTCTCTTTGTTGTTTATTTCAAAAACACATTTTTTTTTAGCATTTTAAGTCTTTCTGTTTTTTGTTTTTTTTTTCCAAGTGATGCTGCTGGATCAGAGCGACCCAAACCATGATAAGACCACCTCCAGACCTCACTTGTTAGTATTAGGATGTCAGGCTCTGATGTCAGATTTGCTGTAATTCTCTCAAGAAACGGGTGATTGTTGTGACCCCACAAACTTAACTTGAGTTATCAAACAAAAGAACACAAATTTAGGAAATTCCATAACTGCACATTTAGTACCAAATAAACTCCAACTTGAAGTAACAAAAAAGTAACTTAATTCCTTTGAACCACAGTGTGTTTCTAGTGATCTTACATGAAGAATAAGTCCATAAGAGTTATTTGTTGTCAAAACATTGTGTGGAATCACAAAAGCTGAAAAAAGTATATTTTTGGTATTAAAAGTGTTTAACATAAAAAAAGTGAAGACATTCTTAATTATTTTAAAATGTCAAAATTGTCTGCAAACATTTGAATTCTAGAAGTATAAAATTGATATTTTTTTTTCAACCATTCTTCTTCTTTTGACATTCGCAGTAAAAGCTAAATCTAACACATTCAAAACAAATTCTATTTAACTCTAAGACGTGAAGGAAAAAAACTATTTTGTAATTAAACAGTAATTCATGTTCTATTTAAGTTAAAGTCATGCAGTTCAGTAACATTTAAGCTGTGAAACAAAATAAATCAGTTTAAAATGCTAAATAGCTATAAAAAATACAAAATTTCTTTATTTGTCATAATAGTTTTAGAAATTGCTTCTTATTTTACTGGGTGTTGTGCAAAAAGCAGGAGGTGTCTGACTGGAGGAGTTTCCCTGTTCCGTGTTCTGTTTATCCCAGTGAGACCTGAAACTGCTGCAGCTGGTTAAGGAATCTGCCAACGGGGACAAACATTTCCCACGGCTGCAGCACCAAGAGAACGCAGCAGCTGTGAAGAAGATTTACAACAGCACCAACGACTTCCAGAGCCACAAACTCTCATTTTTACACCATACCATCAACCCTCACCCAAGGCGTCTGTGAGTTTCAAGAAAGGTCATTTCACTCATGCTTGTCTTAGTATAGCACTGATGGATCCTTAAAGTGTCCCACCAGAGTGACCCACGTGTCACATGGTCAGAGCAGGTTCCTCTTCCTCTTTTCACTTTAGGAAACAAACTGTTAATTAGTAAAGATATTTTTATTTATAACGGCCTTTTCAATCTACATACACATTTATCACTTTAAAACGGGTTTTCTATCACTGATCCTTTAAAACTTTTATGTAGAAATTGCAAGTGAGCTTGAAAACCAGACCCTCCACCCAGCCGCTACTTCTCCACCTCATTTTTATGTTTTCTGATGCACTTTAAGAGCCATCTACTAAATTCCTCACTAGTTTGCCAGATTACTGAGGGTGGATTTCAGTGTTTCACGTTTGTCATCTCTCTCCACCTAGTGGTCACAGAGATGTACTGTTCAGCTCGGACTACTTGATGGTTTCAAGATAATCTTTCATGTGTTTTGACAGTTTTTTAATTCAAAGTGGGGGGAAAAGGGAGTTTTCTTTTATCTTTTGTTAAATTATCCCAAGATTCAGTTTTAGATTGCATTTGTGTGCTGATAAAATAATTTGTTTTGCTCCCCAAAACGTGCGCAGAATCCAGAACAAAGACATTTAATTTTCTCAAGCTGTTGCCATGGAGATTAAAGGTAGACTTGTTACAGCACTAGTAAGAAGAATGTGAGCCGAGCACAGTCGAAATGGTTATTAGCTGGTTTTAACTTTAGTTATAACTGATGCAGTGTAGACAAAACTCAGATTTGAGTCAGATTGGCAGAACTCATTGAATTCTATTAATCAAAAATGAGCCAAATGTGAGTCAAAGAAACTTCAGCTTCAGGTTATGTTTGAGCCAGTTATTGCTAGACCAAAGACAGACTTGTGATTCATGTAAAGTTTGCAGCTGAATTGGAACAAGTTTGAATTGAAAACAGTGCGGTCTGAAGAGAAGCCTGGCCCCTGGGTGCAGTAACCAGCCAGGCCCTGCACTCTTTCACTCTGCAGGGACAGATTCCAGTTACTGAGCCTGGGGGACAGTGACAAACTTGAATCCGCTTGCCTGTCGAGGAAAACAAGATTGTGTCATAAATGGTAATCAAAAATCCTTAAAATCCCTTTTTGAAAAGAAAATAACATACCTGACACTTTTTCTGCTCTGCCGATCCTTAAGTAGAAGTCTCCTCAGCTCTTGTAAACCGGAGAAATGGAGTAAAAAGCAACACCTGGGCTACACATTACCCCTTCGAGCAGTTCTCTGTCATGACTGGCTCCACCAAAATTACACATTAACCCAAAAAAACATAGCCCACTTCTCCTCGACTGTCTATCTATCTTCTGCAGCCGTGTGGCCCCCCTGGGTCCTGTTTAACCCACATACTGCAGCACTGAGCACTACTGATGGGAATGTTATCATCTGAGCAAATGAATATCTTTAGTGCAGTGTTTTAATCCGGTTCAAAAATCTAAAGTGTGTGGTGCGATTTCAGCGATGAAATAAACAGACAATTGCCTTGTGTTTCCATACACCTAATTACAGGAGCATGTTCAATCATTGGTGAGCCGTTTCCGTGCACAAGAGCACTGAGCACAGACGCATGCTTCTTAACGCTTCGACCAGAAACGTGTGGGAAAGATTAATCTGGCCCACTGACCTTGTAGATTTCAGCAAGAACTGGATCAAACATTAAACTCTGCGGTCAACCCACAGCCAGATGTCTGTTTTCTCAATGTGCAATTTAAATAAAAGCCCGTGTTAAAGGTTTATATGCCGTCCACACGTTGTGGTAAATTTGACGATCGTTAATAAAGGACATGCAACAAAGAACTTCTCTGTAGTCTTAATTTATTTTTTTTGCTGATGTTCTGTTTAGCGTACCTACAACCTTTATCTTTTGTTTTTTTCATCATTGTGATCCATTGCTGAATGTGTTTGTATATTTTCTGATTATTTAATTAATTTGTTAAAATCTATGTTTTCAAACTGGTTAAAACAGATAAATTAAAGCATTACATTAAAAAAACAGGGGTATGTAAAATCATCCTTGTTTAAAAATGCTTTTTTTATTGAAAAATTTTGCTTTTTTTGCAGTAAAAGTAAATCAATTGTCAATGTAATATTTGAGAGGAAATGAGGGGTTTTCTACTGTTTTTATTTTAAATGCATTAATACTGTTTTTTCTTTATCCATTTCATGCATTGTTCTTCAAGACTTAAAGCTGGCTTCATTTGAATATTTCATTAAGTTAGCAGAAATGTTTTCACATTTGACAAACATTTTGATGTATCTTAATTTTTAAATGTATTGTCAGACCTTGTTTGACCACAGAATAATATTTAACTGAAATATTTAAAAAAAAAATGGCAGCATTTTTTAATACACATCTTCACTGTATAAGCAGGCTTTTTTTTCCCTTTAAGAGTTATTTTTTTTACAGACAAAAAGAGAGCGGTTTGTTCAAATCCTTTTTTGAAGAATTTTTTTCTTAAAATAATTTTGCAGAACTTGGCAATGTGACTGCTGTCTTGACAGTATGAAATCATAAGTAAACACGTTCATTTTTCAGGGGGATTTGTGCGTTTGTTTTGTTGGGGTTTAAGAACCGACTGCATACTTGTGAAGACAAGAAAGCAGTTTTTGAAGAAAAAAAAAGGTGTTCCCAAACGAGCTGAAAAGTTAGAATCCGATGCAGAGCAAGCCGAACCTAGAAAAGGTGCTTGATCAGGACAAAGTATGTCAGAACGCCAACAAAAAACCTGAATGAAACGTATTCTACTCAAAAAAGTAGAAGAGAGAAAAGGGGATTACTCTGCGAGTTAATAAATAGACACAGAGTTCCTGCAGTCACTTGCTCAGCCAAAGCAACATAATGAACTCTACTGAATAGGAAATGGTCAAAATGTGAAACAAAGATTGTTTTGCACATAGTTTGCTTTTTACTGCCTTTATGTGTGGATACGGGTCATCTGAGAGGGGAAAAATGGGCAAACCATTATAGGAGGCCCGAAGATGTCCTGCAGGAAATATCAAAGACGTAGACCGCTCGATGAGGCCTTGGAGCAAAACTGTTCATGCACAGTTTTTCCCACGGGCATGCTGCAGGCAACAGGTTGTGAACACTTAAGACTCACGTGCGGGTACAGTAAGGGCGAAGTATGTGGGACGCAGCTGTACATATTTCCTTTTATCAAACCTTGCACACTGAGCAAGGGCCCCATTAGTTTTTTTCTCAAGTGATGAGAGCGTGTTCCTTGGCTGACTGTTCAAAATTAAGGAACTGGACTATCAAAGTATTGTCAGTCTTAGGTATCACCTCCACGCCCCTGCATGCAGCATACAGTCAGGAGGGAACCAGCGTGTGCACTTTTCTAATGGTTAGAGTGTGGCATAAGGAGACTGTGCTGCAGCATTAGTGTGTGGAACTAACATTTCCCTTTAAAATACTTTAAAATCCATGTACCACACAAAAATTGCATGGTTCCCTTTCATGACGTCCCTTAGGGGCCAACCCAAAAACCCTTCAGTACCCGTGCGGATCAACCCCCCGTATGGGTGCATGTGACTGGCTTCCACATGACTCATTCATTTCTGATTAGTCCAAAATTTAAACCAGAGAGTACAAAACCGTTTTTTTTTTTTTTGGCAATTCAGAGGGCTGCACGGTGGTGCAGTGGTTAGCGCTCCTGCCTCATAGCAAGAAGGTTCCCGGTTCAAGTCCTGGCTGGGGAACCTTTCTGTGTGGAGTTTGCATGTTCTCCCCGTGCATGCGTGGGTTTTCTCCGGGGACTCCGGCTTCCTCCCACCGTCCAAAAACATGCTTCATAGGTTAATTGGTTACTCTAAATTGTCCCTAGGTGTGAATGTGAGTGTGTATGGGTGTGTGATTGTGGACTGGCGACCAGTCCAGGGGTGTACCCTGCCTTCGCCCATGAGTAGCCGGGTTAGGCTCCGGCAACCCCGTGACCCCGAAAGGGATAAAGCGGATTGGAAAATGAATGAATGGCAATTCAGACATTATAGGGTTTGCTGTGACCCTCTTTAAACACGTCCTTTCATGTAAAGATGATGAACCAGCTGAGCAGGTTGGTTTTGGGAAGAAAGTGCAGCTTCTTCTTCTGGTCTTTTGCAACACTGACTATCAGAAGACCATACTGCACTGTTGCTACTATTCATTAAAGAGTTTATAGAGCCATTGAAATTCCCCTAACATTTTTTGAACGGATTTCTTCCATCTTCTGCCCCTTTTCTGCCCTGTGGGGCTTCATATGAGCTTGAAAGAGTCGTCACAGGTTCATGTTGGCTCCTTCCAGGCTCCAGTCTTCTATTCTTTTCACTGATGAAACCTGGCCCTCAGCCACCACTATAAAGTTGCCTGAGGTGAGCAGATAGCCAACTCTAATCGTGTCTTGTCATTTATCCCCACTTCACTCATCCTATTCTTTGTCTAGAAAGATGACACTTTGAATCCCGACAACCAAGGATGTGATGCCAAAGAATGTCTTCGTTGGAAACCTCTTCAGTTGAAATCAGTGCCAGTCCTCACTTGTAAGACCAACCCCATTGCCAAGATCGGGTCTAGATTCTGATAACTGCTCATCTGGTTTGTCTACCTCATTAAAATATATAAACTATCAAAGCTTTATGTCAGTTTCCATCTACCTTTTTCCACCGACTGCCCATACATTCCCACTTCTGTGCGTTGCATTATCTCCCTGCAAATACTCCTGACCATCCTCACAACAAACATAACTCCTCTGACTGGAAACAACTCTTTTTTCCTCCTCTTTTCACCAATGAATGTGTTCAATATTGCTTACATTGATGTGAGGGTTCTTTAGTCAGATTGCTTGACAACCTGCAAGCTCCCACTAGCAGCTTGAGGTGTGAGGAAACCTGTTATTGCCACTAAAGCCTCTTTATTGCGCCACTGACATTTTCTGTTCTCTTTTTTCTCTTTTCTTGCAGAAGTTACTTTTCTTTGTTCCTGTCATCTCGTATTTTTCCCATCTTTTTAAAATCTTTTAATCCGAGCCTGGAGAAATTGTATTTCTTTTTATAAGGACGCATTAGACAAATATATTTCTAAAAGCAACTCCCCATAACACTTTCAAAATTCTTATTATGACACACGTGGAATTCATTCAAAGTCATGTAAATGTATCTTTTCAGTTACACTAATGCAGATATCTTAAAGTATCTGCGCTGGTGGTTTGAATCTGTGTTAAATAATTAAAGCAGCCAGAACATCAAGTTTGAGCATGTTTGAATCATCTGTCTTCCTAATATAGTCACTTAGATGAATGCAAAAAAACAATGGTGCCTTGCTAGAATAGATTGTGCAGTGGCAGAGCTGGAGACATTCTACATGACAACAGCAGATTTGTTGTATTTATTTATTGCATTTGCAGTGCTTAAAGAAGCTTGTATTGGTGATATCCTAATCTTTGTCAAAAATGATACTAATAGTGACTCAAAGTCAGTTTTAGGTCCTTGTACATTTATTAAGCAGATCAATCAGCTCACTTTCTATATTAAAACAGTTTTTCTGTCAAGTTCAGGAACAGAAGGGGGCGCTGTGTTGTCGGAGGTAAACTGGGTTTTGAAATATTTAACAACTGGACTAAGCATAACGGACATCAAATCAAACTTTCTTCATTGAGCACTTTTCATAGCTTAATGACAGAATGAAAAATCTCTTTCAAAGTTAAAAACCCAAAACAAACATTTTCCGCTAAAAAATGAAAAGACAGATAATATCCTGAAGCCCATGACCCCAACATAGACAAACATACAAGTATTATTAAAAAAATAATAAGATAGAGATAGAAATGGTCCTTGGATTATTCATTAAATCATTATTTCAGCTACAAAACGTATAAAAAAAAAAGGTAGATCTGAGAGTTGCAGAAAGCTGGAAGCAAGAAATGAATCTTTCCCCTCCTTTTATGTCTGAACAGCCACAACTCATAATTAAAGTATTGTTGAAAGCATGATCACATTTCACACAGGTATTTAAGGTCTTAAAATCGTATTTGATCTGGGCATCTTGACTGCTACAAATCCCCCTCCTCATGTGTTTAAATAATGATAATTAGAGTAATAACGATAGGCAGCACTTTTAATGGTTTTTTCCAGGTTAAAAAAAAGAATACAAATAAAAATATTCTATGGAAGTAAAGTTTCTACCATGGGAACTCATAATCTGTTTGACGAGATCTAACAAAAAACATTGTGAACATCTTGAAGACCTTTTGACACAAAACGGAGAACAAAATCTTTGGTTAAGAGACGCATTGGAGCAAAAAAATGGGTGGAGCAGAGTCTGATTATAACTTCTGGTCTCTGGCTATATAAACAATATAAAATAACCCAATATTTTGCAATTTTAAGCTAAAGTTCACAGCTCAGAGGAAAGAGCAAACAAACCCTATTTCACTGGTATTTTCCCCCTTAAAGAACAACTGAATTTTGAAAGACGTGACAGTATGAATGCAGGGCACTTTCACCAGAGCGCTCTGGGATGTGCTCCAAGCTGCTTCCTTTTTTTCTAATAGTCGTCTTGTTTTAAGAAAAAATGATGTGCAAATAAACATAATAACATTTGGGATTTATCACTCTCTTTTAAAAAGTAGTTAAATGAAATGAAAAAAGAAAGAGACTTACTGTGTTTTATCAGACGTTCAAATGCCAGAACACAGCAGGACAGATATCTTCTTTCAGGGTCTCCAGTCATGAATAAAAGGTATTTCAATAAATCGTGAACATGTTTTTTTTGGCAATGCAAGAAAAAACATCAACGTCTTGAACAAAACAAGGATTTATTCAAAACGAACACATACATCCAGGATGCCTCAGTGCTTTGTCTCACTTGACAATAAACCGAGCCCTAACGGGTCAAACAAGGTACGTGAAGGATCCCAAATAAAGCAGCCAGAACAAAACACAAAGGTCGAATCCGAATTCTTCACTTCTCCAAGGGCTCTCAAAGTAATCAAAGCACTGTTTAGAACGTGTGGCAAGAAGGGTAAGTATCTGGCTGGAGCTGACTTGGGGGGGTATGGCAAGAAAAACAAAAAGAAAAGACAAACCCACACCCACAGTGTGATTACCACCCTTGTTCATTTTTCAGCAAATCCCATCAGGGGTTGTCTCAGCGAATCAGCTTTCACTGCAGATGTTTTTGGCAGAGATTTTTTATGCTGGATACCCTTCCCGACAACCCTTTATTTTTATCCAGGCTGGGGACCGGCACAAGGAGACCAAGAATTTGGTCCCTTGTGGCTACATAGTTAGACAGTAGTGTGAAGGGTCTTGTCTAAGGACCCACACTAGATTAAGCTCATTGTACCCTGGATGTACAGTGAGGCAACACCCTGTGCAAGTTCTCCTACATAGGACTGGGATCATAGGATCATGCAAGATCTCACCTTGTGGGGTCTCAATGATCCTGAGAAAGGTGAGAACTCAGCCCAGAAATACACGGGAGGAGCTGGTCATTGACCTAAAAAGAGCTGGGACCACTGTTTCCAAGGATACTGTTGGTAATACACTAAGATGTCATTGGTTTGAAATCATACATGGCAGGAAGGTTCTCCTGCTTAAACCAGCACATGTCCAGGCCCGTCTTAAGTTTGTCAATGACCATTTGGATAATCCAGAGGAGTCATGGGAGAAAGTCATGTGGTCAGATGAGACCAAAATAGAACTTTTTGGTCTTAATTCCACTCACTGTGTTTAATAAGAAGTATGAGTAACATCCGAAGAACACCATTTCCACTGTTAAGAATGGGGGTGGTAGCATCATGCCATGTGTTTTTTTTTTTCTGCACATGGGATAGGATAGCTGCACTGCAGGAGAGGATGACCGGTGCCATGTATTGTGAAATTTTGGGGAATAGCCTCCTTCCTTCAGTTAGAACATTGAAGATGGCTCATGCTTGGGTCCTCCAACATGACAATGACCAGAAGTACACAGCCAGGATAACCAAGGAAGAAGCACATCAAGCTTCTGGAGTGGCTCAGCCAGTCTCCAGATCTAAAAGCTAATAGTAAATCTTTGGAAGGAACTCAAACTCCGTGTTTCTCAGTGATAGCCCAGAAATCTGACTGATTTAGAGAAGATCTGTGTGGAGGAGTGGACCAAAATCCCTCCTGAAGTGTGTGCAAACCTGGTATAAAACTACAAGAAATGTTTGACCTGTGTAATCGCAAACAAAGGCTACTGTACCAAATATTAACACTGATTTTCTCAGGTGCTAAAATACTTACTTACATAAATACATTATTAAACAATCACATAATGTGATTTTCAGATTTTTTTTGTTTCAGTTATGTCTCAGAGTGGACATGTGTCTAAGATGAACATTTTAGACCTGTCCATGATTTCTAAGTGGAAGAATTTGTAAAATTTGAATTAATTAGAATTTGCACAGTGTTCAAGTACGCATTGAAAAATGAAAACCTATTCCACTTGAACTGCTTTGAACATTTCTAACCATCCATGGTTACTGAATCTGTTAGTTCTCATCGTTTGAGTTCCAACAGCCCAGGTACTGAGTGGTTCGTCCTGAAAATCAACAGCATAAATATAAAGTTGTTTGAAGGAAAAAAAAAACTACAATCTGGTTGATTTTTTTGTTTTGTTTTGCTTATGAGGGCATGTGTTACCTTCAAAGCTTAAGGAAAGGATGGAAATAATAAGCAATTATTCAGAGGGATTTTTCACTGTTAGGTTCACAACCCAAACATTAGTAAATCTGCAAAGAAACACAAGAGAGTTGAGTATGGCTTTTACCTGCAGGGAGAGTGCCAGAGATTGCTCAGTTACAAGCTCCTCCAAACACTCTGCAGAGCTCAGGTCTCCCCCTGCTATTTATTGAAAGGGAACACCCTAGTTACATGCTGATTCAGCCACTAAGGGAGGGAACATTAAAAGGGGGCTGGCTGAAGCAGTTTGTAGATAAGAAGAGAACAGGAGGGGTAAACCGTGCCCCTTCCTGAGATAGGGGTCACACGACAAGACTTTGAAGTTTGATAGTGTGCAGCCCTGGAATGTAAGACTTTGAGGTTCCCCTGTTTGTCCTGCCCCTGGTGTGGAAAGGTCACAACCTCTTAAGATACACTCAGAACTGCTATTCCACAGAGGGGTCACCATTAGTAAGAAAACAGAATAAGAATCATAAAATCTCTAACATTCACCAACATGAAAAGAATTGGTGATTGACTTTAAGCATTTTTTGAAAAACAAAGGAAAGATGAACAAAATATAATGCATGTGAATTTGTAGTAAGACCATCATAGTGAACAGAACAACTGTTTGGAAAGGGTTTTGATTTCATGGAGCTGGCAATACATTACTGGTTTTCAAGTAAAAACTTGTTTTTTCTCATTCCTTTATGCTTCCAGTCCAAATATATTAATAACGTTCCCCATGGTTGGGCTTTGGTTATGTGCATTTAGCAGCTGGGTGCATGCGTTGAGTGCAATATATATTTTATCTTTCAACAGTTGTATATTATGCTTCATTGCACAATTTTGCTTTTCGATTTAGTTTCTGCCTTTATTTAATACGTTTTAAATAAAAGTCAGGCCCAGGAAAAATGCTCAGATCACATGCTGGTTTGTTTGAGGTTTTTGCCTGATTCCTCTCTGTCATCGCATCACCAGAACCCATTGAGGTAGCCACAAGTTCAGGAGATGTTATCAGTCCACTGCCACTGCTTCTGCTTTGCTCTGAACACTGAACACAAAGCTTGGGCATTGTCTCGAACAAGGGTGCCTGGTGACCTGGTTACTTGCTAGTTTGTTCATATACAGTCTTTGGGGTGGTGAAACATACATCAGTCCCTTTTAACAAAGCTGCTTAATCCCTTTTGGGGTCACAAAGTTGCTGCATCTCGTCCCAGCCACTGCTAGACAAAGGTGAGGTACCCCGACAGGTCACCAGTCCATCACAGAAGGTGGTGAAACCTTTTTTTTTTTTAAATAAAACTTATAGTCGAGTTATCCTCAAGTTATATAAGCATATTCACAATAAAAATGAGACCTTGATGATCCAGAATCATGACAGAAAGAATGTGTTGCTTCTGTATTTGGGAATGCTTTTGATACTGTTCTTTCCATTTAGTTCATATTATCCATTTTTCTTTTTTACTAGATCCTTGATTTTTTTGTTGTTATTCTTCCAAGGCAATTTATTTCTGGTGTGACCAGATAAGGTCGAGGAAAGGTGCTTTCAAGAACGTGTTCAAAAACACCTTCACAATTTCTCTGGAATTGAATATTAAGATCTGCCGCTCGCTTCCTAGGAGAAAGGAGTCAGATAAACCAGTGATCCTTATCAGGTTTGTGAATCAAAAGCACAAGATAGCTCTGATGAAGCAAAGAAAACACCTGAAAGGATCTTCTGTTTATTTTAATGGCCATCTCTCAAAGTACAGTTCTGAACTGGCAAAGCACGTCAGGCTCCTAAAGCGGAAAAAGCAAATCCAGAGCACCAGGGTGCTGAATTCCAGTACCTACGTTATTCCCCTGGGTCTATCTGACCTGTCTAATACGATGATAATCACCAGCATGAGAGACTTTGAGAAGTGTGTGGTCACGGACTTCTCAACCTCTAATTGATGCAAAATCAGAATCAAATATGACTCCAAGAAAATATGCGCCTAAGATCCACCACTGTCTCTTAGGTCAACTTTGATCCTGATTTTCAGCAGACTTCTGACCTGCAGACAACTTGACAATTTACTTGCTGTGATATCAGCTGAAGGACAATGGACCTGACAAACAAAGTCTGTGGTCATAACAATGAGGAGAACTTTATAAACTCTGTTCAAACCAGAAGGATGTCTGTTAATCAGGCAGCTGAAGAAGGAATACCGTCTTGGACAAAGGCTCTAATCAAATCACTTGACTTGGTTCCCTAAAGTGTAATTCATGACTAAGGATCTTTCTAATGAAAATAATCTACACATATTTTTCATTTCTATACCTGATTGGATAAAATGACTTTTATGAAAATAATCTGCATATACAGATTTGTTTGTACCTGATTTAAGTTAATGACTTTTCTGATGAAAATAATCCACATGTATTTTAGTTTTTTATACTGACTAATGTTAATGACTTTTTTCAGATGTTGGAAACTTGCTCTATATTGCTGAGTTTTTTTCATGAGAAATAATATACATTAGTGGATGTTTGAAACTTACATCACTGATTCATTTTTTCTGCATAAGCTACTGACAAGTTTAAAATTGTGTTAAATCTACATAGATAGTAATGTAATTCACTGTTACTTAAGGATACTTAATGACCTAAATCAATGTTGGTACGGTATTAATATCTTATCCTAAGACAAGAACCGGATTTTGATAACAAATGTAAAGTAAATGGTGGGATTATATGAGTTTGCTTCCTCCCACTCCCTTTCAAGCAATCTGTTATTTGATGCCTAGCTCTCCTATGCTTGACACGTTTTTTATGGATGTAAACCTCTGTTGATTGTGTGCCAGATTGCTTGTAATAAACATTTTCTAATCAAATCAAACCCACATTTAGTATATGGCAGTGATAAACAACTCAGTACTACTACAGTAGAAAGAGGCTTGAGCCGAATGACAAAGCGGAGCGAATCTCTCGAGTCTTGCTCCAGGCTTTTTCTTTCACAGCTCTGTTTCGATAAATGAAAGACTTGATGACATATTTTTGGCCGGGTACAAACCGCAATTGTTCATTTCTCCTCCATGATCAATTGGATTTGGCACAACCATAAATGCAAGGGGACACCATCCAAATCCAAGTCTCTAATTGTTAAAAGTTTGAGCTGGTTTAACTTTCAACGTGCGTTCTATGGCCATCGATTTAATACGTACAGGCCGAAATAAGTCGCAGAAACTTGCGTAGCTGGAAACATGGACTTTTCATTGAAAGTAGTTGCTTGAACGTATGTTGCTTGTTAGCGAGATCAGACAGGACGAAGTCAAAAACCAGGCTGGAGAGAGGCTGGACAGAGCCAAGACAGGCAAGGGTCAGGATACAAAGAGAACCAGCAGTAGAAATGGTCAGAACGTATGCTACAGCAAAACAAGACTTCACACTGGGCAGAAGACCGGTGTCTGCCCAAATACTGTTTGAGTGATTGAAATGAGGAGGAACAGCTGGTGAGAGCTGAGAACGGAGGGCAGAGGCTGATGGGAAATGGAGTGCAGATGAGGCTCAGGGAAAGTCAAAACTCAGGAGACTGCTCCCTCGGGTGGTCGGAGGGAGAGACGGAAGCTCAAGACCTGACAGAGCGGAAACCAAAAGCAGAAAACTTCAAAAATAAATGAGGGTTACAGGTCAGGGTGGCAATGTAATTTATGTGAGTTAAAAAACAAAAAAGTCCAGAGTTTAAAGCTTCAATTCTGACACATTTTTGCTCCCAATACATCTCATTATTAAGGATTAATGATGAGAATCACCTGATCCTGCAACCTTTCACTTGATCAACATTCACCACACTTTCTTACAGCTGCTTTGGGGTCTTGGTTCTGAAGATAAAAGAGTTTTAACCAACTGAAATGTGAAATTTCACCTCACATTTCTTATTTCCTTTTTTTTTGTGACTAATTTACCGTCATCTACCATTGCTCATTTAAGCCATTTGTTTCCCATCACTCTATTGTTTAGTTTATTGCCAAATCCCAACCATCTTCCAATTTATTAATTTTTTTACTGAAGAAATCAAACTGTTGAATTTCAGTCAGTTTTATTGTGGTTAGCAGATGATTACAACATTTCGCAAAATGTGAATACATGTCATACCTAAATAATGTGAGATAAAACACATCCCAGCATTCCTCAAAACATCAGTTTTTTCTTTGCATCACTCTAGTATTATAGATAAAAGTAATAAAATGTGCTTCAATAAATGAATACGCTGGTATTGTATATTTTCTTATCACTGCAAATGCAAAAGCTTAAAAAACTGATAAAGGTAAGTTCAAAACAGAAATTTACATTCATCAAAACAGTGATAATATTATGTTCAAGGAATAGCTACATATTCCAAAAAAGAAAGTAACTTTAAAAATATAGCAATCACCTGCTGGGCAAACATTTGGCATCACTGAGGCATTTTGGCTTGTGTTGCAAAGTAGTCAAAGTTACAGTTCAAGTTGTAGTAACATCGTTTTTGCAGCTTGTTTAGGCTTGAATGCAAACCTTAAAAAAAAAACTAAAAAGAGCAACAACAAAAGGCAAGATTTTGTCATGAAAACATTGGAACACCTGTCAGTTCTGCAGCTTGTAACCATCCATCCATTTTCTAAACCCGTTTTTGTCCATTTCGGTGTCTTCACCCACGGCTGCCAGAGCCGTGGGTGAAGACAGGATTCACCCTGGACCACCTTGTTACCATTTTGGTTTAAATCTACTTCTGCACCCACAAATACTTAAAACATTTTTGCTGCGCTTAAGAGTGCAGAAATGGCATTTTACAAAAAACAAACATAAACACAGATTCATGTAACATTCATAAAACACTTCAACTTTTAGATTTAAAAAAATCTGAGTGTAATTGCCTATCTAACTGGCAAGAGTTGAGGCACAAAAGTAAACGACAATAAAAGCATTTCTAAAAACTCCATAAAAAAATATGTGATATATAGGTAGTTTAAAATATTAAAGTTCTAAAAAATTAAAAAATTGGCAAGCAATGTGGCAAAATATGAAGTATCAGTAAAAAAGCTTTCAATGCATAACTGACTGTAAAATGAGTACAACATGAGAAAACAACTTTGGAGTCAAACGGCAAGAATATGATTGTGGACTGTCCTCCAAATCCGGTTCACGCAAACCAATGAAAAGTTCAAGCAGTTCTGTAATATTAAGTACAAAAGAATGGCATTTTTGACCAGTAACTCCACAGTAGTTGTTGTAGCTGAAACTTTAAGATAACCATGAACACACTGAAAAGTGCAGCAGGTGTTCTTAGATTTGGCAGATGTTCTCACTTTTGTAGGCATCTGGGATGACAAACGTTGAGCTCTTGGTGAAGAGGTTGGTCAACACCGCGTCCAGCTTCTTCTCTTTCTTGTTTTGAGTTTCTCCTGCAATGGAAACCAACTTTGAAATTAATGCACTTTGAATTGGAGTTTGCTCTGCGCCAGACGGTCTAGCCCACAACTCAGAGGTAAATTTCGAATGAACAACCTGGATGGCACACTTGATGACTCCAGTCACTCCAGAAGCCTTTATCCACACAGTACTTGTTCATTTTGGATCGAACTCTGAAACAGTTTGCTTTAGCAGCTGTGCTGAAAGGGAAGGCCTGACTGGTGTCTTCTACCAGAATCTCCTCCTGTCAAAAGAAAGAATACAGATGTTATATTTGGGATGTTAACTTAGCAACAATTGTTTTTGCTGAATGTATATTTTTTGAAAATGGTTGCAAGAAGAACATGTTAAAGAGTCTGTCTTTCTGTTTAGTTTATTTATTTAAAAAAGATTTGTAAATGCATTTGTATTCACATAAATATACTGTTTGGGCAGGAACAGATTCCTCCTGCCCAGGAGGAGGATGCCAGTGAGAGACAACAGTCCGTTCACTAACTGCATGTTTTGGAATATGACTTTAGACTGTTAAATGCTGAAGTTCAATGCTTTGCACTGATAAAAAGACCAGGTGTTCCTCGGCGCTTTTCTGAACTTTAGCAATTCGAAGGAAAAACGTTAAAAAGCCACGTCAATAATGAGTTCAAAAACAGTACCGTATTTTCTGCACTATAAGTTGTGGAAGCAACAAAATGCATAATAAAGAAGAAAAAAAATAATATTTAAATTGCACTGGAGTATAAGTTGCACTTTTGACAAAAAGTGAAAAACTTCTGAAAAACGTCACCAAGCCTGGCGCACTGCTGTGTTCGCAACAAAAGCGATTCGCTCATAATGTTCCCGCCTCTCTTTAGAGGAAAACATCCATGGAAAACACAGACGATGTTGAGAGATCAGATTAATTATGAAGAGCTCTACAAAGCTATCGGTAATCAAGTCTTCATGTCTGGGTTCATGAGATCATTCAGAGACTCTCCCGATACGGTGAAATTCACCATCAACTGCAGGAGCTGCATCTGAATGATGGCCGCTTTCAGCGGTACTTCAGTCTCTAAGTGACCCAGTTGAATGACTTGCTGTCCAGCATTAGTCTAAGGACGGAAAGAATAAAAATAATGATAACGCAAATGAGAAAAATATCACAAATGTCAGGAGGAGAACGATCAGATTTTCCTTCGTGTTGGTTTGGACTCCAACTGCTGACCATGCTGAGCGGCGCTTTTTCTGCATTGCAGTCAGTAGCAGCTGATGATGCAGTGCCCTCTACTGGTTGTTAGTGGGAAGATAACGAACACACAAGAACACACAAGACATTTATTATTCAAAAAATCCCATTTAGGTCACATCCCTGGCCAAACTATGCAAAAAACAGCGACTTATACCAAAAAAAAACACAGCATATATAAAAATAAATAAATAAAAATAAAATAGATTAATTGAAAAGATGTACTATTACCTTTGATATTTTGCCATTGGGACCTTCTTGAATATGTTCCACTTGCCACTCCAGACACTGTCCGGGTACAGACCCTGCAGGGTCTTCCCATTGTAGCTCCAGCTTATCAGCACCAACCTGGAGGTGAAGCTTCTCTGTCGCTGCAGGCTTCACTGTGAAGACATGGAAACTATCAAAACAGGGTGGAGACCTATTTACAGATAACAGGACAAGAAAAGCCAAAACATCCATAGAGTCATATCAGAGTTCTGCTATGGTACTTTCTCTTAGCAACCGTGCATGTTCATGCGAAATTTTTGTCATCAGGTAAACATGTCTGTACCTTGGTTTTGGATCTTTAAGGAAGTAAATGTTGTCTTCAATGGTCCTTCAGGCGAGGAGCCGTTTACACAGAAGTTGATATCCTTGAACCTCGGAAGAGAGTTCTTTGTGAAATTGCATCCAATCCTGACTCCATCGGAAAAAACATATTTTGGGCATTCCTTTGCCAGTCCCAGGGATTTATACCTGCACAGGAGACACATCACGTTTTCAAAATCTTTATTTGTCACAACCTCACTACTGCACCGGTCATTGGTTGGCTTGTATATCTCACGTTTCTAGATTTAAGACATGTGAAGACAGTTCAGTACGTTCCGCCTCAATTTAGCAGAATTGTTTTTTTACACCCTCATCCCACACAACACCACACCCTCACTGAGCTGCATTTGCTCTCTAGTTCTCAGAGAAGCAAATGTAGAATAACATTCTTCATTGAGTGCCTGATTATTCTACAAAGGATGTAGATATAATGAAACACTCCTGAAATTGTTAAAAGTTTCCATTACAAAGTCTGGCAGACCGCAGCTCACACCACTCAGAACTGTTTGCTTTATAGTTCCAAGCATACCAGTAGTACAGATTCTGCTGTGAGTTGGCGGGCATCTTTGGACTTCTTGTCCACTTGCACTCCACGTATTCCATGTTTTGGAAGACACAGGTAAAATCCTGGATTTCAGTACCAGTAACACCTGGACGTAAATGGATTTTCAACAAAGGTCAGTCGTTTTTTTAACCAAACAAAAAAAAATCATTATTTAAAATGTAAACCTGTAAGCAATAGAAAACTCACCAGTGTTCAGAGGATTCTGAATCAGCTCTGTGTAGTTTTTACTTTTCATCATTGTATTGTTGGTGCACAGCCCATCCAGCAAGGTGTACACTCTTACTTCTACATTCTTCATTAGATCAAACTGAGTGCTGTAGCTTCTCCTACTAGTTCTTACAGGCTGAAAAAGAAGATGAAACATGCTTTTACATGTCAATCATAGTAATAAACATACACAAAGAAATAGAGATATTCTTTATTTGGCAATAAAGGGAATTCCCTCGAAAGCAAAAATATCCAGTCATCAAATCAAAAGGCAGGAGTTCAGGATCTATATTGAGGGGAGACCGATTTATTGGCTAGGCCATTAAATTGGTCAAAAGTTGGTATTTTTGTGCACTGGGCATCACATTTTTTATTAACCCAGTGAGTGAATTAGAGGTCAATCAATCAAAAGCTAAAGCTGCATGATTGAGGTCATGGAAGTCGTTAGTGGGGTCATCGTACATGGAAAAACAGAACATTTTTCAGCTTGGAGAAGCTGGACAGCAGCCGCGCTTGATGTGCTGGAAAGCTCGATAAAAACTCTCCAACAATTGAAATAAACGTCTTTATAGGAGCTAAGTCGAGAACTTGAAGCTCCTGAATGCATAACGTCAGATAATATCAGTTTTCCTATAGGACGAGCAGAATGAAAGTCTTTGCACTCCGATCCAATTAACAGATAACACTTTAGTTTATTGACATAATTGATAGAGAATCTGCTTCCATTCATCCATTTCTTGTCGCAGCAATGTATAATATGAATGACTGCAAAAGCGGTTGAAAACCTTTTGCCCTTCCATCAGAAATACACCTGTCTGAGGTCAGTTCATTAACCTGTATTTATGATCAAAGATAACATGGCGACACCCCCAGGATAAAATGATTTAATATGGCTCCTATACAGTCCCAGTCTTTTATATACCACTACCGCTGTGAGCACGAAACTGTAATGTCACTCGGTAAACATTACCGGCAGCTCCACTAGCTTGTAGCATCTCTATTCATGAAACAATGATGCAGAAATGAAAATGTGTGGTTGAGAGAATGCGAGAACCTCGACTCAGTTTTGGTTTACGCCAAACTCTTCACCCTCTCCACATACATTAAAGACCAACTCTAGTGAAAATTTTGTTTTTTTTGGCAGGAGAACATGACAAAATGCAGTTTGATAAAGCTCGTAGCTGTGGCGTAAGTGCTACAACTAAACTGCCCCTATTCTGATGCATCCACTTGTAGATCTGTGCACATCTTTGGTTTTTCTCGTCCAAGCTGGCTCAAATAGCTCCAACATTGCTCTCCATTTTTGTTCCGCCGCTTCTGTTCGGTTGGGGTTTGTGAGGGGCTGTGAGCTAAACAGGGATGATGGGACTTGTGGACAGGTTTACACCTCGCCAACTGTACTGCCCACAACTCAGAGGCAAATTGTTCTGCTGAAACTATGTCCTAGAAAACGACACAGGTTTTTTTATGTGGGCTGAGACCTGCATAATCACAAATGAAATTCTGCTGGCAATGCTTTTACAGCAGATCAAAATGTGATTGGAGTAGGACTTAAATGAATTAGGCACCAGGTTACTTTTGTGTTATGGAATTTTATCTTGCTTACAGGTAATGCCTCATATTCTCTTCAAAACGTTTTTTTTTTCCAAATCGGTTAGTGTCTGGGTGATTATGAAAGAGCTGATCATGGCTGTCACGCTCACGTGCAGCAGCAGTTGTGTAGCTCACAGTTATGTAGTCAAAAAAAAAAAAAAGCTTGTTGTGCCGTGGCTTCTCCTCACCGTGAATGGAGCCGTTAGCACACCTTATTATGTGTGACTCAACGGGTTTATTGATGTAACACAATAGAGAAGGTGAAATACTGCAGAATATTCTGTGCGTAATGAAATGGTAGAATCCCTGTCAAACATGCATAAATTGTGCTAATTATTATTACCCCTCAGGAGCAGGAAGTCTCCTAAAAGGTTGTTTATTTTTCACCAATTATATTTGTTTCAATTTCATAATGCTTTTTAGAAATGTCAGCATAAATTGAATTCAGATCGTTAATTGAACAACTAAATACAGGTTTAAAAATGTATGGAGCACTTTGTTTTAGCCAAATAAATACTATTTTTTTGTTTAATAGAAAGTTTCTCCAAATCTCAACAGCTCTAGAGATTTGTTATTTTTTTACTAAATAAAAGTTAAAATTTCTGTAAATATTCGATTTTTTGTCAATTTTCAGATTACTTTTTAGTTTCACGCGGACTTATACAGTAGCTCTTAAAAAAATGAAAAAGTAGACAAATTTTCTATAATGATCTACTACACTTTCTTTTCTAATTGATTTTTTTTCCCTTTTAAAATGCTCAGATACGACATTTGGATGAAACCCATCAAACAATACAAATTTGGTAAAAGTCATTTTTGTATTTTAAAATAAACATGGGTGTATATACAAATATTATGTTACATATTAATCTGACCATTTAAGACATCTGAACTTCAATCTGAGCAGTGACACAGACTTACACTCCATCTGTTCTTGTAAGTGTTGAAGTACTCCAGATGATAGGTAACTGAGCACTCTGCCATGTCAGCCACGCCTTTTGGAGGGTCCCAGATAATCTCCAGTTGTCCAAGATGACCACGGTCGATTACGGAGATGTTCTCAGGAGGATTAACTGTATAAAAGGCAGGTTTTTTATTTTTATTCCAAAAAAAAAGTTTTTTGTTGCACAAATCCAGCAAAATAAAGCATCCAAATGTATACAAATATTTTTCTTTTTTTTTGCTAACTATATAGTTATTTCTTCTGTATGTCGTACCTTAAATTACTTTACTGTATCTGGAGAAAAAAAACACCCCTTAAGATAAACTAAAAATCAACTGTCATGAATGTGTGAAAATCTGCACTGACCCACAAATCCATTGCATGGCATGCTTTGCTTCCAGATGATGAGCAGCAGCACCAGAACAGCAGGGTCAAGCAGCCAACATTTAGTCGCCATCTGTACTGGGCAATAATCGAGGCTGGGTCAAATTAAAACGCAAAATTCAATGGTAAAAACTTAAGCATATTTTTAAATGAAAAAATAATGTCAAAAATAGAAGTTATACAAACTGGAAACGCCGGGAGAAATCCTATAACAAAACATAGACACGCACCTACTCAGAATGAAAGAGGCGTTTTCCTTCCTTCTGCTCGAGGTTCGGAGAAAATGATGAGGCTGACGTCGTAGGTGGACTTATATACGCTGCCGAAGTAGGCTGTCGATTTGGAGCTTCTCGTTTACCGTCAGGTGAAAAGATTTATCTCGTTCACCAAAAATGCGAGAGATCATATCACAGCATTTATTGGTTATTTCAACTTGTTTCTGACTCAACAAAAAAAAAAAAAAAAAGACATTTTACCTTTTGTTTGTTTGTTTGTTCTTGGTGGAAAGCAAACGTTTTGCTTGATAAACTAGTGATAAAAATCATAGGTTTCATATTACTCATTATAAAAATAAATTATAAATATTTATTTGTTTGTTTGTTTAACTAATTATTTATTAGGATCTCTTTTGTCTAAGTCATTGACTAGATAAGGGAACTGATAAACTTCTACTGAGAAATAAACAGCTAGTACTCAGTCATAATATTTACCAGAATAACCATTCTTGCTCTGATACTTTTTAAAAATATGTATGTTCTTGCTAATCAAAAAAAAAAAAAAATCATGATAATTTTACTAAACTGCAGGTTATTCAAGTTATAAACCGGCCAATCAGATTCCTCAACAGAAGCATGTGGTGCCAGCTGGCCCACACCTCAAATGTTCAAAATGTTTGATTGACAAGTTCTCCCAGGCCTGCTTTCAGTGGAACATCCAACAAACGACGGTGTCTGTATCATGGAAAAAGCGACTGAACTGACATCATTTGGTTGAGTGAGCCATTTTCTGCTCAGTCCAGTTCTCTTATACAGTCAATGAATCAAATGTATTTTTAGGTTGACAAATCGCATATGAACGTCACCAACTTGACTTTCACTTCTGGCTGTTGACGTCTTTGATTGTAATCTCTGATGTGAGGAGCTGTGGGAGGAGGGAAAAGGGGCAATAAAATGTGACTATGTCATTGAGTGAGTTCAGACTTTTGAAGCCAACATCTTAATCAGTCCTGAGGGAAGTTTAAGTAGGTCAAACGTGAAATGAAATCTAATAGATTCACCTGTGAACTACTTTTTCTCCACCTCTGGTGTGCAACAGGAAAACATGCAAACCTAAAGATAATTAGATTTCCAAAAACAGATAGCAAAGCTATATGAGTTTTGTTTTTTTTCCTATTTAAATAGTTTGTTTTTCCTCCTGCTGTTGTTTGCTCCCTTGTTTGGAAGGATGAGGATTCTTTTAGGACTGATTTTATTAGTGCCGAAGGATGAGATTTTTAAGAAAACTCATCTTTTAACCAATTCTTTTTTATATCCACGTGTTTTAATTTGATTTTATGGACTGACTGTGTGTGTGTGTGTGTGTGTGTGTGTGTGTTTGTGTGAGGGGGTAACATTTTTAACAATTATAATTTATTATTATTGATTTAAATAAAAACAATTACATTTGAGGTGTTCTGTGGCAGGAACAGCTATATAAAAAAGTTGAATTTGTTTCTAAGCTTAACAACAATAGTAACAAATGCAGGTCTGCCAAGTTCTGCAAGATCTTCTTCCCACACACACTGACACATTGCCAAATGCCTGTCACTTTTAAATGATTACATTAATACTCTCAGCTCACTTTGGTGATGCAATGTGGCATTTTTTATCTTCTTTACTTGAGTCAAATTTTGTCATTGCACACCTTTAAGTTCTTTTATTTTATATATATAATAATAATAATAATAAAATAATATAATTTTTTTGGCTTCTACAATCCCACAAACTGGTTCCATTTGTATTTTGTTTCCCTTCATTTTTTTTTTAGTACTTCCTGTTTCATTTTGTCATGTTTGGCTTTTTTGTGTCGTGTTTCTTTCCTTATGGTTTTCATTTTCGTCTGGAACTTGTGTGATAGCATTGCGTTAACCCCTGCCACTGTGAACACCTGTCCGCGTTTCTACGGTCAGAAAAACTTGGGCTAAAGCTTTTTGCTAAATCAAAAAATTAAAAATAAAATAGCTCTCAGAGTTTGAAGCCCTGCTCTTATGAAAATGGTGTTCTTGTGGCCTTTTCTGATGATGGTGTTAGGATTCTGTGCTTTTGTTTTTTTTGTCAGTTGTTTTCTTGGTTTTGGTCATGTTTTGAGTTGTTTTCCTTTCAGTCTTTTCCAGGTTTGTATTAATCATCCCCAGCTGTTTTTATTTACCCTCAGTGTATTTGGTTTTCACTTTGACCAGATCATCTGCGCTGCTCTGCTACCTTTCTGTCTCTCTGTGGATTTTTGTCATGTTTTGGTTATTTTGTTAAATGTTTAAGCTTCTGTCACCACCGGTCTCCTGCATTTTGAGTCCTTCACCTCCTGTTCTTGACAGATGGACGACATGTAAAAAGAAATTTAAACCCAAACTTGCATTTGCTATGCTGGGTGGGCCACAAGCTTTCTGCTCCAAGCTCTCAGCAACAAGGAGGGGAAGTTGGGTCGCTCCATGCCAACAGTCCCACTCACAACTTGGAGGTAAACTCTTAATAATCTTCTGTCGCTCTGTAGAAACTGTCCTAAAAAATGGAACAGATTTTTTGATTTTGGCTAAAAGCTACACACACTTCTCCGTTTTTTGTTTTCTGTACTGGTTAAATGCGGCTTTTCTACTCCGCCCCCTCACCTGTCAGTCTCCAGGGTGTGGCGCACAGCTGCCTGCACTTTAACTTAGTTTTTGTGTTCTATTTAAGCCCGTCTGTTTCAGAGCTCTGTGTTGGAGTGTCTTCTGTTTAGTTACTTGTAACTTCTTCGTCTCTGCTCATTGCTCTGTGTTTTATTGCTATGCCAATTTAGAGCTTTTTTGCGGATATTTTCCCACTTGGGGTGTTAATGAAAAAGATTTTCCCCTTTCTGCTTTCTAGTTCATTCTAGTGATGGCGAAAACGACACCTCATGCAGCACTGACCAACTTCGACACAACTAGGTGGACACAATTCTAGGTGGTAGCTTGGGGTTGCTATAGTAACGCCAAGATTTGGCAAAGCAACCCCAAATATCTAAAACCCTAAAGCTGCATTAACTCTGAACGCGTCAGGGGTGGTCATTTTCAATGCCAAGTCAATGTACAGATGCGATCTAAGGTCCTGCAGCGTGATTTGAGCGGCCAGAGTTCAAATATCTGAACTTTGGTGAGGTCACCACATCACATCTACAAATCAGGGACTCATCTTTGGACATGTGACGTGTTCAGTGACTCGATCAGCTTCACCGACCCCGGGATGCTGCAGGGGATAGAGGAGCAGCTGCAGCTTTGGGAAGGCAGCTTGCTCGGGTCTCCTGAACTTTATTATATTTTTCTTATTTTCACAGCAACAGTAGTAAAAAACAAAAAAAAAGGTCTTCTGAGTTTATTCTTGTTTGTATTTTGTCCTCTCTCGTGTTAATTCGGGTTAATGCGGGACAGCAAGTCTTCAAACTGATTGACACTCCGGTTAGAACATATTGATGGCATGTCGAGAAAGAGGTGTTGAACTGGACATCTTTAGCTCTTTCCTGAAACTGTCCAGAACGACCTCCAAAGCCTCTAAAGGTTAACTTCAAATCAATGAATATCGTTGTCAGATTGAACCATCTGTTGCTGTCTGAGTCAAAGTGGACCCGAGGGAGACAACCACGGAAAATAACACTGTTGAAAGTAAAATGTCAAAAAGAAAACTGGAATTTCCACATTGCTCTTCAACAAACAAAAAGCCTTTGAGTGGATGATTTATGGACAGAGAAGAAAAATGTTTGTAGGCACATTTGCTCTATTTTCATAGATACACAAATGTGTAAGAAAAGTAAATAATTCCTTATGAATTGCTTATGAACAACAACGCCACAATGTAAGCCTGGTTGCTTAACAATAGTGGAATGTTTCCTTGGTCTTTTAATGATGATGCCATTTTTAGTCTAAATCAAGCATGTCATTTTCTCTGACATAGTTTCTGAAAAAGCAGCAGTAGTTCATCAGAAATTCACCTCTGAGTTGTGGGCGGGACTGTTGGCGTGACGGAACCCCATTCCCCCTTCCCGTCCTCATTGCTGGGAGCTCAAAGTAGGTAGCTTGTGGCCTGCCCAGCGTATTCCCTACATCCCACATACAGTCTTTTCCAAACATCTGCTCCTGATCCACAACGATTTGAACAAAGAAATTCTTAAAAATGCAATTTCAAGCTTAATTTTTTAAATACATGTTTTCCATCATGAGTAAAATGCCACAAGAACATGTTAAAAACACCATTTTCATCAGAGTGGCCCTTTAAGACTTTTACTGTATCTCTTTAGCATTAAATTCACATTATCAATGACACCATGACTACCTCTTCATGGTGCAGAGGTAGTTTGATCAAACTATGATCGGAACATTATATGTTTGGTTCCCACCTGCGTCGAAGCGTCCTTGAGCAAGACACCGAAGCCTACGTTGCTGCTGGTGGTGTTGGAGCCTGTGTCAGGCAGCGGAGCCACTATCAGCGTGTGAATGTGTCTGGGTGAGTGGGACTATGACTGGAAAACGTCTTGGGCCTTCAAGGAAGGTAGAAGAACGCTACGTAATTATACACCATTTATTTTGCTGTTATGGTTCATTTCATCCGAAGTGTTATAACAGCAAAGTGACACATTTGCAACATAACTGCTGTTTCACATAAGTGACAAACATTTTCAAAGAAGTACAGCCTTTTTAGTCAGTAGTTTTTCTGTCATAAATCATGTTTTCAAAGCAGAAAAAAAAAGCACAGATGTAACCGTATGAGGTGGAAACAGTTGTACTTTATTTTCTATTGACAGTTGTTTGTTTAGGAAACCTTGGATTTTGTACAGATTATATTTACAGAAATTCTGCAGTCATGAGTGCACCGAACTAGCATGAAAAAAGGTTTTTTGTTTTACACAACTTTCAATTGTTTCAGCAGTGTTGTACCAAGATGTGAGTCACTACACGAGACGCCGAGTAACTGACTCATTAAGCACAACCAAACCCAGATATGTAGCCCAGCAGAAGGATGTACATGGTAAATGATTCATGGGTTTTTTGTTTTTTTTTTTCAAATAGCAGCAGATTTTGCTGAGTACTTTATAAAGGGTGTTTCTACCCAGCCAGGAAAACTTGCCCTGGAGCTCCCAAAATGTTTCTTTCAAATAACATCTGTTAATCAGAGCAGGACAGCTTCATAAAATATAAGAGATGCATGTTACCAAATGCTAATATCCTTCTCTTTAGCTTTTCAGCCTCTCCAAACGTCCAAATGAGCGGAGTGATTAAGGTTTGGGGGTCGCACATTTAGACCTGGCAACTTCCAAGTCAAAAATCAGCAAAAAGAAGTCTCAACAAATGTGTCCTGCAAAGATAATTTTTTTCCAAAGAAAGAAAGCAAAGCCTTATTTTTGGACGTGTTGAAAAATCACTCTTGGCAGCAGATGTGGGGATTTGCAGTCATTCCTTCAAACATGAAGCCCTTTTGACACGTTTTCAGAAAAATGCATGAAAACCCTTATTGTTCTTTACTTAACTACTTGGAGGTATTTTCCAAAACTTCAAGAGTGGCAATTTTTTTTTTCCAAAACTGAAACAGTTTTCTTTTATCCCTGTGCTGATTTTGGACTAATAGGGTGAGATAAAAAAAAAAAAAACATGTTTCTCAGACAGATAATTTATGTGGTCTTTGAGTTCATTCCAGAAATCCATGTATACATTTCTTCAGCACATTTCAACATACAGAGGACTTTGTGTGGAGTTGCGCAAAGCTCGAGCAGAAATAACAAATGGGTCTTTACAGGAATTTATATATATCAGTTCATCAGTTAACAATTTGAAGGTTTAATAGGAGTAAAGCATTCATGTGGTGAAAAAAGCATATCCTGCCTTTCTGAACTGAGAGAAATGCAGTTAAAACAATTGAAAAGATGTTGCTCCACCCTTAACCTTTATGTGCTGGGTATTAATGCACATCACAATTGAGCCTAATCAACAGATGTTTCATTGCCTGATCATCTTTGGCATGTCTGTGCAGACAGACACTGATGTTCTAAAACAAGAAACAATCAGAGATTTTCTTTAGAAACACCCAAGGAGGAAAGACACACATTAAATACACTGAGTACTGATGTAAAACACATACACCACCACAGTACATGTTTATGTTGGTTCTTCAGCAGAAATTCTGGCTTACCTTCTTTTTTTTTTAGCTGAGAATAAGCTGCATTCTCCCCTTATCTGGAAATGCCAAACAGCCCAGTGTTTCAGAAGAAGTCACAAAAATTCCCAGATCCATGTTCAAAGCCGTTCCAACATTTGCCAAACTAATTTGCTCCGTGTGTTTTCTGGGTTTACCTGCGGGCATCAATGATTATTCCTTTTTACTTTGGGAGCATCAAGACGAGACAAAAGCATCAGACAATTACTTAAGGGTGGCTTTGTCACGTCATGGTTATCACAGTCAGAGTAAAAAAAAAAATGCCAATGGTTTCTGGTAAAACCCAATACAAGTGAAGAGAATTGTCCTTAAACCCACCAGTTAATCACAAGAATAAAGTTCAACAAAGCCTCCAAAATGTAACACAGCATGCCTGAGGTAGGTTTGTATGTTTGCTTGGCTCCATCTGCAAATCTGCCTTTCCATCTGCTATTTTTTATTTTTTTGTTTTGTTTTGGGTTGACGCCAGATGCTGCCGGCAGATAAACTTTATTTTAGTCTACATCATAAGTCATCCATGTTGTTTATACTTCTGTTTTCGTGGTGAACAAATGACTTGCAGAGGACAATCTAACCAGTTTGAGTAAAAAAGGAATTTTCCACACAACCCAAACTGAGACCTGAGACTGTGGTTCATTCTGGATATTTGATCTTCAAAGTACACACTGGAAGATTTGTCTCTTCTCTGGTACACAGTAAGTACAGCCCATTTTGGAATAGTATGTCCTCTGGTGACTGGAGCACTGCCGTGCACAATAAAGGTTTTGTAGCATGAGAACAAAAACAAAAATTACAAAACTGTCCTGATAGACCTTGAACAGACGATTTACACGGGGATAAGGCGTGCATTGTTCGTGTCCCATTATGCAGTTGGCATTTTTTTAGTCCAGTTCCAGATGTAGCTTTTAAGAACAACCTCTTCTACTTAATCCCAAACCCTGACATGGAAAATAAACAGATGCAAGACAGCAGTACTGAAGAAAAAATTATGTGACTAAGAAGGTGTACCTAATGTGAACAAAGCAAAATCTCTGCATTTCATTGGACTTGTCCCCTGATGCACCTCATCTCTCGGTAAAACATTTGTAATAAAAAGTGAAGGGCATCATATAATAAAGATTACAGGAAAAACAACTAGGAAACTTTATTGAACTCATCAAAAAAGAAAAAAAAAAACTTCTCAAGGCACGCTTTTGAACGTTTTTAATTCTGCATAACATTTGGACTGACTTTTTATGTTGAACTGGTGCCAGATCCTGATACCACTATTTATTTATGACAGCTGAACTTCTCTAATCTTCATAATCGCTTCATCCAAACCTAAACCAAAACTCATCTCATTTCAAATTTGCTCCTTGCGTTTTCATCCCTGAATAAGGTTAATGAAAAGCATGGCAATACATTTTTAATCTCTATAAAATAAATCATTTAACAGAGAAATATTTTGGCTAGCATTGCTGCCGTATTCAATTATACAACTAATGCATAGTTTAACTTGATTGTATTATCTAGAACAAGCCCCAAAGTTCTTCAAATCCAATAAATCACTCAGTTTGCACTCTAATAAATCCGTCTAATGTTGTTCATGTTGTGGGCTCTTACACTTTGTATGGTTCATTCCTGGGAATACTTTGATCTCAACAGGTCCACACATGGCTGGAAAAAAATCTTGTACAGAAGTCTGATTCCCAAACTCTGAAGGAGTGTTGTCTATCAGAACAAACAAATGACACTTTTTTATGACAAATACAAAAGTAAACGCGTGCTTCCACTGATTGGTGCTTGCTGTTGACTGTTTTCCATGTTTGGTGTTGGGAGATGTTCTCCCGATTAGACTGCAGATGATCTATATGCGTTTTCCTGTCTTGGTCCACAGAGCTTTGAGATGCCAGAACAGTCCAGCTGCTCTTAGTTTTTAACGACTTGGCAAAACAGTAGAAGAAATCAGAGAGGGAATCAGAATGCCTCACTGCATCTGAGCAAGGGTCAGGACTGATAATGCAACACATGGGATAAGTAAATAAACAAATACATCAAAACAATTATTATTCCCTGAAATTATAATGTGTGTCTGACAGGTTTATAGCAGAACAGTCTGGATGCATCATGAGATCATCTTGGAGGTTTGCACTGATAGTTGTGGCAAAGTAACTACTATTTCTCCTCTGTCATAAATCTCCAACTACATGTTCCAACTGAGGTTATCACAGTGGTCAAAAATCACCTTCCCTGCTGTGAGCGGGTTAGGGACTGAGTATGATTGGAGCAGCAGCTGGAAGTTACTGAAACCACATCAGAAATTCATCACAGAGTTTGCTGAGCAGCACCAAAGTTGAAAGCTTGATTCAACTCTCAATTTAAAAAATAAAAAAAAAACAGACAATGACAGTGAATGTGTGTCTCTCATGCAGCAGCCTTGACTTTCAAAATAAAAGCAAAGAGAACTTCATTAAAAACAAAAGCACAGCTCAGAAAAAGTTTGGAAGACTCCAAATCAAAAAGGGATTGATTCTCACTTTGAATTTCTTTCAATTGCAGATGAAATAGAATTCTAATATCTCATGTTTTAGCCTTTCTTTTATGTTAATATAAATTATTTGCGCTCCTTCAGTGCGGAAAGTTTAAATGATTTTTATACAAAATCGGAACAGTAAAAAACTCACTTTTGAGTTGAAAAAATGCAGTGTGACCTGTGGGGACTTCTGTCTGATAACAACCTAGAATAAGATTGGCATTGTATCAAACCAAACATTCAGTTTAATTAATGTTAATGAATCCAATCCAGTTGAAAAGGCTGGTTAAAAAAAGTTAGTTGTTTTTTGACTCTTGCAACATGATCACTATTTCATCTGTAGCAAGATAACAAATTTAAAGACTTAGCAACTTCTTTTCTCAGTAGTGTCTTGATGTAATTTTTAAGAAAGAGCTGGTGCAGAGAGCATCAGAGAAATCTGAAATACTTCGTGTCAATCTCTGGGTTATTTCATCGAATATTGACAACATTCACTGAACAGTGAACCAATGGATTGAATCAACAAAATCCTGCCTTTACTTTGTACTTATCCTTTTTCTGACTGTTGTGGAGTTGGGTGGAATAAACTCTAGTCAGCCCCACTTTAGACTTCATTTTGGCCGATCAGAATCTTAAGCCTTAGTCACAGCTGCCCTTACAGTGGATGGGAGCTGTCTGTGGGTGAAAAAACCTGTACGAAGCATTTGAAATGTCATGGTTGTAGACTGCTCGGTGAGCCCATGTTCATGCAAATTTTTTTCTACAGGCATGTTGCAGGCAACTAGTTGCAGTGAATAAAACACACTAGGGTGAAGTAAGATTGAAGCAGGAGAAATGCGGGGCTGTTTTCGGATTTTTCATTTTTTTCAACCCCCCAAATCCTGCGGACTGCACAAGTAGCCCATCCTGATCACATGACAAGTGCACGCTGCTTGCGTGCAGCCTGACTGTTGGAAATTAGAAAGGAGCCAGTACTCGCCCCTTACTAACAACTACAGTGCGGCATAAGGGCACTATACAACAGCATCAGCTATGCATCATAAGTGCGTGCAACTTAAATTTGCCTTACAGATATATCACAACACACCTAAACTGTAAGATCCACCTGCTTCCCGTTATGATGTGGACGCTTCTCTCTACGACGCTCCAAGGGCCCAAACAGCGCAAAAATATGCAGCACCTGTATGGTTCAACCCCCTGCATGGGTGCCTGTGGCTAAGGCCTTATGGATGACATCAGAGAGGATTCGTCAAGTCAATGTAAGTCTGTTACAGTGAAGGCAGACAGTTTTTGCTTTGACAGTATAAGAATGCCATTTTTGTATGAGGATGATGCTGCCCTTTAGGCATCATTGTGCCACAACCTCTGTGGATCTGTTAGGACGAAAACCAATATTTCAGAGTTGGGGGGTCGTGGCTTTCAGATGAAAAAAGGTGGAATGCTGCCCCCTGGTTAAGAATGCAGAAGCACGGAAAGTAAGATTGACTGACAGATCAGCACACTGTCCCCAAGACTGAGAATTGAATTTTCTCCAAGACCCAAACTCTTGACGAGCGCTAGATTTGAGCAGGAGTTGGCAGTAGTGGCCTTCTTATCATTTAGTTATGGCGAAACCAATGGCATGTCTTTGCTTGTAATCTGCAAGATTATAAACTCTGTTTTACACGTATACAATTAAATTTGACAATTCTAACAAAACATGAAATATATTTTCTTAAACTCAGTCTATGTTGCCCTGAGGGTTTTTTTTTTAACTTTCCCAACTTCTTCTGATTTGTGCATACAAAAAATAATAGCAGAGCAGAACGTAGCTGCAGGACAGCAAAGACTACTTCAATGACAAATTTAGTTGTCTGTCATCATTTTACCTTCATAGCGTGTAATACTAGCACAAGCATGCTGTCAGTGCCGCATTAAAAGAATAATCTCTCATGTAAATAACTTAATATCACTTTTGTGAGACTTTTGGTCTTACGGCTTGGCTAACAAAGATCAAAATAAGCAGTACGATCCTCAATACGAATAGAAAAATATGATGATCACAAACTGGATTCTTGCTGACATCATGAAAGAAAACATTTCCCTTTCTCCTTTTTCGGTCAGGCAGAAGCAGACTCTCATTGGGTCCTCGCCCCTTATGGGGTTCTCTGGTCCCTGGAAATGCGATGCAAGTCTGGGCTGGAAAAAGCAGCAAGTCGGCTGCAACATTCACTAAGGCTTGTGTCAAACAGAGGACAGATGTGCAGACTTTGACGTCGGCAGATCCAGCAGGGCCTGAACAGTCATGCCCACCTTCAACAGACCACGCTCTTCTAGGATGTGATGCGGCAGACACAGCTTGTCCTAAATTGACATAAAGACATCTTGTCACTTTGTGATTCATTCATGTCACATGCCCAGTGTGAAGGTAGCATAACAGTAATTTCCCATCTGTTATTTAAAAAAGAAACCACAAACTTTTGGAAAAACCACCATAAAATGTTTCATAACGTTTTACTCTTTCAGCAAACAGACATAAACATAAATTCACAGAGGTCAAACATACCTGAGGGACACCAAGCTTCTTACAAGCATCCAAAAAGTTCTCAACGTTCCGCCTGCATTTCGCCATGCTTAACTTCGGCTAAAACCCAAAACATAAAGTATATGAGTCAATTTAGGCATAACAAGTACCTGGTATAATCACTCGGCACAAATTATGGAAATCGTATTCTCTGGAACTGCAAAGTATGTTAAAAATAACTCTAAATAATAATATATAATAATAAAATAACTCTAAAAATAAATGAAATAACTTTTGATTTTTTTCGGCTTACCACAGCAGGGGACGGTACGTGAATGCTGCACACAGACCGAGGAGAAATATGGTTGGCCAAATGGCAAAGGACCACTCCATCCATCAAAGCAGCTCCAACATCTTCTGGAAGCAATACCTTCAGTCTGGATTCAATGTTCTGCAAACACATAAAACATGACTTAGTTGTGTCATCATTGTGGTAAAACAGGTTCATGTTGACTCAATTACTCCTGAGATTATAAACTTGAATGTTGTTAACTTAACTTTTCTTCTGCAGATAAAAATATATTGTAATGTTTCTCCTGAATGTCTTCACTGCAAAAACAAGCCCTTAGAAATAAATTTAAAAAATCTTCTCCCATTGACAGACTGTCTTTAAATAAGCAAAACAATTTGTTCAAAGTGTTGTATCATGAGGCAGATGGAAAAAGGAATGAAGTAGAAGTGATTCTGAAGAAGGAGTTTGTTATGAATCTTTTGTAGATGAAGAGTGTCAGAGAGAGTTGTGTGTCTGAATGTGGAATGTGGAAAATGGAAACTGAATGCGTGTTGTTGAATATTAGTGATCATGCCCCACAGGTTGGATGTCAACACCTCATCTTTCTCCCTTCAGAGGATTTTCTTCAGAAGATTTTCTGAAGGGAGATGGATGAGGTGATCCAAGATGTCCCTATAGGGTAGAGGGTGTTGACTGGGGTGAACTTTAACGGACATGTGAAGGAAGCATTGATGACAAAGTGATGGGTAAGTTTGATGTTCAGAACAGTGTTGCAAAACAACAGATGGTGGACTTTCCTAAAAGAACTGAAATGGCAGTGGGAACTTATTTTTTTCCAGAATAGAGAGAAGCATAGGGTGACATTTAAGGGTGGAGGAAGGAGCACACAAGTTTATCTCATCTTGTTCAGATTTTGTAATTTGACAAGAGATCAGTGACTGCAAAGCTGTGACTGGGAAGTGAAGCCAGACAGTATGAGATGCTGGTTTTTAGAGTGAGATTGGTGGTGAGGAAGATGAACATGATAAAGGCAGAACAGAAGTTGAACAAGGAAGGGTGCTGTTTAGCTTTTACAGAGGAGCTATGATACTGGACAGCTACAGCTAAAGAGATCAGGGAGACTGGGAGGAAGGTACTTGGGGTGTCAGCTTGAATCAGTATCAGCAGAGATGACAGAAGACAGGCAGACAGAGAATTAGGTGAAAAGGGAGATGGAAGTGGCAAAGGCCAAACAAAGAGTGTGGAAGTTGGAGCTACCAGGAAAGAGGAGGTTTGTGGAAGTAGTCCAGGTCATGAAGATGGTTGGTAGGAGCAAGGAGGATGCAAGAACAGGATTAGATTGAGATTAGATAAGATTTGTTCTCCTTAAGGGAGGAGCTGTAAGGCAGATCAGAAGATGAGTTCTGAGGATGAGGACTCCTTTATAATCAGATAACTGTCATTTCAGCAGAAACACAGAATTTTGGACATTTTTGCAGATTTATTAAAAAAAAGAAAAACTGAAATATCACATGGAATTCAGACCCTTTGCTGTGACTCTCATATATTTAACTCAGGTGCTGTCCATTTCTTCTGACCATCCTTGAGATGGTTCTACACTTTCATCTGAGTCCAGCTGTGTTTGGTTCTACTTATTGGACTTGATTAGGAAAGCCACACACCTGTCTATATAAGACCTTACAGCTCATAGTGCATGTTAGAGCACTGTCCCCCACCCATATCAAAGATTATGATGCATAGGAAAATGTTGCATGTCACATGCTAAAGATAACAGTTATGACAATAACTCAATTGAAAGCTATGAGAACCATGGATATTAGTCATGGACAACCACTGCTCTGTTCCAAAGATCATAAATCCCAGTGAATGTCAAGCTGGCTCTTGCTCCGCATAGCTGACCGGCTCAACTAAACCCAACTGTTAGGCTTCTTACATCATAGATATAACCTTGGTTTCTTTTTGGAAAGCAACATCCAGGGAGATTTTCCTTCCAAACATGACCATCCAATGGTCTTCATCATTTGTTTTTCCAAGGAGGCAAAATCTGTTTGTAATAATGTAAGTCTGCACAATTTGATAGGCTTGTGATCCGTAGAGTTAAAGCAGGTTTACAGGAAAATCAAATTATAGACTTCCCCTGGGTAAGATCCTGTCTGAATATTTATAATAAATAAACACAAAACAGTCCTGTTTTTCCTTTGATTTTTTTAGGCATGATTTTGCCAATATAGCTGACTTTACACATCCCTGGCAATGCACACAAAGAGCACTTCTGCTTGCTTTAAGTGCCTTCAACAAAGAATGACTAGCTCACATAATTAACATTTTTTACACCTAGATGCCCTCAAAATAATGAAAAACAACCAGTACCTTTAACTTTTTTTTTCAATAGGTTAAACAAAAATAACAAGTTTTTTTTTTAATGTTTTTAAAAAGAAAGCAGATTTGGATTTAAAGACTTTCAGAATGATGACGTGTCCATGAATTAAAGCTTACTGTCTGAACTGACAGTTTTCAACACTGCAATCCACGCATAACGTTCCTTTTTGTTTTTGTTTTTACAAGATGTCACACCTTCAACATGGCAGTAAAGGTTGAGAATTTTATGACATCTATCCACGATTAGCTAGCATTTGTTTTTCTCAAAATGACAGAAGTTTGTTACACTTCTACTAGCACGTTCTTTTGAAACAAGCATACATGATTTTTGTGACTTTGTGTCTGCTGATGTGTATCACTGGCTTAGATTATTTAACAGTTCACTCACCAAGATTTCTACATTTTAATTGAATGCTGAAGTGAGTGATTGGGACACTCTACCAAAAGGCAGCTGAGCTGTTTTTTTTTTTTTTTTTTGTCACACTCTTGATATGTGTTATTTTGTAATATAAAAACTAATTTCATGGTGTTTGCTAACAGTATATTTTGCTCAATTTTCTAACAATGTGACAACATTTCAACTGTCCCAGATATGAGATATGAACACCAGGCCATACCTACTGATAACTGAGTGAGAGTTCTCACCTGTTTTATTGTTTTGCTGTGAGTCAATGACTCAGACAGTGCATTATCTGAACATGTATCTCTGATCATTAGTCTTAAATAAGCAAACACTGAGGTGCCTTTTTGACCTCCTTATGACTGCTTTAGGTGTTGAGCAACAACGAAAGTGTATGAATAGGCTGGATCAGCGTCTGACCTGCCGTAAGAAGCCTATCTGCTCCATTTCTTCCCTCAAGTGCTCCATCTTCCTCCTTATGGTGAAACTGGGGTCGGTTGAGCTGTACTCCTGACGGTTTCCTCTGGTGAAAGCTGAAATCACACAATTAAATAATTTGTTTCAAGGGACTTGGCTTCTAGTTTTTGTCATTTTTTGTTTGGTTTCAAAACATTTCTGCCTGCTAAAGACATTCCCAAAAGCAAAACTTTTTAGGTAAAGTCAAGGGGAAATAAAAACACGTGGAAGTTAGTTAATATTTCACATCAAAAAGTGCGCATCTGACAAACATGCACTCCCAGATTGGCACAAACATGGTCCAGATATATTGATAATTCTTAAGTTTTTACACGAGAACCTTATAATTGAAATTTAATGCATAATGAACACTGTGGGAGTCTCAATTGACCTGTCAGACCTTAAATTGTGGTTTGTATTGATTTACACTTGCGATTTGACAGCACAGGTTCCAACATGAAACAGTTATGACCTAATTAAACCTTACAAAAATGTTGGTTTGCAAGCCTTCATCAAAATCTGACAGCGAGTGTCGGTCTTTCGTACAAGGGAGTAAACACAGGGCTGCTGTGAGAGCTTGAAGTTTTTACAGATTACTGTATACGACACATGCAGCCTCTTCACATCCTGTGCAGACTTATACTCTGTTTTTTAACTTTATGACTATGCCCAGTGTTTGGGAATAGTAAACTTTGTCTGTACTTTATTAAGCCACATGCATTTTACTTTTGAGATTGTCTTAAAAAGTATATTTATTATCAATTGAATAAATAAACTGAAAAAAAAGAATTGAGTGCAACAGCAACAAAACAATTCACCAGCAAAAAAATCAATCTATTTGTTAGTAAAAAGGAAAGCCATTCATTTCTAAAGTAAAATAACTTTTTATTAAGTGATGTACTATGAAAAGCTTTTATCCCTTTTATTATAAGCTTTTCTTTTACAATTTAGACAAAAGCAGTACTTATTTTTTTTTAAGAGCTTCAGAGCATTTACTGAAGCAATGTTATTTACTGATTGTAAAATTAGAGGTCCTGCTGAAATTACAGGTTTTTTTCTTTTCATTCAGACAGATGATAGCATAAAGTTTGTTGCTAACCCTGACATAATTTAACCTCTGACCTGCAATCTTCCTCAGAAGACCTGTCATTGTCAGCTTCTTGTCATGACATGCGGGAAATCTTATGAGGAAGATTGCATATCCTCCCTTTTGTCTGACAAAAAATGTAAAAAAACACCCTATATGTGTACATGGAGGACAAAAAAAAACATTATTTCTCTTTCTAAATATATTAAATTCTTCATTTAAACTTTTTTTTATGTTTTTCTTACAATTTTTACAATTTAAACAGATTTCACTACCATCTATCAGAAAGTTTCAGAAATTCCAAATGATTTGCTGTGCTTTAAATTTATGAAGCTTAACATTTTAGACTACTTTTTATTTACAAATAGTCTTCATTATAACTTATTTGTTATATGTGCTTGCATTCTTTTAAGCGATGGCGTGTGCAGAAACTGTTTATCGGGAAGGCCCTATGTAGGCCACGGAGCTAATGGGCAGTGGATGTAATAAATCAAACCTTTATCACAAAGTTGATCAAAGTGTGCAGTGTTCAAGTCATTGCTTAAACTGTTACAAAGTTGAATCGTAGTTGAATGGAAAAATGTCTGCATTTCTTTTCTCTTTGGCTGTGAATTCTGCAATAGTTCTGCAAACCTGTGCTCATAATCAATGTTTCTGATGTCGATTAAATCTATTATTATGATGTTTTTAGGCAAAAAAAAAAAAAAAAAAACCTGTGTCATTTCAAAGCGAGTTTCTGCAGAGCAGCAGGAGTTTATCAAAAATTCACCTCTGAGTTGGCGGGACTGTTGGCGTTAAGTAAGCCCGCCTCCCTTCCTGACTTCCTTCTGTTGACACCCTCTCCAGCTAGCTTACAACCCCTCACAACCTCAACTTAACATTAGTGGTGCAACAAAAATGGCGAGCACTATTAGAGTTATCTATCTGTACAGTTTTGAATCAGATACCAGCTCAGTCAAGGAAAGCGAAGACGTACATGGATTTAGTCGTCTGCAAGTGGATGCTTCAGAATCGAGCAGAGAAGGGAGTTTGAGGCCCGCTCTCATCATGTAATCTACGTAACAAATACGATCTTTTTTAAACAGCCTTTTTACAGCAATCTAAATAAAGAATTACTCAGAAATGCAACCCTAACCCAAAAACACAACTTTCATTGCAGTGCAATTTTCCAGTTGTACTTAAGTAAATGTCACTACTACATAGTTTTATTTAGTTTTATTTTTTTGTTTAGTTTAATCTTTTTTTTACACGTTAGATCAACAATCTTTCAAATGTTCTCCTAGTGCTTAGGCTTTTTCTTATTTTAGTGTTTAGGATTTTTGTTTAGTCCTGTTTAAGCTTATTGGCAGAACAGGCATGCTTTCCCTGGATGTTTTATATATATTCTTCTGGTCTAATGTTTTTGGGTCATCTACAGTCATCAATGCACAGTTGTCATTGGGGAAAGACACCCTGAGGACAGGATTTTATGATTTTCTTTAGCATTACTTGGTCCCCTACTTGTTGATCACTCATCAAAGTGCAGCCTTCTCTCTCTCTCAAAAAACACTTATTAAGAACTTCTTCAGAGACAACTTATAACACCAATTGAAAACAGACTTGTTTAATAAATATCACGCTCTGATTCAGTTTCTAAACACACCAGCCATATGTTCATTCAGACACATGTTAAAGGGAGCACACTGCTGTCACTGTGAAAACATACATCACTGCAAGTTTAACCCTCTGGTGTCTCGAGTATTTGATCACTGTGACCTTTTCATTTGCTGCCATGAATGTCTTCTTCCCTCCTTTTTGGAGAATTAATTGAAATGACTAAGTCACACTTTAAGACTTCTTATTTCGCTTGAATGTCATTTTGGAGCAGCTTACTAAGCAGGCATAATACATTATGCTTTACAATTGAGTTCAAATGAGCTTGTTCCACAGAAATCCCTCCCCTTTTTCCAAGGAAAGCATGCCTGTTCTGCAGACATGGGGCTGAAGATTAATATTACCGGATTGCGTGTGCTATTCTCAAGTAAAATTGCACTGATTCACTTTTTTCTGTTTTCTGGCATGCCAATGCATGTCAACAATTTTTTTTTTTTTTTTTTTTTTTCCGTACAGAAAATAAAAGTAGTCCATTTCTTTTCATTTTCGTGTTCTTGGAAGGATTTCATGCTTTTATTTTTTTGATTACCTAAATGGAGTTGTAACATCATTGGTGACAAATTCAATTCATAAACCTGTGTTGTGTCTAAAAAGAAAAGCATGTTAAGATTTGTGTGTAAGAGGGAAAGAAGTACAAAAACAAACTTTTAAAGTTCTTTCAAGAAACTGAAACATTTAAAATCAGTTCATGACAAGCTAGAAGAAATGATGGACGTTTGTTGTATAAAGGCATGAGGGTGAAATATGTTAATGTCTTAAACGTCAATCATTGAGAATTTGAAAAGGTGAAAACATCTGTCACGATCTACACTTGTGTCTTACCTGACCTTGGTTTCAACCCAAACACTGACAGCGTGGTGCTGAAATCAGAATTGCGCAAACCGTCCTGGAAAAAAAGCATCCATTACCCTCAGACAAGGATACTAACACAACAATCTCGGGAATGATTGTCACACCTACCTCGCTTTCATCATTCTCAACAGAGTTTTTACAAGAACCTTGACACTTGTACTGTCAGGAGAGGAAAGACAGATATTTTATTAGGATGTCTCTTTCATGTCATTTTCTGTTGTTTTGTTTTTTCAAATGGGGTTGTTGCTTGACAGCAAGTGGAAACCTGAGGAGACATGCAGCCTTTTCTGATGAAAAATAGTTCCCTAACGTCAGGTTACGTTGTGAGAAGACCTTTGTCTTTTCATTCCTTTTCAAGTTTAAAAGTTACCCTGCATGCATTTCTGAAAGAGCACCAATTTGTAAAGCTGACATATTTATTTTCAGTTAGATTTCTAGATGTGTGGTGTGTTGTTAGTCCATTACAAAAGAGTTGCATAAAGAATGGGTTGGAAAAAAGCCCAGCAGTGGACTTTCCAGGAGGAAAAGTTTTCCTGGAAAGCCCAGGACTTCTGCAGACCACTTACTGAAGAGATTATCCAGGAATTAACAGATGTAGTTTTCAAAACAATCCCAGCAGTTACTTTTAATAAAAAACAAAACAATTGTTTTGACTGGACACTTACTGGCCACTTTATTAGGCACACCAGTCCAACTGTTCGTTAACGCAAATGTCTAATCAGCCAATCACATGGCAGCAACTCCATGCATTTAGGCACATAGACATGGTCAAGACCAGTGAGCAGCATTTCTGTGGCTGGAAATGCCTTGTTGAAGCCAGAGGTCAAAGGAGAATGACCAAACTGGTTCCAGCTTATAAAAAAGCAACAGTAACCACCGAGGTCTGCAGAAGAGCATCTCTGAACACGTCCAACCTTGAGGCAGATGGGCTACAGCGGCAGAAGATTGGAAAAATGAAACAATAGAAGATTGGAAAAATGTTGCCTTGTCTGATGAGTCTAGATTTCTACTGCGAAATTTAGATGGTAGGGTCAGAATTTGGCAATTACTAGCAAGATGTACATAATAAAGTGGCCGGTGAGTGTATTTTGCAGTTTGTTGAAGAAAAAAGAAAAAAAACAGACAGCACATTTTTGCGATGTTTTCGGCTGCATGCAGTTGGTTCACAGGGAACAAAATACACTCTTGTACCTTCAGATAATCTTTTCTCAGATACTTGATCCGCCTTCGTTCTTCATTCTGATTGAAGACAGGCGGAATTTCAGGCCACTTTGGCTCGGAATCTGACTGATTTGTCTTCAAGCTGCCATCAAAGGAGGAGGATGTTGATGGCTGCGTGAGCAAACAATGGGATTAATAAAACACAGACGTAAAGCGTGTTTGTTTAATGTGTGTAAGCCTTTGTACCTGCCCACCCAGCACACATGCTCCACTACTTCCTTCATCTAGAGAGGCACTGAAACAAAGACGAGCGTAATATCAGATAGACTTCTTTACAGTTAATACAGTTGACTCTGTAAAACTGCACTTTGTTGGAGAAGTAACATTTTATTATTGGGGCCGAATAAGCAGTTATTGGGGTGAACCCATATTACAATGTTCTGATATTGTGATGGGTTTTTTCCTTTAAAGTTGGCATTGCAACCATTAAGACGGACTTCGTAGTGCAGATGCAGGGAGCTGCAGCATTAGGAGTCAAAAAAGTTGTCTCAAGGAAGAAAAGTTTCTTTGAAGATAAAAAATAATCTGTGTTGTTTGCTTTTAAAGAAGAAGGAAGCATTCTGTTTTTGGTAGTAAATGGCCTCTAAATGGGCTCCAGTTTTTCTACTTCAAGTCAGTTTCTTTATTTAACTTGTTTTGATTTGCAGCCAACAAACCATTGATACATTCTTTTCTGCTTTTGGCTGACTGATGATAAAAAGAACTCGCTTGAATTTTGGTGTTGGAATTTCTTGGTGCAATACATAAAAGCATGAAAGATAAATAAATTGTCCAGTAAATAAAAGTACAGAGGCTGTGCAAAGGTGAATGTTTACCTGCGAGCAGTCTGGGGTGGGAGTTTGGGTTTGCTGCTGGAGCTTCCAGAGTGACTCAAGAATCTGCAGACAGAAGAAGAAGACCGCGGACAGTTGTAACAATTTTACATTTCTGTCTCTAACTTAAAGATATTTTAACCAACAGTTTTTAAACTTCAACACTAACTAGCTACACGTGTCTGCTAATAAATGATGTAGAGTTGGCCTCTGTAACACAAACACAAAATACATGGCTGGAGCTCACACACGCAAAGTGACTCCATAGGTCAGTTGTCACATGCTCTGTGGTGAGATGTAACACAATGAAAAAAGGATCACCAAAGTGACCTAGATGGTTTAAAGCTTTTTATATAAACTTTGAGACAAAACTGTTCAAACCCCACATAGTGAATGAGTTCATCAGCACTTGCATTATGGATCTTCCAATCCTACAGCTCTAAAAAACAAAACAAAAAAGAGGTGTGCACTACCAATAACAATCAAGTGTTTATCCAACACTAAACTTTAAAAAGAAAACATTATTTTAAAAATGTATTCTTGCCTACAAGTCTTAATTAAGTGAACATGTGGGCTTGTGAGGGAATGTGGTTGCATGTTTCCAGTCAGTGTCAGACAGTGGTGACAGTAGAATGGCACTCCTGAAGCAGACCCTTGGTTACTGGATGGAGCAAAAGTTTTCTCCGCTGTTGGAGCAGAAGCTTCTGAGTGGCAAATGGGACACAAACGTGGTCAGTATTTGTGGTTATGGTTTGAAAAGCTTGACCTGGATGATCTGTTAGTTGGGAAGGTGTCAAATACCATTTTTCAAATGTGGCTGGATTATATGGCCAAATGCCACAGCACTGGAATCTAGCTTGTGTATTCTCTGTAGTTGCTGCCACTGGGCTTGCTGTCTTTACTATATTGAAATGGTCTTTCCAGAATTAATTGTCATCCAGTAATCACTGTGGTAACTATCTTTCTGAGTAGCCCATAGACACTTCAGTCAAGCGGTTGACGCTTGATCCCTGTTTTTCTTAGTTTGCTTTACAGAATCAAAGGTAACTGGCAAATGCCGTACAGTTTTGCCACTGGTCTGACTTTCCCTGGAATTTTACATTGCTGGACACTTCTTTTTATGTCAAGACCCACTCCCTGTTGTTGCTTCTTTTCCAAAACATTAGAATGCTATAATTAAAAAATGTGATTTAATTAAAATACACAATAACTTAAACATTTACTTAAACTTATTTGGGGTCAATTGTAACATTTCTCAAACTGTTATTTAAAACTGTCCCTGAGCGCATTATTGAGGAGGAAGCTCATAATACGGCTGAATGCTAAAACACTTTGGCACTTCATTGCATGTGCAGTGTCCTTATTGAGATGGAGCAGAATTGCTGCAGAGCACTGGGAAAGTAAAAACGTCCATACCTGTGTGCACGGCCCGTCACCCTCCGCCTATGAATAAGACTCTCTGCTCTGCAAATCAAGGACCGTCGTCTAGAGCGCGTCACAAGGTCCAAAGCAAGTTCAAAACCAAAAGAGAGGGAAGAAGAGGAAAGTACATTGTAAGGGATTAGCAAAAACGAAAGCAGAGGGGAATTACCACGTTGTACCCCAACAAGGAAACCAAAAAGGAAGAAAGTAGTAACAAAAAGCTTTTAACTTTGACTGAGGCAAATAAATATTATATAATAAATAATATAATAAATATTATTTTGGTCAAAATTTCAAATAGTTGCTACAAAATAAGTAATGGAACACCCTGTGATTTTTCAAGTCCTCCCACTTAGAAATCCTGGAGGGATCTGAAATTTTTATCCTAGGTGCATGTCCACTGTGACAGACATAATCTAAAAAAATCAGAAAATCACACTGCATGTTTTTTAAATAATTTGTTTTTATGCCACTACTGCAAACATGGTAAATATTTGAACACCTGTCTGTCAGCTAGAATCTGACCCTCAAAGACCTGTTATTCCACATTTAAATAGTCCACCTCCACTCCACTTATCTGAAATTTAGAAGCAAATGTTTGAGGTCATTAGCTGCATAAAGACACCCGTCCACTCCAAACAATCAGTAAGACTCCAACTACTAACATGGCCAAGACCAAAGAGCTGTCCAAAGACACCAGAGAATAGACCTCCAAAAAGCAGGAAAAGGCTACGGGGCAATTAGAAGCTTGGTGAGAAAGGATCCACTGTTGGAGAAATTATTAGAAAATGGAAGAAGCTGAACATGACAGTCAGTCAGTCTCCCTCGGACTGGGGCCTCATGCAAGATCTCACCTTGTGGGGTCTCACTGAACTTGAGAAAGGTGAGAACTCAGCCCAGAACTCCACGGGAGGAGCTGGTCATTGACCTGAAAAGAGCTGGGACCACCGTTTCCAAGGATACTGTTGGTAATACACTAAGACGTTGTGGTTTGAAATCAAATAGAACTTTTTGGTCTTAATTCCACTCACTGTGTTTAATAAGAATGATGAGTATCATCCCTACTGTGAAGCATGGAGGTGGTAGCATCATGCTTTGGGGGTGTTTTTCTCCACATGGGACAGAACAACTGCACTGTATTAAGATGAGGATGACCGGTGCCATGTATTGTGAGATTTTGGGGAATAACCTCCTTCCTTCAGTTAGAACATTGAAGATGGGTCATGCTTGGGTCTTCCAACATGACAATGACCAGAAGTTCACAGCCAGGATAACCAAGGAGTGGCTCTGTAAGAAACATATCAAAGTTCTGAAGTGGCCTAGCCATTCTCCAGACCTAAACCCAATAGTAAATCTTTGGAAGGAACTCAAACTCCGTGTTTCTCAGCGACAGCCCAGAAATCTGACTGATTTAGAGAAGATCTGTGTGGAGGAGGGGGCCAAAATCCCTCCTGCAGTGTGTGCAATCCATAGAGGTATATTATTATCGCTGGGCGAAGTGGGGGTGTGACGTCACCCATGCATAGAAAATGCCTTACCTCCGGCTCTGGTGAAATGAAGCCAATTCAGTCACCATTTTTCCACACTACGCCACTACTGCCACCATTTGGACCCAAACAACAGAGATTGGTCCAAATAGGTTTGAGCCACATTTTTAGGACAACTACAGTCGCCAATCATGAGTGAGCTTGTTCTAAGTCCACACCGCTTTCACCGAAAGCGGGCTTGGGAGAATCTGTCAATCAAACATTTGATGTGGGGCCAGCGGACAGCACATGCTTGTTCTGAGGCATCTGATTGGTCAGTTTATAGCTTAAATAACTTGCAATAAAGAAAAAATATCACGAAAAACTTTTTTTTAGATTATTTCTGTTTACAGTGTACAGGCCCCTAAGATGAAATTTTCAGACCCCACCATGATTTCTAAGTGGGAGAACTTGCAAATAACCAAGTTTTCAAATACTTAATTGCCTCATTGTAGCAACGAACTGAAATTTTGACCCAAAAAAAAAGTGGATTGCAGGCAGAGCAGAGTGTGCACAGGATGAGGTCTAGCCACCTGTTCTGCTGCTCCTGCTGCAAAAGCTGCACAGCAATCTTCCTCAGATCCACCACTTCTTTCAGCTCGTCATCTTCGTCAGCTAAATGCTCCTTATCAGATCTGGAAAGACATAAAAGTCCAAATAAAACAGACACTTACAAAATGCGCATCACATAAAACATTTCAAACTGAAGACAGACAAATCGCCGAAATCCTTCACACCTGCAATGCAAAAGCATTTTGTTATGTATGGGGAATCCAGAATGGGCAGGTGGTTGAATCCTATTCTTATTATTAAAATATTGTTTTTTATGGGACAGTGTTGTGAAAATGAAATTCATGAAGGAGTGCAGAAGGTGCCAAGACACTCTTGTTTTTACGCAAAGTCATTATGTTTTAAAGACAATTTTTTCTTTTCATTTCACAGGCATTTTTATTTCCAGCTGCAAAAACAATAAAAAAAAGTTCAATGATTTCTTCACAATATTTCCCAGTAACACTGAGATAAAAAAAGCCACTAAGTGGGTACGGTTTTCTGAGGCTTTAACGTGAAGCAATTTTGACCTCATGTTCAAATATGCAAAAAATAAAAAAATATTTTAAATAATTATAGCAGTGCATCAAGTAAATGTTTCTGATTGTTTAATGACTTAATGGGACTTGAGGGTTTTCTCTTCACACTGATTTTGTTTCTGGAGCCTTCAGTAAATATTTGTAGCTTTTATTTATTATTTACAGCAGTTTTTTTTCTAAGTCAATTCCTGGTGGTTAGCACTCACAGCGAAAGGCCCGGGCTCAAGCCCTGGCCGAGACCTTTCTGTGTGGACAGGCACTTCTCCCACAGCCCAAAAACAGGCTTCATAGGTTAATAGGTGACTCTAAATTGCCTCTAGGTGTGACTGTGTGATTGTGTGGCCCTGAGACAGGCTGGCGACCTGTCCTGGATTTACCCCGCCTTCGCCCGACAGTAGCCGGGACAGGCTCCGACAACCCAGTGATCCCAAAGGCGGGTTAAGTAATGAATGATGAAGATTTAACCATTAAATAGTCATTATTCTCACACCCATGCCAAAAAAAAACAAAGGCAAAAGGTGATTCCCCGCTTCCTAATAAAAATGGTGTGTATTTTCTTGTCACTGGTTTCATTTTATTTTGGTTTTGGTTGGAACTGTAAAATGATTTGTATAAGAGTATATTAGAGCCTCTCATATTAGCTGATCAACAAGGATCTTTATGTGTTCTTGATCCTCTTCAGCTTTACTTCCTGTTTTATGATTTTTCTTTTTGTTTAGCTACTTTTCACATTTCCTTTCTGTTAACTACATGGCAACATAAACAACGGCAGATTTTTGTTCATCTCATCTAGAGGTTTAACAATTAGTTTTAGCAACAATTTGATTCATAGCTTAATTAGTGGTTGCTGATACGATTCATAGTCAATATTGGCTCATTTTAAAGGATCCGATTCAATGATCTAAAATTAAACGTGTACAAACAAGTAAACAAGAAGTATTGTCAAATCCATTCACATTTCCTAAAGGTCATCCCACTGTTGTTTTTCCACATCAAAGTAAGACAAACTGAACTTCTACCACACTGTATGGTCACATGTCTTTGTAAAATGTAACTGTAATGATCATTCATCATTTGTTGTTGCATCACATGTGAGGTGTCTGTCATGATGGCACTTGATCATTGAACATGCCGTGTCTCAATCTAAATGGTATTTTCCAATATTGATTTAATTGATTTATTTTATTTTGAAACGACTTTATAATGGTATAGGTTGATTATCAGATAGATCAATCTGATTGGATCATAGGAATTTACATAAATTCATCGATTAGGTCAATTATTCCTGAGTTTGGTCACACACTGCCTAAACTCATACACAGGGTCTTTCTTCATAAACACAAAAACGTTTGTTTTATGTCATGTTATCGACTGTTTCGTCATCGTGCAAACTTTTTCTCAATATTTTGCAAGACTTTTGTCTTGATTCAAGCCGGAATCCAAATAAAGCAAGAGAGTCATTAATTATTATTCATTCATTTTCCAAGCCGCTTTATCCCTTTCGGGGTCACGGGGTTGCCGGAGCCTAACCCGGCTACTCATGGGCGAAGGCAGGGTACACCCCTGGACTGGTCGCCAGTCTGTCGCAAGGGCCACAATCACACACCCATACACACTCACATCCACACCTAGGGACAATTTAGAGTAACCAATTAACCTGTGAAGCATGTTTTTGGACGGTGGGAGGAAGCCGGAGTCCCCGGAGAAAACCCACGCATGCACGGGGAGAACATGCAAACTCCACACTGAAAGGTCCCCCAGCCAGGACTTGAACCGGGAACCTTCTTGCTGTGAGGCGGGAGCGCTAACCACTGCGCCACCGTGCAGCCCATAATTATTACATGAAACAAAACAGAACAGCAGCTGCACGGCATTCTCTGATCCAGACAGCAATCCCACACAGCCCTCCCACTCCCAGAAAAGCAATGGAATTATCAGGAACGTGTTTTATGAGAACATCAAGCTTGAAATGGGCTTTTTCTGAGAACTCACCCTGACTCTTCCTTCCAGTTGTCTTTATCTTTGCAATGCTGAGACATGTTAAGAACTTTTTCCAGCTCCTAAAACACAACCGCACACAAAGAGTCACTATTTTCCATAATTTTTGCACAGATCATTTTCATACTTTCCTAAATGAAGGGCGGTCCGACATGGAGACACAAATAGATTGATAATACCTTTATACAAGCCACATGGCTGCTTTGCTGCCCGTCGCACTCTGACAGAGCAGGATCCTCATTGGGGTTGGGCTCTATAAAGTCATAGAGATCCTGATCTGATAGAGGGAGGAAGCACCCGCGTTCATCACATAGCTGTCACATTTTAGGCACTTCTGTCAAGATGCCCGTGGCTCTGTTTATTGCTTTCAAAGGGAATGTGTGAAACTTATTGTCTGTAACCTTTGCAAGAGTCCATTTTGGAGAGAAGGGATAAGGCATCAGCGCGAGCTGTCTCTGACACCTGTGAGTGGAGGCTGACAGTGTCATCGTCTGAAGGCTGCAGGGGGGAAACAAAGAACGAAAAAGACTTTACGGTGATGCCACAATTCTTCGAGACTGCAATCGAGGCCGGTCATAATGTCGGTATCTGAAGTTAACGCATGCAGAGTGTACAAGTGAGAAAAAAAACTTTAACTCGATTGTGTAATCAGACCACAGGATAATATCCTGCTCATAAAAGTGTCAGTTTTACAAGCACAATGGATTTTTGCTTTCATGGTTTAAATATTTGTGAAACAGTAGCAAAAATAGTTAAGTTTTTCCAAAAAAAAAAAAAAGCTCTGTGCTCCAGATGGGCCTGAAACTGTGTCATTTTAAGACCCGATCAATATGACAAGAGTGTACTGAGGATTATTCAGCTGACACTTGTCTTTTTTTTTTTTTTTTTTTTGTAAATTTTTGTTTTTTAGTTACAGCTCGAGGCGTCATGTATGCTTGCATAACTAGTTTAGGTCTTTGAGTCTGCAGGTACCTCAGCTGAGACCTGATTTTTGGCAGCTTTATCGGAAAAACAAGCACCTCTGTGGTTTTTATTAACCACACCCTGCCGCTTTTATCTCATGCTCACTGGTTGTTTGTTTGTCAGATGTCATTCCCAACTGGAAAAAAAAACGGATTACCGCTAGATGACTTTTGTTTTCACTAAATCTTTATGAAGGTTTCCTTTTTGTATTTATCTATCAGTTCTTCTATCCTTTGGCACATCCATCTGCTGTGAGCGCCAGCTTTTGTCAGAATAATGTTAGTCAGAATTTAACCATCTGTTTATTTAGCTAATTTCCAGGTAATTTTATCCATTTCGGTTTTTCAAGAATTTTTTTTTATACATGCAAAACACAATGCCAAAAAAAAATATCAAAAACCATGGGCGGAGCTATAGGGGGGCAAGGAGGGCTGCAAAAAGCTTTGCCCTCATTATTTTTGAATCATTTTTGTCATCAGTACAAGCTTCTTTAAGCATTAGAAATAGCACCTCAGCTAAAAGAACTGCTGTTTTTTAAATTAATAACAAAACTGTTTGAAATACACATTTTTGATTCTTGCATTTGCAATGGCCTTCTGGCCTGCAGTTCTCATTTGCCACCCCTTCCAAAAAATAATGCTTTATAATGAAATAACACAGCTTTTGGCTAAATCTTTAAATTCATTAATTAAATGTATCATTTGAATTGACCTAAATATGTTTGTATCCTGCCTGGGTTTAGATGCACTTTTATTTTCTCATACTTCATTGTCTATTTTGTAAACTTCTGGAGTAAGCATTTCAAAAACTGCTTGGTTCAACACCAAACATGTCCAAACATGGGAATCCTGAGTATACTGGGTATGCTGTGAGAGTTTGAAGAGGTACTGAGCATGTTTAATAAGGTGCCTGAAAGCTGAACCCATAATTTAACAAGTTTCTTTATAGGTAACAGAATCTGCACATAATATTTTATGGAGAATACTGAGTGCAACATCTGCGACCGTTTGTAAAGAACGTCCTGTCTGCTCAATCCAGCCGCTTCTGAAGTTTATCTAATGCAGCACATCAGTCTGGTGTGAGAATATCAGCACACTGTGTCTGTGCCTTTAGAGTCGTGTGTTTGAACTCTGACCTCTGTGGTGGAGAGCCTCTTGTCACCATTGTCACTGCCAATTCCAGAGTCCGGACCAGGGTTTTTATTGGGATAGAAATCTTCCATGCTGGAATCACGAAAGAGAAGTTCTGAATGACATTATGAAAAAACATCATGCAGACTGTCTGATCTGATGACAGTTTTGTTAGCTAAAGCGTTAGCCGAGCATTTTACCAGGAAATTCAGTGTGGTACCTCCATGACATGGTGAAATACTCTCTAAAAAAGGTCCAGAATTTCTGTAGAGCCACTGAGAAGAAGGTGATATGTTTTTATAACATTTGTAATTCAGACAGACAAAACATTTGATTAAATAATGTTTTTTATTTGATCATTAACTTTTCCTAGAATCTTTTGAAGATCCGCCAGAGGCGTTTTCTGGAGCCGTTGCTCATTGTTCATGCTTAGACTGCGGTTTGTATTTTATTCATGCAGATTCATTAATATGATAATTGCTTAAGATCAGCCTATTTGATGAGTATTGCGACATTTGATTTGATCATTTGCTTTACTTTAAATGCTCACTACAGCATAATTGAAGGATTTGTCATGTGTCTTTGCATTTCCATAGATTTACTCTGGTGAATAGAACGAATTATTATTTTTGCATTTTATATTTATCATTTGCAGAAGTGTTTGCATGAAGGCATAAAGTCTGAAAATCTAGATAGAAGACAGTTAATATTGTTAAATATTTGAGTATCATTTATTCCATTTCAACATTAAAATTCTAATATTTAAAAAATCTTCTCATTAATTGACACTTGAATGCTATCATTCTGCAAAGACCACTTTTCTGTTACGTTTACCTTTATTATGATAAAATAAATCTGATGTTATACTTTATTTACGAATGACCTAAATAGGACAGAGAATGAGGAGAAGAGAGCAGCAGACAGCGAGCAGAAGGAGACGGATGGAGGAGGTGAACATGAAGGAAGCGTCCCAATTGACGTCAGTGATTTGAGGACTGCAGATACAAGACCACGGCAGGTCAAACATCGCTGCTTTCCAACCAACCGTATTTGGAAAGCATAAAAAGAGCATTTCAATCAACTGGATTTACAGTGTTTGAGAGGCTGGAATAGTCTGTAACCACTAAAGCAGGATTCTGCTTTGACTGAACACTTTCACTTTCAAAGAACTAAACAGACTTTTAGAAGATGATGAAGAAAGATGAAAGAAAGTTGCAACTGAAAGAGGCAGAGAGAGATGAGGATTAGCGGATGGTGACGTAATAATAGCAGGAGGCGGAGGGAGAGGTGGAGTGATAGAGGGAAAGTAAGTGAAAGGAGCAGTCTTGAAAAAGACAAGTAACAGCACAACCCTGGATGAAATGTAACTGCAGACACAAAAGTCCACCATGCAACCTGACACAGACAGAACATTTTTGGTTGTGAGGGGAAAAACAAAACATAGTAATTGTCTGTAATATCAAATTTGATCATTTTGTCTTCCTTATAAGACCAATACTGATGTACAAGATATTCTTTACATTGTCGTGTTTAAGTTTGAAAAAAAATGTATTTTGAAGTACTATACATGTTGTAGTATTTGTCTTCAAACAAGGTGCTACAACTCTCAAGAAACTTTAATTAAAAGGCTTTTTCTCTCTGTAAATTCCCCAGTCTTTCGTGAGGGAGTGGGCTCAGCCCCCAATGTTTCCAGGTCCAGGAAATGCTCCTGGTCCTCACCTGTCTGTCAGGGAGGGCTGTGGGAGGCAGCGCTTTCCAAGAGCTGGGAGGTCCAGAGTGTCTGGCTTCTTTTCCATCCTGCAGGCTTGGATGTTTAGATACTTGAATATGTGAACTTTTCCCTTTAGGCAAATCTGAAGCATAGAAACACACAGACAGACTGAGCTCTGGCAAAAGCTCCAGAACAGATTTCCCTTTTTTGTCCACTAGATGGCATCAGAGTTATTTCAACCTAGAACATGTTTTTGAGTCAAATATCTTACAGGAGCTTGTTGCAGCCAGCAATAGTTGTTTTTGAAGAATTTCTGCAACAGTTTGAAAGCACAAACACAATTTTATAGGGAATCAACATACCTGCGCTGGTGGAGATTGCATAGGATTGTTGTCTAGGATGATGGTCTGCAGCTGACCAAGCTTCCTGTAAGCTGGAGGAATCTCTGTGATCTTATTGCAGGAGAAGTCCAGTCTGATGAGGGGCAGGTCGGCCAACTCTGAAGAATATAAAGTAATGACTTATAGATCAAATAAGAGCTTGCAAACTGTAAAGTGCACCAGTGTTAATTAAATCTGCATGATTGGTTCTGAGTATCCCACTAGACAGATCACACACTGCAAAACACAATTTCACCAAGTAAATTAGTCTAGTTTCTAGTTTAAATATCTCATTACACTGATTTAAGGCAAAATTACTTTCAGTAAGATGTAACGACTAAGGCAAAAAACCTTAAAAATCTTGTTTAGTCCTTTGAACTTGAAAAAAACCCTTTTTAAAAAAATGTATCATTTCAAGCATTGTCTAAAGTGAAACATTCATTCATTTTCCAATCCGCTTTATCCCTTTCGGGGTCACGGGGTTGCCGGAGCCTAACCCAGCTACTCATAGGCGAAGGCAGGGTACACCCCTGGACTGGTCGCCAGTCTGTCGCAGGGGCCACAATCACACACCCATACACACCTAGGGACAATTTGGAGTAACCAATTAACCTGTGAAGCATGTTTTTGGACGGTGGGAGGAAGCCAGAGTCCCCAGAGAAAACCCACGCATGCACGGGGAGAACATGCAAACTCCACACAGAAAGGTCCCCCAGCCAGGACTTGAACCGGGAACCTTCTTGCTGTGAGGCAGGAGCGCTAACCACTGCGCCACCGTGCAGCCCTAAAGTGAAACAAGTTTTTTTTATATATCTTTTTTTTTATATTTTGAAGAACTTTTATTTTTGAATGATGAGTGGTCTTCTTTCAGATTACAAACAGAAACAGATTACAACAGTTTATTGATTTAAGGAAACAGAAAAGCTGTATTTGTCTCATAATTTACTTGTATTTGTAAGAAAAAAAACATTTATAACACATTTATAACATTTAAAAACATAATAATCACACACACACATTCAAGAGCAGCTCAGACCAACCGATGCTACAACAAAAATGTTTTGTATTTCTGTGGAAGGATGTAAAGCTCATGGAGGCACCAGCTGGGTGTCAAACCGAACTTCACCACTAGGAGACCCAAATTCTAACCTCTACAGCATCTCTTATAACATCGAGAGGAACAGGTATCAAAGAGGAGGACCAATATAATCAATTGTTAAACTTGTATCAGAAAAGAATGAGATCAAGTTCCGTTCCTGAAACTTCATAGGAAAGTCTCCACAAAACAAGTTTAATCTCAAGTATGTAGCAGATGTTCTCATTCAAAAAGATTCTCATCGTTTTCCAAAATGTTCCTACTTTAAGTTTCAAGGATCAAAACATAGATCAGGAGATCTCTTCAAATATACTTTATTCTTCCTCAAGGAAAAATTAGAAAATGCAGGGAGTCATTTTCTGGCATTCTTCTCCAGAGAGTGATTGCAGAGGATAGCTGAGCGCAGGAAGGTTCTCCCATAGAGATCAATTACATCACTTCTGATGAAGCCTCTGACTGACGACACTGTTGTTGAGTTATGAAGAGAAGGATGAATGCTTTCCATCATGGTTTCCTCTTTCTAAGCATCACTCTTTGAGAAATCACCTCTAGAGGCTCCAGAGCAGAACACAGAACAGAGCCAGGTTTCATTATCAGTTTGTTAAGCCTTTTAAAGTTATTTGTTCCAATGCTATTAAGTAAAAAAAAAAGAGTATCTCAACTCTTCTGGTATTGATACGTGTCAGAAATCAAATTTAAGCTTTTAAGGCTGCCTTGTTGGAATTATTTGGATAAAATTGGCCAACTTTGGCAGAAAAACCCTAAAAATGGATGAGCTCACATACCACTCAAGTTTTTTAATTCCATGAGGCGTATCTGATGAGCTTTACAGAAACAATATTTTGAACTGTCTTCAGGTTGTCATTTAGGTTTAGAGAAGTCACAGATGTGGTGAGGAAAGATCAGAGATCAAAAGTGTTTAAGCAGCAAGACAACTTAGTGGGAAAATCCATAAGCGGAGAACATAATTTTCTTTTGTTTTTATGGCATTACAAGATGAGTTAGTCCAGCACAGCAGCCAATGTGATACATCTGACTTCCTTTCTGAATCTAGCACAGTCAAATGAAACCTGCTACTTTCCAAGATGCAATGAGCATCACTATAGCTCCCTATTCACATCATACTCTACCACATTATCCCTCATCTTCTGCCATATCCCATCACATTAAGTTTCCTGTATTTGCTCAATGGTAACAGTAAAAATCTGCCTGGAGACTGGCAGACTGCTGGATCAATTCCACGGTAGGGTAATACCAAACATTCAGTCGGCACTCAACATCAAGCATTAGATGGAGAGTTAAATCACTAGTCCTCTAAGTAAAACACATTATAATATTTTTTAAAATGACTTACTTTTTTAATGTAATTTAACAAGATTTCATGTGAAAAGCTTGGCTTAGTTTGTATTTACATTTTACAAGTGAACTAATTTTCTAAATAGTTTTTATTCTTAGCACTGTATTGCAGAAACATAATACTATTTGTTGTTTCCTGTAGATTTAGGCATTGCTTATGTTTTATTTATTTTTTGATATTTTACATGAGATGTATTACTCTGGGCTATTATTCTCTTGTATTAGAGGAAGAGACTTGCCCTCAAAGCTTCAAGCAGGAAGGCTATAAGGAAGTAACTGATTAAAAAGTTCATCAGGTCAAACCTATTTTTTGTATTTAAATAGTCACTTTAAAAATTTTGACTAAAGTTCTGAACCAAATTTTCTGTTACGCTTCATCGATCCAAATACTGTGTAGTGTTGTTTCTCAGAAAGCCAACCACTGTCTGTTCTGTTGTTGTGAACTGAATTGATTTATTTTAACCTGCAGTTTTTGTTGAAGTCTTTTTCAGGTTCTCTAATTGGCCTTTATTTTCCCTGTTTTAAAGTAGATGGCCTTTTTTTTAGATTAATTTGGACTAAACTGAGAGTTTTCCCTCCACCTTAATATTTTATGGCTTTCACCTTACCAAAGCTCAACAATAATAAAAGTAATCATTTTTGCAGTATTTTTAGAATGTAATTTTATATTTTATGTCTGCAGAGCAACCTAAAGATAAAACAAGAGTCATGTGCTACAATTCTTATAAAGTGAGGGACTTTCAAACAACAGTAACAAGTAATCTGTAATGCATTAGTTTGGGGGAACTTGCACAACACTGTTTACCACTTTGTTTCCAAATATAATTCAAAAAGGAAAGACGTGCAGTTTTTAGGTGTTTTCTTTGTTGTGAAAATACTCCCTGCAATAAAATCGTGTGCAACTGAAAAGCCTGTTTGGATAGGTTTGTTTCTTTGATTGTCTTCCACACATTTGCATTGAAGGGTTGTGGGACAACATGCATCCAGAATACACTGAAAGCAGTCAGTCTCAGTGGGCTGCAAAGAAGGCTTCTCTTTAGTTTCCAGCTCTTTTGCTTTGCTGTCTGTCACTGAAACCTGGGATCACTGTGCTGATTGCTGCACCGGTAGAATGACATATTTTGGTGGAGGCAGTATAGTGCTGTGGGGCTGCATCCCTTTCACAAGAATCAATTAAGGCAATCTTAATACAAACAGATAATTAGATACAGTAGACTTATCAGGGACTCTCGTATTATCTGGAAACAGAGAAGATCCAACCGCAGACGTGACCTTAATCCCAGCCAACACTTGTGGTCTTCTAGATTTTGTATGATTCTTCTACTCTCCCCTGAGGCTTCTGTTTGTTAAACTCATAAATTGCCAATATTTGTTGCTTCAAACTTTCATCATCCAGTCCACTAAGCAAAAGTCAAATAAGCTCTTTGGCATTGGCAAAGACAATCTGCCAAATTCTTCATGAGAGCAACCCTCACACTCCTCATAACATACTAGTAGATAGTGACTTCTAATTTGACAGCGTGTTCTTATTTTATATTCTTGTATTCATAATTCTATTTTATCCAAATAAGTGTTTAACTGTGATGTTTTTCACCTTTATCTCTATGTTGGCACCAAGCACAATGAAAGCATTTTTTAGATACCGATCAAATTGTCTTGTTCAATTACAACACATTGTCATGTAATGTTTCCTTTTTATGGACAAGAAGAAAAGTCAACACAACCTAATTGCTCTACTTTGGTGGTTTTGGCAGTGTCAGGATTGGTGTGCCTGCCAAAATCGTCACTTATAGTGCATGATTATGCTTCAGCGAAAAATTAAAAATGATTGATGGACTGACCCTCGGGCAGCATGTGAAGACAGTTCTTCCTGATGTTCAGTTCTCGTAAGGCTTGCAGCCTCCCCACCTGAGCGGGCAGGATCTGGATCTCATTGCAGCTCACATCCTGCAAGGGGGAGGCATTGTGTAGGAAACAGGCAAACATGGCTTTCAGTTCACAAAAGGTCGTCATCAGGGATGCAGTCCCCATCCTCACCAGTTCCATCAGCTCTTTAGCCTTGCCAATCTCCTCAGGGACGGAGACCAGTTTGTTGTTGCTCACGAGCAAAACTTTCAGTGGAATGTTGAAGAGGTATTTGGGCAGGACTGACAGAAGATTTCGACTGTGGAGAAAGATGAAAGTCTGACCTACTTTTAAAACTGCAAAGAGAGGCATCGGGAGTCAAGCCTCAACAAAACAGGAAACGTCTCTTTCAAGTGAACTTGCTCCTGTTGTTAGCGCAGTGAAAAAACAGGAACAAGGAGCACTTTGCAGGCATGAGGCTGCAAGCGTATGAAGCAAAACTGAAAGCACATTGTCTGCAAAGCCTCACCTGATGTCAAGGTAGGTCAGCATCTGGAGGTTGATGATAGCCTCTGGGATGCATTTGATGCAGTTGTGGTAGAGGTTGAGAGACTCGAGGGGGGCGAACAGACACAGCTCCGGAGGAATCTCTGCGAGACGATTCTTGGACAAATCTGTAAGAATTAGCAACACAAAAGAAACGTAGAAATGAAAGACCCCTATGGAGGTATCACAGGGTTGGCAGACCAACCAATGCATGCATGACGTAGCAGCGGATGACATTTCTCTTCATCAAAAGCTCTGAAATTACACCTCGGTCCAGAGCTCTTAACATCCCTCCATGTTGAAAAATCATTTTAAAACTGTGTAAGGTATCTGCATAAATACATTTTTTTTCTTCACTGATTTTACTATAAAAAGTGAATATTTGTGTAATTTTTCACCTTTTGTTAGAATTGCAATGGTTTTTGTTAGATGTTCATAAAAAAAAGCATTAAAACAGACTTCAACACAGTCTGATTTCAATATTAACTACATATTTGCTTTTCTAATGAGACTCAATTACTCCTTAGAGAAAGGTTCAATGCCCCTACAACCCAGTAAAAATAGGGATTGGTTGATTCAAGAAACATTGTGCAGCTCTTCTCAGCATCCTGACAGTTTTTAAATCATTGAATCAGTAATAGAAAGATTATAGTCTCTGGTGAGCTTTCAGAATGTTCTGCAGAATGATTCAAAAATAAAAAACAAGGCAGATTTTATTGAGCTGAAGCATTTTCTCTAAAACAATAAGAGACTAATCCCTGAGCAAACTCATTTTCATGCGCTGTCGTTTACTGCTGTGTTTTACATTTTGGTAGGTCATCTATTAGTGACCGAAAGCCTCTTATAAAGTTTAATGCACTTCAAGATTTGAATGTTTATATTGGCCAAGAAAGTTGGCCCAATAGGAAAGTTTGAGTTTTCTATTTCCCGCCTCATTCTTTTGAAAATGATTCAACCGTTCAAATAAAAGGGTATGGCATAGTAGTTGAACAAACTAGATGCTTAAAAAGTTAGAAGAATATCAGCACTGGTCTTACAGTTAGTAAAAAGATCTCATTGACAGCTGAGGATGCTGAGAAGAAGGATTTGCCTCTGCACCTGTATGAGACTCTTAGGACAAGTTTGTTACTGCATGGAAACTGTGTTCTTTGAATTAGTTCAGTGTAGGAGCCCAAAAAGCTGAAGAATATGCACCATGATCTTATTTTTTAACCCCAAAAAAGCTAATTATGGAGGCCTGCCCCCAGCAAGATTCACCAACCATCTTTAGGTGATTGTGAAGCATTTCATTAACTAAAAATTTGTCTAAAAAATAAGAAAGAAAACCTGTAAAAGGCTTGAATTTATTTTCCCTCAATGCACAAAGCTGTACGCCTCGAAAGATGCAACGGAACATTCCTGCATCCCTAAGTAGCCCATGAAAGCTCTGCACAAGAATGTTTGAAACTCAAAGGAGAGAAACGCCTAATTAGAAGCCTTGAAACCGCATAGCTGCCACAGCTCCGACTGTGAGCTTCTCTCTGCCTGTTTCAGCCATTTTTCATTCAAACCTAAACTATTTTTCAGCAAGATCAATCACCAGGCCTTCTATGCATAAACCTTAAAGGTGGGTTTGTATTTATCTGTTACCAAAAAAATTTTGTTTCCACTCCAAACCTGTCTCCAGAGCCTGCATTTGAAACCCAAACATCTTAATTGGACTATTTTCCTGATTCAATCTTTGCTCCAGAGCCAACAACAGTCACTTTATAGAGATGTTTTTATTCAGCAGAAATAAAAATGAACAAAACCTTTCTCACAATCAATAAAGGTGAGTGCCTCCTTTAATGAAATATTTACTCCCACACAAACATCAAAGTAAAAGCGCAGATGCTTCTATTAGATTTCAAGGCTAAAGTTGTTCCTGAAAGCAAAATTCTTCCTATTTCTAAGAGTTAAATCTACAAATGTAATTAAAAACATTTTTGCCTCAGTCTCTGAAATCTGTGACTCTCGCTACTGCAAAGGGTAACAACAAAAACAGGACCTGCTGTTAAGATGTCTTCAGAACTGAATAAACTTCACATTTAACTTACACTTAACTTAACTACACCATGAAAAATCAACTTTTTGAGCTTTTAAATTATTATAAATTATTATTATTAAATTATTAAATATTATATTGTTCATTCCTCACTATAAAACAACCCCAAAGTGGTATTTTGATCCGTTCGCGCATCAACATGGTATAGGCCCTTTAAAGGGCTCCAGAATATGTAAAATATTGTAAATAATATAAAATATTCAATTAAAAGTTGCAAATTACCTTTTTTCTTTTGCTAATTTGAAACAGCAGTTGAATAATTCATGTTCTTGTTTGTTTCAGTTTGTTGTCTTACAGTTAGATCTGTCCTTTATTTTCTCATAACTAATCAATCAGAGTTGATTTAACATTGATTATATATTGATTATAATAAAACCGCTTTGGTTTCTGTGGTTTTTGGAAAGAGAAATAACATTTGATTGATCCATTGATTTAAAAAAAACATGAAAAGTTAAGTGAATTGTAAGATCTTAAGTCCGTATAGTAACCGCAACTATATTTTGCCACATTTTCATCTTACCTTTAAAATCTAGTCGTAAAGAAATACTTTAGGGTCATTTTTTTGCAGAACTTCTTTTTGATTAAATTGGATTTTCTTAACATTTTCTTATTTCTTTCATTTGAATCAGTAAATGTTTTGTCAATCAGTGTAAGTAGGAGGGACGTGCCACCCATCGGCTAAACCTTTGCTCGTTTTTGTTTAAAGTGTAACTACTTAGAATGTGCAAGGTCAGAGGTCATTAAGAAGGGCAAACCTCGCACAGCTTTACAAACTTTAGATGAACTACACACAGTCTGTTAACAGTAGATGCTTTAGGTCATTCTAATGAAATTGATGTTGCTTTTGAGGAAGTACCAGAAAAGTAAAGCAATCCTACTTTTAAAAAAGAACACTGTAAGAAAAACTTTTCATTTAAAAAAATATTTCAATAAGGGAGTGAAAAAGTCTGATTAAATAATTTAAAATAAATTAATTTGGAATGAAATTGTAAAACATATTTGATAATGTGTAGTATTGTAGAAACAAAGGTCGTGTTAAGATAATAAGTCAAAAGGAAACATTTTCCATTAAGTTTAAGCAACATTTTAAAAGTTAGTCTGGCTTTTCTGAAGTGTTTAGATCATTCTGCTATTCCCATGTATTTATTTAAGTTTAAATCATTCTGATCTAAAAAGACATTGACCCAAAAAAGTCTTTATCTGTAGTGAAAATGTTTTCCTAATTTATTATTTCATGTGTTTGAAATGAAAAAAGACCTTTTCTGCAGTCTGTCACCGCTTAGCCTTAGGCTGATCTATCAATACCCAGGATGTTTAAATAAACTGTAATTTGATTACACACACTCTGTTTCCTTGATCATTGGGAACTTAAGCTTAACATGAGCTACATTTCTACAAACAAAGCAAAATCACAAACACAGGGACCCATGAGACAAAGCTTTGCACTGTATTCACCATCAAAACTATTATTGATTCGGTCTGCGAATGTGTGCGTGGGCATTTATGCGTGAACAATCCCGTTCTCTGAATTATGTCCAGCTGACAAGATAATTAGAGATCTCTTGAGGGGCTGCACAGCCCAAGATAAACACAAAGCTTTCATGACACCTCACTGAGGAGCTCCCATCCTCTTTGTTTGAAAAGCAAATGCCTCTGCTTCTTAAAAGCAATTACGTGTGGCTTATGCGCTTTATCAAACAACTGCCGCATGGACAACCACTCTCTGACCTGTAGTGGCTACAATTAAACATCAGACGCCATTTTGAATTGTTTTTCTAATTATCCTAGTTGATTAACATTAGCAGGAATGTGTCCCAGGGCTTCTGTTTTTAAGACGGGCCTTCGCTCGGCAGTCTCGACTGTCAGCTCTTCATAAGCAGAAGTGAGAAGCAGACGATCAGACAGTGCAGTGGCGCAAAGGGGAAAGCACGTCAGGAAGTTAAAGCGAAACAGAAATGACCGAAGGACAAAGACCAAAGCTGAGGTCACGGGGTGTGCACGCTCTCCATTACGGACGGTGCTCCCTGAGGCTTGGATCCTGATGATGGTACCCAGCTGCAGACAGACAGACAGGGGGGGTCGGATGGAACTGTCTTTCTCCCCACACAACTGGGGATCTGTCTGCAGCGCTGAAGTTGTGATGGTTAATGATAGAGAGATGAACAAAGGGCACGTTGGGGGGGTTCCCTCTCTCCTCCTCCCCAAAGTGAACACACCATCTGCAGCAGGTCTTTAATCCACCTGCTGGTTGCCTGCAGCTCCCGCAGGACAAGGCGGGCGAGCAGCCCATCAATGCTTCACTACACTGCGCTCGAACACTAAAGCAGCAATCTATTCATTTAAGTGCAGATGATGCCTGAGCGCTTTGTGACTCAGCGATATCTGGCGTGATGGACATCTTGCTGCATCCTGAGCACAGAAAGAGTTTTGAATTACTATAAACTGAACGTTTTTCAGATTTAAATTTAAAAAAAAAAACGTTGATTTTAATGCTGTATTGCAATGAGTGCAGGCAAACTGACATTTTTTTTTTTTTTTTACAAAACAAAAGTTAGGTTTTTTTTATCTTTTCCTGTAAAATACATTTCTTTAAAAAAAAAAATCATGGTGAGTCTTGCAGTAAATGGAGATTTCTGCTGATTGGAAGCACGCCAGGGAAGTTTGGTCTGTCAGCCGGCTGAGTAACAGGAGGCCATCTGAGGTTGCTCATTATCACAGACATTGAGTGAAACAGAAGCTTCACTTCCCCTGACAGACACTTCCTTTAAAGTATCTGTCAGGTGCAACACGACAAATCCACCCACAGTTATGTGGAAGAAGGTTATGGTGGATGTTATTCACTTCTTTCTGCTCTTTGCGCTTTTAAAACAAAATGACACAAAAACTAAGATGACTTTTTCCACTAGTCCGCACAAATGCCGGCCGAATGAAGTGACCCCCCCCCATTGTTTGTTCTAAAATGAAAAAGCAGAAGTCAAACCCAACAGCTCATCAGCACAGACAAGCAGGATCACTTCAGCAAAACTAAAAGGACAAGTTTCAAGCGTCGGATCATGAGATAATGTTGCTCCACTCGTGCTGGATGTACCGATTCACAGCCTTTTTTCAGGCCTGCTCACCAAGCAGCCGCTGTTGTTGAGACCAATTACATCATTAAATCTGTGTGGGGTCTGTGGATAGTAGGTCACATGTTGGAATCAGTTAAAGAAGTCACCTGCGACTGCTTTTTTTGACCTTTTAAACTGAAACAAACAACAAACCATTGCTAACTTATTTTCTGAGAAAGAAACTCGTTATTTAATTAAAAATTATACCCAAACTTCCTGTAGAAACAAATAAAAATCGAATACACCAGAAAGACGGAAAAGATTGATATTATAACCAAATATTGTGGCTTTTGTGTCTGACTAAATCGTTTTTTGTACACCAGAAACAGTTTTTTTTCTACAGATTTTCAATCATGTAATCCTATCATGTAAATAAATTATGTACATAAATAATCATGTAGATAAAATGTAGCTGTAAAAGTAGTTGAATTACTTTTACAATGTTTCTAAATGTAAATGTAAACTGACATTTAAATATGTAATAAATATTATAATAATTTTATTAGAAGTACTTGCATAAAATAAATAGTATGTCATTTTTAGTTAAAGTGTCTAGAAGCAAATTTGATTTCCACATTAAAAGAATGTATATGGTTTGTACATGCTCACACAACCCTGCAACACAATACCTGAAAGGGAGGCATTTTGATCGGAGTTTAGCTGTTATTCCTTTTACTTTGACTACATAAAAAACAAATATCAATTTAATTAAAAAATGTGTATATTTATGCCATTTTGCATGTACAAACCATGTGGTTCATGGTAGGCTGCCATTCTGTTAGTCATTAAACTTACCACCAAAGTAAAGCAACTTATGGAAAATTCCTAAAATGCAAGAAAAGAATCAAACATGTAAAATCAAAATCCTTATTATTTCAATTATTAAAAGGCTTTCCTGAAACAACGCTGTTGTAAAAGGTAAAAAAGGTGGAATTCTAGAACTCTAAATGGTCTCTAAATGTCTTTACAACATAAACTCAACACTGTGTTTGTGTTTTGGATGCAAATCTTTGAGAGCGACTTGGACAGAGTGAACCTTCTTATAGCTTGCTTCTGTCTCAAAGCCGTGGCTCCTCACAGTGTTTACACTGGTTGATCATTAAGTTCAAGAATACCAACTTGATACTTGTCCTTGTAGAGAGACAGTTTGCTTCAAGATAAACTTCTGAGGAATGTCACCAAGTGAAGTTGGCTTAGTTTAAGGAGCAGAAAACAAAACGGGTCTACATGCCATAATTTGTGTTTTATTTGAAAAATTGATATGTTCTGTCATACTATTATTTCTTTCTTCTGTTATTTTATGTCTTACTGTGTTATTTAAAGGAAAAATATCACATGAAACACTGCAAATGTGGGATAAGATGTCCTAAAATCCCAGTTTTGATGTGATCCACATTCTTAATTATTGAGTAGAACCTGGTTTATCTCTAAAAAACTCAAAACCAGCTTTTCCACGCGCTATCAAGTGGGACATCCTAACATCAGGAGAATATCTCATATAATCTAATGCATGTAGACCTCCAGGTGAAGTTAATGGGAGGCAAGGGCATGCTGGGATATGAACCTGAACAGCTGTGCTGGTTAGGGGGCTGCTGATCTACTTTGGTGCGCAAGACCAGAGCAGAATCACACGTTCTCATGAGGAAAGAAATGGACTGGAGACAAACTGTCAGATTTACTATGTAAACAAACACTATCATGTTATTTGGCCTCCATATGCTGCTGTCAGCCAGCCATCTAGCAGTCGGAAAATTCTTCTTTTTCCCCAAATTTCCATTTTCAGCTGACTCGGTTTGTTAATTATCTTAGCTGCAGATAAAAAACATTTGCAAACATGAAATAAACTTTAATGAGTTCATCCTTTCATTGCATTTGATAGAATGTAATGCTGGTTTAACCGAACCACAGTGTGAATGCAAAGTTTGCACCGCAACAGTTTTCCTTCACAGCTGAGATTGTGAGTGTTAAAACAGATGGAATTGGTGTTGATTTGTCAAAGTGTGATTTCTCTCCAGCACACGCTCCACAGCCCTCCTTTAATTAGACTTTTTAAATGTAGAAAAGATGAGGAAAAAATGGGCGCTGTCAGAACGACTGGTTGTACATGATAAATCAAGAAATTAAAGGTACAAAACTGTTACCAAACATTTCCTGAAAATTCTCTTTTTGTTTATTTCATATGATTTTTAAAAAATCATTTTTATGTCAACATTGGCATTAGTATTAACAGATATATGTTTTTAAATCATCAATTGAAGCTTTCCAAGCATAAATAGGAGCACCTCAGTTAATGCTTTGGTCACAAATACAACTGCCACTACACAATGGAGAGGTATGGGCAGACTGCCCATACCTCAATCTCAAAATGTGCCCGCGGCATTTAAAAATGCATCTACCGCATCCCGATTACACATTCCACCACGCGGCCACTTGCCAAATTTGCTGAAATCTTGCGTTGAGGTCACTGCACTGTGGCATTTTGGGAAATGTGATCATGGTCTAGATCAGAGATGGGCAACTCCAGGCCTCGAGGGTCACCATGTCTACATGATTTCCATCCCTGGTCTGGATGAACTTCTGCTTTAGTATTAATAACA
>BSAI01000201.1:12088502-12106655 GCA_036245035.1 Adrianichthys oophorus | reverse complement strand
GGAAAATATTAAAATTATTAAAGCCTAATACCACAAGAAAATTAGACAGGAGCTGGTAACTCGGGACCGGCTAAATGTGCCTACCAATAAATCAATGCTTTGAAACGAGTCTCGGTGTGATGACTACAGAGGGTGACGGAGTCTCATTCAGGAGGAGCTGAGCTGGAGCCTGTTCTCACCGAGGAGTGCTCCGAAACCTTCTGGTAACTCGTTTAGTTACCAAAAAAAAAAAAAAAAAAAAAAAACTATACGTGTCCAAAATTGCAACAGCGATAAGCGCACACCGTTTACCCCCAAGGTATGGAGCAGCGCACGCGCAGAGCAGTGTTGTGCTTTCTGTGCTACACAGCAGCAACTGTGACATTAGCTTGCTAAAGAAGTGAGCGTTGCATTTGGATGTTGACTGGACAGACAGATTCTTACCCCTTTTAACACGTTGTGTGTGCAAAGTAGCTGCAACAGACGGTTGATGTGACAACACGTCTCTGCAAAAACTCGGGGAAAAGTTGAGGATAGCTTCCCTTTTTTCCTGGTACCCAACGACAGGTAGCCTAGCTAAACAGTCATGTTAGCTAACATTAGCATCGCGAGCTGATTGCATTCAGTTCAGGCCTGTTATTACCGCTTGTAAGAAAACAAATGATAAAAGCTCGTTTATTCTGACTTTGGACTGTAATATACTTGCATAGTGGTGATTTAATAAACGTTGTGTTTTGATTGGTTTTGGTTTTAGCAGTTCTTGAGTTACTGCATCTGTGCAAGCATTATCAGTTAGGATAGAATGTGATCATACCCCCAATGGTTTGTTTTAATGCTCTAGCTCGTGGTTTAGTTTATTCCTTGATACTGTTTATTTCTGTGTTAACATAAATACATGCTGATTTCAAGGGAATAGCAGTGGCTTTTGCTGACCCCATAGGCCCTTATAATGCTGCAATAGTTCCCAGCATAAACATGAGTCTAATAGACCTCAAGCTTTTTATGAATAAAAGTATTGGTTTTTTTTTTTATTCCTGGTCAAATAGACTAAATATTTGTGAAGATGGACAACATTTGAAAATGCCTATAGTACCTAATTAAGATGAGTTAATTTAACTTATATTTTATAAAATGCAATTTGGCTGTTTGATATTACATATAGCCTCTGTTTAGTTCGAGATTAACAGTATATTATCACTGCAAATGAATATTTTTAGCTCTTTTCAATAATCATAAACTGGAAAATGTCTGGTTTTTACTTATTTTATTTATTTTTGTATGTAAATCGTCTTTTTAACTTTTTTTTTCCTCTTTGTTTTTGTTTACAGTTAGAAAATGGCTGACAAAAAGGGGAAAATTGCCACTCCAGTCAAAGTGCTGACAAAAAAAGAACAGGAGCAGATGAAGAAAAAGGTAAAGAAAAATATTTGCTCTATGACCTTATGAAAAATACACGATTACAAAGAGAGGATTCTTCTTCTTCTTAAAGTAAAGTGACTTAAATTAATACTGTACATAATCTCCTTACCGTATTTGCAATTTAATGAGAAATTGATTCAAGCAATGGGATGTCATAGAAATGCCTTTTAATATCTGATTATTGTTTTATATTGCACTAAAGGAAGAAGAGAAGGCTGCAGAGGTGTTTGAAGAATTTTTGGCATCATTTGAGAGCAGTGATGATAGTAGAGTGAAGACTTTTGTCCGTGGGGGAATTGTAAATGCAACTAAAGGTAAGCATTTGGGTTGAAGCTGAAGCTAGCTTCTGCTTAGGCCTCTTCAAACATAAAAATAGATAATGTAGTTGTACATATAACAATATATGCATTTCTTATCTCAATCATTGCTTAGTGTAACCAAAGAAAACTTGCATTTTTCTCGGATATGGCACAGTTTTACTTTCCATTTACTGCATGTAATAAACTACTTGTTAAAGTTAAACTCTATTAATGTCATGAAATGTTTTCATAATTACCCTGTACCTTTGTTTTAATCAGTTAATTGTCCACTATATTTAAAATTTTCAAAGTGCCATCAAAAAGAAACTGTAATTAAAGGTGACGTATTTTAAAAATAAATTAGGAAGTAATATAATTTAAACGAAGTTGGAAAAAAAAATTTGATTTGTTTTTACTGGACAATAAAATAACACTCACAGTAATAATAGAAAAAAAATGTAAATAAAAAAAAAAGGTGTTGGTCATTTAGTTGCAAACAAAAGTTATGTTTTTTTAGTATTTTCCATCATGCTATTGTGTTGTTCTGAAAATAATTATCAGTATGTTTACGTCAACATTTGCAAGTTGCTTAAATATCATGAATGACACACCCATGGGATTTAAAATGATTTGAACCAAACTCTTTGAATGAACATGCCGTTGAGCGGGAAGTTGCAAATGCTTTGATCGTGCTTCTTGCAGAGGAGGAGGCAGCGGAGGTCAAAAAAAGTAAGCTCTACCGACCGGCAACAAAGTTTCCCCCTGTCACTCATCACGTCTCGGCCACATCATCTGCTGAAAGCAAAAAAGCTGTGAGTACCTACAACTTTGAAGTGGATCTTACTCCTAACTCTAAATGTTGGTCATGACTTCTCACATAATCAGAACCAAACTGTTTTAAGTAGCATTAAATGACATTTCTGCTTGTTGGATGAACAGGCTTTCAAAAGAAAGGCAGACGAAAAGAGGAAGAGTAACCTGGAATTGTTCAAAGAAGAACTCAAGCTGTGAGTGTGTTTGCAAATATGTGCAGTTCTGCTCCTTGTTATGGCTTGGTGGATTTTGTATAATAAAAAGCTATTTTTGTGTGTGTGAAATAAAAACAGAATACAAGAGGAGCGTGAGGAAAGACACAAAAGGAAGAAAAATGACCCTGGTGGAGGAGCTGAAGGAGGAATATGTGGGGATTTGGACATTCCACTGTCTGGGAGATCCAGTGAGAGTTTAATTTAGGAAAACAAACTTTTTTTTTTATATATTCAGAAAACCCTCATGTCTCACCCTAGGCCTGTTTTCACCCTTCAGTGTTATATGATGACCTGACAGTGCCGATCACCACTAACCTCTACATCAACTGCATAAGCCCAAAGGTAAAGACACACCTTGACCTTAACTGCATTAGCACCTGTGTATTTTTTACATCTTCCATCTCTCTAGATGAATGAGGAGATGCTCTGCAGAGAGTTTTGTAAATATGGGCCCTTGGCAAGTGTAAAGATAATGTGGCCTCGAACAGAAGAGGAGCGGGGCAGGACTTCAAACCGAGCTTTTGTGGCTTTTATGACACGGAAAGATGCGGAGAGAGCCATGGCTGCCCTTGACGGTATAAGCAAGTTTTGTTCTGTAATCTTGAAACTATCGTTTAATCTCTGTGGCTGAATCTCAGTTTCGCATTGATTTGGACTGCAGTGATGTCTCCTGCATATAGGTAAAGTGATTATGGGCTTTGAAATGAAGCTGGGATGGGGAAAGCCAGCCCGCATCCCACCTCAGCCTCTTTACACGCCAATCGGAGTAAGAGTCGCCCCGCCGCCCCCATCCGGACTCCCGTTTAACGCTCAACCAAGAGATCGTTTTCGCAATGACTTCACAAAGCCGCTGAGCTCGTCCAAAGCAGAGCTGGACAAGGTATAATCCTGTAGATCTAGTTACCTTCCATTAGCTGGAGCCAGTAAATGATTTTTTTATGTTTCATTGTTTTTGTGTATGAAAAAAGACAAATATTTCCCATTCTTTATCTTGCAGTTAAAAAATCCCAAAGAAAAAAATGAATTTGTCATCAATGATTGCAAACAATTTTAATCCTATTATAATGACGATTCCTGTTGGCTCATATGACAGAGTGCGAGTGTGTCGTTTTATATTTTGAGCCACTCCTTTAAAGTGATTATAAATGCTGTCATCGGTTTTTGTGCTGAATGTGTCCTGCAGTACAATTACTCATTTTTTAATATTCTCACTATTTGATTTGACTTCACAAACAGACTCTGTCCGAAGCCGTAGTCAAAGTGGTTATCCCAACCGAAAGGTACACACACTCTTCTTACTATGGCTGACCAGCTGTCACAACACACGTGTCTTAGGACAGAGGCTGAGCTGCACTCGCCTTGTACCCACACACATGTCCCTGAAGGCAGAAGGAACCAGGGTTACGAGCTGCTCATGCACTAGTGCAGGCGCTGCAGTCCTCTAGAGTTAATGGGATGCTTCACTGTAGCCAACAAAACTGTTGTTGACAAGTGAAAATATTTTGTAAAGAAATGGTTTATCTATGATGAGTTTAGACATTACACTTTAATGTAGTTGGACAATAAATCCCATATTAATCCCAGTTAAACAATGTTATCATGAGAGAGCTATAGGTGAAAGCAACTCATTGATTGTATAAGAAAACTGGACTGAGTGACTCCTCCCCCTTGCATTCCAAACAGGAAGTACTCGCTGGTTCCAAGAAGCCAAAATCCCATAGACTTCCATTGAGAAGTAAACAATTATTAAATAGTTAATACATTGGTCAGAGTAACAATTCTTACATTTTATTAACATGTTCTTATTAATCCTATTTTTTTTCATTGTTTTTAATCTAGTGCAAGTTATTCAAGTTATAAACTGACCAATCAGATTCCTCAAAAGTATGTGCTGGTCCTACTTCAAATGTTTGAAACGCTTGACAAATTTTGGACCAATCACATCTTATTGTTGTCGTCTGGTTTCAGCATGTCGGTGTACATATCACAAAAAATGGCATCTGAATTGACCTCATTTTGTTGGAGCCGGAAGCAAGCCATTTTCAATGGGTGACATCTCTGTCCAGTTCTCATATACAGTCAAGGCTCCTGGCTCAGGTCAAAGTGGGGACACATCTACACAACCCTGCATGAATAGACTGAGCAATGATTAGAAATAAATTACAGAGCCACTTTATTCCCAAACACTGAAAGATCTGTACATTATCCTCATTTTCTTTTACCTTCCTTCTATTGTTGTTTTAAAAAACAAAAAACGGATGAATGTCTTGTGGCACATTTTCTTCATCACTAAAGCAAACATTAATCAAATATTTGGAATTAATGATGAAAGAGAAACATTTTTCTTAAGATACCATTATACATTATTTTAGATATTTCAAATGAAGGACAGTGAGTGATGCACAGCTAAAAAAAAATGTGTCGTGTTTTTGTTCTGGATGCTGTTGTGATTGTTACTGTCAAGAGAAGACCACCTGACAGTCAAATCTGCAAGATTTTAGCTGACTGTAAAGAGGAGCCTTTCACAAAAAAAGGCCCCATGTTGTGTCAGTGGAATAAATGTGTTGAGTAACAACACCAAATCCACCCTGATACATGTCTCTTCCTCCACAGGAATCTATTGTTCCTTATTCACAGGATGATAGAGTTTGTGGTGCGTGAAGGTCCCATGTTTGAAGCCATAATAATGAACAAAGAAAAAAGTAATCCAGATTACAGGTAAGTAGACATGGGATTATGTTCTGGGGGTTCAAAGAAAATGTGTCTTTTCTCATCGATCTATTCTTTACTGTTTTAGGTTTCTATTTGACAACAAGAGTCAAGATCACGTGTATTACCGCTGGAAACTTTTCTCAATTCTGCAGGTGTGTTTTTGAAAATCTCCTGAATGAAAGTAATTGTGTTTTAAATTTAAATCAAGAGTGCATGTCTGTTTTTTTTTTTATCTCTTTCTGGCAGGGAGAGACTCCCACAAAGTGGAGGACAGCAGATTTTCGTTTGTTCCGAGGAGGCTCGCTATGGAGGCCCCCTGTCCTAAACAGCTACAGTGAGAGCATGGAGGTGGAAGATCAAGTTCCACCTGAGGAGGAACTGAAGAAAGGACAGCTCAGATCCGAGTAAGTCCACTTACTTGATAGAATCATAACTTTGAGAGCTTCTTTTAATGTACTAAATGATATCATTCTGTCGACAAAACTTAGTCACAAACAGAAACTGGAAACACTTCTTAAAGAGCTCACTCCAAGCCGAGAAGACATCGCCAACGCCATGCTGTTCTGTCTTCACCGGGCAGATGCTGCAGAGGAAGTCGTGGGACTCATAGCGGATTCTTTTTCTTTGCTTCAAACGCCCCTTCAAATTAAGGCTGGTTTGCTGTATCAGACGATCCATTAAAAAATCGTCAAATATGCACCCATTTTGCTTCTTACATTTTTTTTGTCCTCAACTCCACAGATTGCCAGGTTGTATCTCGTGTCGGACGTCTTGCACAACTCGTGTGCCAAAGCCGCCGGTGCATCATATTATCGTAAATAGTAAGAGACTCTGCTTCAAATCAGCTGCACCGCTGTTGCTTTTCTTTCTTTTCAAGGTCCTAAATGTTTACTCTTTCAGTTTTGAAACAAAATTACCACAGATATTTGGAGACCTCAATGCAGCACACAAAAACATACAGGCCAGGCTGCAGGCTGAACAGTTTAAGGTAAGGTTTTCGGTTTGCATTGCAGAAGGACTTTTGCCTCAAAGGGAACAAAAGATAAGCACAACTGTTTCTCATCTCCACAGCAAAAGGTCATGATTTGTTTTAGGGCGTGGGAAGACTGGGCCATATATCCAGAGCCTTATCTAATCCACCTTCAAAATATATTTTTGGGCTTCGCCAAAGCTGGGGAGGAGGTGACTGAGACCGTGGAGGTGAGCTTATCTTCTCCTTTCAGGCATCCCTGGCTCATTGTGATAGTTGGAGAAAGGCACCAAGACAACCAAAGCAAACGCGAGCAGACCTTCACAGGTTTGCATTTGTCTGTTTATAGGAAGAAGTCGCTGAGATCGATGGTGCACCGCTGGACCGAACGTCGGTAGATGGGCTGCCTTTGGGCAGATCTGTGGATGACATTGATGGATGCCCCATGGGCTGGGACCCCCTGGATGGAGTCCCTGTTGATGATATTGACGGGGTTCCTTTAGGTGTTTCCAATGATGACATTGATGGAGTTCCATGTGAGTTAATTATGTCAATTTAAAGGGGAAAAAAAGCACAACTAGGAAAAAAAAACAAATCATGTGACTTCTGTCAGTTTGATCCTTCATTGGTAAATACTCTAACCTTCAGGATGAGGGCTTAAGCCACTTCTCCTCATTTACCCTAAATTATATGATCTCATAGTTAAAATTAAGAATCGGAGTGTAGAATAAACTTTTAAACTTAAGAATAACTTAAAGTCAGCTTTTTAAATGTTTTTTGTCCATTAAAATGCGACATATATAAAATAATCCAAACTCCTTCACTGGGCTTGTGTTTTATTACCACAGTTGATGAAGGCAACGCTCCTCTCTCAAAAGTCCCTTTGTCAAAATGGGAGAAGATGGGTGATAGTAGAATTTTTCCTCAAGGTAAGACAAGTCAGTGTTTGCTCTGACTGTGACAACGGATTTTTCTAATTTTTCTTTCTCTTTCAGCCAAAACTGAGTCCAAATGGGACACTATTGGGGAGCAAGACAGTGAAGATGAACCCAAGATTCGGTAAAGCTTCAGGGGGTTGGATTACTGAAGCATTTGTAATTAAAGTTGACAGTTTCTTTTTTTTTTTCTCTCCTGGCAACAGTTCCAACACTCAGGATGAAAATGAAGGTTCAGAAAGTGACAGTAGTGACGATTCCTGCAGCTCTCCTAACTATGACAGTGCAGTTTTCCAAAGCTCGCTTCGGAGTTTCCAGATGTCTGAGAGTAAAAGGAAAAAGTTGAGGGAACTGGAGGTAAATTACAAACATTTTAGTGTCCGACCTCATGACAGTCAAAGTTTCTTAGTCATAAAAGCATGCCAGTTAATGTTTACACCAAAATGGATGTGGCCCAGGTGAAGGTTATGAAGATCCAGGATGAGCTGGAATCTGGCAAAAGGCAGAGGAAACCTGGAATGAGCATCCAAAAGCAAGTGGAGCAGTACAGAAACAAACTGCTGCAGAAGGTGAGCTGATGAGGCCCTGACGAGTGGAAAACTGATCCTCCTTTTTAAACACGTATTTGCAGATGGAAATGTCATTTTGTGGCCTGGACTGTGATCAAATCCTACCAGCAATATTTCTCTAAACTTTAAAGTGTGAGCAGTAAACTTTCTTCTTCTTTAAAAGACAAGTTTTAGTTCTTACAGACCCACCCTAATCATTTCTAGATCTATTGCAAAAGCATTCCCAGTGGTCTTCTAATTGAATGATTTTACTGTTTTTAGACAAAAATTTTAAAAACTGTCGTTTTCTAGGACACAGTTTCTGCAGAGCTGCTGTAGTTCATTAGAATTCACCTCTTGAGTTTTGGGCAGGACCGTTGGCGCACAGTAAGCTTGCTTCCTCTTTCCATCATCCATCTGTTTACACTCTCTCCTACTAGCTTGCAGGCCCTCACACTCCCAGCCTAAGTTTAGCGGTGCAACAGCAATACCAGACCTATCCAGTCATACAGTTTTGAGTCAGATGCCAGTTCGAATGAGGAAAACAAAAACGTAGATGGATCTAGTCGTCTACACGTGGATGCATTAGTATGGAGCAGAGCAGGAAGCTTGTGGCCCACCCAGCAAGTATTCGATCACATCTACAAGGCATTTTTTCATCTGCTCTCGATTCACTACAATTTGAATACTCAGAAATGCAATTTGAGCTCAATTTTCTTAATATCATCCATCGTAAGAAAACTGTCACAAGAACATGTTAAAAATACTGATAATTGTTTTTGGCCTTTTCATATTTCTAAATTCTGATGAACTCCTGCTGCTCTGCAGAAACTGTCCTAAACCAATCTTCATTAGAATGAATCTTTTTTTGTCTTGTGTCACATAAAGGAGTCTGCTTAGAATCCAACAGACTTCAATGACCCGTCTTTTCTTGTGTTTGTAGGAATTTCAAAAGGACGAAGAAAAAAATGAGAGGTTAAAGGCCAAAGACAAACCAAGAGATGACAGAAAAAAGGACAAAAAACGCAGCATTGATTCTGGAGACCGAAAATCCAGGAGCCTTTCTCCTCTGAAGCAAGTGTCATTCAATCACTGCAACGCGTTTCTGCATTTGGTATCTCTGTCGTCAAACCTGTCATTGTGCTTCCTTACCAGCAGGACAAAGTCCCCCAAACGGTCCAAACGCTCCCGATCACCATCTCCAGATCACAAAGCAAAGAAATCCAGATCACGCTCGCCACATCGCTCCCACAAGAAGTCAAAGAAGAGCAAACACTGACTCCCAGCCGGGGCCTCCTCATCCAGGACTGCGCTTCACCGACCGACTGGCATCTGCGAGAGGACTCATACTTACTGCAACCATTCACCCTAGCAGCAGCCTTTTATAAAATGAAATTAAAACACTGTAACTATGTATGTATATTTTTTTTCAAGTTTGTTTTTAAAATTAAAACCAGAAATCCCCCAACAGACTTCTGACACTAAATAAAACTTCTGTGGATGAGCATTGGTATTTTAAAAAAAAAAAAGTGACATGCTGAACAACTGAGGCTTGTTATGCTCTTAGGGATTAAAAAGTGCTCCGTTACCAGGATTTAGAGAAGGCAAACACAAAGCAGCAGTCTCATTTTTGTGGATTTTTCTTTTATTGAGCAAAGTACTAGATCATTTTGTGTTTACAAAAATCAGTAAATGTTACACAACAGATTTGAAGGCCCACCATCATGAAATGTGCTTTAGGAGGAAGTCATGTAAAGTACTTTAGAGCCAGTAGTATTTCTGAAAAAACCGCCCTGATCATAATTACCTGCATTCATGTCTGCTGAAATATTTTCAAGGAAAGCCCCAGAAGCTGTTAAAAAAATAATTTGAAGGAATAAATCTTTTTGAAATTTACTGTCAGTTTCAAACAGCTCCAAGTGAAATAATTTTTTTTTAATTTGAAAACAAATATTTTAAACTGTTGCTGAAATGTAAAAGCCAAAGAAGCAAGTAAGGTGCCCAAAAAGCAGCAGGTAACCTTCTCACTGCAGCATAAATGTACACATGTGAATAGAACCGCTTACATAGCATCTCTGGATATCTAAAAGCAAATATTTCACAGTCACCTGGTATGAAAGATAAAAAAAAGTAGAAACAGAACAAGGCATCCCACCTCAGCTATCTAAATGAGTCTGTTTCTCCCATCCATTTTAAACAATAACCGTTATATAAATGGAGGATCATAGAAGACTCCCGACAAGTACTTTTAATACAACAGGACGTTATTCGAGGATCTCAGGCCTCTGAAGTGCTCAGTACTTCTTTACATTGATGAAAACCTTAATGGCTCCAGTAAAGTCAGCAGAGAGAAGAACCTCTGTGTGATCAGTCTTTAGTGCTCCTGCAAGAAAATAAACAGCTGTCTTCCAAAAGCAGCAAGAAGCAAGTGTTCAGCTTTGAAGAAGGCAACATTTGCTAACCTGACGGTATGGTTTCAGAGTCTGTGGAGTCCAGGCTCTTGCTGTCCGCTTCTGGTTTCTCCGCTCCAGCTTCCTGTGGAACTATGAGGTTCGGATGGGGGGCGAATACGGCAGAGGTGACCACTGCATTGTGTGCTGTAAGACAAAAAAATGCTTTATTTACAGTTCAGATCCAGAGAAAAGTATTCATAAGATTAAACGTCATTACACCAAGAACACACAAAGCAGCAGCACCTTTAATCCCTTCCCAGAAGTCATTGCGGTCCCGCCGTACAGATGTGAATTTGCTCAGGTCATGGTAGGTGCTCCAGATGTAGACATATTTATCCTCTGAGCCGCTGACAATGAAGGAGTAGTCATGGCTGTGAGGACATAAATAACAAAATTGTGGATCAAAAACAATAAAAACTCAAATATTTCAGATCATCTTGCATTTTATTCAAGCGATAAACGGCTCCTCTCACCTGAAGCTGGCCTTAATTTGGCTGCTGCTGTTGACGTAACCCTTGTACTTCATGGATAAAGACAAATCCCTCAAGTCATACAGGCGAATGCGAGAATCGTTTGAAGTCACCAAAATCTAAAGGAGTAGAGAAAATCTGAAATATAACCACCCTCGCTGTTAAATGAAGTCATCGTGGAGGGACGGCGTTACCTTGTTTTCTCCTGGCAAAGGTTCAATCCCTGTAATTTTGCGTCCGACTCTGTTCCTGCCTCTGGTGGATCTCACATGGATTTGAGTATGGTATTTTAGTCGCTGATAAATGACAGAGAAATTGTTTTCCACCTTAGAAATGCTTTTGTAACGCTTTAATGGGCAAATAAAACATTGAAAAGCAGCAATTAGAGACAGGATACCTCTGTGTCGTAGAAGATGCATCGGCCGTCATAGGTGCCGATGACTGCGTATTTCCCATTTTGGCAGAAGTTAGCAGCAGTGATGAGCCGAGTTTGCCCATCTACTTCATTCCACAATGCAACTTTTTTGTCCGGAATGTTCCAAAGGCGAAGTTTTCCATCCAGGGAACCACTTAAAAAGTATCTGTCATCCTTAAAAAAAAAATATATATATATATAAAGCAAGAAAATTAAGAAAGACAAAGAGATTTACAACAAATATGAGCAGATTCAAGATGATTCAACTCACTCTAGGGTGGAAAGCGATGGCTGTGACAAAATCAATGTGCTGGAAGCAGCAGAGGCACTCCCTCCTGGATATGTGCCATAACCTGACTGTTTTATCCATGGAAGAGGAGAGCAGGAAAAAGTTCTGCAAAAGAACAAAAATGTGAAAAGTGAGACGAGGGATTTCATTCTTCCTCCTGAGATTTGAAAGAAAGATGACCACCTTGGACCAGGAGAGGTCCAGCAGATCAGCCGTGTGGCCCTTATACTTGCAGAAGGGTATTTGTCGAAAAGGAGCATTTCTGTCTTCACTGTCTGGGTCCTCAGGAAAACAACTTGCCTGAAAGACATAGAATAGTTGGTGAGTAAACCAGGATTAGCTGATGTTTTTTAAAAACGGATGAACACAGAAATGAGGTCGTCTTCAACTCACCCCTGGATCAGTGTCCGACTTAGAGGAACATAAACTTTCCTGAGAGGGGGAAGGAGAAACTCGACCTGAAAACGTCCATAATTCTTTAGTTCCACATTCAATTGACTTAAAGCCAAAAATTGGTCATTTGGAATAAGTAATTATCCCACCTTCAGTGTTGTACTTTATTCTCATATTATTGAAATAATCAAAGGCAGTTTTCAGGACCCAGATGCGGACAATGTTATCTTGGCCTGCAGTTGCTAACAGTCGTCCGCAGTGAGAAAACTTCATAGTCCAAACAGCCCCCTGAGAAGAAAGCATTTGAAACACGCCAATTCTGAGCAACCAGATGAGTGAAATACTCAGGCGATCCTACCGTGTGCTCTCCGCTCAAGTCCTGCACAACTTTAATATGGTCAAAGTCAAAAAGGCCCTTGAAGCCATGGGCTGCCTTGAACTTGGCGGGCCGTGTATAAGGCATGCCCTCATCGTCACTGGACGACTGGTCGTCCTGATCTGTGTGGAACACTGAGGAAAAACGCAAAATGAATTTTGCAAAAGAGATGAGCAAACCTGATTTCATGATACTTTTTAAGCAATCATTAGTTGATACAGAAATGACCAAAAAATGAGTTTACAGAAGAACACATTTCCATGTCCAAGTTCACTCCAGACTCCAATTCTGGTGTTATTCTTTTCAGTTCATTCCATCGGTCTTTGTATTTTGTTCTTTAAAATTGTTTTTTTTTTTTTTATTTGTTTACTGCTAGATGAATAACACGTACAAGTACTCTGTTTTAAAGTTTTTCATGTCATTTAGAATAAAAATCATGTTTGGTTTTTTTTTTACCTTTGGACCAGAAGAAGCATAATCGCTTTCGATTTCCAACATGCAACTTGTTTTGACCATAAACCTCAAAATTAAGTCCATCCAATAACAGCGCAGCTGTTACCGGGTAAATAACTGATGAATGTGTGTCAAGATGTTTAAGAGGCAACATTTTTTTCTGTACCTTCATCCCGCACGCTCTTTACTTTGTTGACGGCCTTCTCTCCGTACTCTTCAGCGAGATGTTTGGCTCTCTTCACAGATTTCCCCAAGAATTTTTTTAATTGAGTTCTGGTTGGAGATAGAAATCAAAACATTTGTATTCCACATTGCATCATAAGGTGGAAAATAAGAAGAAAAATAAAAAAAATACAACAAATTTTAAAATATTACGTTCTCTGTTTGAGTTTTCCTCCATCTGCTTCAGTCAGTTGAGTCTGTGACTTATCGTCATCGTCTGACTGAGCTGCATCATTACTGAGAGGAGGGGAAAATGAATACATTACATTTAGTACAACTCTCTGATTAAATGAATAGCTCCCAACAGAAATACACTTCTGCTTACGTGATGTACTCTTTGGTCCTTCTCATGATGTGCAGAGTGAGGGGGTTGATCCCAGCAGGAAGTTTCTCTTCTGCCTGAATGAGAGGAATCTCCTCCCCAGTGTCTAAATTCTTGATCATCACACTAGCTAAGATTTCCTATGGAAAGATGACTCTTATTATACTATATTAAATTATATTGAGAACATGCAGGTGTTGAACCTTGATAGAAAATCATTCTGAACAAAGAATGTAGAGGAAACAAAAACAGTAGAGAGGCTCTCACTTCATCTGTCAGTTCTCTCCCAGAGTTGGAGCGTGGACGCTGGGGGCTGGGGGTTTGTCCTCCACTTTGTGATGAAGCCTGCTGATCTTCATTTTCCTTAAAAAACAAGAAGCAAAAAAAAAAAAGAAAAAGTGAATCGCTGCCCGACAAAGATAATGCCCACTCCGCAATCTCACTGACCTGCGCCGTCACCACTTTGTCCCCACTGGTGGCGCTCGCCAAATCCAAGGAATGCTGTAGCTCCTTACTCAGACTCTTTCCAGTACTGCAAGGAGACACCAGGCCGGACGGCTCCAGAGAGCCAGAACTGCCTGAACTCACTGGAAAAACTAGAGAAAAAAGGAAAAGAAGACGTGACGGTAATACTGGACGTCTTCTCCAATCTGCTTCACAAACACGTATCTGACAGTTGAAGGTAAAATTGGCCCCAAATGTAATCAGACTCACAAGTCCCTAACAGCAGCTGAAGCTTACTTAAATAAAAGTCTGTATTTTGAGTTGTAAACACACTGAAAAGAATATTTTTAATGCATGTTGAATACCAGAGTTTTTTGTAGTCCAACTGTGTTGTTGAACATTTCATGCTTCATTCTGAGCAGCAAATCCTACAGAAGTGAAAAGTCAAACCACGTTTCTTGTTTTGCCCTGAAACCTGTGTCAGTTTTTCATCATAGCTATTGTGTAACATAAACCACACGGTGACAGCAGGTGATAAAACTAATTCAGACATGAACAAACTTGTGTTAGAAAATTAGGAGGAAAACTTTAGAGATTTAAACAGCTACTGCTCTAAAAACATTTACGTAACCCAAATATAAAACATCCATGAATGTGATGACTTAATCCAACGAATTTAATTAAGGATAAAAACTTTACACAGACGTGTTTGTTTTGGTGCAGCCTACCTTCTAGCCCACTGGGCCGCAAACAATCCTCTGACTTTTTGGACGGTAAGCTCGGCCAGGACGGTGGAGGTGGCCTCCTTGGAGGGCCAATGGGAGGGGGTGGCCGTGAGGGAGGAGGCTTCTTAGTACTAGCCACGATATCCGGCTCCACTGTGAACTGTCGTGGAGGCTTCATCGGCCCTGGCGAGTCGGAGTCTGCTGGACTGTCTGCCATAGGAACCTGGTCCAAGATGTCTGCTGGTCTGCAGTCCCGCACACCTTCAGCAGACACGTCAGCCCCATCAGACTGAATCTGTCCAATAGTTCTGGTGACGTCTGGAGGCTGAACTTGCTCTTGAGATCCAGCCGATGGCCCTGGAGTATCTGCAGCTTCAGGAGCAGGGAAAGAGTGTTCTCCATTCACTGCTGCGCTTTTCTCTGGTTCCTCTGGCCTCTTGGCAAGTTGTGGTGCAGAAGCCGATGTGTCTTGCTCCACGTCGACTCCTTCAGAGTTCTGCTGTTGCCTTGACTCCGCCTCTGCGCTCACGTCAACATGGAGATGATCTAAAAGCTGAGCTACCTCTCCCACATCGCCTTTCTGACTCTCCTCAATGATGCTGTCAATGATCTGTGAGCAAGAGAAACAACATTATCCTACAACAAAAAATGTAAATATATGCGACAAAACTTTGAATATAAACATCACACTATCAAAAAAATGAACAAAAATTTGTTTTTTATGTTCATGTACATGCACAAAAATACAACCAGCTTAATAATGCAGACATGTTCCAAACATGCAAAACTACAGGTGGCAAAAAAACCATACCTGTAAGGAATCATCTTGCTGAGTTTCAGATGCTGCACACGCAACATTCTGCGCCGGGGCATTAACTGCACTTTGTGAGATCTGCTGGAGAATTCAACAAAAAAGAGAAACAACAGTGGTGAAGATATTGTGTCATTTAGCAGATACGTTCTGCAATGCATAGTCCAGATCACACAATTATTGACCATATATTATGTAAACTTGACATCGGTACCTATCAAAATAAATATCACCCAAAAGTACTGTACGGGGTCTAAAAAAGATAATTTTATCTTTCCATTAAAAAAACACAACTAAATTTATAAACATAAAATCTATGAACGTGCAACTGATAATTACAAAAAAAGGCAGAAGATTGAAAATGTAAGTGGTTTCAATATTTTTGCATTTATGGGAGTCATAAAACCATTTAACTCTTAGGACCAACAAAAGCTCAAGTACAATAAAATAACATGGGTTTAGGATACAAATAGGGCAAATTTGGTTGCCATGGTTACATTTACTTCAAAACAAATGGTTATATTTTATAATGTAGAAAAATATATACACTTTTACAGTCATTCATGGTAATGGAAGGACAATCTCAAATTGTTTGCTTCTTTGTTGATACTGTTAAATCACAGCAAAACAAATCTGATGCATATTCATTAGAGCATTAAAATGCAAGTTACTTGTATCCATTTTATGCAACTGCTGCACTTTCTCCATTTGTAATACTGGGGATTGGGATATTTTCTTAAACTGGACGTGTTAGTATTTTCTTAACCCCTGCTTACAAGTATTACAGGACTTTTGGGGAAAAAAACATAAATAAAAAAAGCTTCCAGTAATGAAAATGTGCCTAAAATGTATCCATCAAATTTGCTCTGATTCTACAGGAAACTTACTAATCAAAATAAATAAACTTATCATACACTAATCTAAAAAATAAAACCATCAGTACAACGAATATTATCTCTTTAATTGACGATAACTGATAGCATTGTCTATAATTGTATACAGGCACATATACAAAAAGTAAAATACTTAGGACTTTTACGTGTTGGCGACCTTCGTTCCAATTTCAAGCTGGAGTTGCAAAATTTCATGACATCATTTACTCAGTAAAGCATTTGCCGGGACTGTGAAGGTTTGAGCAAACATACCTGGGGTGTAGGAATGAAAAACTTTGCAGGCGACCTAAAAAAACACAAGAGGCAAAGGTAAAACCATGTATTCAATGAAGTTGAGAGAATTTGAAAACAAAAACTTCAATCAAAATAAAGAAAGTTGCGTTTGTCATCTGTAACTTATTAAAATCTGGGTCTTCTTAAAGTATAATTGAACAAATACATATACTTCTTGAGGTGTGGAGTTGTGCAACCTAATTCTGTGGAATTTTTTCCCCTCCCTTCTTGGTGACATTAAATTTTGTTTAGGACACATAGCCCACAAATGGTCTGGGTACCATCATGTCAGAACAGATTTAATAACAACGTGGGCCAAAAACGATTTCAAAATATGATACAATTTCTTATCTTCTTTCCTCAAACATTTCACAATGAGTGCACATCTGTTTGCTTTTCTGCAGTTATTTTGGCTTTAAACTCTAGAATGATGTAGATTTCCTTGATCCAAGACATTTACTAGTTCAGTTTAGCAAATGAACAAGAGTTTTTAGAGAAGAATACAAGAACCAGCTCAAAGACCATGAGTCTAAGAATGTGATCATGTGACTCAAGTGTCAGGCGTTTCCGTTCCGTCCGCAAACATTTAGAAACACACACATATAAAAACTTTTCTTTTAAATTAGGAAGTAAATCTGAATGAAACATTTTCTGTGGTCGAATTCAGTTATCAAAAATATCTGGGAGGCTACTTCAGAGTTTTGTACACGCTTTACACCATTTGTCATGTACTTAATTCGTGTGATATTTATAAGAAAACAATGTTAGGAGGGGTAATAAGTTGTGCTCTTACTCTTTTGGAGATGGTGTAAAAGTTACGTCTTCAGGGGCATCAAAAAACTCTTCGGTGTCGCTTGTATCTGACGCCATGCTAACGCCAAATTAGCTTCTTAGCTAGTCCGACAGACCAGCCAGACAGCTCCCCAAACCTGCGGTGTTTCAACTGTTAGACAGTTGTATTTGTCTTGCCATAAATGTCTGTCAGTATTAACTATGTAATTCCAGGGACAAAGCCCAGGCAACAACAACAAAACTTACTCGTCAGACGTCAGGGCATAACGTTACCGCCGTTACCACATACATCAACTAATGCTAACGAACTGTCACCTCTTAATGGGTCTCGTTCCCAGCAGAATGTCTGCCGTGGAAGCTAAAGCTAGAAGGCCCGTTTTGACAACAACAATAGCAGCGTCTTTGGCTAACGGAATTGCGTCGGGAAAAATGCCTCCCTAGAAATATAACATCTTGATGTGATCACTGATATGGTATCATTTAGGCGTAAAGGCGGGGCTGTACCATAGACATAAACGGAGGTGTTCAGCTGAGTTGTACTGACGAGAAAACAACTGTTTTGAGAGTTACTGCCCCCTGCTGGTTCGGAGGGATGCTAGCATCACAAATTGAACACATGTATTGCAGTTGTAAAAAAACTTGTTTTCCCTTCTTTTTTCTAATGCGAAATACGGTCGCACCCTATTTTAAATAGTTATCACATGAAGCTTTCTCTATATATAATAGCTGAGCCGGTTTAATAACACCGATAAATTACAGCCTTCTTTTAAATTCCCTTTGCCACTTAATTTACTTTTCCCATGTAAAACAATGCTGTAAGTGAATATAAATATTCCAATCTATCTATCTATCTATCTATCTATCTATCTATCTATCTATCTATCTATCTATCTATCTATCTATCTATCTATCTATCTATCTATCTATCTATC
>BSAI01000201.1:11987025-12088492 GCA_036245035.1 Adrianichthys oophorus | reverse complement strand
ATCTATCTATCTATCTATCTATCTATCTATCTATCTATCTATCTATCCATCCATCCATCCATCCATCCATCCATCCATCCATCCATCCATCCATCCATCCGTCATTTTAAATAAATAAACAAATAAATGGGATTGTTATTTATTTATCAGTTTGTTTAGCAGCTAAATGGCTCCGTTGGCTGGGTGTAGGACTGGCGTGGGAAACAAAGGTTCCCTTACTGTAATCTAGAATGGACTCTAAGCCAAGATCCTTCACTCTACTGCCTAAAGTATGTAGCCATGAAGGGGGTCCAAGTTTGGGTCACCCTGTTGCTGATCCCCAGCCCAGATAAAGGGTTGTGTCAGGAAGAGCATCCGCCGTAAAAACTCTGCCAAACCACCTATGTGAAGCTGTGAAAGCTAATTTGCTGTGGGTACCCCTGGCGTGATGTGCCGAAAAGCGACCTATAACATTTATTCGTTTGTTTGTCTATCTGTCAAGAATTACCAAACATTTCCATCAACCATTACACAAAGTGGGACACAATTTTATAAATGTATCTGCATGTCAAGAGATTACAACCAAAACAATCTATTTACTTTAATTTTATCTTCAATTGTTTTTTTTAAAGCTCACATGTCTAGTTATTTACTACAGTACATTCTTGAGTCTTGTTCTAACCAACGGCAAAAACATGAACAAGTGTGCATGTTTCTACCTGACGCTGTTTTCTATGGTCCTGTTTTTGATAACCTTTAAATTTTCCGTGGTTGACCACATACCACCTGAAAGGAAACTGAGGTATGTCAGAAAATGCTTTGACTAAACCGAAGAACAAAACTGAACCTGTGCCCTCTTTTAAACCACCTGCCAGAGTAACAGAGGTCCTGCGCAGGTTGATTTTGTTGTTGATTGCATCTTTATTTATCATACTTGGAAATGTCACCTAATTGCAAGACTTCAAAAAAGTCCTGAAGACATAAATGTTGAGATTGATTTACACACACACACACACACATATATATATTCTGAGATTAGATGTGTTGTAACTCTAAGCAAAAAACAAAAGACTAAAAGCAAAAAATACATTTTGAAAAAGTCAAACATTTTTCATCTCAGCACATTTAAGAGGCAACATGTTTGCCTATCTGTATGATTTATGACCATGTCTGTAAATATCCATGTCTTCTGAAAGGTCAGATGTTATGCAATTTAATGTACTGTTAATTTATTGCACTTCTTAGTGGCAAATTTCTGTGTTGTGTAGCTAATACTGATTTTAAAAAACAGAACATTTTTTCCTAATGAATCTTGTAGGCCAGCAACACAACCAACTAGTTATTTTCAAACAAAACCGTTGACTCTTTGAATTTCAGATTAAATCTTCATGATATTTCTTTTGCTTCAGGGTCTAAATGTTTCAAGAGCAGACACTTGTTTTAGAAGACAGACAATCCCGAGTGGATTCAGAGTACAGAGTGTTCACCCTCAATGCTCCACAGGAACAGGTCTCGTCTTAAAACCACTTTATTTAGTAACGGAAGTTTGGAGCCAATGGCTGAAGATTGCCATAGTCTTCAACCAATCAGAAGTTCGGATGCTCCCTGTCTGCCAGTAAGGAGCGACTCCATTGGATATGGAGTGGCAGGAAAGGCTGTTTCTGTAGTCTAAGTGGATTTAAGGGTTGGGAGGAAGAACAAGAAGGACGCTATTTAACGTTGGTTCGTCGTAAAAGGTAAGAAGTCTCTTTTTAATAAGTTACATTTTAAAACAGCATAATAATCGGTTTGTAGCTAAGGAAACAAGCATGTTGACAAAAGGCTGGCAACTAGTCAAATGCATCTGTTGGTTGTGGCATTTTAACCAGACAACTACTAACTAAACCAACTAACTCGTGTTTATTCCTCGTTTATCTACCTCTTTATAAATTAGCATAAACAGCGGGTTAAGAGTACACAGTCTCGGTGACAGGCAGAGTTTAGCAATTTAACGAAATTGAATCCAGCCAGTGTTAGCAGGCTGTTAGCAGTAGCTTGTTAGCTCGACCCTGGTACAAGAGGAAAATGTTGTGAACAACGTGGAGTCAATATGGACAGACAGCAAGGTTTATAAAAGGGTTCCCCTCGCTGGGATATAGTAGCTCTATCCAGACACGAAACCACCTTGTGCTCCACGAAAAACCGCCCACCCTCGCGACACCTTGCATGGAACTCAGCCTTAATCACAGAGCTACAAGTTTGCCCCGACACTAAACTACAACACACCGACAAGCATCCGGCATGGCTTCAGTCAGCGCGGGGGCGACGTTTCCTGTGGTTTAGAGTTCACTGGTGCACGTTGACGGACAGAAATGTCTGCTTTACGGCTCACACTTGTTTCTAACCTGAAACTGCGGTGAGGTAACTGAAAGCTGGTTGTAACTACAAACAACTCGAGAGAATCGTGTCTACACTAAGATCTAAAAAAAAAAAAAAAAAATCCAGCCGCTGAAGACACATTTAAATGTCTGCCTCACGTTTTTAGTAAAATCAGCATAATCAGAAATGCGCTGGAATAGCAAACAATGCATACATGTAATTTTGACCCATAGTTTTGTATTTTAAACTGCTTTCTCGTTGTGTTTTTGCCTAAAGTGTGCTTTTATGAGGGTATGGAGCACCCTGCACACCGAGGGGAGACCACGCCCTTAGGACTGCATGACAGGTAACCTTTTCAAAAATCACATTTTAGATTTTTTTTTATTTCATTTTGTTTTGTCCTCTATCACATTTACCTTGTTAACAATCAGAGTATATTGTTTATGTTAAAGCTCTTAAAACACTTTATGGAACATAACATCAAGCTCTTCTAAAAAGGCAGGGCTAAGATTTACTTCATGGGTGTCAAATCCCAATCTCTGTGTCCTGCTTCTTTTCAGCCTAGCATGGCACTTACTGCTTCTTATTGGTTGTACACACCTGATTCAGGTGATCAACACTTGGTATGGCAAGGATAATTATAAAAAAAACAAGCGGGACAGCATCCCTTGAGAACTGGAATTGTACAGTGGATTAAAATATTGAGATTTAAGTCTCTACTTGCAAAATAAATATTTATGCAAGTGCTTTTTAAAAAGTTTTTAGAACTGACTTTCAACTGTCATTCACATGCTTTGCTTTTTTTGACACCCAAGTGAGGTTGGTGAAAATGTTTAGTAGCGCTTTACAAAGATTAAAGACCTACTCCAATGAAAATTGTTTTTAACATGTTCTTGTAGCATTTATTTTCTAATGATGGAGGACATAGGTAAAATAATTCAAGAATAAAACTGCGTTTCTAATTATTTTTTTATTCAAATTGGGTTGTATCAGGAGCAAATGACAATCCACTGTTTGAAAAAGACAAATAGATCCACTAGCGTCTTAATTTTTCTCATCTCAGCTGTCATCTGACTCAAAACTGAATGGCTGGATAGCTCAGATATTGCCTGCCATTTTTCTGCTATGCTACTGTTAACTTGGGCTTGCTAAAAGCTAGTTAGTGAGTGAGTGTGAGAGAGAGAGAGAGAGAGAGAGCAATCACAGGCTACTTTCTGCGCCAACAGGCCTGCCCACAACTCGGAGGTGAATTTCGAATGAACTCCTGCTGCTCTGCAGAAAATATGTTTTTAGAATTTTTGATTTTATAATAGATAAACATATAGTTGTAGTGGAGTGAGACTTTGAATTATGAAGAATGTAATATTATTCCAAGCATTTGGTGACAGTTGTTATTCCTATGTTTGACAAAATTCCATAATTACTTCAAAAAATTCCATCATAGGTGGTCGAAAAGTGATTTCCTGCAAATCAAGTTATGTTTTGAAGCAAACTTTAGAAGATGTAAATGCTGAAGTAATGCGCCTATGGAGGCTTCTTATCATTGAGAGTCTTTTGGATAATGTGGGCTAGTTTGTCAATATTTGACTGCAACCTCTAAGTTGTTTTAAAGAAATTTACACTCCAAGACTTGACTTATTGCCACAACCCTCAGTGCACAATGGCTGGATGTTGTTTATTTAGCTGAACCTGGCCTTGGTGTTGTCAGTCAAATCTTTATCTGTGGCTGACCTCCAGTAGTGATTTTTTTTTTTTTTTTTTTTTTTTTTTTTTTTTTTTTTGCTGTAGAGCAAAACCACAATTTACAGACTTATACTCCTACAAAGTTTTTGCAAGCGGCCGACTGAATGGCGTGCTTGAATGTAACAGGATTACTATTGTTGTGACTCTGGAAGTAGCACTGCATTAAATCCTTTAGTCATCTTCTTAAGGACTTGTCTTTGAAGGCATCCTGTATTCTGCTGTTGTTGGATTTGTAAAGGTAACACGATAAATCTTGGCATTAACAAAAAAATCCTTTTAAAAATTCATAGTTTTCACAGCTTGCAATTCTCTCAGTTTATGGCTTTCAGACTGTCGAGCTGTGATGAAAACTCGTAATGTTCTTGACTGTGGGAAAGAGTGGTTTTGGCTCTGTTGTTTGGAAAATAGTTGATCTCTGGGGGTCATTTTTGGAGTTAAACATGGAAAGGAGTCACACTGGTAGCAGTTTTTTTTTCTTTTTTTGCATTGATTAGGAGATGTATAAACAAATTTGAATTCAATTCTACCTTTGAGTTCTCTGCTTTAAACTAACGGGCCTATAGGTGCATTATAATGTTATTATTATAATGCTAATTTCTCATGAAAAACACCCCTAAAGCTGCATTATAATCTGTCTACGGCATGCATTTCTGAGAATCCCTCTAAAACCCTGCACTCTGAGCACCTGCCACTCTCAATCCACAAACCTGAGTGGGTCCTCACATTGTGATGCAGACAAGTGAGGAACACCCCCGTCTGTACTGCCAGCACCGCCCCCAGGCTAACACAAATATTCACTTTCCCCACATAACTAGTCGTGATTGGCAAAACGCTTTCATTTCATATGCACAATATGCACATCCACCTTTGCAAACACGCAGCCAGCTGTAGGTTGATGCTATGAAATGGACGGCACCCACAAAGAGCATAAGGCGGTCCCTCGGAGAATTGACTTGTCTTACTTTCGGGTAGGATAAAAGCTCACAAAAATAACTTGTTTCATAAATATTTGTTCTTTAGTGTGTCAAAGGTAATATATCATTATATACACAGAAGCAGAAGTACTGCATCAAAGGGAAAAGCAGAATGGCATTTCAGTGTGACATTACTGTGAAAGATAATGCCCCGATGATATTCTGAGATAACATATATGTTTTTTTATATCTCTTTAGGTTATTAACCTGCATTTTTGGTTTGCTTTTCATGTTGTGTATAAAACTGCCAGAGAGCGCTTTTTCTTTTTTTTTTTTTTTTTTTTTTTTTTTTTTTTTTTTTTTTTTTTTTTTAAGGAAAACAGGAAAACTTGCCAAACATCCACATCTTTGCAGCTTCTTAATACAAGCGGCTGGGCTCGAGCAATTGTTTTTTAGTGAACGAGCTTGCTTTTGCCAGAGACAATGAGTTTTTCTTTGGTGCAGTATAACGACATTAGTCACATCTGTTTTTAGAGTTTTATCTCAGGTTTATCTTGGTTAGAAGCTTATAATCATCTGATTCTCACTGCTCTTGCACTTACGTTCTTCTAGGAAGTAATTCGGACTGCTGACCATTCTGACAACTATGTTTGCAACATAAAATAGATAAAGTAAACACAAAGTGGAAATGGGAGCATGGACCTCTCGTTTGTTACTCCTGCTATTTTCCTGCCTCATATCTTGTGCATTAGGTTTTGTTCACATGATGCTGACACAATGCTGTAACACTGTATGAATTAGAACACAGTCAAATGTGTCCCAGCATTTCTTATTTCTTTAATGTGACAAAAAAAGCTGACAGTTCTAAAGGCCTTTATATCTGACAGCTTCCACCAGTATGGTCTCTCTAACTTTTGTAAACATTGTCTTTAAAAAAAGGAAATCCCAGTAATCTTTGCCTTTTTCTTAAATCATTGACTGATTTTTATGCTGTATCTATACTTTTCAATGCCAACACATTCTATCAAACCTGAAAATCAATATCTTAATGTCAATTTCCAAAACAGTGGTGAACGAATTCTGCAAACTTGGAGAAGGTTAGTGCTATAATGATCCATTATACAGTACAGAAATGGGGTTTTGACCATTGCTGAACTGCAGGGAAACTCACTGTTGCCTATTAGAAACAAGTACTACACTCGTTTTTGTTTTTTTTTAGTGCACACACTACAGTATTAATTTTCCTTATGCATTCTTCATGTACATTAAACTGTCATTCACAGAAATGAGTTTCCCACAAAAATAAAAACCTTTAAATCTGACAGGCTTTTATCATTTATTTATTTGTCACAGTTGTAATAGTGCTGAACTTGCAATGTTGATAATCAAGTACAATTGAGGATTAAAGATGTACCTTCAGAGTCTTTGTACCTTCAGAAATGATGGAATGAAAGCAGCCTGTACATTGCATATGCTATAATTACAACATGCTTCAAACCAGGAGGGAGGTGAAATAATTGCAAGGTTTTTATTTGAAGACAAGAGCTGTAAAGGGTACCTCTCTGGTTATAGCAGCATGGCACACTAAAGCAGAAGGTTTCAAAATAGTCTCAGAAGTAGTCTGTTTTACCCTTAAATTTTTTTTTTAATCTTTCTTTGGTTGGGAAATGAAACAAATTTTTTTCTCAACATCAGTTTAATTCATACCGGTAAGTTCTTGGGGTGGAAATCGATTTGTTCTTGAGTAACGTGGAATTTTTTAGACATTCATCAGATTAAAACAAAGCAGAACTCCATAAGGTTTGTAATTTGTCTAATAATTCATCTTGATATTTTTTTAAATTACAGCATAGTGTTTCATTTCTTATATGCAAGTGTTTTTACATTTTACTATTCTTTTTTCTCAAGTTTCTTACTGTCAGGTCTGTTTTCTTTTTTTGTAAAAAAAATTAATGGTAAAAGGTAAAAAGTATTTTACAAAAATAAACTTCTATAATGTGACATTCTAAGACTCAAACAGCTTTCAAAGTCCCACTCAAGAGATAGATAGATATAATTATCTATTGTAAAGTTCTTCCCAGTGGTCTTTTAAGATTATGCAGCTTTTAGTCAATATAAAAAAAAAAAAAGTTTTTTTAAGACCTCTTTTCAGCAGAACAGCAGGAGTTGATCAGAAATTCATCTAAGTTGTGGGCGGGGCTGTTGGTAACCCTCCACTGATATCCCATCATCTCTTCGTTTACACTCTCCCACTAGCTTACAGCTTCTCACAACCCCATGCTAACATTACAGGTGCAACAAAAGTGGCGAGCAATGTCGGAGCTATCCAGCCTTTGTCGTTTTTAAGACATTCAAGACATTTAATGCCCAGCGGCAGTAGCTCATTAGAAATACAATTTGTGGGCGGTGCTATTTGCTCGGAGCAACCCTGAACTGTTTTCTCGTCGCTGAGAGCTCTTGTCTGCACACTCAAGCTTTTAGCCCCAAGTTAGCATTAGCAACATAAAAAAAATGGCAACCAAGCAGTATTGGATCAATCCAGCCGTACAGTTTTGAGCCAGGCCAGCTTGGACGAGGAAAATTAATGCAGGTGTGGTGTGGTAAGAGATAAGTGGTAAGAGATACTTTGGCACGCCTGGTGAGTAGTTACATCATCAGCCCAGCTTTTTCGAGCATCCGGTTTCTGATCCAATTCATTTGAATTAAGAAATACTCTGAAATGTAGTTTAAATAATTTTACATCGGTCTTCTATCATGAGAAAAATTCTACAAAAAATGTTAAAAACACAAAAGACGATTTTCATTGGAGTGGGTCTTTAAAAGGTTTGATAGAAATTGTTGGCCTCTGTGATTCTGAGGTAACTCTTGAAGAATTTGGTTTATTAGGCTTCAATCACTCTCCAAATGACATGTTTTTCAATATAGTTCCTTTTAATGTTGTAATGTGAACATTTTGTATGTAGAAAATGGACACATGTTGGTGTCGTTTGACACACATTCTTTTTCCTATATAGTGATTTCTGTGCTCCTTTGTGGCAGCTTTTTAAAAATCTTTTATCAAGTGTTTGGAATTCTCTCCCACACACGTTTTTTACATGTAGTTGGATTAGATGCTAGTCATCTTGATAGATGCGCCTCAACTTTAACTTTAATGAGAACGACAAAGCCATGACTGTACTCACGGTGATGTTCTGAACCTGATGACCGCAGAAATGATTAGTGTGAGTCTGACTCAGTAGAAACCAGCCAGAGCTTGGTGACTGAACACCTTTGGACATCTTGGGATGTATGGTGGTGCTACCACACAATATTTTGCAAAAATGCATTGCGTTTAATTCAAAATAGCCAGAACACCAGAAGTAAGTGGTTTTTGAAGGGGCACATAAACATGTCAAGGACTTGAATGCTTGTGAATATTTTTTTTATTAGTAGTTTGTATTTGTCTCCCCTAAATATATTTAAAACTATTTATTTGGTATATTTTTTATTATATTTAATTTATATAAATATTTAATAAAGCCCATAATTTTACTTTTTTACCCTTTGTTTTAAGCAAATAAGATTTTAGCTTTCCCAAAACTGTAATTCTCTTTTTTCTAACAAGGTGGCACTGTTGCTCAACTGCTATACTGAAAAGCCATAAGGAAGGCAGAGTATTCCCCCCTCCTCCTACCACGAGAAAGCTGTGAATGCAGCAGGACAAGTAGTTTCGCTGGATGCAATCTATTGGCTTCTCGCTGCTGCTGCTAAAGTCGCAACCCCGAGTGTAGCCCGCACTGCCTTTCCAAGTATGTCTCTGCAGCTGCCGGGGCCACCGCTGCTCCCCCTCCCCCTTTAAATGGTGTGGGCAGAGTGAGATGGAAGACTGCATTGGAAACCTCTTCATGGAAATGGTCTTTGCTGTCGGTACTGCTGTAGCACCATTCTGGTGACAACAACATGCCGTTGAAATGGAAGAGCGGTTCTCCTGTCAGCTGGAAATTCCCAATGCCAGTTCTTAAGACATCCAGGTCCTCTCCCCTTTCGCCTGCCTACATGTGAGTAAGCGCTTGGTGGTTCTGACGACGGGCAAATTGCAGTTTGTGCGTTTAAAGATGGATTGGTTCTTTTTTAATTATTTGTCATTATTTTGAATGAAATTGAACCTTGTAGTGGTCGACGTTTTCCAGCGTGAATGTTGAGGTTCCGCAGCAGCGGTCCTTTTCCCAAGCAAAGGGACTCATTCTAGTCCTGACATGGCGAGCCCCTCATCCCTGACTTTTGCCCTCATCCGCTGGCTATGTTCACGGGGGAGCAAAGCCTCGGCAGCTTGGGAGGAGCCTGCCTTTGTCAGGATGTCTGGCGTGCTCTGGTTTAGAAGCTATTGTCATCCGCTACTGTTCAGGAAGGGGGGAAGGGTGGAAAGGGTGTGCTTCACCGCCACTTTCCATCCTCTCTTTACACCTGCGAGCTCCGTTTGACCTTTGAACATTAACACAGCTAACATGAGATGGAACCAGATTTCTGAGGAAAACAGGACTCTGCCCAAGATTACTGAGCTGACTGCACCAAGAAAATTTCACAGAACAGCAAGCTTACTTCACTAAATTGGATTTATGCAGTCTCTGGTTCTTTAATTTCTCTTTTTGTTCCCCATGTTTTTAGCCCATCACAAGTTATAGAAATGTATGCTTCTACTTTTGCTTTTGTATATCATCAGTGAACCTTATTAAAAATTGCTAACCAAAACCTTTAATATTCATTTAATATTGGATTTTCTAATTTAAAATGTTTCCATAAAATGCCAACAAACTGCATGAAACGAACAATAAAAGCAATGTTTCAATATTTGAATGTATGAAAACCTTAAAGTGTAAAATCCTGCAGCCTCACAGAAAAAAAAGATGTCTTTTTTTACAGACTAGACATGATAAAAATGTATCTTTAGTTGGTCTTATGTTATTAATTTACAATTTTTCCTGTGCTGCTTCGGCATGGACGTCCTGCCTCCCACTGACAAGTTTTTCGCATTCGCACCAGAGGGCTCCTTGCCAGTTTGAGCAGTCTACCTCCCCAGAAGGAGCGAGGGTTTAATGCTTCTTTATACAGCAACTTGCAATCTTTAACATTTGTCTGCCAAGAACACATTTTAAAGTGGAAAATTATAGTGTTGATTGAAATTTTTATGCAAATCCTCACCATAAGTGCTACAATCATTGCCGTTAGTCACGTTTTTTTAATTTTGTTTGCATAAATGCCTTCAAGATATTCAAAAATATTAATTGCTTTGTATTTTTATTCATGCCATCAGTGGAAAACGTAATAAACGGACAGATTTTAACATTACAACAGATTTCACGGTTTGAAATGACGCAGTCAATCAAAACGTTTAAAGACTGAGGATTGCACGTGTTAAACATTGATGTCCATGTGATGAAGTTTTGACGTGTGGAAACGCATCCAGGCGAAGTGGATCATGCTCACTCACACAGAATGCTCAGCCATTGCATCTCCACCTCGCTCTGCTCGGGGTTACTTTGCCCCACCACAACAACTACTATTTTGAAATGTGTAAATGATGTGCTGTGTTTTCAGGCAGGCGGATATTGGGTCCCCAATTATAGGTTGGTCTGTGGTCAAGGAGAAGTTGCTCTTTATAGGCCCTCTGTGCATTCAGCTTAAGACATTTTTAACTTGCTCACTACGGTGTTGGGAGGATACGGTGTTGTGTATTCTAAGACTGATATAGCGCACAAAGAAGTGAGTTTCTAGAATGAGACGGGCAAATCCATATGTCGTATTCCGAGATTTTACATTTATTAAACCAAAAACAAATGTACATGTTTGATGGATGGATGGATGGATTTTTCTGTAGTATAAATGTCATGGTTTATACAGGAAGTTGGTGCCTTTGGTATACTCTGCTCTGTAAGAGTTGGTTAGGTTTATGTATTTTACTTGCAGTTGGGAAAATGAACAATCTTCTTTTCATTACCAATCACTGTTTTAAAGGCTTCCAATGGTTGGATTACCCCAGCTCTATTGGAATTTCGCATGTCTGTTGCTCCTTGTGTTGTTGTCACCCTTTATTTAAAGTCTACTTTTAAGTAAATTGCTTGAAAATCAAACCAAAAATAAAATATATTTTTAATTCTTATTTGCAATTATATAGGCCCTCATTTTGTCCTTTTTTATTTCATTTTTTATATATGCCTTCGGTAGAAGGGCCGCCACCATTTTTAGCAAAGCAGCTTTATATAAACACGTTGGCAGCTTGTAGACTAACTTTCTAAAAATGAGAATTAAGCTGACACATTTCCTTTAGAAGTATTTATATATTGTAGCAAGAGAAACAACCTTGTAATCAAAATAGAAGCTGCTCAAATTAGGTTAAAAATAAAAAAACAGCGTTTGAAAGTTTTTCACTGACAAGTGAAGATGCTTCAGGTCTCATATGATGATAAAATGCGGTTGCTGTTGGCGAGGTCTCACTGCTGTGAGTTGTCTTTCTTTGTGTGTTTTGGTTTCTCATGTCTCAATATTGCATTTGTTTGTATTTAACCAGGATACACTATTGGCTAAAGAGGTTTTCTGTTTGATAACTTGTAACAAATTCCATTTTGATTTGAAAGCTGTGATCAGTTGAGACGGAGAAACATTTGTTCTCTGAATTTATATGATTTGCTCTGACTTTCAACAAAATACATTTTCATGCCTAAAAATACATCATACTGTGAAGATTTTTTGGTCTCACCACACATCTCACATAATGTGTTAATTGGATTCAGTAAAGGATGTTATATCAGCAGTGAGGAGCGAATGCTAATCACAATCCTTAAAGAGAAGTCGATTTATCAGATGGATGATGTTGGAAAAACGTCTTGCAGATAAGAGAGATTACTGTAAATGATTTATAGGTTCTCAATATTTTATGGTTTTTTTAAATCACATTTATTTAAATTGAAATATTTTCCACTGTTGACATTAGCATGAAAAAGTTATTATTATTTTTAATTTACTTCTTAGTGGGGTTTTTATGTGTGGTTTATCAGTTATTTTTCTTTTTTTCCATGTAGAGTACTTTGAGGTGTTGTGCAACATTAGCTAAAATAGAATTAGAATATAAATTGATTTCAGTTTTCCATATTTGGGTCTATTTTCGTCTGTGAATCCACACCCTCAAAGAACGAAGCTGTGGATGCGTCCTGCTGTAAAAATGGTTCGTATCAGCAGAGGTGCAATTCCCTCTGACTCGCAGACACTTTTCAGAACAGGAAACGGCCACACAGGGATTGTTTCATTTCATTAAAATATCTGAGGAGTGGGGTGGGGGGGGGAGACACAGGTGGTCTGGCATAGCAACAAGTGAGTTCACTCTGGTAAAACTGTCATATCTATATTCACCTCCCACACATGCATACCGTGCTACTTAAAGATCATTGATGATGAATTTGGGTCTGGTTGAAACTGCTGTCTATTTTTGTATTCATCAAACAAATTGTGAAATTCCCTGAAGAAATCCTTTAAGGAGGTATTTGATATCAATAGTTTATTTTTTGCATTCTCCCCCCGTTCATATGTTCATTCCAGGTTGGGAATTTATAAGTTATGGACCCTTCAGCAGTCATGTAGTGTTTGCCTTCCTTCTGTCTTTTCATGTTTATTGCTTTAGTCTACCATGGAAGTAAGAACATTTTTTTTTTCCTCCAAACCCTAATTTTTTTCCATTCCACTTGCAGAGCTGCACATCCGAGACTGTAAATGGTCATGTATTCAGAACTGTACCGCATCTGAAGGTGTACGACAAATATCAAAACAAGCTGTATTTTTCTGCTGATCTGTGCTATTGGCGTGAGATCTGCTTTTAATCGAGCATCTCTTGTGGGACACTGACGGATTAGACCCCTTTGTATGCAAAGGCTGTGCCTCTCTGCCCATTTCAGTGCAAGCGTAATTATGCTGACACTTCAGACCTTTATTGCTTTTACTCATATCTTACCCTTTTTTAAAATTTATTTTAATTCCAGGTTCAGCTCTATAGTGATTTGTCTTCCATTTAGCCTGTAAATGCTGAATCATTTAACAACTGAACAAAGTTTAGGTCCCCTCGGTCCAACTTTCTGGACAAATTCCTGTGATTTTGCCTGTAGTTTCACATAATGGGTCTTGCTGGGTCATGTTCTGTCTGCCTGTATTCTTCAAGTTGAGTAAACATTTGGCATGCTGACAGCATGGCAGCTTTGCTCACAGTAGATTAGTTATGAAATGTTATTTTTGCTTTCATCCACTTGGCTTTAGTTGAAAATCTGTTTGGGATTTGGCCTTTGAGTTCTTTTGGATATACAGTGACTGTGGATACACAAATTGTTCAGCTGGTGAGGAATATCAGTTGATTATTTATTTAATTTTTTTCTTCAGCTTGACCAGTCCTCGACCGGTTAGTGGTTGATTAGGCAGTGAGGAATCAGATTATTTTTCCGGTCAGTAAACGCATCACTTCACTGTAATCATGCAGTTGCCAGTAGACATGTCTTTGTGTTAGGGTGTTATTATATATATATTTTTTTAAACCATCTGTACATGGTACTATAACCTACTTTTTTTTTTTTTTTTTATTACATATGTAAAGATAAAGTAAAGCTGATAGCGCCAAAATCGGAACACCTGGAACCTAATGCTGTGCAACTGCTTATGGGCTTCAAAGTAGTCCTACTTGTTTGGGATGAATGGATCGATCAGCTCTGATTTCCCCAATTTTTGTTGGATCATTGATCAGCTGATACTTGCTTGTGAAATAGATCTCGTCTGCTTCCACGAAGACATGAAAACCAGACGGCCTCTGCTGTAAGCGAAGGCAGACTGACTGGACCGCCCACTAGGTTATGTCTGCAGGTGTTAAGGTTTCTAGAGAGAAGATGGCAGCTAAGTTTCTTTTTTTGTAGGAAAGAATAAGAAAAAAAATTGCAATTGCAGGCTGGCTTTAAACATCAATGATCAGCGATTGACAAAAAAACTGCAATAATGCACCACTAATACTAGAACCTTTTGTACAGTTCTTCTGTGGAATATGCGCTTAAAGACCCACTGCAATGAAAATCATAGTTTTTGTGTTTTTAAAATTTTTCTTACGATAAAGACCTAGATAAATACAATTAAGATCAAAACTGTTTATTTGTATTCATATTGTGAATCAGGAGCAGATGAAAAAATACCATTTGAAAAAGCTTGTAGTTTCATAGAAACAACACTTGGCAGGCCACAAGCTCGCTGTTCCACTCCATTCTGATGCATCCGCTTGCAAACAGATCCATGTTTTGATCCATTTACGTCTCTGTTTTCCTCATCTGAGCCACAAGCTGGCTCAAAATTGTACAGCTGCACCAGTAATGTTAAATTGGGGGTTGCGATGGGCTGCAAGTTAGTGGAAGGGTGTACACAAAGGGATGATGGGAAATCAGCTTCCCGCCAACAGTCCCACCCACAGCTCTGAGGTGGAAAAACTGACATATTTTAAAACTGACATACATAATATAAACATGGCTGCTTTGCAAAAACGATGTCTTGGAAAATGACACAGGTCTTTTTGATAATGGATAAAAGCGGCGCAACCATAATTAAGACCACTGGGAACCCTTTTTTCCAATGGATCAAAAGATGATTGGAGTAGGACAGTGCTTGCAGTCGTGCGATTTTATTTTCGTCAGATGTGCAAGACAGGAGTTCAGGTTATTTTCTTTGCAACAGGTTATTTTCTTTCTAACAGAATTTTCTTAAAAATACTTAATTTTTTTTTTTGGGCGGCCGAGGTGCAGTGGTAGGGCGGTAGACCTCTGATCGGAAGATTGCAAATTTGATCCCCGTCTTGCTCGTCCATGTGTTGAAGTGTCTTTGGACAAGGCACGCAACCCCATCTTTGGTGGTTGGCGCCAATGTTCGGCAGCGGAGCCGCCATCAGTGGGTGTGGGTGGGTGTGTGTGTATGTGTAGGACTTTGACTGTCAAGTGCTTTGGGCCTTCAAGGAAGGTAGATGAGCGCTAAACAAGTATTCAATATTTACCATTTTTTGTAAATTAGAATTCAACTTTGAGAAAGGGAGCCTAACCTAAACCAGGAAGAACTAATCTGATGATATTTTTTATTCCAATTTCGTTTAAACATTTGTGCTGAAAAAAATAAATGAAAGCCAGTGTCACTTCATAACTGTTAATCTCAGCCTTTTCTGAAAAGTTTTTCTTTAAGGCTTTTCAAATCTTTCCACTCTCTGTATGATTGGCTCTCTGAACTTCTCCTGGAGGAAAGATGTTTTCAGGACTTCCACAGACATGAAGCAACTTGACACACTGTCAGCTTTGTTTCTACATGAATACCTTTTCAACCCTTTACGTTTTCGTCAGCTTTGTCATGGTTTTCTATCTATTCCCAACTTCATTTTCAGCTTATAAAAATAAAAGCATCAACAGTACCCTCTTTTGACTTAAATTCACAATTGAAATTTAAAATTACATTATTTAAAGATAAAAAGCAACTTAAGATTCATGTATTATTAATCTCTTCATAAATGTTATTGGTTGTAGTTCAACTCCTTCCTCTGTGTTTAATGAATACTTTGGTCATCATTGAACTCTGATATTTATCTCTAAACTATCTTGGGTTTCTGATTCAACAATAGATTTCCTTCCCATTGTCTTCAGCAAATGCAGAGGATTTATTTTAAAAACTTTAGCTGTTATCTTCTGTGTTTCGTTCCGGCAGCCATCAACACTCCTTTATGGTTTGGACTACCCATTCTCTTCTGGTTGCCTGTCCGACTTACCGCCTGACAGGGTAAATGAACAAGTGCATTGCCTGTGCTCTGTGTCAGTGTGACCGTGACTGCTGTTCTAAGCCATCCGTGTTTGGTAGTTATGGCTTTTAATAAATTCTTCTAGATGTAGACCATGATCATAACCCTTAAGGATGTTCCTTTACCAGTCCCATCCTCTTGTCATTGAAAGTAGCATTGAAATGTTTTGTATCGTTAACTGACCTTTAAAATGGAGTGGTTATATAATAGTTCTGGCTTGCCTCTATTGGTAGTTGAAGCTCCGTCTTGCCTAGTTCCTTTTTACTGTTTGTGTATTGTGATGTTTTGTTGTTTGTGTGTTAATTAGCTTAGCATGCCAATAGAGTAAGTTGGGAAAACTTGAACCCGATCAGATCCCAATTGTTTATTCATCAGATGCCTTAAATGTCTTTGACATATCAAACAAAATCAGTAATAAATTTCAAGACGGTTTGTTTTGAATGTGAAGATGCTTGATTTGTCAGTTGCAATATTGCCTCAACGTATCTAAGGACTAAAGTGCAGTTTATTTGAGGAAATGATAAACTCTTCCTCAGTGCGGTCGGATTAAAATGTCAAAATTCAAATGTAATGTTTCTTTACATCACTTTCTTTCAGTTGCATCATATTTCAGAAATACAGTAATGCATATGACATTTAGGTCTAATAAGATTGGACTTTTTGTTTTTCATTTTTGAAAGGCTTAAATTGCACCAAGCAGCTGCTATGGTTTATTTTATTTTTAAAGAATATCATCTATGCTTTGACACTGTTCATAAAAACTAAATTTAGACTAAAACTTTTTTTTTTAAAGGCATGTTTGAAAATCCTTGAGTTCCTCTATTTTTTGCAAAATAAAATATTTGCTTTTGTTGTTAATATAGAAATGCTAATTAGTTATATTATTTTTAGGAACTGGGGTTTAAGTGTTGATTGTTTTAAATGTTAAGGTAAATATTATAACATTGTGTTCTGCTTTAGATGTTAAGGTTTTTTACAACTATATCGCTCAAAATGATTTCAGATGTGTGCCTAAGTAGTCTGGCAATTTTAAAAATTGTGATAGTTTTAGCTGACATGTCACCAAGGGCAACAGCTGGTCTTAACTGCATCTAAAATGTGAGTCTTGTTATATTTAAGATGTCCCTTCAAAACACAGGCAACACACATTTGTAAAACCACATTCAAATCAAATGTTCAGTCAGGCAAGGGCTTGGTTTAGTTCATTATTTACATACTCCCATTTAAAAACCATTAGTTCTCCACATCTGATGAGCTCTGCCGTCTGGTGGGCCTGTTTGAAGACACTTTAACTGCTACACCGAGCCAGACGTTGGCGTAAGAGAGTGTGATCAAAACTGGGCCGATCATTAGATGAAAAATAAGTGCTTGTTAAAGCTCCAAGACTCCATTGACGGTTCTGTCATCTCTGAACACTCCAGAGAGATTAGAAACCTCTCAACCATGCGGTTTGACATAATCCTGTGATAACCAAACTCGTGGGTGTCATGTCAGTGACTCACCTGTGAATTTTTTTCTCTCCATTACATTTTGATCTGATAAGGTCAAGCCAAGCAATGTTTGTGCATTCTAGTAAATGGGGGAAAAAAAGGTGTTATTAAAACCTCACTTGCTTTAGGTTTGATTTTATCCAACATTTTAAACTTACAGTATCTACCAGCATCTTAACATCATACAAAGGGCTTGATAACCGTATAAAAACTGTTATGACAAGTTAACATGGTTTAAAAACGTTTTAAGTTATTCAGAAGACAGGAAAGTAGTGCTTCTATTTTGTTGGATGCCATCTTCACAGTTAAACTGTCATTAAATCTTTACAAGGACATGTAGAGAAATCGTTTTCATCCACTGCTGCTGCACAACCACCGGACCTTGAAAACCTATTAAAAGTTTTACACCTATGATCAGATCAAATTTTAAGAAACGTACCAGGAAAAAAAAAAAAAAAGACAAATGAACAACTTTCAGTTCAGGACACAGATTCACAGCTTTGTTAATCCAAGGCTCTTTAAGACAAGTTTTTATTACTATAACTCATTGCTCTTGAATGTTGGGCGGACCGTTGAAACCCCAATGAACTGACCGTTTCCTTCTGTATTAATAACGTTTCCACTGTCTTGCATGTAAATGAATGTGCAAAATCCACATTTTCAGGACAAACTGCTATAATATACTCCAAAGCTCCTTTTAATTTTGCTGCAGGAACGGAAGGTTGTCCTGAATGTCTCTACGGTCTCCAATAAATTTGACTCTGGTTATCTTTGGTAACTATGGTTAAGGAGTCTCATCAAATTCAGATTTATAAAACCTTAATTTCTATCATGGAACTATTGTCAAAAAACCTTATTTTTACAATGTATTTTTTTCATGACTGTAAACTGTTTTGGAATAGTTTTATACTAATTGTTTAAGATGTGAATAAAATTATAGATTTGTAGGAAATTTCTCCTGAATGAGGCTGGGATTTGGAAACTGTCCAGAATCGATATCTGGAATTTCCCAATAATTAATAAATTTAAAGTCAAGTTAGGGCTCCATGTGTGGTCTTTGTTGACTTGAGTGTGCCAAAAGACATTTAAGGATCTTGGTGAAATGCCTTTTTGTTTTCTCGTCCCTTGCTGCAGTTTTTCCCCCCATCTTTTTCAGTCTTGCAGTTGGCTGTTTCACCAACAACTAGGTTACTAAAATGTCCTTTTTATGAAGTCACTTTAAAAACCCATGTCCTACTTTTTAAATCTAAAACTGTATGCAAACTAAAATGCTTGCAACCTTACTTTTAAAGTGGGAAAAAAAAAAGCTGCTTTTTAAATTTTTTTTTCTTGATAGATCCCTTGTGGAGGACGACGACGCACACATGAAAGTCGCTCTTGGTTATGGTGATATGGGCATTTCTGCTCATCTTCAGGCATCAAAGACTGGAAACACTCGGTTCTTCACAAGCAACACTCACAGCTCAGTGGTTCTTCAGGTAACACTTTGCAGAAATGTTTCAATATTTACAACATTTCAATGTTAACACGGGGTCTTACTGTAGTTTTACCCCTTTTAGTTTCTTAATTTACATGCTCATGAGTACGTGTGTTGATGAACAACATTTTTATGAATGAAGAAGAGTCATTGTTAAACATTCAATGACCCTTAATTGGCAGATTTTTGCAACAAAAAATGTATGACCATGATAAAGTATTGATTTTATGTTCTTTTTGTTATTTTTCTTTCGTTTACTTCCCTGGAGTCACTGAAATCTTTGTTTGCTAATGATTTTTTTCCTTTTTCGTGAAGTTCTGTAAGTTGAGGCTTCCTATTTACATGACATTAGTTAACATGACATTAAAAACTGTGGAAAATTTGATTTGAATATATCATGTCTTTTTGATTTCTGGATCTTTGTGCTGGAGATGCCTCTATGTAACATGATTCATTGGGTGCAGAAGACAGCATCTTGGATGGTGTCTTACGCTTTTTTTGATGCTATGTGACAATATCATATTGAAATTTAAATAACGTGGAAATTTTCTTTATTTTCTTAAACCAAAAGGGAGATGGAACATGATTGGTCCTATAAATATGTGTTATGAATCTACATGAACAGACACACTGTAACAGACTCTGAGGTTAATCCCTCAGTGGGATTTTATCTGCTCTAATTTTAGAAAATCATAAAACACAATGACCATCAAAAGATGGGCCATGTGGTCACATTGGGGTGGTTTGAAGTCAGTTTTTCAGCTTCATTGGTTGTATCACCTGATTGGCAATTATTGCAACACATTTCTTTTGTTATTGATCAATAAAGCCTTGTTTCCATTGAGCGGTCTGGTACGGTCCAGTTAATTTTGGCGAGCTTTTCCACCAGTTAAGCCTCACTTCCACAGAGCGGCTTATTTTCACGGCACATGCGTGGTGTAGACCGCTCGCGCGTTTGTGTCATTGAAATGCAATGACTAAAGGCAACAACAATGGAGGTCATCCAGCAGCTCGTCGTTTTTTTTTTTTTTTTTACTTCTGGTACGTCATGTATAACAGGAATTTGATATTGTTTGAAAGACGACTGTGGGTGGCTTAGAGGAATACCACCGTAAAGAGGAAAAAGCTTTACCTTGTGAGCACTAGCTTAAAAGTGCTAAATTGGCGCTTTCTAGAAGTCGTCATCGCTTTCTGCCAATCAACAAGTGGCTACAGTGGCTCCGCCCCAACCATTCATTCCATTTTTCTTTGGACCTACAACCCAAGAGGAATGGTTTGGTACAGTTTAATGGGTCCATTTTACCATGGTAACGCTCAAATTACTGGATCGGACTGCTCTATGAAAACGAGGCTTAAGTGGTACAAAAAACTCTTAAACCACTAATGTCACCCAAAACCAATTGGCATTGATTTAAATTCTAACCACAAAGATTCAAAAAATTCCCCAGACCGTAAATAAGTTATTTCTGTTCTAAAGTTGAACCTTTTTACCATCTATTGAACTGATATTCCCTTGTTGTGTAACAAATTACCCAGGAATCATGGTGGAACTGACCTGGCTCCTGCTATTTCTGCTCTTAAACATGCCTCAGACCAGACATAAAGTTTGTCCTTTGTTATAGCCATACCTTTCATGCTTCTATATCAATGTACTAGATTATTAAAAAACCCCAATGTTAAGTTCATTCAAATGTTTAAGTCAAATTGTACCTGATAACCTCCAGCATTTACTATTTGTCGTTTCTGGCATTGGACTCTTTGCTGCAGTGCTAGTTGTCCTTGATCACCAGGTTCTTTGGCCGCCCATTAATCTTTTGTTGTCACAGCACAGTAAAAGAATGATAATGATTGCTCTAGCCTATCTGATCCAACACGCAGAGGTTAGAATCTGCTGCTCTGCATCGGATTATGTGTTTGCATGCAGACCTTTCTCAGTGATCATTACTGTTTGAGTTGTTGCTACGGTGTCTGCTTGACTTTTTGCATCCTGGGCATTTGTACTTGCTGTCATAACTCTTGTTTCATTAGGTGTAAAAAGCAGCAATTGCCCAGAGGAAACTGTAAAGTGTAAAATAACTTTTTTTCCCTCCAACATCTTATTAGGGATTTGACCAGCTTAGGATAGAAGGTTTGCTCTGTGACGTCACCCTGGTGGCAGGAGATGGTGATGAAGCTTTTCCTGTTCATCGTGCCATGATGGCCTCCTCCTCAGACTACTTTAAAGCCATGTTCACAGGTTAGTCAGTCTTTTAGACTCATCAGGGTAATAGTCTGGGAAAGGGGATAAGTTAAACACTTTCACTTTATTTGCCACAAAATCTATGGAACTCAAAGTCCCACTCCAACACATTTTTTTTTCTATTGTAAAATCGTTCCATTGATCTTTTGATTATATTGTGCATTTTTAGCCAAAATTAAAAAGCTTCAATCAAGCTAACATTAGCATAGCCAAAATTTTTTTTTAAAAACTGCCAGCAATATCAGAGCTATCAAGCCATGCAGTTTGGCAGCTTGGAAAAGGAAAATGGAGACGTTAATGGATCTATTTGTCTCAAAGTGTCCAAGCAGACAATGGAGACTTTGGCCCGCCCATGGCAGTTGCTGCATCACAAACTCGAGCTTTTTCAAACCGCAAGCCTTCATCTGCTCCTGATCATCTAGATTTAAATAAAGAAAAACCTTAGAAGTGCATTTTCAATCGGAAATTCTTTTATATCACGTGATGCTTCAGGAATATGTTAAAAACATTGTTTTCATTGGAGTGGGTCTTTAAATATAATTACTGCTGCTCTGTTAAGCCTTTCTCATATACCAGTCCTGTGATTGTAAACTTGACTTTCTTTGAATTAATTTATGTAAAATGGGACAATATACAAAAAATGTTCAAAAAAAATAAAGTTTAACTTAAGTTTCATTTAAATGTATGTTTTTGCTTTAGATCTGAATTCAAATCATTTATTTTTCAAATCTTGTAATTTATTAGTGTTACTTATGCTAAACCTTATATCTTTCTAAGTATTAGCACTATAAATAGTGTATGCTTGCACAATATGTGGTTGTTCTCTTTAGCTCAAAGTTAAACCTGCTTTTTTTGGGTCATAAATCTGTTGCTTGACCACAGTTCTTTTTTTTTTTTTCCCCATCTCTATCTCTGCCCGATGTAGGTGGAATGAAGGAACAGGATTTAATGTGCATCAAGCTTCATGGAGTAAACAGAATAGGCCTGAAGAAGATCATAGACTTTATCTACACAGCAAAGCTGTCGCTCAATATGGAGAATCTTCAGGACACACTTGAAGCAGCCAGTTTTTTACAAATCCTTCCTGTGCTGGATTTCTGCAAGGTTTTTCTCATTTCTGGGGTGAGAGGCCAGGCACACAAACCACAACTTCACTGCATAAAAAACTGCTTTCCGTTTGTCCATCAGAATGAGCTTTTCTTAAATATACAAGTGCGTGGAATTAAAAGAAAAAGCTAATAATTCTTTTCCCTATTTTGAGCTGACTTAAAATATCTGAATGAAGCATTCCTCTATTTAAATAACTGACATATGTGGATTTTAAAGTGGTATTTCCTGCACAAGTTTAATTCTTTTTTTCTTCTCCATTTTTATTTAAGGTGTCTCTAGATAACTGTGTAGAAGTGGGACGCATTGCAAACACATATAACCTGACAGAGGTGGACAAATATGTGAATAACTTCATCCTGAAGAACTTTCCCTCTTTGCTGGGCACGGGAGAGTTTGTAAAGCTCCCGTTTGAACGGCTGGCTTTTGTTCTGTCCAGTAATAGTTTAAAGCACTGCACTGAATTGGACCTGTTCAAGGCCGCATGTCGCTGGCTGCGCTACGAAGAAGGTCGAATGGACTACGCTCCAAAGCTCATGAAGAATATTCGCTTTCCCCTCATGAACCCACAGGAGCTCATCAATCATGTGCAGACAGTGGACTTCATGCGCACAGACAACACCTGTGTGAACCTTTTACTGGAAGCTAGCAATTACCAAATGATGCCCTACATGCAGCCAGTCATGCAGTCAGAACGGACAGCCATTCGCTCAGATAGCGCCCACCTGGTCACGTTGGGGGGTGTTCTGCGGCAGCAGCTGGTTGTGAGTAAGGAGTTGCGTCTCTTTGACGAAAAGGCTCACGAGTGGAAGGCGCTGGCACCCATGGACGCCCCTCGTTACCAACACGGCATCGCAGTCATCGGCAACTTTCTTTACGTTGTGGGCGGCCAAAGCAATTATGACACCAAAGGCAAAACGGCAGTGGACACGGTGTTCCGGTATGACCCCCGCTACAACAAGTGGATCCAGGTGGCATGCCTTAATGAAAAACGCACCTTCTTCCACCTCAGCGCCCTCAAGGGACATCTGTACGCTGTGGGTGGAAGGAATGCTGCCGGTGAACTTGGTAAGTTCACATCCTCGCTTGTTTTTTGTTTTTTTTTTTATAATGACAACCAAAACTCTGGGTGTTTTTACCAATTTAATAAAAAGATACACTTTCAGAAGACTGAGCAAATGAAGCCCCGGCACATGAATAAAATCCTCTGTGTGATGCAATGCGGCAAAAACATTTGAACGCATTTAAAGGTAATGACAGGATTGTGGTTGGATACAAAGCTACGGCAGACAAAACCTTTGGTGCTGGTTAAAATCTGCGTCATTATGATGACTAAAATAGACATGCAGATATGTAGTTTGAAACAAACATGACTGTAGTCCATAATCTTTTATTAACTAGAACCATATTATACTGGATTCACATCTCTTTGTTAATTGTTTGTGTTAACAGATGCTTTTATTTTTAAAGTCCTTTTAGCTTTTCTGTTGATTCTGACTAACCAATCTGGAATCCCTGCACCCATAGCTGCAGACCACAAAGAGGTGCCACCCAGTACTTAAACTCGGCCATATAACTTCCACAGACAGTCGGAGGAGCCGTCCTCTTCTGGGTTATTATTAGACCAAAGAACAAAGCCCCAGTTCGCCGTCCGTCTACGAGCCTGCCTCTCAGCTTTATGCTCCTCTTCACCACTTGTGCTTCAGTCCTCCTGTGTTTTTTAGATGGTGTTTGTTTACTTTGGAGGGGTTTTTATGGGTGTGGTTATGCTTTTTGCTTTCAAGTGTCCAGATGTAAAAGGACATGCCTCGAGTGTCAGAATTTTAGTCTTAAGGAGAAAGCACTATACTTAATTTGTTGCTACTTTTTTGCTTAGGCTTTACTGTTTGTTTAAAAAAGTATTTAACCATTTTTAGTGAAGAAAGTTAATCTCGTAAATATTTTTAACAGTAATTGTGTAAGGGGCCAGCCAAATTGTGTGCTTCTAGAGAAATTAAAAACATTTGCAACCACGTTTCTACTAAATAGTTTTTGTTTACTCTTAATTTACTTGAACTTTTGTGTCACTCTCCACCTGTTGGCTCCTGTTGTTTTTGAGGAGCTGTTAAAAATGTTAGTTTTGACTCTGGTAGCATAGTATAAACCATTGTCTTTTTGTGACGTAGAAAAATATTAATAAACTGCTTTTAACCTTCCTTTTCATAGGCTGGCAAAATCAATCTTGCATTTATCCCAAAATTTTTATTAAAGCAGTACAATTATGTCCCTCATTTGACAGCAAAATCAGCTGTTTTTGTCCATTTTTCAGTGTCTTGAGCAGGTTAGTGAGATGAGAGATCTGCTGTGCATCAGCCAATGGGGTATCAGAGCTGTCAGTGATTGGATAATGTCACTGCTCTTTACTTATTTTACAAAAAAATCATTAGAAACCTAAATCTGTGTTATATGTTTGTACTTATGAGTACTATTTCCTGCAGTCGGTGCATTCTGCATTGGTGGGGGGATGTATTTAGATCTATGTTTGAGCTCTCACACTGAGACCCCCCCCAGGCCTCATTTGCTGTTATTTGGCCTCTTTAGTTGTCTTGACCTACTTTCTACTAATACATTATTTTCTTCCCCCTCTGTTTTTTTTTTCTCCCTCTTATTTTTTTTTACCCCGGGGTTCAAGCTACTGTGGAGTGCTACAACCCAAGGACGAATGAATGGACGTACGTTGCCAAAATGAATGAGCCACATTATGGACATGCTGGAACAGTCTATGGAGGTTATATGTATATTTCAGGTAAGTTACTGCATTAAATTAAAAAGTTATTGCTCATTTCTCCACTTTAGCAAAGCAGAAACCAGTTCAAATCCAGACAATGCTTTATTGTATTTGACTCTATTGTTGATAAATGACACATCTGTACATTCTGATAATAATGTTTGCTAAACCTGTCTAGCTTTCTGTCTAAAAATTATGTAGCAATACTTGCAGACATAAGCAAAATTTCTCCACACATTCTGGTGTCATCTGTGCTTTCTTTGCAAACATTTAAAGGCTGTAGGGGTTTCATGCTTGCAGCACCACCTAGACATGAAGAATGGTTGGACCTTTGGGCAGTTTTTTTCTTGTTCTTTAAAGGAAGCATCAGCTCTCCTCCCTCCACTTCCTGCTATTGACAAAATAATACTGCAGTATGGAGATGAGCCCTAGTTTCTCAGTGTGACTAATCCAGAGTGATGCTACAAAAGAAGGAAAGATTGGTGGCAGAGAGGAATTTGGAAGGATGGTGCAAAGTAGAGGACTGAAGCCTGTGTAGGAGGTGTAACACAGAACGTACACTGGTAATCCCTCCTGGCCATGGGTGCAATAATCCTTCTGCAACACACCAGCAATAAACAGAAGTGTTGGAAAAACATGGGGAAAAACTGAAGCCTGTAAGTCTCCATCAGAGGAAGGAAACTACAATAACAGTTCATTGTATTGTGCTGCAATTTTCAATAGAAACAGGAAAAAAGAGATTTGAAAGGGCTGGACTGATCAGAAGATCTTGCTTCTATCAGCACTCAGGTGTGATCTGAGCTGAACTGATGAAGCTCAGACTAAACCGCCCCGCATTGAATGTGTGACTATCATTGAGACGGAGCTTTGTGTTTACAGATTTATCATTGTGACCCCTTTCTGTTGGGTCATTTCATGCAGTTCAACTTCCCTACCACAAATCCTGCCTGAATGAATGAAGTCTAAATGTGCATGCAGGGTTTTTTGTCTAAAGAAAACGCTTGAAAAGCTTTATTCAACCAGAATGTGCACTGTTCTTTGCTGTTAATCTGCTTGATTGGAAGTGTCAGTTAGGGTTTCTAAAGCATGGTTTTGTTTTTGAGCTCTTATGCTGAATCAGTGCCATCCTTATTGTACTGCATCTATCTTATCAAGCTGACCTAAAACCATCAAGTCTATTCAACAACCGCCCAGACACTAGTAAGTAGTGTTTCACCTTTGACTTTTGACTGCATAAGTGTGTACTAGGGGTGTAGTGATTTGTTTTTAACGATTTGATTCAAATCGTAATTTGTGGTTGCCGATGTTATTCATAATCGATCTTGGTTTCTTTTTGAACAATTCGATCCGATTCACTGACCTACAATCGATCCAGGACATCTTTTGCCAAAACTTCAACCAGTGTGACTCAGAGATAAATAAATACCTGGTACCGAACAGTGCAGGGGAAGTTTTCCAGATTCCTTGTATTTCTTGCAAGAAAATGAAAGTATCAATTATGTGTACAAATAAACAAGAATGAATTGTAAATCCATTCACATTTTAGTTCCATAATTTCAAAATTCAAAGTATTTCCACTCATTGGGCTGTAATAATGGTTGATCATTTTTGCTGCCGTCATGTGTGTTGTCTGATGGAACTTAGTTGTTTTTAGTAAAATAAAACTACAATGTCTCAATCCAAGTGGCATTTTCCATGATCGATTGTTGATTAATCTTATTTGGAATAGATTTTATCATGGTATAGGTCGATTTAATTCTGGCTCCGACAGATCAATCTAGTTGGATTTAATACATTGTTAGTTAACCCCTAGTCCGTTGCGTCATCTTGGATATTTTGGGCCCAGACAGATGCATATTTAAATATGTGTAAAATCCGCCAAAATTCTTCCCTAAAGCTTTTTTAGACACTGATTTTTCTTGATTTTTCAATTAACAACAATTACACCAACAATAACAACAATTGTTACATTTCCAGAGACCTAAATCCTTAAACTGATCAAATGATTTATAAACTTGATTAACTTAAATCTTTAGAGGCCAGACTTGTTCCTATCTTTAAAAGCGTCATCGCCTACTCTAACCCCACAACATGTCTGCACTCTCAGATCTCAGGCTTAATTCTTCATCCTAGAATTTTCTGTATAAAATAAGAAGCTTTAGTTGTCAGAATTTTTTTTTTTCCAGAAGAGCTGAGATCCACTGTAAGAGTAATTCCAAAACACAGTTTCAAGAAACTTCTGATGTCTTTAAATTTCCCTTCTGTACTTATTATTTGCATGATTACTTTTTTCAGTTATCGATATTAGTATTTTTTTAACTGATCTGTTACATTTTAATTGTGAAAGAAGTTGAAATAAGTTGTCGGCATATAAAAAATATGATCAAAGTTTTCTCAAAAATCAGCCTTTTTTTAAACAAGATTTTAAGGTAAAGTGCACCTTAGTTTGTTTACATCTTTATTTAAAGAAGATATAAGAAGGTGCTTTTTTGTGTTTTGTTGGGATTCTTGGCAAAGTCTATTTACCCTTTAATAGTGTTTGACTGGCTAATTGATGAAATTCTGTTGGAAAAAAGTGCCTTCTGAATAAGTTATCATTGCTTGTGAAGGTCAGCTAGACGAGACAAAAAAAACTGCATAAATGCAGTTATTTACAAAAAGAAAACCTTAATAAATGCCTAAATTCAAGAATGTGACTACAGTCACTAGCTGAGTTAATTTACTGGCTGTTATTTTATCTTCAAGCTGAGCTGTGCAGTTCTTGGTTTTACTGCTCACTTTTGATATTTGCATTTCTGCTGAGGATGGCTTATTACGCGTCGGTGATCCAGGTCAAAAGCTGCTACATTTAGCTTTTTTTTTTTTTTTTTTTTCTTTTTACGCTGCACCTGTGCAGTCTAAAAGCAGTCTGTAGATAAACGATCTGTTACTGCTTTAGGTTAATGCATGCGGCTGTCAGGGATCGAAATCTCTGAGTTCAGAGAAAAGCTTAAAGATTATTATACAGGTAAACAGTCACTTCTCATCAGAGGAGTTTTGTTGCTGCGAGGGTTCATTGGAGCACTGCAAGTCCCAGGGGTTACAGTCTCTCTGTACAAGGTGACCCATGCTGGAGAGCGTTTCTGTCACAGCATATTAGGTCACTTTCTGCGGCTGCGCAGCTTTGCTGTCTGAAGGTATCCTGTCAGCTGGATGAACCTGACAAATGTACTCAGCCAGCAGACCATCACGGCTGAAGTGTTGGCAGAGATCAGACACGAGCACTAAACCAGCGCAGTGCCACAGAGATAAAGACCCACAGCCTGAACTTTATTTAAAGCTTTTTATGAAACTTTTGAGCTCTTCACTATAATTTGTCCATCAGGATTAGATTGCTTTCACCCACGAAATAGGATTTCTTTCTGCGAGCTTTGCTGTCTGAATTACCTTTGGCAGCTGTTGCAGCCTCCAGTCCTTTTGGTGTGACGTGACGTGACAAGCTTTACACACCTGGGCTGGAAGGGTGGACCCACTCCTCTTGAGCTTTAGCAGTTGAGGTGAGAGCTGTCACTTGGCAGCCATTTCCAGGTCTCTTCATATTTGCTGGATTGGCTTTGAGCTGTTTCTCTGCCTGGACTTCTCAAGGACATTTCTCTGCTGGAGGACAGACGGCTGAATGAAGCAGATTTTTTTTTTTTTTTTTATTCAATCCATTAAAAAGTAATTTGCAGAAAATGAGCCTTTTACAAATGTGGACAAAAACCTTTGATCAAAGACCAAAAAACATGACATTCTTAAATGTTTGCATCAAGAAGCTAGAAAATGAGATTTTATACAAAGAAAAAACAAAACATATTTTTACAAAAAAAAATATGTGACATGAAAAAACACAGTGAAGCATCTGCACAGAGTACCGGTCATTTTCACCCAATGCTTCCATTCCTCCTACACACAACGATCATTCCTACCGATCCATGATTCTCTGCAGTGATCTCGTGACTGATCACTCTGAGATCCACATTCCTGCTTGTTTTCCAAAATACCCTGCCCATGTTCTAATTGGCTGAACACACCTGATTCAGGCGATCAGCCATGAGTCCGGCAACATGAAGACGCACCAGCTCTTGTGACCACCCCTGGATTACGCCGATTCTTTAGTGCCCCCCCACCCCCCACCCCACCCCAGTTTAATCTTTGATAGACGATCTTTGATCAATAAATGCTGTCTGCAGCCAATGTTTCCCATCAATGGTGTATTTTGGTCAAGTTGTTTGATCAAAGCATTCATTTTCTCTGAATAGCACCCTCAAACATTTGTATGAAGGAAACACGATGACAGCTGTACATTGTGGAAAGTGACCTGTAAAAACCCTTCTTAGCTAATGGATATTAATCATTTCCTGTTAAATGACTTCAACGTAGCATTATCAAATCCTTTTAAACTGTCTGGACAGAGTTTAACTATTTGAAGATATTTGTTTTTAGTTTGTGCTTTGCAACCCTAATGTCCCTCAATAGATGAGGTGATCGTTTGCTTCTTTGTGGTGTTTTCTCCTCGTGTGCAGATGTTCTGACAAACTCTTCTGTGGATTTTGCTCATTTATTTAACAAAAAAACATGTGGGGGGGGGGCTTTCCTGCAGATTCCTGCATAAAGAACAATTTTCACACAGAGGATCTGTTGCAGTGTTTATTCATGTGTGAGCTTGCACCATAGAGACCAAATCCTCCAGACATCCTTTGGTGTTTGTAAAAACTGGCTGCAGGAACAGCAGACTATAAATGAAAACGTTTTTTTTTTTCCTTTCATGCTCTAAAAGATGTGAATTCATCATTTATACTGAAATGCTGAGATGTTGACATTGGCCTGTATGCTCCCCTAGTACAAGGGATCAATACTCGCTGTGGTCGTAGCATTGGGCACGACTGCTGGTCTTTAATGGGCGACGTGTTCACAGAATATCAACTCTTAAATATGTGGCATTTCTAGAAACTGCTGAGCTCTTGTTTACCTCCAACCTGAGTGTCGGTTTTCATCTTTTCAGGTCCCGTGTGGGCCAGCACTAATTTAACCAGGTCTCTGGTCTTGCAGGGCAACTGCAGCTCATTACATATGAGCATGTGGAATCAAATAAAATCAATGTATCTCTTACTGTGATGTCATTGGATTCAGTAATTTGTTTTTGTTTTTCTTTTCTTTTCTTTTTTTTGTGTGTCACTGATTACAAGTTGATTTACTGGGATGCTGATCAGACATCTTTGTTTCAGAGGCAGGTCAAAGCCCTTGAACCGAGTCGTTGTAGCACCGCGGCCTCTTGGGAGGAATTAAAAAGCCATTTTTCTCTTTTTTTTTTTTTTTTTTTTGACTCCAGTACTGGTCTGCTGTTACAGTGTTAGCAATTGCCCTGAAAATGGTTTGTAATCAGGCCATCTTTGAGTTCGATCAGCTCTGCAGTACAGATGGCAGGCTCCAACAATGAACCACGCACCCAAATCTAGGGGCAGCCGCAATGGGGGATTCTGCCTGTAAATAGGCATGCACTTCAATTCTTCACTACTAAGTCTAATTCTACACTAAGCTTTCCCCGTAGACATGTCCTGTTTTTTTTCCCCTCTTTCCTCCCGGTTTTCGCTCAGCTTTTGTGTCCCGGTGTCTACAGTCTGTGCATATGCTAACGGGGGTTTTGTTACTGTGTTCCGCTTTGTACTGACAGCTCCGAATCAACACGATATCGCACCACGGGTGGGAGTCCAAACAACTAATGATGCGACTCTGGCTTCTTTAATTAGTGTTTAACCTGTGTTCTGATGTTTGATTTGGTTTGAAACAAGGATCAGGAAAAGACTACTTCTAAATAAATGAAACCCTCATATTTTCCTCTTTGAATGCATGTCTGATTGTTCCAGGGTTATGGCTGCTGACATGTGTGCCCTCCTTAAAAAGAAACCACTGATGTGATTGACGTGAAGCGTTTTGGGGTTTTATTAATACATTTTCATGTCCCACTCCATCTCTGCAGGAGGAATCACTCATGACACCTTTCAGAAGGAGCTTATGTGCTTTGACCCAGATGCGGACAAATGGACTCAGAAAGCCCCCATGACGACAGTGCGGGGCCTGCACTGCATGTGCACTGTGGGCGACCGCCTTTACGTAATCGGGGGCAATCATTTCCGCGGCACCAGCGACTACGATGACGTGCTCAGCTGCGAGTACTACTCGCCGGCGCTGGACTTGTGGACACCCATCGCCGCCATGCTGCGAGGTCAGAGTGACGTGGGAGTGGCCGTGTTTGAAAACAAGATCTATGTGGTGGGCGGCTACTCGTGGAATAATCGCTGCATGGTAGAAATAGTTCAGAAGTACGACCCGGAGAAAGACGAATGGCAAAAAGTGTTTGACTTGCCCGAGTCGCTCGGTGGGATTCGGGCCTGCACGCTGACAGTTTTTCCCCCCGAGGACATGTCAGGCTCACCCTCCAGAGAATCCCCCCTCTCTGCACCTTGATGAGTAAAGAAGTGGGGGGGGGTCCTACTGTTTTGCCCTACATCCCCCCAGAACCTGCTCTACAAACACATCTGATAGGACATCGTTTGCACTTGCTTTTTGGAGAAATACCTGTACTGCATCCCCAAGTATCCTGAGGTCCACACCCACTGCGGCTGTGCAGAAACTTTTTCCAACTGAAGAAACCAACATAACAAGGTGGTTTGGCAACCTAATTACACCTTATTGTTGCTCACTTTTTTTTTTTTTGACAGAATATACCTTGACTTGAAACTTTGCAAATCAACTTTTCTACCTGATGTCTTTGAGGTTTTCTTATGTCCCGTTTCCTCCGGTGATCTACCTTGAGACGCTGACTACCGTCTGACTTACTTCTAGTCTATGCCAGGTTAATGCAGGTGATCTAAGAGCAGCAGCCAGGACAACGGATGAGCTCTGTGAAAGGGATGGTTTTTAACTCAGGGGTTGGCCCAGGCCCCGTCTGCGTCTCTCACAGTTTCAGCGTTGCTATGAAGCTGTTAACAAAATGTTTTCTAAATTTAATAAACATGGTTTTGAAATTAATTCCAAATGTCGTCATTGAGTGAGAAAATCGGTGAAGCTTGAGGGCTGCATCTGTTATAATTTGTGACAAGTTTTTCCTGGAGCTCTCCATGTTTGCACCAACTTGGCTTCGCCATAGATTTCCAGATAATTGGATCCCAGCCGTCGTAGATCCCAGCTCCTGACCCAAGTTCATGATGCGTGCTCATTAATCAGCGGGGAGACTGAGGTTGGCTTCCTTGACCTGCATTCATGAGCATCTATGTAATGAATGAGCTGTGGAGGTGAGGCATAACCATTTCATGTAAGCAAGTTTGTTTGACTGTTACAAACAATGCAGCATTCAGAAAGCGCAAAGATTAACTTTGTGTTTTGGTTTTGTTTTTTTACCTCTACTGTGTCTTTGGTCAAAGCTCAGGTCTGAGTGCTGATGTCAATCACGGAGAACCGTCAGCACAATTAACTTCTCTCCGGTGACGCCAGTATGCTGCACGTCCACCGCGGTCGCCTCTCCTCCCGTCCTCGCAGCAGACGGTGGCGTCGCCCACCGTCTGCCCACCGTCTGCCCACCGGCACCTGGATGATTAAAGCCTTTACATGCAGCATATGGCGTCAGAGGCGTCTCTTCTTCTCAGTAACCAGACATAAAAGGTTTGTAACCATCAGGTGAGATCAGGCAGAAGATGTAAATCCTCATTATTTTCCCATTGTAGCCGGTTAAGGAGCTGTTGCAGCAGAGTGTCTGATTTTATACTTCAAAAGCAGGTTCCTGTGTTTCTGAAGACTGGCTTGCGTAACACTTTGTTTTTTTTTTATTATTTTTTTTTTTTTTTTTTTTTTTTCTTCCCCCCCCCCCCCCCCCCCCCCATCCCACCCCATAACCTATTCATCTATTAAGGACGGTTTTCCTTCCCAGTCATTGAACTTCATCCCTCAGCTTAATTTGCTTGTCACTGTTTAAATATTTTGTATTTTTAGAAGGATCTGGACACATTTGAATTAAAAGAGACAATTTTTGTCTTTCCCTTATTTGAAAGTTTTTGTTTCACTCTTGAACTACATAAAGTCCCTGTCCAGTCATCTTTTGATCTATTGTAAAAGCGTTCCCAGTGGTCTTTTAATTATGATTATGCCGTTTTTAGGCAAAATCCAAAAGCCTGTGTCGTTTGGTAGGACGTAATTTCTGCAGAGTGGCAGTAGATGATTAGAAATTCACCTCTGAGCTGTGGGTGGTGTAAACCTGCCCTGACTTCTGTTTACGCACCGTCCCGCTCACTTACAGCCCCTCACAATCCTAACCAAACATTAATGAAACAAAAATGGTGAGCAGTATTGGAGCTATCCAGTCATACAGTTTTGAGCCAGATGCCAGCAGCATGGATCTAGTCGTCTAAAGGTGGACGCATCAGAATGTAGCAGAGCAGGGAGCTTGTGGCCTGCCCCTGGTACCTTCTACCTCACAGCTACAACTTTTTCAAACAGCATTTTTCTGTCTTTTCTTAATTCATAGCAATTTAAAGAAACACTCAGAAATGCAATTTTAATCATATTTTTTTTTTTAATGTAATCCAGAAGTATTTGTTCCCCTAATTTAAAAAATGGACAAATTATCATTGTTTACTGGAAAATTCCTGCTATAAGGTTCTGAAATGAGATGTTTTCAATGCGCAAAGAGACTAACAAGAAAGTTTCAGACTGGATCGACTGAGCATTAAAATAAAATATTTACTTTTTATTTGGCGTTTACTGCAAAACATCAGCAGATTTATTCAGTAAGCGCTTTTTAAAAAGAAAGTCAGGCTGCAGCTGGTAGGAAGTGAGTTGAGATAAAAACTCATTCCTCCCATGACATGATTAGGTTTTGCCAGTGTGTTTTTTTTTTTTTTTTTTTTTAAAGGGAAAAACCTCCAGAGTACAACAGAAGAACTCATCTTTGTATTATTTATAGGCAAAGTCTTGCTTTTTTGTTGACATACAATATACCGTGCTTTATATAAAACTATCCAGGCTACAAAAACCTCTAGCAAAAAAAGCTTCATAGCTCCAAAAAAACAGAATTGGGACAAAACAAGATAATTATACAATTGCTACCATCTGCTTTGGCACAGTTCAAGGGAATAATAAAGTAGTTTAGTTTATAATCTCCAATAAGCTTGTGAAAGACCCACTACAATGAAAACTGTGTTTTTAGTGGTTTTTTTGTCGCATTTTTCTCATAATGAAAGGCGTATTTAAAAGATATAAAGATTAAAACTGTGTTTGAGTATTTCTTTATTCAAATTGTGAAGAATAAGAAGCGAACAAAAACCTGCGGTTTGAAAAAGCTCAGGTTTGTGACACAGCAGCTGACACGGGCGGGCCAAAGTCGCCCTGCTCCACTTCAATTCTAAATTCTCCGCTTGTAGACGACTAGAAAAAAGTCTCAAAAAGTTACAGCTGGAAGGCTGTTTTTTTGCACTACTAATGTTAGCTTGGACTTGTAAGGAGCTTTAAGCTAGCGGGAGGGAGTGTAAACAAAGGGATGCTGGGATATCTTCGCGTCAACAGTCCTGCCCACAACCCAGAGGGGAATTTCTCATTTCTTCTGCTGCCCTGCAGAAAATTTATTTAAAAACGGTTCAGGTTTTGGTTTTGTTTTTTGTTTTTTTTTTTGCTAAAACCAGCATAATCACAATTTAAAGGACAGAAAAAATGTACAACTGTCAAGAAAAAATAGTAGTGGGACTTTAAGCAGCAATGACCTCATGTCTGCTTGGATTGAGCAGCTGCACTTGCTAGGATGTAGGCATATTCCAATATTTACTTTTAGCAAAACCTATTAAAATGAATAAGTTGAATCAGCTTTCATAGAGAATCAAACTTTTTTTTTTTTCTTTTTGATCTTCCAGGGAAAAAGTCATGTTATTTTTTTGTGTGGGAGAGTTCAGCAGCAGTTCTGCACATTGTTTCAGATCATAGGTTAAGCTCCTTCCTTATGCTTTGATTCCATCTTGGTAAGCGTGCAGGGTCAGTGCCAGAAAAGTATTCATCCTTTGGATATTCATGAGCAGCGGTGACCCTGACAACAAAGACATGGAGAACTAGAGCAAAAAGAAATTTAAGGGCCCTCCCCTCGCCTTTACACTCCCCCCATTTTCACCACCTGAGTTCTTTAAATTCCCTCGATTTGTGTCGCAGATAGGAGAGTGGATCACAGCCCGACTGCTGACACGTTTTAGCTTCGAGGTGGGTCTCCAGACGACTCCTCCTCTCAGCTCATCGCATCCAGGAAGTGACCCAGTTTCTTCAGGCTGCTGGATGTTTACACACGCAAAACACTGACACCATTGTCAGTCAGCAAGCATCTCTCAGCAGTGAGGCGCTGGAGGCTGGAACTGTAACCAAAGCTCCAACGTGTTCTCCCCGTTATGATGAAACGGTCTGCGGAGCATCACTGCTGTCCTCTAGCTGCACAGATATTGATCCTTCCTGTCTGGCAGACGGCCAACACATCCTGATGTTTTTACACTGGATACAGTTATTTTAGTGCAGAACCACAACACAGCTTCTATTATTTGACTATAACGAAAAAGAAAACCTGCAGCTCTCCTCACCTTTTGTCATGAATATTCAGAGGAGGTCAGATCCTGGCTGCCCTTGTGAGCTTACAATTCCCCATGGCTGTGTCCTGAATAATCTGCCCTGATTCGTCTCCTGCTTCACAGTTTTTTTTCCTGCTACAACAGATGCGGGAGACGGGAGATCTAATTGGGATTTGTTTTTGTTCAACATCTGGTCATTCACCAGTCCTAGTTTTTAGGTGTCACATCGATGTATTGCATCTCTTTTAGACGCGCTCTGTGTGCAGATTTCTACTGTGGATCCACAATATTCTTCCTTTTGGCCTGAATACGGGATCTACGCTAGACTGCATCTTGTGATTAATTAGTTCCCAGTTTGAAGCTGTCAAACTGTTCCAACCGATTCTGATAAAGATGAGCCGACCTACCGTTTTAGAACTGTTCTTTATTTTTTTTAGGGCGCAGCTGGAGTTTTCTTCCACCTTTTCATGAAAGTTTCCTCCCTTGTTCAAAGTGGATGGCAGACTTTACAGACAGGAAGCCTGTCAAAGGTGTATATCTGCCTTCAATTCAATGCATGATGGGATATGCTTCAATGCCTCCCTGACGAGGAAAGGGAGAAGGGACAAGAATATAAATTGAAAATAAGTATGAAGAGAGCAATGCAGTCTGTACACTGCAAGGCCTCCAGCAGAGAAGAAATCCTGTCAGGATGCTAAAAGACATTATGGAAAGTTGATTTTTAATTCAGCCTCGTACTGCAGATTAGCCTCAAGGAGCCTCCTCATTTGAAGCAGTTGGTTGAGGGAGGGGGCGTTGCAGGATTGGAGCAAATCAGCTGCTCTGGGAACACAGCTTGACCTTCTAGGATTAAATACAGCTTCACGTCCCGGTTGGTTTCTTATTTTTAGAAATAAATATGAAGCTGGACTTCAAACCTTTACAAACTTGCCAAAGACGAGCCTAAAGAACAGCAGGAACAGCTGGTTTTGACCCGCAGCCAGCAACTTTGATTCAAAAAAAAAGGTGAAGGAAGATTTTAAGTGAAAGCAGGTTTAACCGCACACCTGAAAGACCTGGTCTCAAATTCTATTATTAATCATTAAACATGATGACACATTTAAAGGAAAAGTGCTGCAATGGCTGTTCTAAAGAAGACTTTGGTTCAAACTGACTTCAGAGGAATTACATAACTTGTTGCCTCAAATTAAAAGTTTGGGGCCAAAAATAATTATTTTGTGCACACAAATTAGCATTTTGCACAAACAAATGTATTTCCCACTGTTAATTTGTGCCCACAAAATAAAGTCCCATTAGTTGTCGCGCACTTTGTGCCTCTGTGATACTTGTTGTCCGCATTTGACCCACCCCCTGGGGGAGCGGTGAGCTGCAGACAAAGTCGTGGAATGACTCTGCCTGGATTTGAACCCACAACTTACCAGTCGCAGGGCGGACACTCTACCAGAGGGCCACTGGGCTGGTGGCAATAGCAATTTGTGCCCATAAAATGCTAATAAATTCACTCTTCTGGATCTGTGGATTTGTTTGTTGTTCTCTGAGAAGTAATGTGAAGAATAGTGCGAAGACTCCAGCTTGAGTGAGAGTGGCAGCAGCGCCGACTCCAAACTGATGAGCATCCGCTCCAGGCTCAGCTCAGTTTCAGCTCTGTCCTGTGTCATGCCAGGTTACCATGGTTACTCAAGCTCCTCAACCACAGAAGTGGATGGGGAGCTGTGATGATTCTTCTCCTGGCTTCCTTCATGAAATGCTCTTGTGGAGCCATCCCGGGAAATTTAGCGGAAGAGCTTTTAGTTTGTTTGTTTTTAATCGAAGCAACAATTGACCTGTAGAATCTTGTCCAACTTGGGATATTAAAAACCACTGATTACTACTCCAAAAGTTAATCATCTCTGTTGGAGCTGCTAACTTCCACTTGTTCAGATATGAGGTGCATGCTGGAGGCTGTTCGTCTCCACTAATCTTTACAAGAATGACCTCTAGTGGTTTATGTGGAAACAAACTACTCTAAACCTGCTGAAAAAAATCACTTTCTGGTTTTTCCATTTATAATTTGTCAAGAAATCCCCCTTCCTTTAACACGCTCTGCTTCATTTACATAAAACCTAATTATCCATCCGGTAACATCGGCTCTGCACTTTCATCTTTTTATTTACAAGCTTGTGGAGTGAGGCAGTAGTAAACAGGATGAGGCGAGGGAAGACGGGAGATGTAAGCGAAGAGAAATGTTTCTAAAGCCACCCACTCACATTAGTGGAGCGCTTCAGAGCTGAAGGCCATCGCACGACCCACAGTCCCCTCACTGTGAGCTGCCTGGAACAACCAGCCCTTCCTCACCTCTCTCTGTGAGGAAGGTATTCCTGATTGGCACCCTTCCTCTTTATTCATTTTATTTCATAACATGCTAAATAAGCGGAAAGCTCTTTTAAATTGAAATAATGTCAGCATGTGCTCTTTCTCTGTGCAGCACTTGCATTAATGGCCACTAATGGATGTCTGACCTACTTTGAACATTTTTTTCCGCCCGGTCAAAGCTCAGCCTGCACCGAAAGTGGCCATTAGTGGACCCTACTGGAAGATCACCACAATTAATCATTTATTTAGAGAAATAATGCATTCCAGTGCCAAATTTAAATACTTCTTTATTGCTAATTAGTGTGGACTCTTGAGTCATTGCATTACAATCAGACCAAACACATTAGCTCAATAAAAATTCAATCACAGTAAAATTCAGCAGTAGATATTATCTTTACACAGAATAAAGTTATAACTTCAGTTTTGTGGTTTATGTAAACGAATAATTCTTGCCAGGTAGTGCAACTCAGAAAATAGAGGAATAACTAAAAAAAAATGTTTTAACCCAACAATAGGGATTTTTATTTATTCTTCTTTTACTCATCATCATCATAATTAAAGCATGTCCATAAATTACTCTGATCTGAAAAAATGCCTTTTTTTTTCTTCAATACTTGCATTCCCTGAAAATGGTGATTATTCTTAATAAAAACATAACTTTCAGACCTCTGTGTAGTTAATTAAGGAACTTGGAGTATATAAAACCAGCGAATTTCATATATATATATTCAGATATAAAGCCATGTTTGAACCAAAAGGGGAGGGTTGAAAGTTTATAAACCTAAAAATGCAGATTTTAAAAAAATGTTTTGTGCAATAAATACTCTCAAATTGTTGATTTTTGGCATCATTTCTGTTCTTTAAACATGGTCACCATGGGGAAATATATATTTAATGTATATATGATTTAAACATGCATATTAAAATCAGTCGTGCATTTGTAAGTAAATTGCTTTGTTCCAGATATTTTTCCTAGTCTCTTTAAAAAATAAAAGTCAGAAAATGATTATAAAGTCTAGATAAACAATCCCATCTGCCTTTTCTCTTTTCATGCAGTCTGCTTTATTACACACTGACAGAATATTGCCTCAACAGAAACAAGAACTTTGTTGAATGATGCATTACTATTTGAAATGCAAAAAAAGTTCACGTCAGTGGTGCTCTTTGGCACACAGCTGAAATGGATCAGGAAAATCAGATAATCCTGGAAGTCTGTTAAGCTAAAAGCTCTTCTTTTGCAAGTGACCAACAGAAGGGCGATAAAAGCAAAGCAGTAGTGAGCCTAAAGCCAGAAAGGAAAACATAACCTCATCTAGACTTGTTGAAAATAAGGTGATGAAGAATGATTGAGAAAAGTCCTTAATGCACTTTAAAAATGCCCCACTCCCCCTTCCAAAATGTTTCAAGGCCTAAAGCCACAGAAGTGTTTTTCATGGCTTTTTTGAGTCATTTTTCTTCTTTAATCATCACATTTAGCAAATGAACACTTAAGGGTAAAATCCTAAACTTCCCAAACCGAAAGCATGGCAGACGTCTCCTCAGGCTACATAAAGGCAGAATGCTGAGCTGACTCACTGCTGTATATGCGAGCTACCTGGAAATGAGGGGGAAAAAAAGCATGATTCAATACATTGTTGCCATGCATCCCTGCTGCTGACCTCACTCAAGCATTTACTTGCAACCACCATGCATCTGACACTCCTCTGCACTTCTGGCTGCTTTCCTATCATTCCTATCAAACGGTGGGAAAACAAAAAGCAGGGACTTGTTTCCACTTGCAGTCTTCATATTTCATGTTTTTCTTTCTGATGACTTTAGTTCCTGCCAACATCAGAATCCTACAGCTGACCTCTCACCCTGCCAAAGGGCTTGAAGTATAGTTCAAACACTGGAAAAAACATATTTTTCCCTCAAATTCAAAAACCCCTCGAGAGTCAATTCTCCTAATGACTCTCCGGAGCACCAAATGCCCAGACGGAGAGCGGCATCCTCATATGATCTGCTGCAGATTCAAGAGCCTGTGTGCCAAAAGTCCATCAAATACTGTGTAGCTATAAATATGTTTATTGACATTTGCAGATCTTATAAAATAAAAAATTTAGTGGAAAAAATGTGGAAAACCGAACAAAAACAAGAACTTGAGGTCACCTTGCTATCACCAAATCAATGCTGATTGCTTCATCCTGTAGTTCAAACCATTTTCATGCGGTTTTCCCTCGAAAACTTCTAAAAGAAAGCTCAGGCTCATCTTTGTTTATTTTTATTTTTTTTGTAATAAAGCTCCTCGTGCACAGACAGTTTGCAATCTTCCAAACGCCTCAAGTTCAAAACAAAAGAAAGCCTTTTTTTTTTCCCCGACAGAACACCACGCTTCCTGAACTGCCTCAAAGCGCTCATAATGTTGCACTCTCCTGCAACATCACTTTGTTACAGCTGTATGAAAGGCTTTGCTTGAGGCTTGGATGGCAGCGATGAACTCCAGACTCACATTTCAGAGGATAAGACTGTACTCCGGTGTCATCAAAGGATATCTTATCTTTATTAAACCAAAAATCAACTGAAAACACCAGACAAAGTGGTTGAAAGTACAGTTCCCTTGCTTTGTCACAAATATCTTTAAGTGTTTAAAAATGTTTTCAGTTTTTAATGTCCTCTGGTAAATGTTTCCGTTGCACGTCAAATGTTACATTTCTCCACCGCGAGTTCAGATTTTTGCTCTATTAGATGAAATCAGACAAACGCAGTCCAGTAAAGATGCAGTGCCAGAAGCACACAAGATGAAAAAGCCATTAAAAAGGCTGAAATTGAAATGAGAAAATTAGAAAAAAATACAATTATAAAAATCACAGTGAATAAATATGCTAGAAAGGACATATAACAAGCAGCCCCTCCAGTGTTTCCATAAGTCTGACTCAAAGTGTACGGCACTAAATGCAGTATTGCCTCTGGATGCGATACAACTCTTTTCTGATGTTTAACCCACAGGTAAACTTGAACATGAGGGTGTGCAAGCTTTTAGGGTGTGAACAAATGACTCACAATCATTACACCAACACATGGGAAACATGTACGAAAAAACCAAAACAGTTTCTAATTTTTGATCCTTTTGCTTTTGTAAAACCCTCTGATTTTATGCTGAAAACTGACAATCAGAGCCCATCTGACTTTCTCCAAACTGCCAGTAAAGCAGATGAGAAGCCTTTTCCTCATTCATCATGCGGTTGAAAAACTAGAAATCGAAAAAATTCCAAATTAAATGATTGATCTTTTCTAAATCAGTGGACTCCTAAAGCAGCAGAAATCCTTTTTTTTATTTTAGAATCAGCCTTTTTTTAAGTAAATTAAACAGGATCTTTCAGTGTTCTAATATTTGTTGAAGTGGCGAGCCTAAAAATGTCTTTACGTTTGTAAAGCTCAATCTAACACGATAACATTCAGATCAACTTCAGATCTGAGGAGATGAAGAGAAATTCCTTGATGGTTTTAGCTTTTCAAAGGCGTTATTTTGTGAATTCAGGATATTTTTAAACTGAAACTGGAGTTTCAGCTAAAAGCCTTTATTGTGTCACGTTGCTTTCATTGGAAAGGCTTGTATGGAGCTGTGGAACCACTGAAGTAGATCTGAACTTGCTCCAGAAAGGAGCTCTACTGCAGATTCAGCCTAATTGAAGGAGGATTGGATCATATTGAGATTTCTGCAAACAAAAACACCACCGCTTGTCACGTCATTTGTAGGGAATTTTTCTCAATGACAGGTTTGAATCTGAAAGTTTGGTTGAGATCAGCTGTACATGCAGGCAGTGACGGAAAGCTGTCTTTACGAACCCACTTTGTAGGGTTTTTTTCATTAAAATCTCTTCTGTTAACAGTAAATATAATGCATGTGAGATTTAGTTTCCTCTTTTCTGTGCTGAAACGTTCTCCCAGTTTCAGACAGAGCGCAGTCTCATCAAAGCAGCATCTTCGGGCGCTTTCAGCCTCAGCGAGGGACAGTTGTTTCCAGATTCCAGATGCCCTTCGGACAACTATGTGCATTTAAGTGATACTGCTGGGAAAAAAGAAGCTGGGAGCGCTAGAACAACTGTGGCGGCAGGAATTAAAACATGACCGCAGGACCCTCAGATGAAAACTCAAATGTCAGGAATAAAATATGACTTACCCTCATCGTGGCTGGAAATTTTTAACGGAAAATGGAAAGTTTACTCTGACCACCACAGATCCACATCTGCTCAGATTTCTATTGTATGACAGCTGGAAAAACAGACTGGAAACAGGTTTTCTGCTTCTAGTAATTAAACTGGGACTAAAAAAATGTTTTTATTTATATTTTTTAAGAAAAAAATTTACCCAAATACAATCACATTCTTTTTACAATTTTACAATCTGTCACTTCAATACGTGACGCAGCTCTCACAGAGAGCTTTACAGACATATAGAAGTAGTCATATTATTGTAGCATTCACCAATGTTTTAGAAATAGGTTTAAATGAAAATTGTGCTGAAAACACTGACAGACAAGTTAAAAAGCATAAATCTTGGATAAACTACATGCTACTGGGTTTTTAATGAAGTGTTCAATTGCTGGTTTATTTTAAACCTTGTAGTCGGTTCATTTTCTGACAGTATTGTATTCAGAAGATGTTTAGAAGTTCAGATGACTGAAACTTCGTTAAATACTTGTTTTTTTTTTTAAATCCACCAGTAATTGAAAAATAACGGGTTAGCACAGAGCGCTGAGGACTGGTTTCCTGTGGGGCCTCGTTATTTCAATATGCTAGAGTTCAGTGTCTGCCGTCTGTGCTGCTCATGGAAACGTGGGCCTCCCGTTTCTTCTGCCTCCTGTTCCTCCACAGCAGGACAGCCAGCAGGAGGAGCAGCAGGAAGCCCAGCCCGCCGCCAATGAGCCCTGCCGTCAGAGACAGGCTGCTGTCCGTAGGTTGGTACATCATGCAGGACCCCTGACTGTCCCCGGCATCATTCCTGGCCACCACACAGACTTCTGCTTTGCGGCTCAGTTCGTCCACCACGCCGCTCCTCTTGTCCTTTCCAAATTCCTGCTGCTCCTGTCCTCCAACTGTCACTATATAGGCTTTGACGTGGGAGTAGGGCGCGCACCACCAAACCACCACCGCTGAGCCGTTCCAGGATACTGTTTTGAGGCTGGGTGCACCTGGAACCTCGTCCTCCAGCGTAAACCACGGACACAAGCAGCCGGTGGAAACCACCAGCTCCTCACAGGAAGTTTGACCCTCACGACAGGGATTGTAGTCGCACAGGTGTAACGGACCACTGTCTCTGGATGCAGGTACAAAAGGTGTGGCAGTGTCCTCCTCCAAGTTGTGGTAATCTTCCGTGGTGAACCTGGACTGCTCCTCTATCTCTCCGGATGCTGCAGGCAGAGGACTGCATCTTCTGAGGAGAAGCAGGCCGGAGATAACGACGAGGAAGCGCAGATTTCTCATGGCAGAGGTTCTCCTGGAGATCATTAGAGGGAACATTCCATCAGTTGGTTGGAAAACAGTTTTCATGACGAGAAATGACAGTTATGTGTAAAGACACTGGTTAGAGTGCCAAAAGAAAGACTTTCTGGATTGTTATTTTCTGCCGACTCTTCAATTTTTTAGATACAAAAAAAATGTTCAAACCTGAGTTTGCAAAAACAAATCGTTCCTCCAACCCAGACTTAAACATTCTGTGACCTTTTGTTCCGTTTGTCTTAACGCTCGAGTCTCGTTGCTGATCAATCTCTTAGAATTCTGTATTTTTCTTTTTTTTTTTAGTTTGGAAGTTCTCAGCATTCCTGGTGGAACTGAAAGCTCGAATCTCTGCAGAACGTTCAGCTGGATGCAGTTTCTAAGAAAATACCTCATTCTGAAACGAGACTAAAATGTCTGTGGATGTGAGATGAACAAGAAGCCCATTCAGAAAAATCTCCCTGTGCAGGAGCGTCTTTATTTCCACTCAACTGAACCCTTCATTTTTTTCCCTTCACCACTCGAACTTCCCTCACATTCCCAAACATAAACTCAGTAAATGATAAAGCAATAACTCTGACTTACTTGTTGCTGAAATTTGTGGATTAAAAAAAAATCCAGAGTTCTTCCCGTCGTGTTTTCTTTCCTTTCTCCTTATTCCACTCTTTCTCCTCCATTTATGCTGGTCTACTCCTCCTCCTTCTCCTCCCACACCATCTGCAGCAGCTCCACCTCTCTTCTCACTTAATGCTTTTGCAATGTGTCCGTGACTGAATGGCTGTGCATGAAAATCCCAGTCTAAGTGTGTGCTGTTAGTCAGACCGTTATTTAACCCTGATGAGGTGAACCGCATGGATTCCGGGTGTAGCCTCTCACATCGGACGCATTATTCAGAGCGTGTTTCACTAGTTAATGAGCTCTTGTTCTCCTTTTGTTGGGTCAGACTGAGTTGAGTAGACTGGGAAATCACAGTGATTCATTTACACTCCTTATTTTTGGTGACCCACCTGACTCAGTTCAACCTAAATATAGAAGATTTGTTAACATGAAGGCCCAAAATGAGACGGAATTACCATGTCATAAAATTGAATCAGTTACTTTATTGTATTTTTGGTTAACTGTTTCTCCTAAAATTATAAGCAAATACCAATTTGTAATACTTTTAGATTAGAAAAAATATAGAGAATGTTTTTAATGCAAACTGTTGACCAACTCATGGAAGCAATTTGAACTTTACAAATATTTAGAGGCACAAAACTGAAATTTCTTTGTAGGGATAGTATAAAAAAAGGTAGATTCTGAACATAATGGCTGCTCGTTGAAACAATGAAATGTAAAAAGGCATTCTGAGTCTCTTTTTGTTTTAGTAAAACTGAGTTTCAATTTTCAACAGGTCAAAGTCAAAGAAAATTAGTACAAGTCGGCTGAAGGAAAATGCTTCATGCTGTTTGTTTTTCTCCTTGTCTGAAAAGACGGTATTTGTAGATGTGTGAGGTTTGCAGGACGTTAAAGTCCATTCTTGCAAGTACAGTGTGAGGGAGGCTGAAGTCAGACAAAAATGCAATATTTTTAGCACTTCCTGCTCAGTGTAAAGAAGTCTGCGGGGTAAAGAGGCAGGTTTTTTTTTTTTAAATATGAGGTTTTCTTTGGGTATTTTGCTAAAACTGGACTTTTAAAATGTTTTTGAATGCAAGGAGAAAAAGTAAATCAAACTGAAGTTCTTTGAGTGAAACATGATGGTGGGAGTGTAATGCTGTAGGCTATTCAATGCACAGAGATTTTGGTTTAATTTAATGAAAAAGATGCATATATCTGCATCCAGGGTCAATTTATAATCTAATATGCATTGTATTCATGTACAGTGCTGTATATCACTGTGTATCTTTCTTTCTGTACCCATGCTACATTTGCTTTAACCCTCTCTTCACAATGGCGTTAGCATTTATGGAGTGTGTGTGATCCAGGATGAGCAGATCAAATTGTATCTGGAAGTGATACAAAATTCAAACAATTTGTCTGATGGGTGATGTTTTGTAAAAGAACTTGCTGCGCTTCGTCATGAAGTTTTTTTCCGCAGCACTGCATCATGGGACAGCTTTATTGCTAAGAAATGACTCCAGCAGGAACACATTTTTGTGTTTACATAACTGACTTCTTTACAAAGAGTTTTTGGCAGAACTAGATGTACTTTTGACATGAAGTGATGCCAATCTAATACCATGATCCCTTTCTTTACTTCAATAAAAATGTGACATAATAGTAGGGATTATATTTGTTTCCCTCTCAAAATCAAGCAGAAATCAACAGCTTGTTCTTATTTAAAAGAAACAAATAAATATCTGGAGTTTTATTTGACTCAATTTTTAGTGGTTACAAAACCTTCCTTAACCAATACAAAAGATTTCGGGATAATTAACACCGGCTGTAATTGTGAGCAATGAAAATTTACAGCACGCTTGATAGTAACTTTTGGGCGTAGGGGCTTAAATTCTTGTACCAAAAGTATTGCAATTCAATCTGCTTTCCTTTTTTTCCTGTTTCAGTTTCGTGCTGGACTTGAAGCACAGCCTGCAGTAAACTGGGAATGTGCTCATTGATAACTGTTTATCTACTCGGAGGGGCTGCATAAACAACAGGTCAATGCTCTGCATGCCCTTTCAACCCTGAAAACATTAGCATAAACAACAGGTCAATGCTCTGCATGCCCTTTCAACCCTGAAAACATTATTTTCCCCCTTAAACGACTGCTGCACTAAAATGAACCGAGGAGTAAATTTACCCTGAAATTTGACTGTTAGGCTAACAAGGACTTTTTCCTCTTTTCTTTGTCAAAAGTATTGTTGTTCAAACCATTGACTGTATAAAGAGAACTGGACTGAGTGACACCCCCCGTGTTTCAAATAAAAAGTACCTGCTGGCTCCAAGAAGCTAAAATCCCTTCGACTTCTATTGAGAAATAAACAACTAATATTCTGTCATACTTTTCTTTGGAGCAAAAAATAGGGCTAGGGCTAAGAAATTTGCAACTATCCAAAGCTTTCCACGGTACTTAGCTATATGAAAGGTGTGTGAAATAAAAAAAAATGATCTAATTGTTTTTGTGCTTTCAATTACTATAAATTGAAATTATGTCATAAACTTCCATGGACTTCAGTTTTAAAACATAAATCTGCTGGATAGATAATTTTTCTGTTTGATATTTTGTCACGAAGTAAAGAACTAATGTATTTTATTATAAATGTTTATAACTATTGGATTAAATTTACAGAAATTGTTTGCAAAATAAAAGTTTTTTTTTTTAAGTTGCCATCAACAACTTGCATGTATTCGTTTATATTTTTTGCACATTTCTCTTTTGAAGGAATTGACTGTGATAAAATGTGAGTTATGTAGGGCATTGTATTATACATCACAAATGAACAAATTGTTGCAGCACTTTTAAAAAATACAATACAATTGGATGTTGTATCTGGTTTTTGGTGATGTTATTAATCAATATTATATTACTATTAAAGGGCTTATTTTTGTCAAAATTGTATGACATCAATAAAAAAAAAAAATCTTAATAAAATTGAGAAGTAACATTAATTGTAGTTAATTGTGAATACATTTTTAGATTTGTGTGCCTGTAAGTCTGAGCTGAGGGAAAAGCGACCCGCACGGCCGGATGTTTGTAGACGTAATATTTACGCGACGGGCCTCCGCTGATGGAGATGGGTGAATCTCCGTTGGTGATTTTTGAAAAATAAAATCTATTTAATATTTGCAGAGCTTGTTTATTACAGACTCTCAGCAAAACTGCTTGGAATACGGCTCGCCCCTGACGTCAGGTCCGTGGAAAAACGTCGAAACGTCTGGTGACCGTTGCGTCGCTCCAGCGGCTGTTGAGGTGAATGTAACCTCACTCGGCCTCCGATCCTTACAGAATCCGAGCCTCAGTCCGGTTTGCTGAGTCCGCTGTTAGCTTTTCGTAAAAAATGACTTCCAGGCGGGCGGGCTTCGGCGCAGACTCCTCTCCCCGCAAACAGAGCATCTCCGACCGGATCGAGGCGTGTTTCGACCGCAAAGCGGACAAATACCCGCAGAGCAGCGTGACGGTCACGTCGCTGAAATCCCGCCTGGCTCCGACCATTCAGACCGCCATGTCCGCCGCCGTGGACGCGCTGCTGGGGGAGGTGGTCGTGGTGCTGAGCGAGACCCAGCAGGAGCTGTTTCACAAGGAGCAGGAGAACGAGAGGCTGAAAGTGCGGCTGGAGGTGTCGGAGAGGGAGCTGAAGAGCCTACAGGAGTGTCTGTGCAGCGCCCAGAAGCTGGTCGATCAGCTCCAGGTGTCGTTCCCGGGTCCTCAGCCTGTCAGCCAGTCCGTGTTCGCCCCTTCGCTGTCCTCCATGGCTTCCATGGCCCCAGGCTTGGACCGGGACCAACAGAACCCCAGGAGCGTGAATGGAGCCGGTGTGGATTTGGGTCTGGGTGGCCCCGTGGAGGAATCTCTGCACGCGTTTGAGCACAGAGATGACTTCAAAATGTGCCAGGTGTCCATCCAGCCGGATGGTTCTGTCACCAACCACACTCTGGACTCCTTTGGATCTCCTCATCTGTGCCCCGACTCCAGCAGGCCAGGTAATAACAAACACTTTTTTATTTATGTTTTACAACAGGCAGGGGTGGACCTACCATCAGGCAAAGGTAGGCCTTCCAACACCATGGGGCCCCTGAGCTGAATACTTAATAGAAATGTTAAAAATATTGTTGACACCCATTATTATCTTGAATCATAACTGTCTTTAAAAAAATCAAATCACCGAAAGGACATAGTATTACTCATGTGAAAGTGTTTCGTCCTCCCCCAGCCCTTCTGCAGCAATGGTATATTCCGTCAACAGCAAGCTAGCAAGTCAAGAGACTTGAAATTTGTTGCCACACTTCCTAAAGCGCAGGACAAAAGAGGAAAAAAAAAACCAATAGAATTATGAGAAAATAGTCAATTGTCACCAAGATAAAGCCATATAATTATGAGGAAATTAATTTCACTAAAATATAGCCGTAAAATTTTTAGAAGAATTTTAAGTTGTCCAAAACTAGTCGTAAAATTGTGATTTAAAAAAAAAAGCAATTTACAAAGGGGCAAACTTTTACAAGAATAAATTAGTAAAATTGTGAGAAAAAAAAGTCTAAATCTTACAAAGTCGTAAAATTATTTGAAAAAAGTCAACATTTTATGAGAACGAAGCTGTAAAATTACGAAGGAAACAGGCAATATTATATCAGGACAAAGTACCAAAAAAATTGAGTTTTGAAGTTCTAAAAGAATAACATACCAATATTGGAAAAAGTTTTTACTTTACAAGGAAATGTTTTTTTTTCTTTCAAGCGTTTGACATTTTTTCCATGTAAAATTACAACTTTTTGAGTCATAAATTTACAATTGTGTTTGTGTGAAATGTTGATTTTTTTTCTTAATTTTATGACTTTATTCTCATATATTTATATATTTGTTTTCTTTTATAGTGGCCCTTATGCTCCATCTTAAGAAAAGCGGGGCAGTGCAGAAGATGTTGTCAATTTTTATTTTTTTCTATCTAATTGACACCACTCCATAGTGAACTGTTTTGTTCCATCATTTAGGCATTTTTATCTTTTTTATGTTTATTTTTTTGCCTTCTTTACAAAAACCTGACTGAAATGATCAACACAACTGCCATTGGCAACAAATAAACTATGCTTTCCTGTATTCCATTGGTTCTACAGAGAGGCAGCCACAAGGACCAGGAGGACCCCCTCGATTTGAGATCAAGGAAGAGCAGGGCCCGTCTCCTGGTCAGCCCAGCAAAAAGGAAGCTGGAGTTTCCAGTGATGGCAGAGATGTGGAAAGGTCATCACTGACCAGGGGCGACATAAATTATGCTCAGGTTGGAGCCACTCACCTACTGCGCCACCAGAGAGCTGTGCGAGAATGTGGAAGTTCCTTACAGCAGGGCAGAGCTGATGGACCGCAGAAACCTCTGTCCAGGACTTCTATAAGCGGGAGCTCGCCAGGCAGAGCGGACTCTGCAGGCCCATCAGCTCCCAACACTGCAGGGGAGCCGCCCGGAGATCGTCCCCACCACTGTTTGGAGTGCGGAAAGACCTTTCGTTTGATTTCCAGCCTGAAGAAGCACATCCGCATCCACACCGGAGAGAAGCCCTACCCGTGCGCAGTGTGTGGACGCCGCTTCCGTGAATCGGGGGCGCTGAAAACGCACCTGCGCATACACACAGGAGAGAAGCCGTACTCCTGCTCCGAGTGCGGGAACTGCTTCCGACACCTGGATGGCCTGCGCAAGCACCGGCGCACGCACACAGGCGAGAAGCCCTACGTCTGCGCCATCTGTGGGAAGCGCCTGAGCCGCCTGCAGCACCTGAAACACCACCAGCTCATCCACACGGGGGAGAGACCCTGCTGCTGCCCCTTCTGCAACCGCACCTTCAAGGAACCCGCTGCGCTCAGGAAGCACATCCGGACGCACCGGGAGGAGGGAGGCCACATGGGAGTCGCACCCATGGAGGAAACGGACCCGGACGCCCTGGATGACATCAACAACCTCCATCCTGCTGCGCCGTCTCCTCAGATGAGGTTTGGAGAGTGGGGCGCCACTGAGGATGACGGCCCAGTTGTGGACTGTGTATGAGCACTGATCAAAGGGGGGACACTCCTGTCCATCACGTGAAAGGAGGCTTTTGTATAAAATGTTTGGATGTTCTTCTGACAGCTTCTTTCTTCCGTCACAAATCTGATTGCAAGTACAGTCGTGTAAAAAACAAAAGTCTGTCTTTCTACAGTTTTATGTTCCAGGACTGTTTTTTTTACCAAAAAAAAGTCAAATGAAATGCAGAGAATAACTTCAGAATCCACTTGTCCTGCTAATGCAGGAATTAAGAGGATAAAAAGCATCTTGTTAGCTCATCTCCAAGGAAGTGTACACAATTGTTTCCAATAATGAGTTACTTTTTTTTTAGATAAAACTACCTTCAGCGGTAAGCACGGTGACGGAAGTGTCATGATTTGGTTGTAAACTCCTGTTATATCAGAGTACTCTCTGGTCAAATGAGGGTGACGTTCTTCCACCACAGAACCAAACCTACAAAAGCATGACAAAACAAAAGGTTTTGCAGGAATTTAAATACTAATGCTTTGGTGAGACCTTAAGGCTTGTTCCAATGAGTCCTTACAAACAAATATTTAAAAAAGAAAGATAATATCCTTGAAAAAAATTACACTTTGTCTGCTTTTTCTTTTACTTTTCATTCAGCAGATAAACACACATTTTTCATATTTACCTCGTGTTAATACCCTTTAGGAAAGAAAGGGGTTTATCTCCTTATAAACAAACATTTGAACCGCTTTTTTAACAGCAAATCTTTTGCTCTTTGTGAATCGTTAAGCAGCAGCATTTTGAGAGTAAATGGAGGAGGAATAAAAAGTGCCTTTACTCACAGTTTTAAGGTCACAGCTGCTTGGCTTCTCGTTAGAGTTATGGATATGTTCTTTTCAATACCGGTATTTTCATTTTTCTCGACTGGAGGAAGAGGATGAAAGTCTGGCTCATGCTTCAGTGAAAGAAAGAGCTGAGTCACACACCTAATGTCTGCTGATTTTAATTAAGTTGTGTTCAAGGTTCACTATTCTCTTTTTCAATGTTTCTCATAATTTACATATTGCATCTCTTTAGTTGTGATAAAGCTAGGTTACTTCAAACACTTTTTAAATTAAGATTCTGAAATAGATTAGGGTATTATTGTGGCAGGGTTTTCTCTTTTTTTAATATAAACTGGGAAAACTTTTAACTGTTACTTTCTGGCCTTAAAAAAAGAACAAAAAACTAAATTTGGAGACCTGGGCTCTGTTCAAATGCACTCACTACTCACCAGTGCATATCGGGCGTAATTTCCCAGAACTCTTTGCAAAAAATTGCATTTGAACAATTTGTCATTTGGAAAACAGTTATTTCAATTATTATTTTTTTTGTAATGATACAAAATTCGGGCTGCACGGTGGTGCAGTGGTTAGCGCTCTTGCCTCACAGCAAGAAGGTTCCCGGTTCAAGTCCTGGCTGGGGGACCTTTCTGTGTGGAGTTTGCATGTTCTCCCCGTGCATGCGTGGGTTTTCTCCGGGGACTCCGGCTTCCTCCCACCGTCCAAAAACATGCTTCATAGGTTAATTGGTTACTCTAAATTGTCCCTAGGTGTGAATGTGAGTGTGCATGGGTGTGTGATTGTGGCCCCTACGACAGGCTGGCGACCAGTCCAGGGGTGTCCCCTGCCTTCGCCCATGAGTGGCCGGGTTAGGCTCCGGCAACCCCGTGACCCCGAAAGGGATAAAACGGTTTGGAAGATGAATGAATGAATGATACAAAATTCTTAAATAATCTTTGTAAAATGTTCGTATTTATTAGGCTTTATTTTAGCAAATGGGTGACGTCATATTTGGCCTTTAAAAAAAAATAGTGAGCACGTGTCGGAATCGCATTAAAACCAGGGCACAGGATAGTCCAGTACCAGTAGTCTCATAGCCCTGTTTTTATGGTTTAGGATTCACCAAAAGTTATCTTTCTTTTTAAAAGAAATTACTTTGAAAAATCTGTTGTTTTTGCACCAGCTGCAGTTCACTTTTTTTTTACCAACTTAATTTTAAAAATAGTCATAAATCTCACACTACATTTTGGGGTCAAACCATTCTTTCAGGTATCTAGGAGCATCTTCTATGAAAGGTTTATTTAGAAACACAATTAAATCACAAAAAAAAATCTACATTTGCCTTCATGAAGCAAAAGTCAGTAGTTCTGCTCCGACTTTGTTCTTCCTCCCTGCAGAGCCCTCATCACATTCTCACAATAACCTTCAGATTTCTGTCAGTAAATTTCATCCAATCAGACGGAAAGATCAGTCAAACTCATTCTCCTCCCCAGCGTTTTTCTGTTTTAAAGTGTTAACTATTGTTTTTTTTTATTCTTTCACAGAACAAATGTGCTGAAGAAGAAACTATTTGCTGGAAACCATGAGTGCATGCTTGTGCCCCCTTTCTACGTAAAAAACAAAGTAGTTTTAGTCTCTTTTTTTTTTTGAGGGGGTTTAAGAAGGTCCTGCAGCAGTGACTTTCGAATGTGCTTTAAAAACTTTCTGTGTAAATAAACTGGAAAAGAGCCGGCCGATCTGAACTGCCTGCTGCTCTGAAGTCTCCTGTATACCTGCTGTAATTATGAGCTGAGCCTCATCACTGTAAACTGTGTTTCGTCCCTGTATGTTTAGAATGTGAACTTCTAGAATAGTCTTTGCTCCTGATTATCATATTTATGACCTTTTTTTTTATTTTCCATCCATTTCTAAATATAACTCTGCATGTATGTTCACACAAAAGTACTCTTTTTATCTGTGTGAAAGAATCATTTTTAATGCTTTACTCTGGAAAACATACACATTTACTGTTGCTATATTAAAGGGCATTGTTTATACTTTGTCTTTGGATCTTTTTTTTTTTTTTTGTAACTGAAGGATAATGTTGCCAAACCGTTTGTAGGTGTCCTTGTTTTGCCTGAACACAAAAAAAAGTTTTTGTGTGTTTGTGTGCGGCTCTAAACTTTGGAACGGGTTAAGTAATGAGCTCAAACAATGTTCAAACATCCAAAAATTCAAGAAAATGTACAAAGAAACGCTAATCTCACAATATGAAGATAAGAAGAGTTAAAGATCAACTGGTGTTTGAATAATTACAAATATGTGGACGTGTGAACTTGAATGTGCTGAAATAATCAAGGAAACAAAAAAGAGAATATATATAAATATATTTTTCCTTTTCTTTTAAATATCTACCTATGAGTATTAAATTGTGTTATGTGTAATAATGATCACTGAAATGTTACTCTAAAGGTAATTAAAATCTATTGATGAACTACGGATTTTCTTTACTTGATCTAAAATATGTACCAACAGTTACTAGATCAATGTAATTAGTGTTCTAATGATAATCAATGTTTATTACATATTGATTACTTAAAGTGTGAATCAATAATATTTCTGATCAGAACCGGATTATGAAAACGATGCAACACTATGAAATGATGTAACTGTAGGGGTGGGATTATATAAATTCGCTTCTTCCCACTCCTTTTCAAGCAATTAATCAAGCTTCTGTTATCAATCACTATACTTAACATATGTTACAAATGTGACTTAAGTGCGTTGTTCTTGTTTGTTCATTTTTCTTTGGTTTCTTTTTTGTTTTTTTCCTTTTCTTTCTGTCCTCTCAGTCAGTGCATTTCATTGTCTTAATAATCATTTTGATCATTTTGTGTGATTATTTTTGTGTATTGTCCAACTTATGCTTGAAATAAACAAATCAATCAATCAACACAAACCCCAAATCAAAACACTACTGCTAAATGATGACTGTGCGTAACTGCTGCTTTACATGACTCTGCAAAAACACACAGCGGTTCTTACAATATATGGGATTGAAAAACCTCCAGTTTATGTGCTAAATTGCTATACCAGATGAGATTTGAGGGTTCGAACTGTCACCCGTGCCACAGTAGATGATGGAGAACAGAAAACTGAATTCAAAATAGTGGATAAATTTGTGTTAAAATGACACACCTCCTCCTGGTGGTGGTGCTAAAGGATCACAAATGTTTCTCTGTATGACATGAGCGCTCACAATAAATACTAAAATGAGCTGGTTTTAAATTCTACATCATGAAGAACAGAATTGCTTTTAGGTCAATGCATCATTCAGTATAAAAAGTAAATAAAAGAAAAAGTGCATTAATTGGTGATGAATTAATGTCATCCATAGTCATATATATATATACAAATTATAAATTAAAAAGTGTATTAATTGGTGATTAATTTACAAATAAAAAAAAGTGGATTGTTTGGTCACTAATTAAAAAAATACATAAAAAGTGCAGGATTTGGTCAATAATGTACAAATAATTAACTAAAAAGTGCAGTAGTTGGTGATTAATTTACAAATCATATGTAAAAGGTGTAACATACTGTCATTTAAGAACAAGAAACAACAATTATTTGATATAAAACTACAAAAAAGTGCATCAGTCATAAAAAAGAAAAAGTTACACGTAGAAAGTTGTGCTAACATTTTTAAAACATGCAGTTTTTAATGTTTACAAAGTTAAAGTTACAAAAACAACATGGTAGAACAACTTGTCTCGAGGATCAAGTTAAATAAATGTGAAGACGTGTAGTTGGCAGTTTTCCCCCAAACCAGACAAAGCTGATGGTTGTGCTTGAGGACTTTATTGCTCATGTAGAGAACTGAGTGAAATATGAAGAGCAAAAAACAGTTCTTTTATCATCAAAGATGCAGAAAACTGTAAATGCATCCATTCCCACCACCGAACACAGTAAATTCAACCTTAATAATGAGTATTTTTCTACCATCTTAGCTCCATGTTAACCTGCCTGTAAAATGACAAACTTGTCATTGTTTTCCTCAAACTCTACTTAGTATTGTAAAGAATAAACGAGTAAAGAAAATCCTTAAAAGCTGACAGGATTTCATGGAGAGAGAATCAGGTTTTCTGATCGCTCTTGTTTTTGCAGAGGAAAGGGGAAACCTGCAGAATCTAGGGATGCATGGCTTACTTACAGAACATCTGGTCTTCAACTTTGGCACCAGGAAAAACTGAGTGTAATTATTTGTGTCCAGGCCTTCCTGCTGCTCTTTATCAGCTTTAATTTAAACAAAGGGATTAGATTTTTTTTGGTAAGTTTTCCATGTGCATTACTTTGTGTTTTCTTTCATTACTAGCCTTTGATTGGCAGCATTTTCAGACGGGATCTAATTACATTGTACTAATAAATAGGCTCTGATGTGACCCACAGCATGTTTACATTGTGTGCGTACATGTGCGTGTGTGCAGCCAACAGGCAGCGTGTGAAGTGCAGGCCCATGTGGTCATTTCCTCAACGACTGAAAGCAAATAGCTTTTGCAGAGGAATTCACTCAGCTCCTTCTCTTGATCGCCCTCCCTCGACCCCGTGACCTCTCGCACCGACCCCTGCCAACCCTCCACTAATGCGCTTTCGCGTTTTTGTTTCGGTTGAAACCGAACGTTATCGTTTGAATGAAGGGGAAAATGCGTTTAAAAACAGCTGGTGAAATATTGCTGTGTTTCAAGCAAGCACACCCCTCCGATTGGGAACATGAAGTAAACCAGGAAGTATTTACCGCTGCAGTTCCTCAAACCACTGCTGTTGTTTGGGTTCAAAAGCGAGAATTTTTCCATTACGATGACGCCATTTTTAGCGTTTCTAGAACATCGTTTCTACTGACAGGAAGTAGTTTATCAGAAATTCACCTCTGAGTTGTGGACTGGACAGTTGGCGTGGAGTAAGCCTGCTTTCATTTCCCATCATCCATCTGTTTACACATTCTCCCGCTAGCTTACAGCCCCTCACAACCCCAACCTAACAATGTCGTTGCAACAAAAATGACAATATCGGAGCTATCCAGCAGGACAGTTTTGATCGAGATGCCCGCTCAAACGAGTGAAAAACAAACAAACATGGATCCATTTGTCTACAATTGGATGCATTAGAATGGAGCGGAGCAGGGAGCTTGTAGCTTCTGTTTTTGAAACTGATTTTTTTCAAATCTGTTCCCAATTCACAATTGGAATAAAGAAAGAAAGAAATACTTAGAAATTATTTTTGTTAATTACAATTGTATCAATTAAAATGAAAATTGTCTATAATTTTCTTTAAATATGTCCTCCAACATTATAAAAAGCTACAATAAAATGCTAAAAAAACACAATTTACAAGTAAAAAAAAAATTATTGTTACTTTTATTTGTTCTTCAAGACAAGTGCATGTTTCTGTATGTATTAGTGAGGAGGATAATCAGCTGTAAAGATTTCATTGGAGATCTAATCTGATATTTTTTGTGTTTTTTTACTGATATATTTTGTCCCGCCTGATTGCCTCAAATATTAGAATATTGTTGAATTGGGCGGAGTAAACAAAACTTAAATCAGTTGAAAAACTTCATTTATGTTTAATTGGAGTCAAATTTGACATTTTATGTCAGGAGGGCGGTTTTACTTGTAACCTTTGTTCTCAGTGTGGTGGCACAAACGTTATCTGTACATATCTTACACACTTTTTCTAGGTTAAACCTAACACTCGGCTTTTTACTATTGGGTTAATAGAGTAAAAGCATGTGACCTGTTGTTGCTTAAGTTGAAGTTGGAAAAAATACTTTAAAAATGTTTTGACTACATTTCTGAGATAAATGATATTTAAATGATTAAATTCTGATTTGTTGGGAGTCACAATGAAGCTGCCAATTAATCTCCAAGCACTTTAAAAAAAAAGAGTTTTAATGTTCAACTTCTAGTAGCACAGATCGTTTCTAAATTGGGTCTAAACAATGTGGTACTGCTTTTTAAGCAGTGTTTTATTGCTTAAAACCACATTGCAATAAAAAAAAGAAGGTTTAGAAGAAACAAGCTCGTGACGCCATGCTGAGGTTCACCCATGGTAGTAAAAAAATATTTTTAGTTTTAAGACAAAGATTCTATGAACAGAACAGTCTCTGAATAGAAGTTAAGCAAAGTGATAAATCAACTGGACGAGACAATAAAAGCCCCATAGAAATGTGCAGACAATGAAAGGAAAACAGAAGAAAAGTGGAGATAATATTCTGAAAAATTACAATTAGAAACATAAAAGAAAATAAAAGCAATTAAAGAAAAATTTCAATAACTGTTTTTTATAAAAAGCACAATACAATAGAAAGCAAAGGATCAAAACTACTGTTCACCGACACTAAATTAAAAGAGTAACACAAAGGATGAATGAGAAATAAATGCAAATTCACAGAGAGCTTTTTTTATGATCTTGATAAAAATTGTGTTTTTAATTTGTTCTCGTGATAGAGGACATTTGGTGAGTAAATTGAGCTTAAAATTACATTTCTGAGTATCTCTTTTCAAACCATACTGAATCATGAGCAGACAAAAAAATTGCAGTTTGAAAAGTATTTGTTAAGCAGAAAACACAGTTGGTAGGCCACAAGCTCCCTGCTCCGCTCCATTCTGATGCGTCCCCTTCCAGACAAATACATCCATGTTTGTCTTTGTTTTCCTCATCTGTGCCAGCATGCGGTTCAAAACTCTACAACTAGCTGGACTAGCTTCAAAATTGTTTGCCATTATTGTTGCACCGGTAATGTTAGGGGCTGTGTGCATGTAAACAGAGAACTCTCAGCAACAGGAAGGAGGCTTGTGGGCAGGCTAGGTTACTCCATGCCAACGATCCGGTCCACAACTCAGAGGCAAATTTCTAATGAGCTATGTTTTAGAAAACGTTTTTTTTTTTTTTTTTGTTAGTTTTAGCTAAAACCGGCAGTCATAATTAAAAGATCCACGGGAACTTTATTTTTTAAAAGATAAACAAAGTGGGTCTTTAATCTCAAGATCCATTCATAAGACCGAAGAACAGTTTGCACAGTTATGTCATAATTTTTGAGTGGATCGAAACAGAAACATTTGAATTCATTTTTTTTAAAGTTAAAAATCTCCAGTGGCTGAGCAAAGTTTGACATTTCATTTCAATGAATCCACCAAATCCAATAAAGGGTAAATGTGCGTAGAGAAAAGCTTTAGTGTGATTTGTTGAGCAGGGAGAGGGGGGCCCCTCTGGGGCATGCTCCTCAGCCCCTGCTCCCTTAGCTCCGCTCCTGCGCCGCCCGGCTGGCATGCAGCCAGCTTCTCCGAAGAGGGCTGGCTCTCACCTCTCCTCTTCTCCTCCCTTCTTTCTCTCTCAAAGCCACAACAGTCTCTCTGCGGCAGCAGGCGAGAAAAGGGACTAAAATTACTCCAGGAAAGTTTTTGGAGTGGGAGCGGACAAACTTCCAGGATGAATAAGGAGGCGCTTGCTCAGACGGATTACTGGAGGACGCAGGGAAAGTGATTTTTTCGTAAACAGAAAGTGGAGGCAGTTGTTATTTTCTTCTTCTTCTTCTTCTTCTTCCACCGTATGAAGGATTTCCATCGGTGAACAAAGCAGGCGCCTCTGAGCCGGAGCGCAACCCCGGAGTCTGGGCTTTCATGCACTCGGATCTCTGCGGCAGACAGTGAAGGATGCCAGGATGTCCTCCCTGATCCCTCGTCTGCTTGTCATCTGGCTGAGCGTGCACAGGCTGGTGTGGTGCGCGGAGCGCCCCTCTGCGCGCGAGCGCATCAAGGTGGTCATCGCGCCGCTCATCTGCAAGCGGATCTGCCTGAAGGGCCAGTGCCACGACACGTGCGAGCAGGGCAACAACACCACGCTGATCGCGGAGAACGGCCAGGGCGCAGACACGCTGATCGGACAGGGCTTCAGGGTCGGTGAGTGACAGGACAAGAATAGGCCCCTGCTGACCCCTGAGGTTCACAGGCTTCAGAGGGGCCCGCAGGCTCTGCTCATAAAAGAACTCTTTGTGGACAATAAAATCTCCAACTGCAACACAGGGACTCTATAAAGTCCCTAATTAGACTAAACGATAAACAAAGCATTCCCAGATTTTATGTTACTAATAGAAAGGAATGGAAAAGAGGGTTCTGTGCACAAAGCAGTGCGAGCAGATTGCTTTCCTTATAGTTTTTAAACCAAACTTTAACTTTTAAAAAGCCTCAAAGTCAAAAATAGCAGATAGTACACGGAAATGATAGGAAAAAAAAAAACATTTTAAAATAGAAGTAATATTAGTACTTGTATACTTTTTCCAGAATAGTTAAAAAAAATAGCAATTTTTGATGAAAAAGCTGGTGTTGATTTCTGATCTCAGTTTCATCTGCATACGAACTTCTAAATCCATGTAACTTCCTCAGGTTAGTTCTAATGTTCATTTGCAAAAACTGTGGATCTTAGAATCAGGAAAATATGCATGAAAAAGCTACTTAAAACCATGACAAAAATGACCCCAGAAAAATGAAAAGCTTGTTTTTCAATAATAGCAAAGAACTGTTTTTTTAAATTGAGGACCATAAATAGTTCATTATTAGCATACCTCTAGAGCTTTTGTGCACCAACACAAGAGGACAGTGACCACAAGAAGATATCTGCTGCAACATTATAATTCAGAGAATGTTAAAACATTGACGTTTCTACTAAGAAAGATTATTTCTATGTGGAAAAAAATGACAAAAATGTCAGTTTTTGCTAAATAAAAAGGTTCATACTTTCTGTCATTTTCATGTCTCACAGTTGAGGCTTTAAAAACCGGCATCTGAAACCCCACACTGCATGTGTTCCATCCACAGAAGAGGCTGAAGAAGAGACTTTTTCCTTTAATTCCCGATGCTGTGGTTGTTTACAAAAGCGGGAAGATCGTTCGTCATCATTCTATAATCATATGTGAAGCAAACTGTCAAATATGTGAAGCAAAGTGAGACCAGTCAAAGCAAAAAGGTATTTTAGGAAAGATGTGCTCTGAAAACAACTTAATAAAGCAGACTGGTTAAGTTTTCAGTAGGGATTTGTTTTAAGCTCTATTGAGACAAAACTTTTTTTTTGTAAATAAATGAAGACATAAATCCACTGCCGTTACAGGATTTTGTTGTTTTTACTCATCCTCACATACATAAAACACTTTCACAGACCGTCAAGCCATCCTTAAGATTTATGTAATTTCTGTGAAAACTTGTTCTGCTCATAAATACCAGGTTATGATGTGGGGGGGGGTCTCTCCCTGGGGGGTCTCCCTCTCCCTAAAGTTGCACATTAGTTAGTCAGACCTGGGTCATTACAAAAGTTCCGTTAAGATCTGACTCGGGGGTCTGGATAGGTTTTTGGTTTGTGCGTCGTATCAGATTGGTTGCGGTAAGACTGGAGCCTTGCAGTCTACGACAATCTCTAGGCCCAAAATGGTTTTCTCTGGACTCTTTGTATGACTCACAGGAGAGAAAAACATCTGTAGTAAGAAGAAGGAAAAAAATCAGCAAAATTCATGTTTTTAATACTTTGTCTTTTTACGTCCAGGTAATTTATTCTGGCTTTGTCTTGATCAGGAGTTATAATCCAACGCTTCTTTTTCAAGAAGTGCAGTAACTGTTATTTGAGAAGATGATCAAACACAAGCTTTATGTGCTTGCGCATATTTGCTCCAGATTTACCTTCATTCCATTTGAAAACATCTCGTTCAATCATCAAACTTACCGTGATTTTACCCAAAAAAGTCTTCATAAAAAAAAACTGAAACAGCAAAGAAAAAAAAATCAATCCCGGATATAATCCAGTTTATTTTGTAAGTAATCTGTGCTCCAGATTCCAGTTTTCCCCTCTTTTTTTTCCCCTTCATTCCCATTTGCTGCTTCACAGTTTGGAGCTTCCATGTCAAATAATTCAAGAGTGACACATTAGATTCCTGGGATACTTCACACACTCAGTCAGAACCCACCAGGCATCACCTGTGTCCGCTTTTTCACGGAGAATCTGAAAAAGAGAAGACAAGGTTTGACTTCAGTTCAAGCAAGAGGTGCGTGTTGTTCCTTTGTGTGTGCTGGAATGTGCTGCGGACAAGTGGAAATTTCTCTCTTCCATGTTAAAACAAACATGGTTTTGAGGGAGACAATAAAACATTTTTCCATATTTGAGAAGTTATGATGTCAACAGAGTTAGGCCAGAAACATTTGCTCAGTAAAAGATCTTTGCTGTTTGTTCGTTGATGTGTAAAGAAAGACCGGTCCAGATGTAGTCTGATAACCATTAAACGCTCAGCTATAGGTGTCATCTGGCTGTAGAATTTCAGCCAACAAAGCATAGCTCTTCTTAGCAGATATTTGTGGGTAATTCACAGATTTTCCACCTTTTTTTTTCTCCACAAAACAAAAATGCATTGAAAAGAGGGTTGAGAACATTAGTGCGGTTTAAACAGATGGAGAACACATTAGTTTGTGCTTCCAGTAAGACGTGCTTTACATTTTTTCTCAGTACAAACTGTAGGAAATCATGAAAACTTTTTTTTTTTTTTTTTTTATGTCAAGCAGTAAAAGTTCAGGGGTTTTATGTTGAGGTGTGGTTCTGTGATGTTGGTCATCCCTGCCTGTTAAAACATCACAGTAGATGCTGGTTGATTTTGGCGAGCTGCTGGAGCTAAACCCTCTAAAAAGTCCTTGTCCTCTCAAGATAAAGCTGATAGTTTGTTTTATCCAAACTAGTTTACATTCTCTGAGTCACACTCTCTGAGACACCAGACAGCAGTGGATGCAGTTTATTTGATCACAAACCGATACACAGCTGTGAAGAGATACGTTTGTGCTACTTTACAGTGGCCTGCTTAAAAAACAACAGTCCTAGGACAACTGGATTTTAAAGCATACTTTGTTCTGATAGAATTCCTTAGACTTTAAAACAAACAAATGAACTTGGGCAGTGCAATTTTTCCTCCTGAAACCATAGAAGAAACCCAATATTAACTTTTTTTGTCCGTTCACCAACCCACCTCTATGTGCTTTCAAGCATGGAGACCAGAAGAAATAAGATATCAGAGTTCAAGAGCTTACCTGATTAAAGACCTTTTAGCCTAAATTAATTAACTGACCTCAACAAAACTGTATAGGGGCTGCCATGGTGCACAGGTAGAGTGGTTAGCCTATGATCAGAAAGTCGCCTACCTTTTCGGCAGAATGGCCACATTAGCATATTTAAAACACCAGTAACTCCCGTCCTTGTTTGCAACACCTAAAAAAACAGACTGATACAACTAAAACAAACTTTACTGTGACTACGTTAACTTACAACCTTGTTGGTGATATGTAAAAAAAAAAACACAGTCTGACACTAGTACACGTGAGTTTCATTAGCATATTCATAATAACACCCAAACTTGTTTGGAACTCATTAAAGAAAAACAAATAACTGATATTTTGACAGTCTGCTGTGTAACTCTCAAAATCGCTTCAACATCAATGAGCACAATCAGAAATAATCCGGTAATAAGGGGCTCAGGATTATAAAGCACACTGTCGTTCTATTACTTTTATGTGGGCCTTATTGTGCGTAAAATATCATACATTCAGGTTGTGAATGCCATCTCCTATACTCTACATCTCTTGCAGACTATGTAAATGCATATTCAAAGTATTTGGAGCCTAAATGAAGGTGGAGAAGTACCGCATAAGTTCATCTAGATAAGAAATTGGGTCCGATTGTTTCCAGGAAGTCCATGTGTCGTTTGCTCTGCACCTTGATGAAAGTGCAGAATCCATGCAGGAAAGATTGATTGGCATAAACTTTTTTAAGGACTCTACAGGAATGGAGAGATTTGTTTAAATGTTAAAATGAGTGCTTTTATAATATTTAGTTGATTTTGTCTTCATCAGACAGAGCAGATACGAAGTACTTAGAAGTGTAGGGGGATAATTGCTGGTAGATTTTCTCCACAAATTGTCTAGCAGCTATGTTGTTCTAAATCAACAACAAATTCTTCGAGTCTATTTTTTCTTGCTAGTGCTTTCAAAGTAGCATCCCATATATCAGGCTCACTGCCTGCAGCTGCTCAACTCCCAGACCGCCCTGGCAGCCTCGCCTCCTCTGTCCATCTCTGCTACATCTCTTGATCCAGATTTCTAAGCTGCCCCGGATCCTGCCTGTCTCAGAACACGGGCCTCGTGTTGCACAGGAAGCGCCGTTATCATATCCCAGCCCAGGCTTGTCTGCTTCTAAATTGGGCATCATGACAAGTAATATTTTAGGATTTCCCACGTGGTTTTGTATTTGGAGCAACGTGACATTTGTAGCCCTGTGGTTTGTTTTGGTTTTTCCCTGGCACAGGTCAGAGGTCCACGAGAGCCTAAGAATGAAGAGAAGTCAGTTAAATACTGAACGCTAGTTTGGTTCTGCTTTTGCTCTAGAAGGTGAGTTTACTTTAATGTTAAAGATCACTACTTTGCTGCCCACACTCGTATTTTACTCATGCCAAAGGTTGGAGAGGGCGGTCCATCACTGGCTAACAAAAACCCGAAGCGCTGCAAATGTTTGGCCACAGGTTGGACAGAAGTCAGAGCGGAAGCTTGGCACGTTTCCAATGCTCACACCCAGTCACGGATTCTTCATTTGCAGCTTATTAATAGTGAAAGCTCTCACCTGAGGCCGAATGTGCCTGATGTGGGTCTGCAGCCCGATCAACTCTCGTCAAGGCTGAATTTTAACAAGCATGGGTGCACATTTTGTCACCTCTCTGTCTATTTCTGCTTGTGAGAAAAGCCCCACATGAGGTTATTTGTGGACATGCAGTGTCCAAACTAATTTTCTTCTTCACAGTGATCCATTTGCCACCCAAAGATGCACAAAATCCACATTCATCCCCCTCTGGTTTTACTTTTGTTGGTGTTGCGACACATTGCTTATTCAGGGTCTAAGTCCACATAATCTCAGCAGGAGTTTGCCCTGAAATTAACCTCCACCTTACCAGTTTCTCTAAAAACAACCTTTCAGTAGTGAAAGTTTGGAAAAGAATCCCTTGAAGAAGATTAGAAAAAAGAGCTGCATTTTTGTTTTTATCATCAGGGGAGAACAGTTTGTATATTTGCTTGTGAGTGTGCCGAGGTAGAAGTATACTGAGCCCATCTCAAACAAACAACCCTCTTTTCCATCTTTAACACTCTCCTCCCATTTGCGTAGCAAAGGGGGAGAAACGCAACAGTTATTTAAAGCCAGTTGGAGGAATGCGAGTCCTGGGGACTGCAAGCGCGGTGTGCAGGAGCTTGAAGCTGAAGAGATTACTCAGGGTAAACAGAAAAACGAAGGCAGGAGCAGCCAAAGACTAAGCAGCCTAGGGGCATTACCTGCCGCGCTCCTCATTAAGATAGCTGCACGTCAGGCGGGCGTTTGATATGATCCTATACCTGCTTGCTCTGCAGCTGAGGTTTCCAGATAGTCATTAAATGACATCACCTGCGCCTGTGCCCAAATTCTGCCTGACTCTCCTTCCACAAACATCTCTACCAGATGGGGGAGGGACAGGGCTGGATCGCTGCCCAATCAAAAGCTCTGTTAAACACATTGTGTGGATGTAAAAATAAGCCCATCATGGCAGATGGAGTGGGATTTGGGTAACTGCAAGGCTTCCGAGTCAAATCTGTCCTGATGTTGCTCTGTTGGGAGCCTTTCTCATTCATGCTAACAGTCTCACATTGACTGGAGTTGAATGACTGCCTCAGAAGACAGCATGTGGCACTGCGGGGCAGAAACGTTGTTTTTTCAAAGCTGAAGCCAAGGGAGCTTGGGGGTATCTGGAGGTGGACAGAGCAGGCGTGTTTGTAAAGCGTCCCTCTTATGTCATTTTCCACAACTTCTGGCTCGGTCGCAGAGCTCTGACCAACGCCCCTCAGTTGGTGTGGTATGTGGTCTCACAGTGCCAGTTGATGGTAGGTGTATTTAGGATGTGGTTTCCTGTTTTTGGAGCTGACGGCGAAGGGAAACACATAGTGCAATGACAGCCATTCTCCAGCTAATGTTGTTTAGTCACTGCTTTGAAAGGTCTTTCAAGGGGAAAAGTACTACAGGGAGGAATATTCACTTACATGGTTTTTTCATAATGACTGGGAAAGTCAGTGTGGCTTCATTTAATGGGAGGCAGCATCTATTAGTGAAGCTGTAGCAGTTTGTTTTTTAACCAAAATAATATTGGATTCTGTTGTGGTGAGAGCAATTAAACATTTTACTATTATTATTATTATTAAAGTCCCACTCAAGGGCTGCACGGTGGCACAGTGGTTAGCGCTCCTGCCTCACAGCAAGAAGGTTCCCGGTTCAAGTCCTGGCTGGGGGACCTTTCTGTGTGGAGTTTGCATGTTCTCCCCGTGCATGCGTGGGTTTTCTCCGGGGACTCCGGCTTCCTCCCACCGTCCAAAAACATGCTTCATAGGTTAATTGGTTACTCTAAATTGTCCCTAGGTGTGAATGTGAATGTGAGTGTGTGTGATTGTGGCCCCTGCGACAGACTGGCGACCAGTCCAGGGGTGTACCCTGCCTTCGCCCATGAGTAGCTGGGTTAGGCTCCGGCAACCCCGTGACCCCAAAAGGGATAAAGCGGATTGGAAAATGAATGAATGATGAATGAAGTCCCACTCAAACCCTTTTTTATATCTATTCTGAAAGCGTTCCCAGTTCAATTCAATTATAAATATGCCGTTTTGAGAAAATATTTCAAAACCTGTCGTTCTCTAGGACATTTGCTGCAAAACCGTAGTATTTATAGAAATTCACCTCTGAGTTGTGGGCTGGACTGTTAGCACTGAGTAACCCCGCCCCCATTCCCCTCGCTGTTTCTGAGAGCTCTCTATTTCCACCTTCTCTTGCTAGCTTACAGCCCCTCACGCCTCCAATATAACATTACCGGTTGAGCGAGGAATATTGCAGCTATCTAACTGTAAAGTTTGGAGCTGGAGCAGTGTATTCTCTACATCACAAATAAGTTCTTTTTCAAACGGCATTTTTTTCATCTGCTCCTAATTCACAATGATTTGAATAAAAAAATACTCGAATGCAATTTTTAACGTAATTTTCTTAAGAATGTCCTCTGTTATTAGGAAAATGCCACAAAAGCATGTTAAAAACACCAAAAACACAGTCTTCACAGATACATTAGGATTTAACAAATATATGGTTATGCAAGCAATATGACGACCCTTCTATCACACTTTTAATTTCGATTTTGACATTTGTTTTTTAACCTTTTCTACCATTCTTTTTGGGTTGATGATGTAAAAGTCATCACCCATGGAAAACTCAATCTTTTGACTTCATCATGATTTCTTAGTCTCAAATACTTGTTATCCAAATGTTCTAGTTTTCCTATCAGGTTTTGAATCAAACAGTTCCTTTTTTACTCCCAAATAGCTGTACAGTATTTGTTTTGATCAGACAACGTTAAAATAAAGTGAGTATGGCTTGTCTACGACGTTTTCTCTCATTAAGGTCTAACTTGGTAACGTTTTTTTCTTCGCTAACAAAAATATAAACATGAAATCTTCACTTTATCACCTTGATTTCAGCATTTGTGGTGGTTGGTCTGTAACTGGTACAAACATTTGGACACAATCAAATACTTTTTAAATGGTCGAGCTTATTTCGCTGCAGATTACACAACTTTCATGATAATTACAAAAGCCGCATTGTAGTCTTTTCTCTGAACTTGAAGGGGGTTCAGAGGGGGTGCGTGTAAAGTGCTAAAAGAATTTTTATGAAACTACATTTGCTTTTATTGTTACGGGTTCTAAAAATTCTGTAGCTAATTGTAGGGGCGCACAGGCGCAGTTATAATCTGGACCAGGGTACAGTTGACCAAATTCAGTAGAGCTGTTTTGCTTGAAGAGATGTGCATGAACTTGCACAGAAATCATTTTCTTCCGTTTTGTCATCTCATAATCGTCTGGGAATGTCTAACAGCAGAAGCCAGTCTGCTTGTCCTCATGCGGAAAGGTCACGGAAGTGACCACACGTTGACCAGTGAACGCATCCAGTTTTAGAAGTCTGAGTGGGTTGATTCAGGCGGGAGCTGAATCATAGTGAGAGCGTCATCAAGGTACTGTGTGGGAATCCTGTAGACTTGCCATTATAGAGCAGGCTCTAAGGACGGGGTAGATGAGGTGGCTGGATGCTTGCTGTGTTTGGAGCTCATGTCTGCTGTAACTTCCAGTTAGCGAGCCCTGGAGAACTGTAATTTGTTGTTTTGTGCTTGGAGAGTGCAGCTGCAGCTGGAAGGACGTCGTGGAGGGAGGGGGCTGGCAGTGCGTCACCTCCAGACAGACAGGAGGGTGTGGGTGTTTTTTTTTTTTTTTTTACAGGGCACTCAGGGGGCAACTCCCAGACTTTGTCATCTGATTTTTTTCATTATCACACACATGGGAATGGAGATGTCATTATGTCTGACATGTAATTTGGTAAAGCATTTAAAAAATGTTGAGCATGCCTGTGTGCATTTTCATGTGGAGATACATGGAGTCTTTGTTTTTGGTGTCAGGTTAGTTCCAAACCGATCGCTTACTTAAACCTCAGCAGTCTCTGAACTCGCCGGTGCCAATCACACCGGCTGTTTACAGTGACGTAGGAATGAAACCAACCTGCTCCTGAAATAGTTTTCATTCAGAATTTTACATGAAGGTTTCAACAAGTTTATTAGATTTACATTTTTGGTTTAAAACATACATAACAAGAGTTATGACACATAAATGAGATTCTGCATCGAACATAGTACAGTATACAGCATATATAAATAGCATTCCTCAGAGAGTATGGTCCATATTGACTGGCTCGGTTTGAACTGCAGCAGATCGTCTTGACTATGTCTACAAGCCGAAATGCATTGAGTTGCTGCCATGTGATTGGCTGATTAGAAATTTGTGCTAACGAACAGTTGGACACGTGTGCCTAATAAAGTGTCCAGTGGATGTAGTTTAGTGGAGGTTCGCCGGCTTTTAAATGCATTTTCCCATTGTTCTGACTTCATCATAGCTTTGCTTTTGTACTTAAACAAAACTGAAGCAAAAACAGTTGAAGCTAAACTTTTGCCGAATAAAATGGCAACATTACCTACTCAGTTCTGAGTCTTTTTGAACAGTTTTAGGTTTGAAAAAGATCTGTGAAAAAAAACTAAAACTAAAACAAACTAAAAAGATGGATATCAAGCATTGGCCCAAAACCAGTTTTCAAGGTAAATTCCTGGAGCAAATTTTAGAAAGACTCAAAAAGGCCATGGACTACTAAGGGTCAAGTAGTTGAGTAATGTGCTGTTCATTTCTCTAGAAGGGAAAAATATTTATAGATGAAGTGATTCCACAAAAACAATATGTGCGCAACGGGAAAATATTTTATGTTCTGAAAAGACATTTTGTCTAAAGAAACAGAAGATCAGAGGTGAAGAGACTCTTCCTTCTCCACCCTTCTTGTTGATTAAGCACATAATTAGAAAAATTATACACTTCCTGGAATTCACCTGCAAGCATGCAGTTTGTGGTGAGCTAAACAGTAAACTGTGAATATTTTTTAGCACAACTTATTACACATTTCAAAAAGTATGATCCTCGATTTCTTCTGTTTGAATTTAGTCAAAACAGAGATGATTGTTTTTGGCACTGAGACCATATACTTACTCTGGATGACATTACAGATGGAATCACTTAGAAATGCCTCTCAAAGAAAGTTTCCAACCACTGAAGTCCCCCCACCATAGTTTCAGTGCCAAAGATTAGGCTGAGAATGGATGATTTTGATCTCCTCATCAATTCATCTTTTTCTACTTGTATTCAGTTATGCAGTAATACTTTTTTTTTTTTTTTTTTGCTGCTGGTGTCTTTGGAGTCATGTTTCACTCTCAAATCTCCATTTTTTTTCTTTCTCTTTAAAAACCTGTGGAAATAACCTTCATGAAGGGTTTTGCTCCACATCCACATCCTTTAGCCCCGTCTCATCCCTCACATTCACTTAGAGCACTAAATAACTTTTAGACACGTGTGAATATATATATATATTTTTTTAATAACACACTACCTCTAGACTCAGGAATGTGTTAGATCTGCATCGCTTGAAGGTGTGGTGCAAACCTGAGCTATAACTGAGAATACCTGACAGAAGCAGTTACAGACGTTCATAAACTGCAAGATGATTGTTTAACGAAGTGAGATGAGGAGTAAAATACTTATGATCTCAGCCTAACAGCTCTGTGATGCGTTTAGTGTGTGGTGTGACTCAGTCAGCTAACCACAACAGCTCTCCAGGAGATGAAACGCCCTGCACAAACAGCACACGCACTAAAACAGAATCTATCCAAAGCATCAAGCTGAGCTGAAGATGAAGATTCACTTCATGTGTTTACAGAATACAAATCAATCACCTGAGAGTTACCTGAGAGTCCAACCAAGACAGATCCTTTCAGCTAAATTAATAGAATAAATGAGCGTGTGGTGGCTGATAGTTAAAGCGTGCCACTCAAGACGCTGCAGCTTACTGAAGCAGTGAAGGATATCGCAGAAGGAATAGAAAATTGTTAGGACATCGAAGGCCGAGTTTCAAACTAACTGAACACAGCCCAAATAGAAGATGAAAGCTAATTATTGAGAAAAAAACAACTGCTTCTAACTGCAAAACTGCTGACCCGAAGGTTAGAGGGTAAATTAGAAAAAAAAAAAAAAGTGCAAAACTGTGACAGAAGTATTGGGAACAGAGCTGCAAATTTTAATAAATGCTATGCTACTACTTAGTGTGGTTTCATACTGTTTTTCTTACCCATCCCGGTGCGATTCATCCTTATTTTAGGAAAGATCAACATCATTACTCTGTTTTATTTGTTGTGACAGCGTAGTGAAAAAAAGTGATTTGTCAACATTAATCTGAGCAGTTACACAAGCACTTTAAGTGTAGATTTAATGTAGAATTAAGGCCTATTATCATCTACGTTATTATCATTTTCTACTTGCCTTCACCTGTAATGTTACTTTACATAAAATCTGAATTGTGTTTCTTCTTGTCAAGGTGCTTCTTATAGGACAGTTCTCATTGGTGCAGTTTTCTTCATGCTAACTGCACCACACTTCAAACAGTGATTGCTATTATCAAATTCATTTTTTGTACTTTGAATAAGTTGGCAGATCGTCTATCGTTTTTCTGCTTGATATTTATGTGTTTGTACCATAGAAATATATACTCTGGAATTTGACACGATTCATTGGATTTGCATGTTGAAAATGATGCCTAAAATGCAATCAGCATGTAGATCATGGTTTGCTCCGCCCATCTTAGCTATAGTCTGAAAATGGCATATGGACAAGGTTTGAAGCTCTGCCAGATCCACCCACTGCCGGTCAACAAACCCCCCCCCTAAATTAGCCAAATTTAAGTTCTTACAAAATCAAAGTGACTCATTTCACAAAGTTCTTCTTAACATAGTTGCCATGAATAGATATTTTTTTAGAAATATTCATTTAAAAAGCTTTTGAAATCAGAGTGAAAATACAATTTTGGGGGGGTTGAAATTGGACTTTTTACCCTTGGAATCAATGAGACATTTTGTGACATTTCGATTTTGTGGTCTTTTTAGGAACTACAAGAAGTTATAAAGCAAAATAGAATGGATACCAAAATTCTGTTTACATATTTTTAAACACCGTGTAAATAAGCAGCTCAAGTCACGACTGATGACTGTATAAATGTAAATGGGATGAATCCACCCACTGGTTTACAGTGGTTCCAACTGAAGACTTTTTCTATGGGAAATTAGTGTAGAAGTTAGTGGAAACACACACTATCACTGTCAATCTAAGGATGTTATGTATTCAGAACTTCAATCTCCATTAGAAAATTAAATAATTAAGTTCATGAAAGGTTAAATATTTTTGAATTTTTACCTTTAATCTATTAGAAAAGCTCTGCAATCAGATTATCATCTGTTTATAGTTTAAAGAACCAAAAGTTTAAAGTCGGTGATTTGATGTGAGCTCTTTAGAGCGTCATGCTGGCTTCAATCTGCAACATCAAAAAGGGTTTTATTCACTGGACCTGCACCACCCAGGAAATGTGACCCCGAGTATGAAAGACGACTCCCCTTTTTCCTTTGTGTTCATTAATGTAGCACAAGATACATCTGAGCTCCCAGTCTCTGCCTCAGACACATTCCCAGCCAGCTGGAGCCTCGGTCCAGACTGCCTGCAGTTTGTCATCTTCTCCGTCTCTTGGTTTAGATTGTTTAATAACATTTGGAAGGAGCTGCTTGTGCTTTCTTCTTCTTCCCATGTCTGCAATCTCACTTTTTCTGCCGCCACATCTTTCCAAGTGTCTTCACTCTCTAAACCCAAGGCTGAGGCAAACGCTGAAGGTGGGAAACTGGTGTCAAACCTGCAGCAGCAGGCAATCCCCTGCCTGTCTTTTCTGCAAGGTGACCCCTTCTGCTTTTGCACTCCTGTGCTTTCTTACCGTGGTTAAAGACAACTGTTAAAGGTTTGAATTATTGCTCCGTGAGAAAGAAATGTCTCATTGAACTGAGTTTTTATTGTTTTACCAGACTTAAGAACGTCCCCACTGAGTCTTAAACGATCTAGTCTGATAACTGTGCTGCAGTCCAGGATCCTTGGCAATCCCCACCTAATTACTTCCATGTGTGTAGATCCCCTCTCCTGTTCTCCACATTCATTTGATTAAAAAAGAATGAATTTGGGTGGACCGGAAAATGGAAAAAAGCACAGATAGTGGAAAGTCTTCAACATGATGTGTTAGCTGCTGGATTTTGATGTGAACATAAACAAAGACTTTTAACTGCAGAATTTCTTTTGAAAAAAAGGCTTCATTTTAACTAAGGATTTAAGCAAAAAACAATTTTACTATAAAAGTGATGCTAGGAAATCTTTGTTTAAACTTCTTGCGAGAATTTGATTAATGTTTAATAACTCTAATGTGAAAAAATAACAGCTTTCATTAAAAAAAGAAAACACTTATTTGTTAAGTAAATTAATTATTGTGCTTACAACCCTGCTGTGACCTGGTAAACCATCCAGAGTATACCCTGCCTTCGCCCAGCAGTAACTGGGATATAGGTTAATGTTAATGTTAATTTTGGTTCAGCTTGAAAATAATTTGATTTTCATGAAGAAACTCTGTTTATGACTGAATCAGAAATAGAAGCATACTTTAGGTATTGAATTTCATTCATAGATTTTTTTCTCTTTTGACCTGATTATTTTGTGTTGATGAAAGTTCTCCTTTATCCTGGTGACATCTTGAAGATTTAACGTGAGTGCGATGAAGCATGGTTATTTAGCACTGCTGTGACTACATCTCTCAGCCTCTTCAGGAGACGAGAAAACGGGACAAACAAAAGTCTGAAGATGACTCTCCATGCCTGCTTGGTAGAACTTCCTTTATGAAGGAAAGAAATCTCGAGAAGATGCACTGAACTAGAGTGTTTTGGCCGGATGGAGAGCGTGCACTAGGCTCAGCCCTGGAGTCATGGCTCCTTGCACAGGGTCAAACTTTGTCCAGACTGTGCTCAGGCTGTAGGACACATAGATTGAGCTCTTAGCTCTCAAAAGAGACCACAGCTCTCTTTTGGTTTTACCGTTTGGTTTACCAGCTCCAGGTTAGAAGAAGCAGCTCGAGAAGGCTCAGTGTATCATTGGCTTACCACTTCTTCAGCAGCCTTCCCTGCAGTCATGAGTCTTTATAACCTGCACTGAAGGGTAGCAGGGACAGTAATTTCTCGTGCAATAATCTGAACAATGTTGTCATTGTGCAATAACTGACCATCATACGTCCTCTTTTTTTAAGAGTATAGTTCAATTTCTGATTATTGTCATAAAAACACATTCTAGCTGTATTTTATCAATAGCAATAACCTAAAAACGTAATTTGTTCAGATGTTTATTTGGTCCTGAGGAACAAAAACGAGTTAAACTTTGTCTTAATGTTTAGAGTAGGTCTTTTTATAGATGCTGTTTATCCTTCTTTTTTTATTTATAGTAGTGTTTTGACTGTGGTTTTAAAGGATACCGTGTCTAATCTTGCCTGGAAAAGTTGTGTGCTGAAGACAGAACTAAAACCGGGTGTTTAGGACCAAAACAGATCAAAGATGATCAGCTATTTCTATTTTTTTGTTGATAATCCAGCTTTCAATCCATCTGATAATCCAGCATTTTCTTCTCATTTTTTTTAACGAGTGATATGAGAATGAGCAGTTTGAACAAAAGTGGAGGCATGAAAGTAAACACTGGTGTGAAACATAAAGAATGGACATGGGGGGTGGTGGGGGTGGGGGTGGCAAGAGGATGATGAAGTGTTTATATGTCTGGCTGCAGAGGAGAAACTGTTTTTGTTCTGTGAGGTTTTAGTCCTGATTGAACAGTCTCCTTGCCAGGAGGAATGCTGTGAAAAGTCCTGAGGGAGAGGAGTCAGTTATAATCTTCCTTATTCATCTAACAATCCAAGCCACTGACTTCTCCTCTAAACAGGGGAGATGGCAGCGGATCGCTTTCTCGTGTTTCTGTTTTTGCTCTCAGTATTTCACCAGTGATGGAAGAGTCAGTGACGGAAGTGTGGGATGATTTCCAGCATCTCCTTCTTCAGGAGTCCAGAAGCTGGAGAACAAAGAATGTGTCATTCTGACCAATCATTTCATGATTTCAGATGGCTCAAAGTAAAGATGTCTGTGAGCACTGGAGATGACTGATCAGTGCAGTGCTTCTGCACGACTGTCTCATGGAGAGTCTGAATCTGCTCCAGTTCTGCCTCTGAGTTACTCTGAGCCACCTGTCTCTACCACCTGTCTCCATGGAAGTGATAATGACCCTACATCCATTTGCAAGGCAGTGTGTGAAAAAAATATTTAAATTATTCACAGAACTGGAAGAGTAACGCGTTTGGACTCTTTAAATGTTGAAGTTTTAAAAGTGTGGATGAAGCCTGAAACTGTGCTTAACCCTGATATTGTTGAACACATTATCAGGGTAAAGTCAACCTCAAAACCTCAAATAACTTCAGCTGCTTCATGTCTTTGAGGTTTATCAGTTGTGGACACATTATAATCAAAATAACAATTGTTTTTGTTGTTATAAACATCTTTTTTGCTGATTATTTTTCTTAGTCCTGCTGTTTTTTTAATCAATTCATCTGTCATTTCCTCTGTTTTTGAAAATTCTATGGTGCGAAGAAAAGAAATCTTACATTTTATTGTAACTTTGCAGAAAGATACCCACTTTAATTAAATATTTTTGTCTTCTGACGAGCCAACAGGAGATTTCTCTTTGCTTTGACTGGGTCATGATGTAGGACATAAAACTGAAGAGCAGAAAGACTCCCGCCTGGACTCCCCTCAAAACTTGCAATTAAAGCTTTTGGCTGTACCTGTTTGTGCTTTCCAGTCCATTTCTTTATCTTCTGGCAAATAAAGGAGGATGTGGTTGATAAGCTTGAACGATGGAGATGTAGCCTTTTGGGTTGTGTTTATCTGCTCTTGTGTGGAGACCACTGGTCTGCATCATTCTGGAGCCGCTGGGTGGTCTGAGGTGAAACAGGTCTGTTTCTGGTGGATTGTAAACACTGTCAATGTACAGATAACTGCTTTAAAGTTATAACTTTTGTGAGTAAAAAGGGAGAGGGACGCACAAGAAAATGAGCTTTATATTCTCAAAAATATGAATGGATTTTCTTTTTGCAATAAAACAAACAGGATGGAGACAGCTAAATCCAGAAAACAACACACTAATTTGACTAAGTGGCCTGCACTTGTCTGTCAGTACTTTAAGTGCTTTCACACTGCTCCACATCTATAAATTTGCTTACACAAGCGTGTGAGCGTGTAACCTACCCTACCAGAGGCAGCTGGACATGTGACTGGGGCCGGAATTGAACCACCGGGTCTCACTTTGACCTGAGCTTTGAGTGGTGAGTGCTCTATAAACGGCAACTAGCTGCTAGAGGATAGCAGGCCCAAAGTGAAGAAATCTTCAGGAAGCTGTTTTGATTTCAGTAATTATTCGTTTTTAAAACTTGCTGTGATGTAGGAACTGACTCAAATAGATTTATTTCCACTTATTTAAAGCCAGAGAGGTCCGAGCCTTTTGTCTACTTTGCAATTTGCTCTATTCGTTCATCTTTAAAACCGTTTTTTTGTGGTAATTCTTGACATCCGTCCTTTTAGTACAACCCTAGCTTGTTTTTTTGCAGATATATTTTTGTGATTATATTACACAATGAATTCACAATGAACCTGAAACTGTCCAAAAAACTTGATTCCGAGTAGCAAATGTTGTCCTTTTTTAAAATTACATGAAATGAGATCCAACATTTTTTATGTTTTCTAACAAAAGATAAAATTTTTACAAATAAAATGTATGAATCCACAAATGAAGCAATAAGGTGAAAAATGTCTAAAAACCTGGCAAAGCCCCACCAAAATACAGTTTCTACAAAGTTCCATGGATTTATTCTTAACATCACAACTATCTGTCATAACTCTTCTTTTGTTTGTTTTAAACCAAAAATGTCAACGCTAAGAACTTATTGAATCCTCCACCTAAAATTCTGAATGAAAACAATGCTTATGGGGGGGTCTATTCACTGACATATAACACTGTCCAATCTACGGTCTTTGGTTCTAGTCCTTGTCATTGGTAACAGCTGATGTGATTGAAAAGCTCACTAGTGAATTCAGAGACTACTTTTTACTTATAAAGTGCAACTCAGTCAAAGAAAACTTTATAGAACTTTGCTGTTTTGACATGATTCCTTTACTGTTTTTCCTTTGACTTGTTGTTTTGGAAATTAGCATTAACTGAAGTGTGAAACATTCTTCTCCTTCTGTCTACAGTTGTGTGCCCCCTGACTTGCATGAATGGCGGCGTTTGCAGTTCCAGAAAGCACTGCCTCTGCCCTCCCGGCTTCACCGGCCGGCTCTGCCAGTTTCCGCTTCAGCTTTCTCAGCAGGCTCAGGCGGCGCGCGGCAACAAGCAGCCTGTATACTCTGTTCCTCTGAAATCCGATGGCCACAAGCTGATGGAGCAGTCCGGTCTGGGCCGTACACAGCTGGCCCAAACACACTCATTCTTTACCCTGCCCCTGTCACAGGGGGGGCACCACTCATCTGAAGGTATGGATTCATCTCACGTGCAACTGCAGTTCATAAATGTCCCGTCTCTATAACATCTGCCTTCTTTCTCTTCAGTGCATGTGCGTGTTCATCACACACCAGACACCTCTGTGGTCATTCACTCTCTCGACCAATCAGACGCCAGGTCGACTCACAAAACCGGGCCACTTCCAGTCCCTTCGAGGCACAAACCAAAGGGGCGGTGCTTCCAGGAGACCACACCCAAACAGGCTGTGAGTGTAGTCCAGAAGGCATCCTTCGGCTTCATTTGCATTCTCACTGACAGGAACTTCTGTCAATCTTCAGTGCAACAGCACGCCGCTTCCTGTTCTGACCAACCAGGAGGACTGCTGTGGCAGCGTGGGAAACTCATGGGGACAAAACAAGTGTTATCAGTGCCCCAAACTACCAAGTGAGTCTAAGTCACACTGTGTGGGTTTGGATTTGAAAAGAATAACTTGTGCTTTCTTGCTGTAATTCGTCTGCTGGTGGGGGCAAAGAAATCCAAATGTCACTAGAGGTTTCATTAATAAAGGGTAACTGGAAAAGCTCATCTTGTTTTGCAAATCCCCCTTTTGGTTAATTTGAAGTTGGTGTCGTTTATCCTTTTAAAGTTCCACTCTGATGAAAGTTGTGTTTGTGGTGTTTTTAACATGTTCTTGAGGGATTTTTCTAATGATGGAACTTATCTAAAGAAAATTAAGCTCAAACTTGCATTTCGGGGCTGCACGGTGGCGCAGTGGTTAGCGCTCCTGCCTCACAGCAAGAAGGTTCCCGGTTCAAGTCCTGGCTGGGGGACCTTTCTGTGTGGAGTTTGCTTGTTCTCCCCGTGCATGCGTGGGTTTTCTCCGGGTACTCTGGCTTCCTCCCACCATCCAAAAACATGCTTCATTGGTTACTCTAAATTGTCCGTAGGTGTGAATGTGAGTGTGCATGGGTGTGTGATTGTGGCCCCTGCGACAGACTGGCGACCAGTCCAGGGGTGTCCCCTGCCTTCGCCCATGAGTAGCCGGGTTAGGCTCCGGCAACCCCGTGACCCCGAAAGGGATCAAGCGGATTGGAAAATGAATGAATGAATGAATGAAACTTGCATTTCTAATTATATTTTATAATAATATTTTAAAAGGCTTTAGTAATATTATCATTTGTTTGATGACCTGAGTTATGTAACTGTGACAAATTTCCAAACGAAAAAGAAAAGTGATAAGGAGCTTTTTTAAATGATAAATATGTCACTATTAAAGTAATCAACAACCTAATAAAAGAAGTATAAATGTCCATGAGAGTTACTGAGTTTCTTAAAAATTGGAGAGAAACTAAAGGGAAGACATTCTGAGAAGTTCATGCAGACAGGGAGACAGGAAAACAGAAAGTGGAAAATAAGGCCTCAGCTTCAGCTTGTTCCAATGAGCCTGTCCAGCGCAGGACTGTCATCACCCTCCTACAGATTGAATTTCAAGAACATCTTGGCTACTCCAATTTTTCCACTCCACTATATTCCATTCCTCAGCTCTGCCTCAGACCTTTGAAAGAGAACCAATACTGTACCTCTAGTTGGCCTGAAGATGACTGGATTCAGCCCCACGCTGTTGTCAGTTCCGACGTGCTCGTGTCCATAATGAAGCTCCTCCCTCTCCATAAAACAGTAAGCCATGAACTGGCCTCTCCATTTCAATATAGCCTCAGAACCTCTCATAAAAGTGCCTCACATGTTTCCACTCTTACAGAGAACAGAGCTCTCCTCTGATTTAGGAGTTGGGAGTAAAACAAAAGACCGAATTTCACAACTTTAAACCTCATCAAAGGCTTGCTCCGACTTTCGAAGTCTTTATAAAAACTGATGTTAAAAAATAAGAGCAATATTGGTTTACTAAAAGACAGAACGTCAGGAAGCTTGTTCCAACTGAAGCTACGTTCACACCGCCCTCGACAACGAGCATTCAAGCTCCCACTTCCAATGAAAAGTCTGTGTAAACACGTAAATGCGAGTTTCGGGCTTACACATTCAAAACTCTTGCATTCATGCATGTCTATGACTGTTTTCAGGCACTATGTAAAACACGTGGACATTGAACATTAAACCAGGTTGAACTTTGACCAATCAGGGACTCAGATTTGGTAGTAAGGTATGGATGTCGTACCGAACGTTTGTAAATTGGTCATGGAGGAGAAATGAATAATTGTGGTTTGTACCCGGCTGGAGTCACGTGACTCCAAGTCTTTCATATATTGGAATAAAGCTGTGAAATAAAAAGCTGGAGCAAATCACCAGATTTGCACCGCTTTGACTTTTTGCACCGAGCCTCTTGCAGCTAGATGTGGCGGACTAAACAGTAGAAAAGACAGAGAAGAATAAGCTCCTCCCTGCCTGTGCAGTGTGAACACCATGGGGTAAACACATTCAAGAACACGCTAAATACGCTACACATTCTTGAACGCACGTCACATGCCCAGTGTGAACGCAGCAGCGTTCTGAACGAGCTGCAGCTTTCGAACAGGTTTTTTTTTTGGAAGAGCAGACAGAAGAAGAAGAAGCCCAGCCTGCAGGAGATGAAGACATGAATCAGTTTTTTAAAATGTTATCTGGATACGACATCTCTGAGTCTCACTAATTGATTGAAACAGTAAAATGCTGCTTTAGTCACGGACTTCCTCTCAACACTGTAACTCAAATCTGAGTCTACTAAGTTTCACTCCATTCCCAGTGGTCTTTAATTATGATTTTGCAGTTTTTAGCCAAAATCAAAAAATCTTTTCATGGAAATATTTTCTGCAGAGAGAAATACTCAGAAAGACCATTTTGAGCTTTTTCTTAATGTCCACATGTACAAGCCAAACAGCAGAAATCCAAGACTTTATCCCTGAGGCACTCCTCGTGGCATGGAGATACTCTCAGATTTATTATTACCAGAAGAGACAACATAGCCCTTCTGTAGCACTTTATAATACCCATCCATTATAGCTAGTTAACAAATCATTATTAAACTGTTAGTTATTGAGTTTTAAATGACTTGTTAAATGACAGTTAACAGTTTAAGGATTTATAAATGTAGGGCTGGAGTTAGGATTAGGGTTAGTTGGAAATGTTCCTTATTTACTAACAGTTAGTTAATGAGTAACAGCGACATCTTTAAAATAACATCCCAGTAACATGTATAAAATATTAACTGATTCTTAACAAGTCATTAGTACGTAATTTAGTAACAGCTTCTTCATGATCTATTACTAATTAATAAGGTGGAAGATCTGCAGTTTCAAGAAACATTCTTTACGCTTAGGTGAGGTCAGTGTGTAGATACTTCACACAACTCTTAACAAACCAATGACTGTGTTAGCCTTTTTGAGGGGACTTGTGTAAAGCCACTGCATATGGAAAGGAGATTTTACTGCAGTTGTTTAGGCAAATGTTTCTGTGGTACAGACCAAAGGAAAGGATCTTGAGAAGAGTTTTGGTTAGGTTCGAGGTGGATCAATGTTTCCTGAACTATTGCGGATGTGTTTATTTTTTCAAGGTTCTAGCAGGTTTAGATGTTTTCTTTTCGCCTGAAAGAGCTGTTTAATGTCTTCTCCTATAATTTTAGATCGCAATTATTACCTTTTTACATTCAGAAAAGGCTGTGGACCACACTGTATGAAAGCATTTCCACTAGGCAAAGGATATCTATTAGAAAGATTCTATAATACATCTACTGTAGAGTCTACAGGTCATCTCTTACAACTCTATTTTTCTACTCGATTAGATGTCTACCAACAGTATTCTGAAAGATATCTGCATATAGAGGTCTACTCCACATCTACTTATATCCATATAATCTTGGGATATTTTTAGATGTCTATTATAGTACTTTTTAAAACAATTACTAGTTTTAAAAAACTGCAATTCTACATCAATCCAATCATCTTCAGAACCCACTGAATCCCTTTTGGGGTCACAGGTTTGCTACTGTTTAAGGTGGAGTACACCCTAATTCTTGTCACTGGTCTGTAACAGGACTACAGAAACACACAGGAGCAATTTGTAGGTAAAACGGTAAATCTCTCAAACATGTTATTGAACTGTAGGAGGAAGCAGGAGAAAATCCACACCTGTAGAGGGAGAACATGCAATCTACAAACATGCATCTACGATCAATGTCTATCAGATAACTAATGCACATCATGTGTCCGGTGGGAAGAAACTACCCAAGTGGCTTGTTTACAACACCCAAGGCATGATTGGACTGCAATGCAATTAACTGTGGGAAAGTCGTCTGCTAGAGATCTAAACCGCGAAATGCAACAGAGCTCTATGAATCGATGTCTATCCGATGCATAATGCATATCTATAGCTGTGAGCTTTGACATAGCCATGATTTATCTACCTAAGAGATGTGTTCATGCCTAGTGGGTTAGCAGTTGTGTCCAAGTCTAGGCCTCAGGGGCCGGCCTCCTGCTGGTTTTCCAGAAACCTTGTCTTATTTTCTGTGTAATATGTGGATCAGGTGAGTTTGGACAATAAGGAGCTTTAATGGCAGGTTGTTGGATGAACATGTAGGACACTGATCCTAGAGGCCTGGATTTGGATACCCTGGGTTACGGAGACACCTCGCTGTTTTCGTCACTTCCTCGTCTGACTTTGTGCATTGATGTGCTAATAGTAACATGCTTCTCTGTGAACTCTTGGCGAGAGCACCTTGGGTCCCTTTTTTGTTAAAAAAAAAAAAGAACAAAAAAGCAAGTGTTATATTACACCAGGATGTCCAAATCAAATGTTTCTACTTCTTTTCAGGCTTTTCTCACAAACTTTCAAAAGCTCAAATCTAAAGTATGCAAAAAGATTACATTTTTTTGGTAGAACTTCATCCTCCTAATTGCTACCGCATGTCGTTAGTGCTGAAAAAATAGGAAAACTGTATTAATTGTCATTCACCTCCAGTCCTCTCAGTTTGCTTTGGTGTCTCTTTTGTCAGATGCATCAGTCAAACAGACCATTGTAGAGGATTATGGCTCTGCATGCCCACAAGGCTACAAACGATACAACAGCACTCACTGTCAAGGTAACTTCAAACAGAATGCTCCCATTTACTGTGTTTTAAGTGGCTTTAACATTTTTTTGCACTCTTTTGTACCAGATAAAACTGCAGTATCAATGCTTTAAATATCATGAGGAAAACCTTATTTTTCTTTTGTTTTTTTTTTTTTGTCATAATCATAAAGACATCAATGAGTGCTCCATGCAGGGTGTCTGTCTGAACGGGGACTGTCTCAACACTCTGGGCAGTTTCAAATGTTCCTGCAACTCTGGTTTTGTCCTGAAGCGGAACCGATGTGTTGGTGAGCATTGGTGTCCACTAGGACAGCAGCGTTTTCTTATAAAATCCCTTTTTTTTTTAAATCAGGAAATATGTTTTCTTAATACCCTGCTGCATCCAACATTAGATTCTCCAGCTGAGCAGGCCCAGTGCTTCCTGATGGCATCTGAGTCCAAGGGTTGTGAGCATCCTCTGCCGACACAAATCACCCAGGAGATGTGCTGCTGCACAGTGGGCAAAGCCTGGGGACGCAACTGTGAGAGGTGTCCTCAAGTGGGCACGGGTGAGTAACTTTTAAGTATTAAACCCCATCTTACGGGTGAATACGTGTCTGTGGGCAAAAAATTGGCAAACCTGTACGGGGCACACAGCTGGTCCACAGGAAGTCAATCAGTTGTAGACCACTGGTTGAGTCAGGAGCAGTAGTCTCCGACCCTGTTCTTTGTGAGCGACTGCCCTGCTTGTTCTGCAGCTAACCCTGATTCAGTAATTCCTGGGCATCTGGATCAGGTGTGTCCTGTCAGTCAGAAACTGGGTTCATTCAACCCAGCTGATCAGCTTTTACTGAAGCAGGGTTTAGCTGTAAAAACACGAGGAACAGGGTTGGAGACGCCTGCCGCAGAGCGAGCAAACGTTCATGCACGTCATTTTCTACGCTGCTGCGGGAGACAGGTCGAAGTGAACACTTCTACAACACGAGGGTGAAGTAGGTGAGACGCAAGCAAGTCATATGGATTTATCATTAATTCAACCCCCCCCAAGTCTTTCTATGTAGTTTGCAGCAATTTTGATTAAATGAAGTAAAATTTTTCCTCTCTTTTCTCACGTGGTTCCAGTGGCTTTTGGTAAGATCTGCCCTGCTGGGAAAGGGTACCTTCTCCAAAGTATAACAGAGACTGTGGCCTTACCTTCCTTTTTCTTACCTCGCAAACCAGCAAAAGAAGGTAAGTCCTTAAATGTTTGAAACCTCAAAGCCCCTGAAGCATCTTTGTTTGAACATTTTGAGTCCTGATATCACTTTGTAACTTTTCTTTTCAGAACAAGAGCGAGTGGTATGTTGGGAATTCCCTCATCCATTTTGTAAACTAATAATCTTCCATTAAAACTTTAACTGATAGTTTTTGTTGTGATAAAACTTTATTTTTTTCTCTTCCAAGCCTGCAAACACAACCCCTGTTCAGCAGATTTCCACCAGTACCAATGGTCCTCGAGTTCCCGGTAAATGCAGCTTTTTCTAACATTCCTCCAAAAAAAAAAAAACCTCAAATAATGAAACCCAAAGTTGATCTGCTGCATTTGAAACTACATTAACTGACACATTGAGTGGAATGCTTATTTGTTGCTGCTAACTGATGGAATAGTGTGGAGAAACGTTGAATCCAGAAGGACCAGGATTAAAGTTCAACATGTCATAGTTCCTTCCAAAGTCTGTCAGCTTCATCTTTTCCCTTTGTTGGATCCACAGTTGTTAAACCCACCCCTCCGACAATCATCCGATTGAACCCGGGCAATGACCCCCTCGAAACAGAGATTAAAGTCTCCCGTGAGTTTCACACAAAGCTTTTTATCACCTTTTCAAAATGCTGGTTCATGCACCTCCAAAATAGAGAATCCAACTTGCAGCTTTCCTCGCTGATAGTAGATGTGGAGAGCTTTGGGTCCAGAATCACAAATGACATGTTGACTTTCCCCATGCAATGAAAACATTTAGCACTGATTGCCATAGAGTTTGCCTCACGTTTAAAACTTTAATGATGACCTTTCTAGAAAACGATGCAAAGTAGTGCATTTTAACCAAAGGTAGTTTGTTGTGCATGATTTCCTTTTGCAGTTCATTGATTTTGCATGTTTTTAACAACCAACAATAAAGCATGAACCAGGATTATGGTTTTGCTCACACTTTTGGAATATTCCACTGTATTTTTAAACTATTTTAAAGCAGTTTTGGACAATATGTTTCTAAAACATACTATATGATCATCATCACTTCCTCAAAGCTGTTTTACATTGAAAAGTCATCAATATAAAAAAAAAAAAAACCTCTGTTAGTGTCAACACTGTTAAAGATAGATGAATACTGGCATTTTTTGGAAGTAGTGTTGAAACTGTACATAGTCGTGTAGAAAAAAGAAAATACTTCTCCGGGCTATTTTAATCCTATTCAAGAAATCATTTGGTTCTTGCACAGTCAATCCTTTGTTACAAAATAAACTTGAGAGTTTTATAGCCAAAATAATGATAAGAATTCTAACAAATGCATCATTTAACAAAGAATTTTAGTGCTAACAACCAGTAGCAGCTGTCAAGCATGGGGGTGGAAGGTGATGATTTAGGCTTGTTCTGCAGTCACAGACCTGAGCATCTGGAATGATTAGAAATTACAAGAAAATAGATCAAAACTAGGGGTGTCATACAGACAGATTTGTTTTTTATAATCACATTTTAATCCAAAATTATTGTTGTGTTCTCAAATACAAAGCAAGGGTCAAACTGCATGAACATTTTATTTAAACAGCTGAAAATGGGTCTGAAAATTACTGTACACAGGCGGTCGCTGCCGTGACATCATCAATGTGCGCCTTTGTAGTTATTTACAAAATTAACCCAAACAAGGCCACAGCTATTATTTGGGGGTTAAAGCATGACGAGATGTTTGTTAATATAAATTAATGGGATACGCGGATGGTAAAATGTGAAATAATGGATGACTGCATATATATCCTAGTATTAATTAGAAGTTTGTTGTGAATATTTTTTGTATTTCTCAGAAGCGCTCCTTCTATTTTTTCTGAAGTGTTAAAGTAGAACGCTGAAACGATGTGTTTTATATTGTTCAAAGTTGAAAAAAATCCTCCTTGGTGGTGTAAAATTAAAGGTTAGAAGTCTATGATAATAGTAATAGGAAAACTTCATAAAGCCGCTTTTTAAATTGTATTTTGATTTTTTATTGCACTCCAATTTCACAAAATTAAATGATGATACCTCAAAATGAGACTTTTCGCTGCAATTATTAGACTAGATTAAAATAAGGTTAATTAGATGAATTAGTTACAGTCATGATTAACCAATCGCACAAAAAAATTAATAGCATGATAGCGCTAATTAAAAGCAAGAGGTTGCCATGATCCAATCAAAGTGCAACCTGAACATTGTTCCCAAGAGTTTTCCATATTGATCCACACTATAAGAGATAGAAAGCACAAAGAAAATGATCATTTAGAGTTATTAATTTCAAGATCTTTAATCATGATGTTTTTTTATCAAAAGTAATTTGAGTACCTGTGATGAATCAAATGATTTTCTAAGCCCTGATGCCTGAAGTAAACAGAGAGGCACCTTTTTTCACATGAATGTATAAATGGGACACTTGTCCGTGTTTACCCCTCTTTAAAGCAGAGATAGATGAATGTAGGCTGAGCAGAAATATTTGTGGTCACGGAGAGTGTGAGAACAGCGCAAATGGCCACATCTGTCACTGTTACCCTGGCTACCATCTCAGCCCACAGAGGAACATCTGTGAGAGTAAGAGCCAGTAGTAGAGAAAGGAGACATTTTTTGGCATACTTTCTTTTGCTTGACTTTTCTCTGATGTGAAAAGGTCATTTTTGTCGCAGAAAGTTAGATTTTATTTTGGTATGATGACTTTTTGTATCAAGGAATAATAATAATAATAATAATATCCCAACCTGTGCATGTTAGAGTTTTAAAAAGTGAAAATCATCAAACATTATTGCAATTTTCCTCAAAGTATTCATTGTTTTCATAATTTTTCCTTGTGGATTATAAATGCAGCTACACCCAGTATAAAAAATCAAACACTTTTTGACTGGGAAAGAAATGCAATTGCTATCCTGTCACTAATTTGATTCATGCAATATGAAAAAATATTTTTTTTCTGTTGTTTTTTTACAAGACATGCTTAAAAATGAGGCTGTTGCGCCCATAATAGCCCTTGTGGAAGGAGCATCGGCAAAAATACTCGTTGACTTCCTTTTATCAATAAAAAGTATTTTATTTGAACAATAGAATTATGAATTTTTACCACGTTTCTCCCTTAAAGGCAGCAAGTTTTATTAGAAAGTAGATTCAAAAGACTGTGGCTCTCAGGCTAAACACTAAATTAGCAACAAACATGTTCTATTTTTATAACTAAAGTCTAAGCACTCTCTCCTATAGATTTGCCTAAATTATAGATATATTTACTGCAGCGTGTCAATAGACCGTCATTGAGAAGGACACCTGTCCTCAGAAGGTTTTGCAAACATAAATGCAGTTTAGCTGACTCTTTTTAAACAGAACAGGATTGTTTTCATTAAAAAAACAACAAAGTTATAACAATAAAGCCAACAATAAAGCCAACAATTAAAGCGATGCAAGAGTCACGGGCCCAACACCTTCTTTACGAACAGAACTTCTACTGAAAATCTGAAATCCTCAGTCCTGTTCCCATGTTCTTCCCACTGCTTCCTGTCACCCAGATGAAAACGAGTGCGAGTTGGAGCCGTGCGGCCAGGGCCGAGGCCGCTGTGTCAACACAGAAGGAACCTACAAATGCATCTGTAGCCTGGGATTTAAACATAAGGTGGAGCATGGAGGCCTTAGATGTAAAGGTAAGTTAGTCCGGCCTGTTGCCTGATTTAAAAATAGCTGTTTTCTTGAAACTACCATATAATTTTGTTGCTTTTCAGATATTGATGAGTGCCTGAAACCAGACATCTGTGGTGTTGGAGGCCTCTGTGTGAACCTGCCAGGTACCTACAAATGTGAATGTCACAGCGGCTTCAGAAGCAAGTCCCTCCGATATTCATCCTGTGAAGGTAAGAAGACTCTGCAATAAAATCCAACCTGCTGTGTTCATGTTTTATGAAAGCATATATGAATCTGAACAAATGAAAATAACATTCATTCCAGACATAAATGAGTGTTTGAATCCCGATACCTGTCCCAATGAGCAGTGTGAAAACACACTGGGCTCCTATGAATGCACTCCCTGCATGCCCGGTTATGAAGCCCACGCTGGCAAATGTTATGGTAAGTGTAATTATGCCAAACAAACCATTTATTATGAAAAATCCTCCAAAATATAAAATCAAAGCAAAAATCTCACAAAAACTGATTAGATTAAACTCCACTACCCTTATACTTGCCCTCAGATTGAAAAACAAACACAAGAGGGTGTCAGGATGAGACATAAAAGAACAATCAGACTTATACATTTTATTTTTATCAAAGCTCTGATTATCTTTGTGGCTCTCTGGCCTCTGAGCACTTTGTACGGGCGTCCCTCCAGTACAGATTTGTTTCCTGTTGGAGAAAAAAAAGTGATCACAAATGTTCAAATAAATAAAGCAGAAAAATGAAAAAGTACTTTTTATTTATTTAATAAAGAGTGAGAAAATGTTATATTGAAAACAAAGAGATCTTTTTTTGAAATTGTGTTTTTGCTTTGGGATATTTTTATTTTAGGTTTTTGCGATAATAAACAGTCTCAATCCAAAAGTATTGCAACAGCTGTGTGTGCTAACCTTCCCTTAATGCCTCCAGACATTAACGAGTGTCAGAACCTGGGAATCTGTCCTAATGGGCTGTGTGAGAACCTCCCTGGCACCTACCGGTGCCTGTGTCTCGATGGCTTCCTCCACTCTGTGGATGGTAAAAGTTGCAGTGGTAAGTTCTGCCATGTTTTTCAAAAGTGAACGGTATTTCACTGTACACTTTTGCCTCACAAACTTTTAAATTGAAATTTTTCTACTTAGATATAGACGAGTGTGCCGATGTCCGACTGTGTGCTAACGGCCGCTGCATCAATACCGATGGGTCTTTTCAGTGTCAGTGCTACACAGGATACCAGCGCACACAGGAGGGCAGCCATTGTGAAGGTGAAATGAGAAATTCTTAGTTTGACGTTTATTCTGGATCACAAAATGACCAAAAAAAAGACTTAGATCAGTTTGCTTAACTTTCCAAGTGAGACACAATTTTTTTCCGTTTCAGTTATTAAATTAGTATTGAAGTCTATTTTTAATCTTACTGAACAATAGTAGCTATACACCCCTTGGAGTATAAATAAAATGAATTGAACTGCAATATTTTTTTTAAATAAAGATATACTTTATACTACGTATATATTCTTGGTGTGTCAAATTATCGTGTTAATCACAATTAATTAATAAGAGATGTTTTAGTGCAGTATTTTTTTTCATTGCATTCACTTCTTGGCTTCCATGACATCTGTTAATGTCTGACAATGCACACCTGGAAGAGCATTATCCCACTTATATAATGGTCATTTATGAAAAAATTAGATAAATATGACAATCAATTATTAGAACTTCAGTTATTTTATATTTTTACGTTGAAATCGTTTTTCACAAAAAGCTAATTCCTCTCTGAGGAAAGTGATTGTCATGAGAAGTTAGAGCATCACTTCAGAGGCAAAGTTCCCCTGACCCCTACCCTGGCCCTTGCCTGGACTCTGACCCTGATTTAGCTTTGTGGACTTTTAGTCTGAGCTTTTGCTCCTGTCAGAGTTGCTGCATTTGGAACCAGCCTTCTGCTTGTTTTGTGACAGCAATTAAAATAAATAAATTAGAACAATTAATCACAGGTCACAATTAATTAATTGCATTAAAAAATGACATAATAGGACCAATATATTCAATAAATGCTTTTTTTAAATGCAGATATTGATGAGTGTAAAAGGTCCTCAAATTGTCTGAGGGGTCGCTGTATCAACAACATGGGCTCCTACCACTGTGAGTGCCAGAGAGGGTACATGCTGGTTGGAGGGAAGGAATGCCAAGGTCAGTGTTTTCAGTTTGAGATTAGAAATGTAATTGTCTTCCTTTGATGTCCAAAGTTTGGTAGAAAATATAATTTCTCAAAAGATGTTGTTTTTGTGAAACATTTTAGTAAACTGACATGTTTTTAGTGACCCATTATGTGCATTTCCTGTTTGATCTGTTTGTGTAGTAGCAGTAGATTTATACTGGAGTTAGAACAAACATACCGACAACCAAAGATTTCCTTATTTACTTTTTAAATAAATACTCAGTCCCGCCTGTCTGACTTCCCTTCCAGACATTGACGAATGTGCCTCTGACAGAAGCCTCTGCCAGCCCCACGGCTACTGTGAGAACCGGCTGGGCTCGTATGTGTGCGTCTGTAACCATGGGTACATCTCCTCTGAGGACAAGCAGAGCTGCGAGGGTACACTTGTGATGCCTTGATCACACAGTCTATCGACATTTGTTTAACCCCTGAACAGCCATTGTCACGTGTGCATGAATGATCGTAACCTGAAATGTATTTTCCATTCTCTTGTTGCTCTTGCAGTGGTTCAAGTGGCAACAGATGAGAAGAAGGAGTGCTACATGAACCTAGAAGACGCTGTGTTCTGCGACAGCGTTCTGGCCACCAACGTCACCAAGCAGGAATGCTGCTGCTCCATCGGAATGGGATGGGGAGATCATTGTGAGATTTATCCGTGCCCTGTCTCCCACTCTGGTATGCTTTCTTAGTAATCTACACACAAATGCAATCTTAACCACTTTTAGATTTAAAGTCATAGTTGATTATGTTATTATTATGTTATCCTTTTTTCTAGCTGAGTTCCACATGCTGTGCCCAAATGGCCAAGGCCTCTACTATGATGAGGATCGTCACTACAGCCTCCCTTCCTACCTTGGTAAGATAGTTTCGTTGAAACTTGTGGTTCTTTGGGATTAGTTTTCTTTTTTTTTCTAATGCAAGTTGAAAACTTGGTTTTGTCCCTTAAGGAACACTGTTTGTTCTTCCCAGATATCGATGAGTGTTCTCTGTTTGCTGAGGAAATCTGTAAGAAGGGTCGCTGTCATAACACGCAGCCAGGTTATGAGTGCTACTGCCAGCAAGGTTTCTACTATGACAGCAACCTCCTTGTCTGCATTGGTAATTGCTCTGAGATCCAGCGCAGAACAGCGCCTTACGCTTGTTCATGATTTGTTTGAGAAAAGAGAAGATTTTCGAATGTTTTCGCGGTCTTCTCCAGACGTGAACGAATGCCACGACGAGTCTCTGTGCACCAACGGCCGCTGCGTCAACACGGAAGGGTCCTTCTACTGCCTCTGCAACCCACCCTGGATCCCAGACATCAACAAGAAAAAGTGTGTGATGGCGACCGTGTCAGGTGAGGGGATTCTCTTGAACCGTCTCAAACTGCAAAAACTGCTGGAGGCAAAATCTTGATGTCTGTCGTTTGTGCTGCACAGGCATGAATCAGTGCGATGACCCAGAAATTTGTAAGAATGGCCTCTGCGTGAAAACGCAGAGCTCGCACTACTGTAGTTGCACATTACCCTTGATACTGGCCATTGACAGGAACAGCTGTGTGACTCCAGAGGAGCAGGCTGGTAAGTGCAGAAAGGCTTGGTTGTGTCTAGTTAATGGGGAGCGCTAGCAGTTTAGGCAGAATTTAAGGTGAAGATAAATAAAATTTTACCAAATCAGACTAAAGAACTGACGTCTACCCTGCTTTCCTTTCTAGCCATCACTAAACACTCCAATGAAAATGGTGTTTTTGGTGTTTTTAACATGTTATAGTGGCATTTTTCTTATGATGGAGGACATTTTATAAAGAAAATGAAATTTCAAATTGCATTTTTAAGTATTTCTTTCTTCAAATCGTTGTGAATCAGGAGCAGACGAAAAATAGGGTTTGAAAAAGGTTGTATTTGTTACGTAGAAAATAGGCTAGGCAAGCTACGAGCTCCCTGCTCCGTTCCATTCTGATGCATCCACTTGTAGACAAATAGATCCATGTACGTCTGTGTTTTCCACGTCTGAGCTGCCATCTGATTCTAAACTGTACAGCTGGATAGCTCTGATAGTGCTCGCCATTTTTGTTGCAGCGGTAATGTTAGGTTGAGGGTAAGAGGGGCTGTATGCTAGCAGGACAGAGTGTAAACAGATAGCTCAGTTTGGGGTGATGGGAAGGGGAGGCGGGGTTGCTCCACGCCCACTGTCCCGCCCACAACTTAACTGCTGCCGTTCTGCAGAAACCATGTCCTGGAAAATGACACAGGTTTTTTGAATTTGGCTAAAAACAGAATAATCTGAATTAAAAGACCACTGGGAACACTTTTATAATAAATCAAAAGATGATTAGAATTGGTGTTCATCAAACATTGAAGCACAAACTTGGCCTTTCTGTAATTAGTATTTTTCTAAAGTTGCCATACATTTTCTCTATTCACTCCTAAATTTCTCCCCACAGCAGAACCTAATGGTTTTTAGCAAATATTAAAACTATTTTTTTGTTTCACCATCAAAGAAAGCTGGAAATGTGAATTTAAACTATGTAGAAGGCTTATGAATCTGCAATAGCAGATTTGTAATAATTTATGCTATTCATTCTATTCAATTTCCATTATTTGTTTAACTGTATTTTCATTTAAATATCTGACCAGTTAAATACAAAAAAGGAGTATTACTATCATGTGAATGGAAGCTTAAGAGATCACACATCTGTTAAGCTTATGTCAGGAGTCACCTCTGAATTTTGTGGAGAAATGCTGTGTTCAAAAGAAATTTTTGTTCTTCTGCAGTTTAAAGACTGTTTATACTAGAAAAGGGGAGATTCATAAAGAAGACAGCTCCATTGTAAAAGATAACATGAACAAAAATCCCTGTGTCAAGCTGCTCCTACTGAGACCATATTTGTTTTAAGTGAAATAAGCAGAAAAAAACATACAAAAGCATTTCCAAACTTAAAAACTTTTGCAATGAAGATTTTTTTAATGCAACAGTAACTGTTTTGCAGTGGAGAACTATGCATGAAAGAATCTTAAGTCCCAAAAATGCAGCTTCTGTTGTGACCGTGTCACCTTTTAGTTGATCATTCTCCTATCTGAACAAACATCAGGAAAAACTACGGGAAACATCACAAACTGTAGCATTTTATTGCAGGATTTATATTTTTGTGGAACTGTGTTGACGTTTTGGTTCTTCTGGTTTTAGAGGGAACCCAAATAGATGTTCATGCTTTGACCATTTTCTGCGGTTCCTTTGCAGATGTGAACGAGTGCCAGGACGCTTCCTACTGTAAGAATGGGAGGTGTGAGAACACGCCTGGCTCCTTTTATTGTTTTTGCGATCCTCCCCTCACCTTCAGCGCTTTGCTGAAACAGTGCGTCTATGATGGTGGGTAAAGTCACCTTGTCCAGATTTTTTACGCTTCCCTTGACCTCATGCTTTTGTGCTGCTCTTATACTCTAGTTGATGTCTCATTTGTCCTGTTTTATTGTAAATCATTTAACTTTTTTCCTCATTTTAAAGGAGCAAATTTAAGAATAATTTAAAGTTTAAAACAGTTGTTACCTCATAAAGCACAAGGGTTTATTTTTAATATATTGACTATTTCTGAAAGTTTTTCAGGCAAAAATATAACTTGCTCATTACTACAGTCACATATGAAAGCATAGAGATGAAAATCAGTTTTTCGTCGTTAGTTTGCATTATATTTTTGTGCATCATTCTCTTCTTGGTAGAGATTCATGGCAGTCTTTTACCCTCTTCGTGATAAAACTGTTTTTTTTTAAAGAAATTCCAATTATATTAGCAGTTATGAAGATTAATCTCCCATGGCTCGTCTTTGCAGTATTTGTTTCATAGTTTTAGTTCTTAAAGAAAAACTCATAAATGATGTTTTCAGTTTCTGCTAGTTTAACCTTGCTGTTTATGAAGTTATGTTCTTTTAAAAATTCTTGTCTGGGTCTTCTTTTCCTTTTTTCTGTGACATAGATCGTACTGCCGCTTACAAGGACGTGTGTTTCGAGCAGGTTGACGAGGACCTCATCTGCAGCCGGCCTCTTCAAAGCCTGGTGGTGACTTACTCAGAGTGCTGTTGCCACTTTGGCCGCGGCTGGGGACCAGAATGTAACACTTGCCCACCAAGAAACTCAGGTATACCTATTTAAGAGTCCTCTCCATCCACTAGTACCACGCTTTGATTTTTCCTTTAAGTGGAAATATGCTTTTCTTGTTTTCAGAGATGTTCAACCGTCTTTGTGAAATGCATCTTGAGACTGAGTCTGATGGGGAGCAGGATTTTCTGGCAGCTTTTGTTCACTATAAGCCAGGTAAAACAGCAACAAGTTTTTATTTCTGTATTTCTGATTCACACCTCCATCTATCCGTGTGCTTTTACAAAGGTGACAGTTCAGAAGAGGACTCTGACGAATGTAGTTGTGCTAATGGCCACTGTGTCCGTTCCTATCTGAGCACCATGTGCAAATGTAACCCAGGCTATAGGCTGGACCACTCCCGTGCACGTTGTATAGGTTTGTGTCAAAATGCACATTTATCTATTAAATGCATCCTAAGAACAGCATATCTTCAGACTACACTGATATTTATTCTGATAAGTTCCTGTGTGTTTGGTTTTCAGACATCGATGAGTGTGCAGAACCGGGCATCCGCGTCAGTCCCTGCAAGAACGCTCGCTGTGTGAACACGTCCGGTTCATATAAATGCTTCTGCAATCACGGCTTTGTGCCCACGCGCAGGTCAAACATATGCGTCCGTCGCAGGACTCGGTAACATCTGAATGCACATTCTTATGTTTATGCACAGGCGTCTCTCCCAGCACAAGCATACATGCTCTGTGGGGATGCCGCAAAAACTTTGATCTCATCTGGAGTCATGTCACAGTTCTGGCTCCATGAAATGGACACACCTTATCATTTGTCTAATTATTCAACTTAAAATCTAACTGAAATACACAAATGCTCCTTTTTTGAAATAATTGTTTTATTATTTTCGTTTGGAGTCGTAAGTTTTAACTGTACATTGTTGTGACTTTGTTGCTCTTTGCTGTGTTGATTTGAATTTGAGTCTTTGGTTTAAAAAACAAGGTCAACCTTTTAAAAAGTAAAAGCTTTTTAAGGACCGAGATGACATTGATTTGATCTTTTTTATATATGGAAGATTGCTACAAAAAAGACAAGATTTAATTTCCCCTTTCATTCCTTTTTGAATCCACACCATGTCTGAATCTGAAATTTTTTTTTTTTTTTTTTTACATTTATCATGTAAGCTTACTTTGCTTCATTGTACAGTTCGTTCAGTTAAGCATCCCTGTGTTGTCTGTTTATTTGTTGGTGTACATTTCTTTTGGTTATCATTTGACATGTGCACCTAAGTGGACTTTCTAGAAAGAAAGAATAAGAAGCTGATGCACTAAGCGCTGAGTACTGATGGAATATTTGCTAAATGTAGATTCATCTGGAGATTCAAGAAGGTTTACAATCAGCTTATTTAGAATGCCAAAGATGATGTTGCAATGAGACAAATTTCATTAAAAAATATTTGAAATGTGAGTTAGTTTTGTGTTTGTAACAGCTTTAATTTTTTAAATAATGCTATGTTGCCTTTCATGTGTTTCTCTTTCTTTAACTCCCATATTGTGTTGGGTCAAAACTGAGTCTGAGCTCCGTATAGGAGTTATAAATGCACATCCTTTTTTGAATCTTAAGTTTCAGTTTTTGGAACAGGACAGGCTTTGGACAAAGTGTTTGATTCATTCTGAAGAGAGTAAAACTGTGTGACTTTTTTTACTATAACCATCTTCATTAAAAGTAACAAGGTAACACTGCTCCATTTATTAAATTTGTGTCTAAAAAAACAATATAATTTTTTAAAAAGGTCTTTTGAGGGGTGGTAGCAAAACAGTTTGATCATAATACAAAAACACTGTAAGGATTGTCAAACACAGTGGTGGAGGAACTATAATTTGGGTTTTTTTTTTTACAGACAAACAAACTGAATACAGGTGGATTTTAAAGCAGAACAATCATTTAAATAAAAAAAAAAAGGCAAGCGTTGCAATAGTTCTGTCAAAGTCTAAATCGGATTACCAAAATTAATGAGAGCAAATAAATCAAAAAACCTTAAAAAACTGAATGCTACATAAGAGATTTAGCACATTATGTACTAATTTCATACTAAAAGCTACCACATCTTAAAGTTTTTCTACACACTGTCTCTAATTTGTTCTTGTTCTGTTATTATTGAAACACCTAAAGCGTAATATAATATGCACCACTTTTTACATAAGGATGTTTTAAGATCTAATCAGTAGCAGATGACTTTTATTATGAAATGCAAATAATTTAGGTCTAAACTATGAAAGATGTTGCTTCTTTTTGTTGTTCTCCTGCATCATCTTCCATAAAGCTCATGTATGACCAATTGTTTATTGTAGGTCTATACAATATAGAAGCCGTCTTTCTTTTTCTTATTTAAACTTATTGTCTACCTTTCTACGTTCTTGTGAACAATTCAAATTCTGTTTTCATTGTTGCTGTTTATACGAGCAATGAAATTAGCTGGAATCTCATTCTCTTTTAGATCAGGGATAGGCAACTCCAGACCTCGAGAGCTGCATTCCTGCACCTTTTCCAACATTTCATGATCTGGCATGTTCTAATTGGCTGGACACACCTGAACCAGGTAATCAGTCATGAGTAGGGCTTGTACATCTGGAAATCATGTAGACACTGCGGCCCTTGAGTCCTGCAGTTGCCTATCTCTGTTTTAGATGGATTAAGATTATTTCATTTAATGCAGATTAAAGTTGTTTAAAAAACACTTATTGCCTCTTTACTGGGTTTGAAATTGTTGAATATGACCCTCTTATCCTGTCAGAAACTTGATAAACAATGTCATCTTGTGGAATATTTTTGCTACAACGACTCTACTCAACACATGCAGCAGTGCATGGAGGTTACTGTTAAAACCACACAAAAATAAAGAAATCGTCCACTAGAGGGAGCTCTCCAGACATTTAAAGGAAGTGGAAGCGCTTTGCTCCTGTGAAGCTTTCTCCATCAAAGAAAGGTGAAGTGAATACATGTGCATGCATATTACTTTACGCAGATTTAAAGAACAATAGCTTCAAACAGAAAAGCTAACACTAAACATAAAGCATAGAAATTTGACCTATGTTATGTTGTCAGAAATAAACATGATGTTTAGACAAATTTACGCGTCAAGATGAACTTTCTTCAATACATAAATCACATCCTTATGACACAGTTTATCACCTATTGAACAAACTCATTTTTTAAGGGCGTATATGATATGATGATATATGATAGCACACGTATTCTGTTACACGTGTCTTTGTCTTGATGGTTTTGTTCCTGTGAGCTCCCTGGATCACATCGCATGAGAGAGGCACCACAGCTCCTCGCTGTCCTGGTTTCATTCTGTCTAATAATTATTTAATTCTAAAGTAGAACAGCAGGGTGACCTCCAACTACAAGTTTAGTTGGGACAGATATAAGAAACAGGGACAAGAGAGGAAGGAACCAAAACAGAAATAGCACAGTTCTCTGTGGGAGATAGCTCCAAAAAAATGTGTGCTGGGCACAAAAATATTTTTAAATTAGATCATACTGACCGGAGTGTAACCCACTGCTGTCTGTAGACTGAATTTACCAAACTTGGTTGATCTGATACAACTTGTGCTGCTGCAGGACAAAAATGACACAGCAAGATTGAGGTGATATTGCAAAGGAACAGTTTCAATATGCTGCATCATTGCAGTTCCTAACCTTTAGTGTAAGAAGGTTAGTCTAAGGTTATATTTACCTCAATTAAGAAAACATCAATACCCAAGGGATTCATAGGACATTACAATCTTTTTTATTTCTTTTTACATGCCTGGAGATTACTGTAAAAATGGCTTCCAGCCTCTAACTTGTTCTGTCATGTCATTTGTTTTGCAAAATGAGAATATGTCACCTTCTTTGACCTTTTTTTATTAACTCTCCTTTTCCAGTTAAATTATCTTTGGGTGCCTTGACCCTTTTACAAAGGTCAAAGGTGGAAAAGGGGACTCCATTACTTGGGGGTCTGCACTAAGATAAAATGGCTTTAAATTAAAAATGATCATAATAATCCAGCTATACAGTCAAACTAGCCTTATTAAAGACCAACCCCCAACTCCATTCCGGTTGCTGAACGCACCAGTGATGACCCCGCACGCTCCTGTTCCAACTATAGCGAGCAGACAGAGGGGGGTTTAGCTCAAACTGCTGCAATCTGCAGAAATCACTGTCCTGGATCCACTCTGGCATCCAGTGGTGGCCTTATATCCTCCACTCAGCTCTTTCCCTTTGTCACAGTGGATTGTGGATGAGCCCTCTACTTGGTTATGGGTCTGTGAGCAAAGGTAGAGACACTGGCCAGTGCTGTAAACAGGTTCTGTTTAAATGCGTGCATTGTGACACATTTTGGCTTCTCATACGGTGGATTTTTAAATATTGAAGTTTTAATTTTTTTGGATTGAAATTGAATTTGTATTTGATTGTGCAAAGTTTCCTTTGTACTAATTAAAATGTGCGTGGATGTTCATAAAACTCAACAAAAGAACACATTTTGCAACAAAAGCAGCAAAGTATTTTCCTCTGGGACCGCAATTCCAATATTAAAAAGGTCAGACTGGTGTGCACACATTTCACCTAAAAGCAAACCAGCACCTGAGGATGTCTGAATGGAACAGATGGAATTTGATGGAACTGGAATCTGAAACAGACGGGGATAAAATCATTGCGACCCCTCTGCTAATAATAACAGTAAAATAACACTTTAAAAGAACAAAAGCAATCTTAAGTAACTATTTAATCTAAATTAGACAGAGGGGGAACAACAGTTTTGTTCTTGTCATTAAAAAACATAATAAGAAGCATGTATGGAGAAAGTTAGCCTATTTTAATATCATACATTACTAATGTCAGGCATTGTGAGCTTTATTTTCCATTTATCACCAGTCCTTACTGCTGTAAATGATATTTTGGAATTGATTTCAACTGACTGAGGATTCCTTGTTCAGTCAACAAATAATTGTGTTTTGATTTTCTGCTGAAGTTGTGGTTCTGCGTCTTCATTGAGTGAACCACTGGTGAGGTCTGCAGCTGGGATGGGAATAACTTCAAGCCTGAGGCGATAGCTCCCAGTCAGAAAAAGATGGATGGGCCCCTGTGGGTTTTGAATCAGGTAATAGCTGTTTTCACACAGCTGTCCCACTATATTGATGAAAAGAAAGACATTATTTAAAAAGACATGCTTAAGTTCTGCTTTATTGACTCCTGCAGACCACAGAGATATGTCACAGCAAGCACCAGCTCGCTCATTTACACACCATTGTTTGTGTCTGTTGCAAACACGCAAGACGGTGGAGGACAGGAAGAAAACAAAACAAAGAAACTATGGTGTCTTTCATAACAAACTGCACTGAAGAAGAAAGGGCTACAAAGATCCGTGAAGACTTTCTGGGAACAGGACAATCTTGTCTGGAGAAGGAATATCTTTTTGTCTCCTTTTTACAAGTGGAAGTAAATCGTAGAAGGAAATTGATATTATTATGGCAGCATCTATGTTAATGTGAATCCGTCATTGGTCTATTTCAGGGGTCTACAATCTTTGACCCTAAAAGAGCCATTTGGTCCAGTTACTTACAGACCAAAACCCAGCGAGAGCCACAAAGTCCCAAATCACTGTTTAGAAAAAAAAACAAAACATAAATTATATTTTTGTGGCCATCAGGAAATTTATTTATAAAATGTAACTTTTGAATATTTACAATAATTGAACAATTAAGGTGTTTGTTTTTTATTATATTTCTATTGACTGCAGATCATTCAAGTTCCTTACAGACTAAAGTACACCCTGTGTCCTGCTGCAAAAAAATTATATTCAATTATACTTCAAGATTTTTGCCTCTGAACAGAAACTAGACACAAAATAATAATAAAAGTTTAAACTTGTTCTAATAATCTTGTATGCTAGGTTGGAAAGTAAAGAAAGTAAAGACTAACCTTTACAGATTAGCAAGGCAGAGCGACAGAAATGGGAAGGACAAGCAGCAGGTTAGGGTGATTAAGGATAGGGATGGTAATGTGTTGATATGTGTGAGCTGTGAATTAGAAAGATGGAAAGAACACTGAAAAGTTGATGAATGAAGAAAATGACAGAGAACAGAATAGATGAGGTGACTGTTGTTGAGCAGGAAGTAACAAAATTAGTAAGGGTGAAGTGAGAGAGGCAGAAGTGAACATTTGCTAGCAGCAGTATGGTTTCATGCCAAGAAAGAGCACTACAGATGCAAGATTTGCTTTGAGGATGTTGATAGAGAAGTACAGAGAAGGCCAAAGAGAGCTACACTGTGTCTTTGTAGATCTGGAGAAAGTTTATGACAGAGCGTCCAGAGAGGAACTGTGGTATTGCATGAGGAAGTCTGGAGTGATAGAGAACTACGTTAAAGCAGTGATACTGAGGGTCTCTATGGGACACAGGATTGATAGGATCAGGAATGAGTTCATCAGAGGGACAGCACATGTTAGAAGTTTTGGAGATAAAGTCAGAGAGACCAGACTGAGAAGGTTCCATCATGTCCAGAGGAGAGACAGTGAATAAATTGGTATAAGGATGCTGAGTCTACAGCTGCCGGGCAGGAAGACCAAAAAAGAGGTTTATGAACAAAGACATGAAGTTAGCTGGTGTTAGAGTCGAGGATGCAGAAGACAGGTTTATATGGAGGAAGCTGTTTCACTGTGGTGATCCCTGAAGGGAAAAGCTGAAAGGAAAAGACGAAGTAGCACAATTTTTTCTTCAAAGCCAAACAGCCACTATGGAGGGATAAAAGAGCTGCATGAAGCTCCGGAGCATCAGGTTGCAGACCCCTGGTCTATATAAAGAAGAGTCTAAATATCTAGATGAAGCATAAAAAATATTTCAAGAATAAGCAATCAAATTTAGTTTCAATGAAATGTAACTTTAGCTGCCTTTAACAATAAGATCTGATTCATGTCTGCTTGGTCGCTCTCATATCAAACCAAAGACTTCTGGCATGGTTTGGAAATAGCATCAAGATGCTATTTAGATCTTGGGGAGATCCGGGAATTTTCAACAGATACATCTCAGAAAATGAATTTAAGGATTTTGTTTTGGAACTCTAAAATTGCTCAATTATATGTATTCTTCCTCATCACACAAAAGACTTTTTTATGTTTCATTATAGACTAAGTTTTTACAAAGCAAAATTAAATTTCCCCATTAAAAAAGTTGTGTTGGCTCCTGACTCCCTGAAAAATAAAAATCAAGTCAGGAGTATTTTATTTTTAGGTACATCTAAAAGAAAAAACGGGAACCTTTTCCCGTCTTACTTAAATTGTCTGCAGTCTCCTACAATATTAATCAGTTAAGTCACTTTCTAGGTAAGACATTTTGATTAACTGCGTTCTCTCAATTTTGTCAAATGTGCAACTGCTACATCTGCCTTTGAAAAAAAAAGCCCGTTTACCAGAACCACTTTGACTGAAATAACCCATTCACAGCTAACATGCAAAATACTTGTCCTGCACCAACAGCACGCTATGTTGTTTCCTAAACTCTGACTGCTTATAATCTGTAACATGCCATTTTCCAAAGTGCTCAGCCCACTCCAAGAGACCCACCATCTCATAAAGCCTTCACCACTACCACTTTGTTGGTTGAGCTACACCCACATTCACAGCACACACCCTGTGGAGCTCAGACAGCAGTACAGAACAGCACTTTTCCAAACAGTCATTTAAGTGGCATAGTTTGGGTACCTTTTATCCCCCCTTATCAGTAGGGTGTTGGGATGGATGGGAACTCTCCAAAAGCGTACATCGTTTGGAACTTATAGAAAACCTATGAGGGGAAAATACTTACTGTGGTCTTGTAGATCTTTTGCAAAGGGATCCTTAAAGGCTTTATGAATAACCCAGATCAGTTTGACTTGCTTTATGCCATATTCCAGGTGCTGCATTATTTAGTGCAACTGCCAGCCCCACAAGATACACTACGTTTAATGTAGAAAACAGACATTCAGATTGCAGAAATTTGAGCTTTGATTTGGGTAAAAAGGACGAAACCAACTAATAAAAGCTCAGATTTTATGGACTGGAGCAAAAAAACAATAATTTAACTACATTGCACATACTCTAAGGACTTCATCAATAAATCCATTTATATCCTACAACACAACCAGACTGGTCCGTCTTAGTTAAGTTGGAGATACCATCCCATACAGTAGGGTAGAATGATCTAAAAATGTTTTATTTGAATTATTTTGAAGTGGAAAAACAGTGGGTTGAACTTTATTAAACTAATTTGTGTTTACTTGTTTGTTTGTACATTTGTTTCTTTTACACTTGATTGTCTTGCAAGAAACACAAGGAACATGGAAAACTTCACCTGCACCCAGGTATTTATCTCTGAGTCACACTGGTTATTGTTGTTATTATTGTTTGGCTAAATATATCCTGAATTGATTTTAGGTCAGAGAATCAGATGAAACTATATCAACTATGAATGATACGATTCAACCACAACTCATGATATGAATCGTTACACCCCTAATCTGAAGATGTTTCATTGGTTTGTGCCAGTTTACTTGGTTTTAGCACCAGGGACAGCACCACACACACACATATTAAACTTGATATTTTTTTTCTGTTAAAAATATCTAAATGTGTTTCTCACGTGACTAAAAGGTTAGAAACCCACCCACCCTCACATACAACTACCCAGCCACCCACGCCCCACAAACGCTCCCACTACAACCACCACGTCCACTTTTTGGCGTTTTTTCCCCCTTCCCCTCCCCGCTGGAAGGAAGCACAGACAGCGGGACTCGGTCAGTCAGGTTCGGGCGGCCGTTCGGATGCTCGGCGGACAGAGAGGTGTTGTTGTTGGGGGCGGGAGTGACGCTGCGGCGGATATCCGTCTCGTACCTGCCGGCGGGGAGCGGGGTCCTTGCATTGTCTTCATCCGTGTGTCCCCTGGATTTTTTTTTTTTATAGTGTAACCCCACCACCACCACCTCCTCATCCACCAGCAGCTGGAGCACAGCGTGGTTTCGTAACGTGCCGGTGCAGCGCGGAGGAAGCCTTCATATTTTTTCTTTTTTCAACTGCTGTTGGTCGAGGATGCGGATTGATATGAGGGACGTTATCAGCGTCACCTGGGATTTTTAACCGTTACATTTTCAGCTAGCTTAGCTGCGCGCGTGCCAAGGGAAAAACAACAAAAAAAAAAACCTTTTTTTTCGTCTGCCAAAAGATTAAATTTTGTTGAGATTTATTTTCGACTACATTTTTGCCAAAAAAAAGAGAAATAAAAGGTGAGTATGCTTTTTTTGTCCCTCCTAAACCCCCCCCC
>BSAI01000201.1:11921998-11986625 GCA_036245035.1 Adrianichthys oophorus | reverse complement strand
ATACACACACTGTGTTGTGTGTGTGGTTGTGTTATCTAAAACCCACCAGATTTATCCTGTGCTTGGCCTACCCTGCCACCCATAGCAGAGATTCATCATTATTTGAACGTGTATTTTCATTTTTAATTTTGCTGAATATTTAAAACATCGTTATAATTTTCTAAAAGTCAGAAAACAGTTTTTTGAATGACTACTTAATGTGTAGAAGGAGTTTAGTTAGACAGAAACACACGTTTCATGTAACATTTTAAGACTAAGGGTTTTCCAAGCACAATAGTGGCATTGATAGTGTTGGTTATTTACAAAGGGGTGGCTTGTTTTATGAGTACAATTATTGTACATAACAGGTGTTTTGGATCAGAGGAAATAAATCTACTGGTCTTAAAAACACGACCGTGATGGGAGATGTGGATTTTTTTTCAAAGTGAGTTCAAGCTTGAGGTCTCTCCATGAATGAATGTTTGTGACGCTCATTAAACTCAGCAGAAGTTTGCACTGCCAACAATTTAGAATTAACACATTTAGCTAAGCTAACTATGCCATTTTTCTTGTTGGTACCAACTACAACATGCATATGTAAATACTAAATTTGACTAGAATATGTAGCTGGGTTTTTTTGGGTGGGGGTGAGGGTCTAAACAGGAAATCTTGATTAAATTGACAGATTTTCTTTTGCTTTGACAGCAGTTTAATGCATCTTTGTCCCTGCTATTTGTGCTTGCGTGATGTAAGCTCATTTTGGCAAGAGGTAATAAGTTAATTTTATATTTAATCATCAAAAGAAATAACAACATTTAAGTGTTTAAGTGATAGTATAACGTCACTGCTTGGATCTAATTTTTTGCAAGTATGGTTTTAATATAATTTTAATGTAGCATCCCCTAGTTAATATAAAATATAACACAAGTTTGCTTGGAGATATGGTTAAAAAAATGTAATACTAGTCTTTGTATTCTTTACCTAAGGGGACAATAACCACTTATTTTCCCTCAATTGTATACATTATAAAAAGTAGTTTTTGCAGAGCTGACATTTAGGTGCAGAATAAGTTCTTTAAAATTTTTGCACTTAAGAATTTTGGACAAGATTTTAAGGATGTTTTAAGAATATTAATAAAAAAATATAATAGAAATATTAATAGTTGTCTGTTATTAAATAAATACTAAGTAGTTAGGACTGTACCAATATTATCAGAGTGACTTAATACATCTTTTAGTGAGTTTGTCAATTGTGGCTTTTTGGCTTGGATCTCCTTCAGGACTTGCAACCTGGGATGTTACCACTAGAGGGCGAAATGGTGACTTTGCTTCTTATCTTCCTGTGTTGAGTTGCTAATGAAGATTAGGTTCAGATTCAAAATATAAAAGCATTTTATTGGAGTTGTAGCTGACATGTTGCCTCAAAGGCCTGTTCTGATCCAATAAGAGAAACAGAAACAGATGTGATCTGATAGCAACGCTGCTTTACCATAAAAACAATTATCATAAAAATAATGTGTAGTCACTCATAAACTGGTGTTGTGGCTGTGAGAATATTTCTAGACACCCATTTATGTTTTGTTCAGTCTTCATTTTTTAATATTACATTAGCAAGGTGTGAATGTTTACCCACTGACTCCAGCCTGTGAACTTATTCTAGTTTAGAGCTTTGTGATTCTTTTAGCTGTGTGGCACAATCTTTATGGACAAAACATTATTTTGTGGCATATAGCCTTGCAAAATATTTATTTTTAAGCTTTCTCTGAAAATCTGATGCTTTTTAAACTTTGGGTATTTGGTAAATTTGGGTGTTTGATGATTTTGCTTGCAGCTTAAAGTTAGATGACATCTGCATTCAAAATTAGTTTGGTGGGCTCAGCTGGAACAACATAATTTAACAGGAGAACTAAATGTGGCCCCTCTTCCTTTGTGCTGAGTGTCAAAAAATCCCTCCTGGACCAGCTTTTTATTCCTTTTTGCTTCTGTCTCTACCACACACTTACTTTCTGTTTTCGTCATATCATTCACTGTGGAGATCTCAAAACTGCTATGTAATGTATTCTGTCTGTATTTACTCTATTAAGAAGCTGTCTTCTGAATGAACAAGACTTGTCAATAATGTTTACTTGTTAATGATGAATTGAAAAGTTTTTTTTTTGGTTTTTTTTTTATTAGTCAGGTAAACTGCCAAAGCCAACAGAATTTATTGCATCAGCTTACTGAAACAACACTATTGATGGGGTAAAACGGTTCTTTTATTTTCCCCATATCTCCTTTTGGAATGGAGAATTGAGAAAAAACTTTGGGAACGCAAAACAAAATCAGTAAAGAAAAGGTAACTGCTTATTAAGAGTATTTTTTTAAAGACTGAAATAAAATCCATCATTGTCAGTGGGTTAAAGAGAATGTAAAAGTCTAAGTCACTTCAGGTTGGCTTGTCAGAAATTGACCAATAAATAGTTTTTCCAAGACAAGTCTCAGAAAAATGCTTTACTGGTTGGTTTTCATTTTTAATGCAATGGTTTTCAATGGTTTTTAATGGTATTCAGATTTTATAAACAGATCTGCAGCTTAGATTAAGTCCTAGTTATGTAAACAGAGCACATTCTCAGTTAATTCAAGTGGAATCTTGACTAACCTAGTGAAAGCCGTCTACATGCATATAGATATATTGTTATCCATTGTGACTAATAGTCTTTAAAATGTAATCAGTTGTAGTGTGCTGTTAGTACACAGTGTGTCTGCTGCTATCAGCTGAGTGTGCTTTTTGTTCCTTATGTTTATGAAATCTCAGAGGAGTCGTGGTTAAAGCTCTAAACCGTCTGAGGAGTCCCTCAGAGCTGGTTTGGCTGAAAACAACAACAAAAAGTCTTTATGTCCTCTGAGAAAACTGATCCGCTCTTCTGACTGATATTGTCGGTGATCACCAGTGACGTTAATTAGAACAAATAGCCTTTGATAACAATTGGTGCTCTATTGTTAGTAAGTGAGTTGTCAACCGCATGTTAGACAGCTAAAATCAAAATCACATGTTTAGCAAACATAAAGTTTGAGAGCTACTTGTAATGTCAGTAAAATAAATCCTGGAAGATGTGGTGTTTAAGTGCTGAATCCTATTCGGCAAAACTAGGTATCCCATCATTGTTCTAATAAGCAGAACGATACAAAGAACAATCAGTAAAACGCAAACAGTAGTGCAGAAGAAAATTAACACACAGGGCACCCTGCCACGCTGTGGAGATTATATGTTAAAAGATCCGACAATAGAAGATGGAAATTCAAGCAGCATGTAGCTATTTGCTCATTTTCAATATTGTGATATAATATGATATAAAATTGTTAGTTATTTATCTATTGTCAGATTCATGATCTATTAAACTTCTGAGATTTCAGGGATCCCTCAAGCCTTAGTCATATGCACCCATACTGGGGGTTGACCTGTACGGGTGCTGCAGGTTTTTAGGTTGTAGAGGGTCGTAAAGAGGACCAGCTGCATCTTAAAGGAAGTGCAAGTGTATCTTGCAGTTTCCTTGTGGCTTGTGCAGCCACCTTAAGAATGTCATGTAAATTGTCATGCCTCTGACAGGTGTGTTGTGAAGTATTTGTAAAGATAACGGAAGTTACACACAGATCTATGTCGGGGTGATAATGTCGTTCGGACTCCGTACATCACACTCTAGTTGTTAGTAAGGTGCAAGTACTGGCCCCTTACTGACCATGCGCAAATTCTGCAGGCACAAAGTGTGCACCTGATATGGGCCTGTAGGATATCCACACAAACTACACTCTGTCTAATTTCTTCTTTTCTAACTGTCAGGGAGAGCTTATCACTTGAGTAACACCAATGGACCAATTGAGCAATATGCAGGGTTTTGGGGCGAGTTGAAAAAATATGTATGACACGGCTGCATCTCACTCACTTTACCCATACGGGTGTCTTAAGTGTTTACTACAACCCCACAGCATGCCCATAGTAAAAAATATGCATGAACAGTTTATCACTTTGGGCTTTCCAAGTGCTGTCCGATCTTAACATTTTGTGCAGGTCACCTGTCTGTCATGTACAGCCCGTATTCATCCGTAAGGGGAGTTGTGATTTAAAGAGGATAAATGTATTGATGGCTAACAGAGGCAAACTTTATCCTCACTTCGTTTTCACTAGCAAGGATAAAGTCAGCTCTGTTGGAACTTTTAAATTACCAGACGAAATGTAGACAAGCACAGCTTAGAGGAGAAATGTTGAGGACTTTTAAAAAATGTACATACATTTGAAAGAAAAGTAGCTTGCTTTTCTCTTTTTAAAAAAAATTTAGCTCAAGCTTCTGTTTTGACTTTATAGCATTAGTATGTAGCATCTGTGAAACAAAACCACGAGGTAAGCTCTTGCTAAATAATTAGCTAACATCTACAAACTTTTGCCTATTGTTGAGTCATGAAGTAGAGATGAGCAGAAGAGTGTTCAGTTTCATCTTGGCTGATACCTAACCCTTTTTTGTTTTCCATTATTGTGTATATTTATTCAACCATATTTTATATTTTATTTGGGGGGTGGCAGGTGCCTTTTAATTCTTTGTCACTGTGAATGTCTTTGGTAATAACCGTATGTGGAGGTAAATGCTAGAATAAATGCATAGAATGCACCTATTGTTTGTTTGAGGATTGGTATTGAAATAAGTTTCTGTGTTTAAAATCAGACATTTGAAATATAGATCTGGATTTGCAATTTATTGATTGAAGCTTTCTGATGTTGGTTTTCGTATTTCCACATCAATAACAGCTAGCATTTATGTTAGTGAATTGTAGACGTTTGCTTGGAAATTATGGAGTCAATTTAGGATCAATTTAAAGTGAATGAAAAACCAGATTGCCAATTTGAAAAAAAAAAAAAGAAAATTTGAAAACAAGTAATTGTAAGGTTAAAATGTATTTTTGAAAATAAAATTGTATGTTTGGCAAAAAAATATTGTAAGCTTGAAAGAAATATTGAAAAATAATAATTATTCTAAATTGAATAAAAAGTAAAATTTAAACCTAAAACTGTTAACAAATAAAAAAAAGTTTATTTATATTTTCAACTTTTTTTCCCGGTTCTCACTCTTTGCTTTCTGTTCTCAGTTTTCAGGTTCAATGCAGTTTTCAAGTTTTCGCTGGTCAGCTGATCCTATTTTTACGTTGGGGCAGGGCTTTGAGCTCTTTGGCTACCGGGATATGATTTCGCATGATTCCAGAAGAGGTTATAGTGATGTGATGTCTTTTCTGCTCCGGAACTGTGTCTGTTCATGTACCACTCCATTCTGATGCATCAAACTTTGAGAGAGTATTAGCACTATCGTACGGTTTTCTCTCACTATGTCACTGTTTACATTTTGCGGTCTCACTGTTTGGTTGATTATTTATTTTTTGTGCTACTGGGGTCGGTGCTGGCACTACAGACTCTTCCTGAAGGGGGCTGTCCTCAATCTATGACGTCAACTCGCAAGAACCTGCGCGTTTTTGTGGTTAGGGGAGGGGCTGCTGCAGAGAGCACAGGTTTTTAGAGGAATACTCAGAAATGCGTGAACGGAAATGATGCACTTAAAACCTCAAAAAGTTGTTTTTTTTATGGTATGGCCCCTTTAAATTTAGTTTTTTAATCTTTTGATTTAATTTAGTTAGTTATAGTTTTTAGTAAACATGAAATATTTTTTTAATGTCGCAAGTAGGGATGCAATGCAACGATTAAAGCCTCAATTTTTTGATCACGGTTTTGGTTTGAAATATTATTCATGTATTACAAAACAACAACAAAAAAACGTAAATATTTTTTTAAAAAATCATGTTTTTATTTGTTAATAAGCAAGTAACAATAAAGAAAAACCTTTCAGTTGGCTCATACCAAGCCTGCTGTAATGCAATAAAACAATAAAAAAAATCCATCTTAAATTTAGCACAACAGCTGTGTTTGACACTCACTGTAGATACAATGGTATGCAGTAGGGATACAATTTACTTTTCCCATGATTTGGTTTAATGGTGTAACGTACCGTTTGGTTTTAAACAGAGGATTGTGGCATCCCTAGTATCACCTAGCTGTTAGTGAATAGACCTACCTCCAGTAAGTTTATTTTCCTAAACTTGCTCCAAAAAGGGAGTTAGCATCTCCTTTTGAATGTACCTTTTTAAGTAATTGATCTTGGTTTCTTAAACTGCTACACAAATATGTGAAGGGAAACAAAATACAAGCAAAAGTACTTTGGAAGGGTTGAAGAACTTTTTTTTTTATCCATCACTTGGCTAAAAATCCATGCTCTTGCTCCGAACAAAAGTGATGTGGTGTGTCACTCGAGTGCTTGATGAATACGATGCTACAGGTCAACAAAAGACCTGTGCGGTCCTATTCAGGAGGTCATTCAAGCTGGGATCAGCAGCCCGTGGAGAGGCCTGTGATGCATGTGTGCTTCTAGCTGCCTCATCTCTGCAAACAGGAAAGGCCCAAATGGCTGGCCTCAACTCTCTGCTGACTCCTTCATTGTATGGGGGTGCTTCACTGTGGCAGGCTTTTGTGTTCTGCACTTTTGAGGTTTATCTCTCCATGCTCCAACCTCATGAGTGTAACAGGCACGTTTGTGTAGTGAAAACACACAGTGGTTAGCCCAATCGTGTTCTTTTTACTTGAATCCAGATAGTGTTTCAACTCTCATAATGCTTTTCTATTTTTTTCTGGATTTTTAAAAATATTTAATTTGACTTACTTTCAAATAATATTCAGCTTTGGCTTGTGGAAATGTAAGGCTGAATGGATTAGAGGGAGTGGCACATTGGCATTGTGCTTCTCTAATGTGCGTAGGCATCACTCCTTGCTTGCGTCTTATTGTGGACTCTTTTCCCCTCTTTTCCTCCACTTGATTAACGGTTGCTTTGACCAACAGACCAGCTGTGCAAAGAGAAGCTGTTCTGCTATAAGGAAGAAGGATGAAAGTCAGTAATAAGGAGAAAGTGCTTTTTCTTTCCCATTATGCTACTGGGTCTGCTCTCCTTTTTTAACCACCGTCATTCTGTTGTGAGAGATAGACTAATGTGGGCCATAGCAGTGCAGAACAGGGGTTTAGGCTCTAGGCATTTCCCTGTGCCCTACTTCTGTTTTTTTTATAGATGCTGTTTTTTAAAACATTAGCAACAGTTTGAGTTATTGAAAATCTTCATCACATTGTTGTTATTTTAGAAGGATTAGAATTATGTTTATTATTTAACAGATTTATTACCTTTTGTTTTGGGCTACATCTTTTACCAAGAATGTCTTAATACTTTCTTTGCTGTGTGTTTAGTTTTTTTTTTTCTTAAATACGTAAAAACGCACTTAAGAACGTAAAAACTTCATACTAGCGTCTTGAGTTGTCGGAGTTTTTGTGACAAACTGGAAGAGTCACGTGACTGAAAAAAAAAAAATCAACGAATATGTGGGGGAACACTGTACTTTTGGTACAATGTGTATAACGGGAATTTAATGTTGTCTGAAAACAGTTGCAGGTGGCTAAGAGGAATATCGCAGTGAAAAGGAAAAAACGTTACCTTGTGAGCGCTAGCTTATGAGCGCTATATTGATGCTATCCATATAAGTCATTATCACTTTATACAAATCAACAAATGGCTATCGCGGCTCCACCCCAAGTGTTCTGTTCCACCCTTCTATGGATCTACGACCGAAGGGGGCTCTCAAGAGGTACGGATCGGTACTGTTTAATGGGTCAATTTTACAATGGAAATGCTCAAAATAGTGGACCGGACTAGACCGGACCATACCGGACCCCTATATCACTATGCAGGCTTCTTTAAAACAAACTTTTTGTTTAATCTTCTGGACAAAAACAAGCGGTTAGAGGTGAACTTTCTCTCTGAACCGATGCCTTATTGAGCCTATTTTGACAATCAGTACATATATAGCTTTCCTTTGCTGCGGTAGTTGAGGTCTACCGGCCCAGCGACGCGTTCTCATGTTACCGTGACAACAGGCCGCATTACGTATCAAATAGTCCGGCTATTTTGAAAAGCGATCTAAACTCCAAAACTAGCAAGAATGAAGTACTAATAATTGATTGAATATTTATTTCTTTTGTAAGCCGCCATGGTATAAGTGGGATAATACCCGACTAAGTGTGCATTTTCAGAAATTAACGCATGCCATGGAAGCCTGTACTCACTAAAGACTGTAGTGGTATCTTAGATCATGGATTTCTTGCAGCTTTTTGGCTTCTAGATGTTGTGAATCTAATGCTTTATTGGTGTTGACCCATCCTATTTAGTGCTGATATGGTCTGATTTATAACCTAGTTTCATGTTTGTGAAGATAGGGGATGGAGGACATTTGCAAAGCACAGTGAAACAGTGAGAAGGCCTTGTTGTGATACAGACAGAATACATTGACTTCCTTTGGACATGTGCTTTTGTGTGTGAAGAGATGATTACAGTATCATAGTGGGTCAGAGGATTGCTTGTCTGAGCCACTAAGGAGTGATTAGTTGGCACATGCTGAGAGCCGAGCTTTTTTGTACCAATAATCATGCGGGGATGGCCTCTGTTGGACGCTAGTGACCTCGCTTCCTAGAGCTGCTTCTTACCCCCTTTTTAAAGGATATAGATGATGGAGTTTTTTAAATATACGTTTTATTAAATGCAAAAAAGTTGCATTTTTGTGACATTTATTTCCCAATTTATTTTTCAAAATTGAAGCTTTATGCTGAGATAATTCCAAAAGCATTAAGACAAAAAGAGACATTAATGATACCTTTCTTGGAAAAAAATGTTTGTCAAAAGCAAAGCACACACTTTGCACGTTGGGTGTGTGGATCTTAGCTGAGTTCTGGGGTAACTGAGTGGAGAAATGATGTGTCAGAGGGTGAATGTGGGGGCGTTGTTCCGTCTTCTCTAATCCCTTCCTTTGGCTTCTATTTCCAGCATGTCTTTATCTGGCACTAATTGGATTTGTCAAGTTTTTTTTCCTTCTTCCTCCTTTTTAACTGCTAAAAATGGGTTTTGGTTCACTTGTTTGAGTTTAATAATTTCATAAAATACAATAGAAACATTTAATTTACCAGTTGTATTAAAGGCCGAAGAAATACCAGTTATCATTTTATTCTCAGTTATTAAACAAGTCACATTTGACAGGTGTTAAAATGACAAGTAGCCTACAAGTAGCAAATAGACCGCTCAACACTATAATCTGGTCATTGCTCATAAGCAAATGGACTTGAGCAATGGTGGTAGTAGTGTTAATTTCATGCAAAGGCCCTTATTTGCAAATAAATATTTCAGAAGAAAGTGCATTTGCTTATTGTTGTTTTTTTTTTTCTTTTCTTTTTCACAATGTAGTTCATGTCTGTAGCTGTTTGTGTATTTTTTCTTTAACTGTCCAAAATTGACTAATGGTTTGACAACTTCTTCTTTGCCTTTTGCTGCTCCCTTCAGGGGTTGCTACATCAAATCACAGCCTCTATCTCTGCATACTTCTTACTCACACTAACCGCCTTCATGTCCTCCTTCACTAGACTGCAAACCTCCTCCTCGGCCTCCTGATAGTGCAAACCTCTGCCTCCTTTTACTGAGAGTGGTTGACAGATGGTTAAACCATTTGTTTCTACTGTATTTTTGGGTGAATGATGGTAACAAGAACCTTTGGGGGGAAAAGAGCTACTTACCAGTAAACAAATAAAAGTCACTACATTTTGGGTATGGAAATGGGTTGTCAACGTCTTTTATGTATGAGATTTTGGATGTTGCCTATTAAACACCACTATCATCACTATGGGTTTCTTAAGTAAGAAAAGGTAGAAGGATAGCATGAGAATGGTGTTGCAAGCCTATCAGTGATGCTAACACAGTGACATAATGTAACCTGCAGTCTTTTGACTACCGCATTCTGATCACTTGTCTTCACTCTGTTATATTTTTTTATTTATTTTCTTTCAGTTTTTACAAAAAAAACTTAATTATGAAGGGAGGAGCAAATAGCACAACTCTAACAAAAACTTTTGATCATTTTGTTAAGTTTTGTTTCTTATCTAGTTGTTTTTATCATTTCATTCAAGTGCTTTAGAAGTATTAATAAATTAAAAGTGTGGACTTTTGCCTGTTTTATTACTTGAAGAAAAAAAAAAACATCAGCACTCAGGTAAAGATTGATTTCAAAAGCTGATTGTCTAAAATTATTAGATCTTTGTAAATGCAATCATTGTGATGCAGACAGAGGCGTAGTGCAGTTGGATCATGTGTACAATAATATCTCAGTGGATTGTCACTTTTTTTTTTGGTTTCGTGTACATAAGCCCAGGACCAAATTTAGCTGATATATGGTGGTACCTGGATAAACTATTTCTGGAAACATTCACTATGAAATGAGCATTTCAGCAAAATTCTTTGCTGATTAATTGTCAATTCGCTTTGGTTTTCTTTAATCTGTTGCACATTGTGGCCGTTGCACTGTCACTGCTTCAATTTGCATATAAACCTCATTTAGGCTTATCAAGCTTACATGCAGCTGAAAAGCTGTGTGGAGTCTGCTGATCTTTTTTTCATTCTTAAGTGTCTACCTCTTGCTATCACTAACTTCTTGCTTTTTTCATTTTTTTTTATAGATTTTTATTTCTTAACCTGACACCATGAGCACAATTTCGCCCACGGACTTCGACAGCTTGGAGATCCAGCAGCAGTATAATGACATCAACAACCGCTGGGACCTGGCGGCGGAGACCGACTGGGATAATGAGAACAGTTCGGCGCGTCTGTTTGAACGCTCCCGCATTAAAGCTCTTGCAGGTAAAACCCAAACCATTGTATAACCTTTCATAAACAGCCACCACATACATGTTATGTTAATGTTATCTATGTCTGTATTTGTTATGATCATGCTCAATTTTTTTATTTTTATTACTTATTATTTGAGCAAGTTTTCTTAGCTCAATAAAAGATGTGCAACAGGGTTTTTTAGATCCAGATGCCAGCTGAGACACAATAACAGACCTGACAGTTATGTGCAAAGATCTAATTAAGCTGTGCAGACTGGGGAACAGGAATGATTCTTTTCTGTCCCGAAACCCATCAAATTCTTTTTATAGGATAGAAAAAAGAGGAAAAAAAACACCTCTAAAAGGAGGACAAAGCTGGTCGGCTATGTAATTACTGCTCTGTTTATTTGTTTTCTCTCTTCCTATAGCTGTTAAGGAGCCTTCTGCATCATTTCTGAATGCTGCTGTAAAATGGTTTTGATGGAGACTGTGAAGCTAAACTTTCAAGTCAATCCTCAACTGTCTCAGTGCCTTTGGGGGCATTTCCTGCTTTATATGAATAAGTTGGAGGGTCATAAAATTTTGCTTTACTTATTAGTTTTTTTTTTCTACCAAATCTAAACAGTTTTTACCCCACAAAAACAAGACTCATTATATTAAGAACCCAGCAGAGGGGGCAACTTACACACAAATACATAAAAAAAAAAGAAAAACACTAATGACCCTTGTGCATTGCTTTTGCCAAAGATCATCTAAAAGGTAAACCACATTTTACTCACAAATTAACCCCTTATGTTATGTGTCAACAATAGACATTTTGGTCATTGCCTTTGTATTGTCTTTAAAATATTGACATTTGCATTTCTGTAATAATGATAAATTTTAATATTTGCCTTTAGTTTTGATAGATGCTTCGAATTATTTAAACATAGTTGTATGTGTGTGCGTGTTTGTGAGTGTGCACTCCAGTGTGAATACCTGCGATACCATCGAGGTTTAGCAAGTACAAACTTGATGTGCACATTCTTCTACCTGTCGTACCAGCTACAACAGCTCATCTCCTTCCATTCTTTAACACTTTAAATCAAGCAAAGTTAAAGCTTTTCAGTATTTAATATGGTCCTGCTTGCTCACAATAGGATTTTTAATGCCCTGTTTATCTGTTTATGCTTAATTTTTTTTTTTAACCTCTTCTAACACCTTGGAATCATTACACTGATGGTGCTAGAACTGTAGGCGCCTCCTGGTTAACATTTAAGACTCTCCTGCATTCAGACCATTGTGAATTTGCATTGATTACGCTTATCTTCTCTCTCGTGCACAGCAAACTGTGCAGCTTTACATATTTTTCCAGCAGCAACCAACTGTATTCCCTGACAGTTGCCTGTATTTGCATACAAGACTCTCGAGAGTTTGAAGAAATTAGGTTTTTAAAGAGTTCACAGCCTTTGTCGTACACTGAGAAACACAACTGTTTTGACCGTCTTCTTATGAAAGAAACCTTACAATGCTCACTAAAAAAAGACTATCTTCAAGAAAATGAATAAAAAAACCATTCAATGTAAATCATTCATTGCTTTTAATTTTTTGTTCAACAGAATCCTTTTTAAAACAAACTGAAAAAGACACTAAAATGATGGTACATTTTGTTTCCCAACGTTTTTAAACTAGCTGCAATCAAAACATTTCTGCATCTGTCAACAGATAACGATAACACATCTGCTTTAGCAAAGCTCCTCAGGGTTCATAGTCATGCACTTCTGAATGGCCCACAGTTTTGCTGAGAGGAAGTTTTGGTTGTTTTTTTTGTTGTCTTTCATCATCTGGAAAACCCATCATCTCCATTTGAGACCAAACTTTCTAACATTAGGCAGCACTTTTTGTGTCAAAATTCTTTAAACCAAATTTACTTTGTTTCATTCATTTAATTTTTAATGGTTACTTTTAAGTACATATTTATCTAGTATTGCTTTTGTTAGTTTTAGGTTGTTTCAGTGACCATTGTTCGATTTGAATTTCATAATAGAAAGTTACCAAGTGTACTTCATGTTTGTCTATTTGCATTCAGGTAACTGCTATTTTTCCTTTAATTTTCAAACTATTGACAAAGAATATCTCTACAGTCAGACCACATATTTAAATATACTGTGCATATACTGCCAGTTACACAAGGAAAATGTTGGGCAATAACAAATAAAAAAACAGTTTGAACATGTGTTTGCAAAATTTCCCAATCGGGTTGTGTTTTGAGTCCAGTTTTCCTCAAAAGGAGGTCTGCAGAAATACAAAAGCTTAGTGATATGTCTTAGTCCTCCACATTCTTGGTCACTTTCTTCTTTTCATCTGGGGTTATTCATAAAAACCATGTCATCACTCTCTGCAGGTTGTTCATTTTCGACTTAGAGTGTCTTCTTTTGTCTTTGCAGATACACTGAGTGCGTGTGCATAAAAGAAGCTACTGTTACTTCATGTATTAGGACCCTTATGATGCAAAAAAAAGGCCTATGGGAGCAGTGCTGTGATTAACAGGCTTTCTAACTACATGGATCCTTGCCATAACTTCTGCTCCTCAGAGGGAAAGCTGTCTTTGTAGTCTCTCATTAGTCCAGTCTCCCTCTGTAAACATCCTGTCACAGAAAGCCTTGGGCGGGTAGTTTTCTTTTTAATAAGAACCATCCATTTGCTGTCACCTCGTAGAGTTGGACCTAACAAGTTTAATAACTGGGACTTTTTGCAGATTTTAAAGTCTCAAAATTGATGAAAAATAAATAAATTACACCAATATTAACTAAATTAGTGTGAACAATCAGTTTGTGCTGTTATTGCTGTTTTTTTTTTTTTTTACCAGATATTTGCTTTTAAACACGCTAAATAATGTCATATTTGATAAAATAATTTTACATTGTTCCAACAAAAATAATATAGAGAATGTATTAATCCCATAGTTTGTACTTTTTTCCCCCAAAAAAATCCTTAAACAATATCACATGGACACAAATTCAAAAAAATTGTAAAATAAAAATAATATTCATGTTTTAAATTTTTTTTTTTTTACTTTCAAGTCCCAATAAATACAGAAAGTTCAACAGAAAATAAATTTTATGAGGTTACTACTGCAAACGAGGGCTGCACGGTGGCACAGTGGTTAGCGCTCCTGCCTCACAGCAAGAAGGTTCCCGGTTCAAGTCCTGGCTGGGGGACCTTTCTGTGTGGAGTTTGTATGTTCTCCCCGTGCATGTGTGGGTTTTCTCCGGGTACTCCGGCTTTCCTCCCACCGTCCAAAAACATGCTTCACAGGTTAATTGATTACTCTAAATTGTCCTTAGGTGTGAATGTGAGTGTGTATGGGTGTGTGATTGTGGCCCCTGCGACAGACTGGCGACCAGTCCAGAGGTGTACCCTGCCTTCGCCCATGAGTAGCCGGGTTAGGCTCCGGCAACCCCGTGACCCCGAAAGGGATAAAGCGGATTGGAAAATGAATGAATGAATGAATGATAATACTGCAAACGGTGTGTGTGCCAAAAGAAATATATATGCTTAGAAAGATTTAGAGCAGCTTTTATTTCACTGCTTCCTTTGTTTTTATATCTTTCAGAACAGAGTAATCAAGCTATCAGTTAGAAATCTCATCAGGCAGGAAAATGCTTTTGAGACTTTCCACGACTTCCTTCCTGTTTCACGCTTTATCAAGGTAGTGCCTACATTATGTACAAAGCAGGGGGGAATCAAAGGTTGTGTAAAAAGACAGACAAAGAGACCTACATGGGGTTAAGATTTTTCAAACTGACATACACTCTTTTGGTCTAGGCCGCTCCCTTGTGTTTGCAGGAATTAAGGTGGAGTTGGATTATCCACCTCAAGCTGCACTGCTTGAAGGACTGTAATGGTTTAGTCTGCCTGTAAAGCTCCACCCTCCCCTTGCCCTTTCCTCCATTCTTCCTTTATGCTCCTCCCTAAAACACACCTTATACTAATGAAACTCGTTTTAGACGGCTCTGCAGGCTTTGTTTACACAGTTATCTGACTGTGGCTGGTGTGCCTGCTCCTTGCTGCTGTGTTTGAACGTATTCATGGTCAGATTTTGGAGGGAAGAGTTACTCAGTTTTGTTTTGTAGTTCTTTTAATTGAGTTTTTTTTTTTTCACTGAAACCACATGTGAGGTGATTTGAACAAAAAGGAAAACGCTTTGTTTGACGGCAGTTTTTTATTCTTTGAAGAACAACGGTTCCACTCCAGCCTCTGTTGTGTTTTCAGTCCACAAAACTGGCTATGCACTAGATGAAGAAGAGAACACTTTTAGGATTTTTTCTTGTGCCTTACTGAAAAACAGCAGGAAACCAAGGATAAACATTCTTCTTTTTTCTGGAAAAACATCAAGCAAACTGTAAACATTTTTGAGATTGTCTGCTATGTAGGAAATCCGATTCAGAAAGGAATATTTGAGCAAAGAAAATCTATAGAAACTACAATGGAGTGGGACCAAAGGGAGCCCTGCTTGTCCCCAGCAGCATTTGTCAACCAGGTGCAATATTCTAATATTCTAGAAGGGAGATTTAAACAGCTACAAGGTAAGAGTCAAACTAGTCTGCCTTCAAAAGTGAAAGGGGAAATTCCATTCAAGTGCTGACTCAAAAATGTTCATTTACAGGTTTAGTTGCAACCGGCATCTTTACTGATGTTGCTATTGATTGTGGTTTTATGAAAGCTGTTACAAACCAGTTTTCTCCTAAGAGTGTATGTTTATGTGTATATATATATTTGTTAAATATGGAAAATGGCAAACTTGTTAACATCTAAAGGATATTCTCCTGTCGGAGTTTAAAAACGATGTCCTCACAGTTCTGTGCTTTTTCTCTGCTCTGTTAGTGAAAATATATGGGATACTTGCAGGATTTGTACAGAAGGTTTTAGCTCCGATCTACAGCAGGCAGGCAGGCCGTCTGGCACCTGATCACTCGACCACCTGTCCTCTCCTATCTTATTACAATACGCCGCTCTGTCTTTGGGCAGAGCCTGAGAGGCTTGGAAGGCTCCAAGCAGAGAAATCACTGAAGCCTCTGGTCCTTACACCAGATACAATGTGTAAACTGAAAGAAAAAAATCAAAACCCAACTTTTTTACTGAAGTAAAAAAAATTTTTTTTTATCTTTCTAGTTAGAAAGAATTACAATATTTTATGTATGAATTGTTATTTTTTGAATGATAGTTTCCTTAGCCACAGGCCACATAGTATTAGAGGCAGGTGAAGTATTTGCTGCAGCTAAGCTTATGCTGGGTGTGTGGGTGCAGCCATATGTGAAACTCTGTCAGTACTGAAGATCATGCAGTTGTTTCCGCTCCCACCATGCCCACAACCAGGAATGGAGATCTGTCTTTGATGGCCAACAGTCGTCACTTTTTACTTTTGAAACCAAACTCACGGGGTGTTCATTGTCTTGACAATGGCCTATGAAAACTATTGGTAAACAAGCTGATTTTAATAATTTGGTTCAACATTTCACTTAGTGTACCAGTGTTCTTAACCAAAGATAAAATCTGATTAAAATATGTTATCCATCTTTAAAAATAGACACGTTTTACCACGTCAGAGTTAGTTGTGCAACCTGGTGTATTCATGGAAGTAGATGTCTTTATATATGTTCATGTCTCAACTCATCAGTCAAAAAAAACCCAACATATTTTAAAACCTGAAGGTCTAAGATAAAAAAAGTGATGACAAGATGCTTTTTAATCTACATTTCTCTCATAAACAGATATTACAAAACTAATTAAAATCAGATAAAGATCTAGATTTTAGGGATGATGTTTTAAGAACTATGTGCTTTGTTCCTTATGTTGTCCATGAACTCATGAGTTGGACACGCTCTGGACAAAGGTTTCTGTAAAAACATACAAGCATAACCAGGCGCACATATTTTTGGCAACACCCACTTGCTTTTCCAGCTTGACTACCCTTGCAGGTAATTTTTCTGTCACTCCCTCCTTGAGTTACATCTAGAAGCATGACGGAATGGCTTTTCACATCATTTGCGCATGCGCTATCACTCCTCCAAAAGTATCTGTAAAATGTTTTGAATAGAAATGGAAAAGTTGATTTAGTTTTTTTGAAAAGGGGTCATTTGGCTTTTTGACCAAAAAAGTAATCCTTATGATAAACAGATTGTTTTAGCACTTGTGCCACTCCAGCATTATTGAACACATTCAAAACAGTGGAATTGTTGTAAACGATTAAAAGTGATAAGCTTGATTGCTTCACCAAGGGAGACGAGGACAGCAGGCCAACTGTTACGTCCTTTAGTCAGTAGTCCATGTTGACAGATGAAGGAAGAGTGGCTGTTTTCTAAACGGCTATTTTTTCTGTGCACAGCAAGATGGTACCATGTTAATCCTATTTGGTCTTACTGCACCACGTGGATAAACAGAGCACTCAAGGTTCCATGTGAAAGTTAACGTTCCTGTTTCTTGTGCTCCTCAAAAGTAGGTTTTGGTTCCAAAATAAATACTTTGTAATGCCAGTTTCCTGTCATTGTTCAAACAACAGTGAGAGTTACCTTGTGCTCTGAGGGGATCACTGTCCTATCTACAGGTCAGTTGCCGTGGACTTTAGCTGGATTGTTACTCAGCAGGCATTAGCAGCATGACGCTCTTCAAATAAATGTTACTAACTGCTCTGCAGTTCGATTTTCATTGAAATTCTACAGCCTTTACATCAGTCTTTCTCACCTTGCTCAACACTGCAATTGTATGCTATCAATAAAATGTGAGTTTGTGAAGATGAGCAGCTGTATTTAATATTTCTTTAGTCTTTTGAGTACGCTAACTATAATGAGGTCATTGTTGGATTATGATCAAGTTTCAAGCCCGGCAGCACGATAACTGAAAGTTGTAATGCAATATCATTCAGCACCGCTGGCTCTTGTGGCCTCCAGCTGTATCTGAGTCACCTCGGTGAGAGTACAACAAACAAGCAGACACCAGGGAAATCTGTTTTTTCGGTTCCCTAATATAGAAAGTTTTACAAGAGATAGAAATTTTGGACATGTGCAAGGCTTCCTGCATTTTGAAGTTATTTTGTTCACATGTTTTTGAGAAGTGTTTGTTTTATGTCTCAAGGGATTAACCTTGGCAAGTCCCCTCCTCCCCTACCTTTTCTATTATGCTGCAGATGGCACAGAAACATGCAGTTGAGGGACATGTTGACTAACATCCGCGTGGGGCAGGATTACTTTTAAAGAAGAGTCTTTATTGTACCTATTTATTTACTTATTGCTGTCATAACAACAGCCATACAGCAGATGAAACTAGAAGCATAAAAGGGTTGTAATATTTAAAGATGTTTTAACCACATGTGACAAGGCTACAGTTTTACCACATTACTCTTGAGGCAGCGGAAGAACAGTTCTGCTTTTACAGGCGGGAAAATATGACAGCGCATAAATTCGTGTCATGCTGTTCACTTTGTTTTGCTCACTTAAAGCTTCATAATTTACGTGTTTGCTATTTCTTAGAAAAGAGTTTCCAGTTAGAGGGAAAATGGTTCTTATATAACAGCTTATGTCTTTTAGTGGTTTTTAAAAATGATATATTAATTAGGTGGTGTTTGTTTGTTTTTCCCCAACAGGACTTTTTATTTTGAACTTGAACTAATTGAAATGTTTTAAACACACAATTAAAAAAATAATCTGGTCTAATTTGTTGCTATAGATACTAATGTACTTTTTTAAAGCAAAATCTTTGTTCAGGTTGTCAAAGAGTCATGAAATGTTTTGAAGTTTATTCCATTTGGTCTTGATACAACTCAAAACACCCACTGTTACCACTGCAGAAAAGAAGCTTGAAAACACAGACATACATTTAGCCTTTTTTAAGTCACATGGCTTCATTCTATTCCTATAATAAATAATCTTGTTGTTTACCTCACTTGGCGAGACTTTAGAGGCCCTGGCTCATTTATTGAGCACCAGATTGCCTTAAGCTTAATGATCAGAAGACTGTGATTGAGCTTAATATTTTCTTAGTGAGGATTTGTATTATGTGTTTTTTTTTACATATAGAAACTGCTGCTTCATGCCTATAACATGCCACCCATTTGCTTTTTGTTGTTTGGGGATGATGATGGTGCTACCAGCAGTAATTCCTTGTACCACTGTAATGTTGTTCATAAAAACACCAGTAATGACATAGCTTCACAGCTGAACTTGTGATATATTTGTAGTAAGCACAATTCCCTGTCGTCAGCTGAATGCGTAGATGGGATTAGCTTGACAATGTGGGCAAAAAAAGGAAGAAAAATCAACTTTTTATGTATTTGTTCCTCTGATGACTTTCTTTTATTTCGCTGTGTATGGTAAGGAGTCAAATGGGTCATAGGAACAAATTTGCATTTGGTGCAAAAATGATGTGTGTACTAATCAAAATAGTCTACTAATTTCAGTTTGCTTGTAGGCAGAAATGTTAAATAATGAGATCAGAGTTGAAAAGAAGGTAAAAGCTGGCGTCAGACTAATAAGCGCCCTGCTACGATGACCTTCACATGGATCATGTCAGAGCGAAGGTTACCAAAGCAGACACATTTATGGAGTTAGTTTACTTGTTCCTTTGAAGGAGGTGACCTAGAGACACTCATAATACAACCTCAGGATTGGAAACACAAGAAGTTAGGTTAACAAAGTCGAGGTCAATTCAACCAAAGCTAAGAAGGGAGGCAGGAATGACTCTGTATGAAGGTTAGTCCAAGTTGGAGCACAAAAGGTGCTTAAGTTAACAGCCTTTTCGTTTACCAGCCTGGGCTGAGTTCCGAATCAAAGTCTTTGTTGTCCTGTAAAGGATTAAAGATGATGCAATAAAACACACAAACCCTGTGTATTTGTCACTAATGAGGGAGACCAATAAAAACCAAAAAAAGGTTGGTCTTTTTTAAGCAAACTATTAAGACCGGTCCAGATATTTTTTTTTATTATGTGTGATGTTGATATCAACAGATTACCTGTGTAATAATTGATCAATCAAGACAAAACCAATTCACTGCTATTGTGAGTGGTCAGGTCTCCTAAAATCTTCAGTTAAACCTGAATTATCCCTAGTGTGAGGGAACAAATGATAGACTCAGTCTTCATCCTGATATGGATCCTGTCAGATGTCTTTGAGCTCCTCTTAGGCAGTGTTGAACATGTCTACATGTTATCACTAAACACATCCCAGGCACCATGAGCCACAATGTCAGTATAAAGTCTGGCAGCTTATTTGCTCAGATTAAACACAGATAACAATCATTATCCACAGGGCCCCACTATGTTAGATGTTGAAGTTGGAAAACAGGAGCTTAACCTTCATATCTTCAATTAAAGAGAGGGTCTGGCTGAGACAGGCCCACATTCTAGTCCTGTTCTGACATATACTTAAACTTTACTACCAGGTCCAAACACGCTCAAAACCACTAGACATGCCCAAATATGTGTCTAAAACATGGAGCGATGCCTTTAACTACTAGTTTTAATATGTCATTAGCATACATGGAGGACAAAAACAAAGGTGGTGTTTGACACAAGAAAAGAATGTTATGAAGTTGAGTCATGTGGATTTTTTGTCTTCTTGAATTGTTTCGTTACTTGTCCCAGTGCCTTCATTAAGGAGAAAAGAATGTTCTAATGAAGATGAAAGAGTTTCTGTTGTGTAATAAATAACTGCAAATGCTACAAAGGTAAACTCAAAAAAAGGCCTTTCTTTCTTTCTTTTTAGAGAAGATTTTTGAAAAATTCACTTGGTAGGATTATAGATTAGCTGTTTTAGCTTTCGCTGTATCAAGTCTTGGGGGCTTTTTGGTTGAGAGCATTTGAACCAAAAACTACAAATGTGTTATCTAACTCCAAGCATTGCCTTCTGGTATGTGCTTAATTCATCCTCCTCACCAAAATAACAACCCTGACCTTAAACCCAAGCTAAACCAGAGTTGTTGTATGTTGGTACCCATTTGTATTATAAGGCATCTTACTGTGTGTGTAATGATAAAATATCAAGAGCTACAGACTAACCTATCAAGAAATGTGTTCAGATTGTAAGCTTATGCAAACATTTGAACTTAGGATTTAGAGGGTGTGAAAAAAAAAAACTAATACTGGTTTATGAACTTTACTGCAAAATGGCAGTGTTTGGTAGTTATTGACAAGGAATATATTTTTAGTGCTTGTTGACCAAAATGCAAAGATTAGGTACCGTATATCTTTCAATAGTGACTGGTCTCCAAACTGGTCGCCATCTCTAATAAACACTGGGCCGGTTGCCACATTTTTTGGAATAAATGATGGGACTACTATTACAAGATATTTGGCAAGACAAACAAGGCTTTCTTGTAATTGGAGACAATGTTCTGTCATTTTTCTTGGAGGGTACAAACATGAGCTCTATAGATGTTATGCATGACGTCAGACAGCTTAGTCTGACCTGTCATGGTTTGTTTTTTTCTACTCTTCTCTGTCAGCCAAAACATCACGGTTTAAAAATACACAAGTAACCACAGTTTTTCCTGTTGCAGAGTTTAACCTAACCGATGTTTAGTAAACCTAATGTTCCATTTTTACCTAAATGTACAAATATTATTGTTTACTCTCAGCAATGCTTAAAAATTTTGACTCATGACCATTCTTTTGAAATGATCTGCACATTTAAATGTTCCACTAGCACAATCTACAAATGTGAAGGCACTTCCTGATGGGAAGGTGAGGAGGTCTGCCCAAGTGACAATGTTTAGTATAGAATTTTAAATTTCATCAAAAAATTTGTAGATATACTTTAAAATCATCTTATAGTAAGCTTTCCCCGGTAGCCAATGAGCTCAAAGCGCCACCCCCATGTAAAATTAGGTGTAGCTCAGTAGCAAAAACTTGAAAAGTCTGAACTGAACTGTATAGTGTGTGTGGGTGGGGGTTGGGGGGTGGGGGTCCTGGATCTGTGTTTTGTCTTCTCATAATAGGTTTTGAACAGCTCTTTGTCTGGCTCGTCACCCAGGACCTGTCTGCCATGGGGGACCCTGCCAAGGGCAAAAACCCCAAACACCTTAGCTCCTGGGATCACTGGAGCTTTCTAACCCCTCCACCATGTTAAGGTGGCAGTTTGCGGAGGGGGATGCAACAATCTTCACAGTTTTCCAAAAACTTGATCATTAGCTAAATTAAGATTGATGATGATGCAAGACGATAACTTTGCTCTGCTATAGTTGTACCGGTAGCTGACATCAGTTTTGCAGTTCACTTTTTTCCAGATGTGTCCATGTTATTTTTATTCTCTTTTCTGTCTTCTCTGTGTATCAGAAATGATGGATTTTTTAGGACCTTTGCCCATTTTCTCACAGCCATGTTCTCCTCAATGCTAGATACTGTCACAACATGATTGATGCCCAGTTGGAATGTAGACAATTCTAAAGTCATGTCACAGCAATCCATCTGTCCTAGCTTATTTACCAGTTTGGACCAGCGTGGGTTATTTTGTCATAGAAGGCAATGATCATTTAATCAGTCTGTTCTGGTAAAGTAAAACTTGAGCAGAAGTACTAAACCTGTGCAATAAAGTGTTAGGAATGAACCCCAGTCACAAATAAATGAAAGATGAGTTGAATGATGAATACTGGTATATCATGAAACTAGACAGTCCTGTCAGCTTTATAGAACTAACATGTTATGTTACAGATGGGAAAACTGTACTTGTGAGTTTTCTTTAAATGACCATCTGATATTACTCTCTTTTGTGCAGAAAACATCATCTCTGTTTTGTCTATACTAAAAAAGGGTTTGCTATTCTAAATGGAAACATTTGAAAAAGTGACTGACTTTCAAAAATTGTATTGTTTTTCATCAGCAGTTTGAAAGCACTTCATAAAAAAGTCTCATGACAGTAACTACTATATAATTATGCCACATGCATGACTCAGCCTTGCACATTTTTGGAACTCGTAGCAAAGTAAAGCAGTGATTGTTGTGTCTACGTATGGTAGTTTGTTTGGTTAGATAAACCTTTGGTTAAGCATGTTTTTTTTCCCCAGGAATCATCTTTGTTCCATTAGTTCTGCCACAATATAAATACTAGTTTTACTGTTGGTAGGACTACTAGCCTTAAGATTGCTAAAACAGAGCATATATTACAAGATATTATGGATGAAAGTTCTTCCCAACAGCAGTGAAGTAATGAATAGAAAACCTCCGGTAAAATTTGAAATTAAAAATTCATATTTTACAAATTCATCAGAATGACTTCCTTATTTCATTTTGATTAGAAAGAGTGGATTCTATCTTTTTTCCTTTTTTCATTTCTTTTCTATTTGAGTAAAGATGCTGAGTAAACAACTTCAGTTCATAACGGGTCAAAAGTTCTAAAGTTGCTCCACCCTTGAAGGCTGTGTTTCAAAATTGGTTCTTTTTCCTCTTTTTGAGAGACAGTTGGTGGTTTGCCACACTTCAAGTGTCTTTGACTGCACCTGTTTATTGCCCTCTTTTTTACTCACTTGCTTTTAGAATTGCTTGACATCTATGAGTTTTGACTTATTGAACTGTGCTATATCTTTAGAAATGAAGCTTTATTTAAAAAAAAAAAATAATGTCCCACTTTTTTATTTATTTTCTTGTGCTGCTTCTATATCAAATAGCTTTATAAAGTGTTCATCGTCTGTTTTTCTGACTATCTCCTATCAGTCTACCAAACTTAGATTTTGCATTCATCAATATTTGTTAGTGTTCAGTTTTTTGTAATTCTCAGACAAATTTAGGAACATTTTTAAAGTTATATCTTGGGTTAAAACAATCATTTTATAAAAGCTTGTATTATACTTTATAAACCCCTTTGTTTATTTGTGGATTATATTTTTTTATATTTAAAAGTGTTTCATTTTTGCATGACATTAATTGTCACCAGAGGGGAAAAAGTTAATTGTTTTCTTTTTTTCTTTCACTCAAGATTATTTAGATTATTTGTATTTATTTGTAACTTTGCTGCATTGTCTGGAATACATTAAAAAAAGTAAAAATTTCCCCACAAAAACATCTAAACATTAGTTTTAAAAGCAAATTAAGTGACATTAAAACAACTCTTTTTGCAAAGCAACACTCTGAGACATTATTTTTTGCTTTTACATTTTATTTCTGTTTCTGGTTATGCCAGTATTTTGAAGTTAGCCAGTTGTTCCTTATGCATTCTCAAATTGTCCAATTTTTCTGTCCTACAACAGTTTCAACTTTTTAACTCGTTGGAACAGAGAATTCTGATCAGTCTTAAATGTACTGTGTACTTTTGCCTTTTATGTTCTATGGACAGCAAATACTCTCCTAGATCCGTGTTTTTAAAAGGCAGGGAGACTTTATGTCCTAGAAATTAGGTCACCTTGTTAGATTGTGTAGTAGGATTAGCCTCTTACTCCTACGGTCCATATGTCTTGAGCTGCTGTTACAGCTTAATTTCTTGTGTTTCTTTGTTTAGTCTTGCTCTTAAAAAAACAGAAATGTAATGTCATTGAATTTGGTGTAAAGTGTATTTTGCCACATCACTTCACTAATATCTGTTATCGTGACAGTGATTGAAATAAACTGAGAGACAGAGCTGACAGTTAAGTTTGTTATTAAGAGGTAAAACCTCTCACTTAATGGGAGGATTTAATAGCTTATCTGTAAAATGAACTGCACCAGAAAGGGCTTAGTCCATAACACTTACTGTTACTTGTCTGCACTCAGAAAGCAGAGTGGCTCTAAATGACTTTGTAGTTTATTTAAATCTAGCTGGATTTCTATTAAATATTTGTTTAAACATTTAATTTATTTGTAGCCTAGAACTCAGATGATTCCAATGAATGCTGCAAACACACCGGATGCAACTGAGGCGTTAAATTTGCATCCGCTGCCTCTCCTTTGACACAAATTTACTGCTCGACTCCTTGACACCCTGTACTGTTGTTTTATTTTTTGTTAGTCTGATTATAAACTGATTGTTTGATTGTTTTGTCAACATTGTTCATTTTTAAGCACTGATGAGCCATATCATGATAACTACACTTGGATTGAGTCTGTCCTCCCATTTCTGCTAAAAGAGCCCTGATTATTTACTCTGAGTCAAGGAATGAAGGAGGACACCAGAAAGTGTAGACTGTTGTTTCCAGTATTTAGTTCTGAAAGAAGCACATGAGCAGTATTAAAATGTTTTTTTTTATTTTTACTTTGTCTTATTTCCGTTATGTGTAATAGAATCACAACTTTATTGCTAAAAAGATGGTACAAGAGGTGTAAACGTGTGAATAAACCAAGATATGATCAGCTAAGTGACTATGGTGACACTTACCCAGCACAGCAGGGTGGAAAAAAGTTTCAAGGATGTTCAATAAGCAGGAAGTGAATGTTGCTGCTGTTTTTAAAACACTCCACTGATCTGCTGTCCTGTCCAGTTATCTCAGGTGCTCCTTTATTGATTAATTCTGTTGATTAAAAAGAGGGAAAAAAAACTACAATGGGACAGTGTAGTCCATCAACTGTACTGAAGTCTTGCAGTAGGTCATCAGCGTTGAATCTGTTGAGCATTGGTTTTCATGTGGCTCTATCTGTCTTCCCACAAATATCAGCAGATTGGTCTCTTTGGAGTGTGAAGGTCCTACACAGCGGGACAGCTAGTGGGACTTTAACTTTTTGGTTGTGTTGTAATGCTGTGTTTGCAAGGGTCACTGCTGTCATCCTGGTAGGTGTAAAGCAGAGGTTTCTTCACATGCAGCAAATATGTTCGAAGGGTCCGATGTAAAATCTATGTGACTCCCAGAATGCAATTCTTTCTTAGAACAATGCTGCTTTGTAACAGTTCTATCAACCTATTGTCAGCGGATGTCAAATTATTTAACGAAAATGCTGTGTAGCAGAAAGACAGTGATGTACGGCACTCTTTGTTTTTGCCCACTGCTGTAGCCCAGGTTAGTAGTTATACTGTTGTAACAAGATGTTGGGAAAAAAGTGGAAGAGGTAAAGGATGAAGGCTAATATATAATCAATGTAAAACCACCCTCCCAGTATAGCTTTGCATTACTAAACAAAACACAGTTTTACTCACTTCCCCTGTTGCTGTTTTTAATTTGATGGTTGATTGGGCTGGGCCTTTGTAAGGTCAGATAAGACTGTAGAGGAGTGTCTTTGAGGTATGCTGCTCCTCATTATTTCACGTTCTTAGTGTATTTTAGCCCTGTCTAGTCTCATAAGTGGCGCTTGGGTGTGAACACGCTGATAGAGTTTCTTGGTTAATGACTGTAGGCTATGCCGGTTGTGTCTCAGTCTGCTAAGCCTGTTTGTAAAGTCTCTTTATGTCTGCTCACCAAGCCCCATTTCATCTCTGTCCTTTGCAGATGAGCGTGAAGCAGTACAGAAGAAAACCTTCACAAAATGGGTAAACTCCCACCTAGGCCGAGTGACTTGTCGCATTGGTGACTTGTACACAGACCTGCGAGATGGCCGGATGCTAATCCGCCTGCTGGAAGTGCTCTCAGGAGAACAGCTGGTTAGTATCAACAAAGAAAATGCCTTGATTTGTCCTATCTTTGACCTACATTCCACACAATGCAATCCTCATCAGATAAAAAAAGAAATGTCTTTTGTTTCTTTTATTGAAAAACAAGGGTTTTTTTGTATGTTTTAACTACCTAGCTGGCCATTTTCCTGCCATGTTTGATTATTATTTTTAATGGTTCCTGCTCAAATTTATTGAGTCCTATCATTTTTTTTCTTCTTCATAGCCAAAACCCACAAAGGGCCGCATGCGTATCCACTGCCTGGAAAATGTAGATAAAGCCCTGCAATTTCTCAAAGAGCAAAAGGTCCATCTTGAAAACATGGGTTCACACGACATTGTGGATGGAAACCACCGCCTGACCCTCGGTCTCATCTGGACCATCATTCTTCGCTTCCAGGTAACTCAGTAATCCTAGAGCTGTGCTGATTTTCCAAACCTCTTTGGTTTGGTATGTTTGACTTTGGGACATCAGATGTCTAAAACGGGAAATGTCAAAAATATACCACAGCATGTCGTCACATTTCTACTTTTTATAATTTTTGAACTTTTTTTCTGATAGATCCAAGACATTAGTGTTGAGACAGAAGACAATAAGGAGAAGAAGTCAGCTAAAGATGCCCTGTTGCTTTGGTGCCAAATGAAAACTGCTGGGTGAGGATTATATGGTCATGTATACCAGACACATGTTTAATGAACATTTCTGATTTTGTTCCATGGGACTAATGATCAATGGCTTCTCTGCAGATATCCCAATGTCAACATCCATAACTTTACCACCAGCTGGAGAGACGGTCTCGCGTTCAATGCCATCGTGCACAAACACAGGTCAATGACCACTCCATGTACTTCGCTGTTAATAAGCAACTAACCACTCTTAGGCATCAGTCCATTTGATTTAGTTGATATTTTTTCTAATAATCCCCAGAGTAGGATATTTTCCTTTTTTCTGGTCAGTGCTCCATTTTTAATCACGCTACCTAATAAATAGCACTTACTTTTCCTTCCCTGGGTTTTTTTAATCTCTTTTTCTGTTGAAGTCCCCTTTCATTCTTCAGCCTGCAGCATGGCTAAAATGGTTAAGAACGAAATGGGAGTTGGATGACCCAGATCACAGAAATAATAACCCACTTCATTCCTTTGATGAGTCCTGCTAACTCTGCTGCACACCCTGTTTTAACAGCTTTAGTTTAAAGCTGGATCCAGAACCGTATTAGTCATGACATACTGTAAATACATGCATGACAGATGGGTTTTGACGTTCTTCCCTTCACTGTCATATTACTCAGTCCTTTTCTGGTTATTCCTGCATTTCTTGTCTTTGATCCATAATTAAGTAATTTTGAGGGATTAATAAACTCTTATTTAATTGAATGAAACAGATCAAAATGTTTTCAACTGAAATCATTCTACTGTTTTCTTTGTTTAAGTTTTAACAGCTATAGTTCATTTGTATCCTACAATCTTTTCTTTGATAATTTGTTATTCCTGATCCTTTACAGACCTGACCTGATGGAGTTTGATAACTTGAAAAGATCCAATGCTCATTACAATCTTCAGAATGCCTTCAATGTGGCTGAGAAAGAACTGGGGCTTACCAAGCTGCTGGATCCTGAAGGTAAGGGGTAAAAGCACCCAAAATACACCATGTACTGCTAAAAGTCACTCTGTTGACGACATGCTGTACACAGCAGAAAGTCACATTATCTTAGAAAGTGCAAATCAAAAATAACATCAGCATTTTTTACGGAATTTGATAAAGTACTAACTTCAAAATCTTTTTTCTCTTTTATTATTGCTTAAACAGATGTTAACGTTGATCAGCCTGATGAAAAGTCCATCATCACGTATGTGGCAACTTACTACCATTACTTCTCCAAGATGAAAGCTCTGGCAGTGGAGGGCAAACGAATTGGCAAGGTTAGCAGTGTGTATATGTGTGTGAAACTGGACATAATTATCTTAACCAATGTTGCACTCAAATACTGCAAATACTGTAAATGTTTTGTCAGAAAATCACACAAAATTTGACTGCAGGTGCTCGACTACGCTATTGAGGCTGACCAGCTGATAGATAAGTATGAGACTCTGGCATCTGAGCTGCTACAGTGGATCGAGCAGACCATAGGGACACTCAATGACCGGCAGCTAGCTAACTCACTGAATGCCGTTCAGAACCAGCTTCAGGCTTTCAACTCCTACAGAACAGTTGAGAAACCCCCAAAGTGAGTACAAGCTGAAATTTTCAGTCTTATTTCCTATCCATCAAACATTTTAAGAAAGCAAACAAATTATGGCATTTGTGTCCACAGATTTACAGAGAAAGGCAACTTGGAGGTTCTACTCTTTACAATTCAAAGCAAGATGAGGGCAAACAATCAAAAAGTTTATGTGCCAAAGGAGGGAAAACTCATCTCTGACATCAACAAGGTATGAGTTCAAAGGAAATGAGGGATGTTTGTACATTCATCCTTTTCTTCCGCTAATCCAGAACCGGGTCGCGGGGGCAGCAGTCTAAGCAAAGATGCCCAAACTTCCCTCTCCCTGGCCACTTTCTCCAGCTCCTCTGGGGCGACCCCGAGACTTTCCCAGTCTATCCGAGAGACAAAGGCTGTCCAGCGTGTCCTGGGTCTTTCCCGGGGCCTCCGCCCAGTGGGACATGCCCGGAACACCTCCCCAGGGAGGTGTACATGAGGCATTCGAACCTGATGCCAGAGCCACCTCAACTGGCTGCTCTCGATGTGGAGGAGCAGCGGCTCTACTCCGAGCTCCTCCTGGGTGACCGAGCTTCTCACCTTATCTTTAAGGGAGTGCCCAGCCAACTTTCGGAGGAAGCTCATTTCGGCTGCTTGTATCCAAGACCTTGTTCTTTTGGTCATGACCCAGAGCTCATGACCGTAGGTAAGTATTGTAGCGAAGATCGACCGATAAGTTGAGAACTTTGCGTTAAGGCTCAGCTCTGTCTTCACCACAATGGACCAGTACAGCAACCGCATAACGGTGGACGCCACACCAATCCGCCTGTCGATCTCACGATCTTCTCTCACTCATGAACAAGACCTCAGGATAACATAAAGCCCTCCACCTGGGGAAGGGGCACTCCACTCACCAAGAGAGGGCAAACTACCTTTCTCCGGTCGAGAACCATAGCTTTAGACTTAGCGGTGCTGACCCTCATCCCAGCCGCTTTACACTCGGCTGTAAACCGTTCCAATGCATGCTAAAAGTCCTGGCTCGATGAAGCCAATAGGACAACATTGTCTGCAAAGAGCAGAGAGGAAATCCTGTGGTTCCCAAACCAGACCCTCTTTGACCCCCGGCTGGGCCTAGAAATGTAGTCCATAAAGACTATGAACAGAACCGTTAATAAAGGGCAGCCCTGCTGGAATCCGAAATGCACCTAGAACTGGTATGACACTGCTGGCTTTGTGGACCGAGCTCCTGCTTCGGTCATACAGAGACCGGACAGCGGTCAGTAAGGCTCTCCGGATCCCATACTCCAAGAACACCCTCCACAGGACACCACAGGGGACGCAGCCTTCTCCAAATCCACCAAAAAAAAAATTGACTGGATGAGCGAACTCCCACAAACCCTCCAGCACCTTAAAAAGGGTGTAAAGCTGGTACACAGTTCCACAACCAGGACGGAAACTGCACTGTTGTTCCTGGATCCAAGGTTCGACTACACACTCCACGCCACACTCTCCTCTCCGGGACCATGGCATAGACTTTCCCAGGGAGGCTGAGGAGTGTGATTCCCTAGTAGTTGGAACACACTCTCAGTTCCCCTTTCTTGAAAAGGGGAACCCCACTCCTGTCTGCCAGTCCAGTGGTACAGTTCCCAATTGCCATGCAATGCTGTAGAGATGAGTTAGTCAAGACACTCCCACAGCATTTAAAGACTTGAGTTACTCAGGGCGGACCTCATCCACTCCAGGTGTCTTGCCACCAAGGAGCTCGTTGACTACCTCGTGACTTTCGCACTCGCCTGTGAGCCCCAGACCTGGCTCCATTGTGGGACCTTGGGGATGCCAATCCAGGCGACGTAGCGGAATCTTGTATGGTACTTCTCATAATGGGGTGTCTGAATCGCTTTTTGTCTGACTCATCACCCAGGACATGTTTGCCATGGGAGACCCTACCAGGGGCTGAAGCCCCAGACAGCATAGCTCCTGAGATCACTCGAGCACGCAAACCACTCCACCATGTTAAGGTGGTAGTTCATTGAGGAATGTGTATTAAAAAGTAAAAGGGTTGCATGAAAGAAACCAAAAGATGTTGTGAGATTAGAGGAAAGCGAATAAAAGGGACGTAGAGTGGTTTAAGATATTAGAACTGCATTTTTAAATTGACCCATTAATTTCTTATTTAATCCTTCATATTCTATAGCTTTATTTCTACGAACAAATTACCATTTTAACTATCTCCTGCTAAATTGTTATCAGTACCTTTGCTGAACAGCACCGTCATTGTGGTTCTGTTTGTGTGATAGGCATGGGAAAGACTGGAGAAGGCTGAGCATGAACGGGAGCTGGCCTTGAGAAATGAGCTGATTCGCCAGGAGAAGCTGGAGATGATGGCTGCCCGCTTCGACCGGAAAGCTGCTATGCGAGAAACATGGCTGAGTGAGAACCAGAGACTAGTTTCTCAGGTAGAAAACTTATTTTATCTCCTGAGAGTTGATAAAACCCACTACTGGGAGAAGCATGTTTTAAACCAAAGTACATAAAGGTTACAGCCTGACTTTTTTCCTTTTTTTAGGATAATTTTGGAACAGATTTGGGTGCAGTAGAAGCTGCCACACGTAAACACGAAGCCATCGAAACAGATATTAATGCATATTTGGAGCGTGTGGTTGCTGTGGAAGATGTGGCTAAAGAGCTGGAAGCAGAGGGTTACCATGATGTGCGGCGAATACTTGCACGCAGAGATAACGTGCTTCGGCTTTGGGAATACCTAAAAGAGCTTTTGGCTGCACGCAGAGAGCGTTTGACTGCCCATCGTGACCTGCAAAGACTGTTTCAGGAGATGCGCTACATTACTGACTGGATGAAAGATGAACAGGTAAACATTCAATCTGGAGCTTTCATTTTAACTGCTTTAATAGTGTTTTAAACTGATGTAAAGTGTGTAAAATGGATTTTGCTTTAGTTTCTAATTAACTAAAAGGAGTTTACTAATCCTCTCAGTTACGGAAGATGTTGTTCATTTTTATCCCCAACGGCTTTGGTGTTGCCTCTTAACTGCTGTAATTAGCTTTTACGGTCTAGTCTGAATGCTGTTGCTTGCCATTGCAGGCTTTACTGACATGCTATTGGGTGCATTTAAGGAGTTAACCCAAGAGATGCTTTAGGTCCATGCTGTGATCCTAGTTTCTTTTGTTTGGATTCATCAATAGCAGTGTTCTGGACTGCATAGTGGCATTAAGATGGTATTTGGTTGGTTAATATATATATTTAAGCCCTATTCAAAAAGTTTGAATGTTTGGCTAAATGTATTAAAATGTTCAAACTGGATTGTGCAATTACTAATTAAATACAGATACAAAATTGTTTTTATTTTTACTCATTTAACATTATTTTACCTGAGAAATAAAAAATTAATTTCTGCTCAGAGCCAAGATCAGAAACCGAAAGTTACGTATTTAACTACGGTTATATACGTGTGCTTGAAGCACCGTCTCTGGCAGTCAGGAAAGATGAAATAGAACACACAATTACTAACTGTTGAGCTGCTGAGCTGGTGCATTCAGCCAGTGTTTAGAACAGGAATACGCAACTCCAGGCCTCGAGGGCCACAGTGTCTGCAGGATTTCCAGATATCCAAACCTTACTCATGACTGATTACCTGGTTCAGGTGTGTCCAGCCAATCAGAACATGCCAGAACATGCAGGAATGCGACCCTCTAGGCCTGAAGTTGCCTATTCCGTTGTTTAGAATATAATATTTACATGACTTTTACCTGTTTTAAAGGCATGCCTATGATAACTAGGTGCCTTCACTTCTCGCTTCCCACACATCCACCACTCCCACTGTTGACTAAATATTGCACAATTTAGTGGTTTTGATGTTTGACTCTTGCCAAATTTAGCATTTGATTTTCTGTACATGGCTGTTTCACAGTCACAGTCACCCCATAGTGGCTGTAAACAACCTTTTTTGGTCTCCAAAAACTAGGACACAATCTTTTTTTTTATGACAAAATCAGGCCATGTTGAGGTTCAGGTTTGCCAAATAATATTTTCTTTCAATATTTGCATCTGCTAATGCTTCCTTCTGAAGTATAGATAGTATGTTCAAAAAATGTTAAGCTCAAGAATGCTTAGTACAAACATAACCCAGCTTTGATTAGTATCGAATTTGTTGCTTTTGCTGAACTTTATTCCTTTATATCATTCATTCTCTTCACTAGACTTTTGGTCTCTTTCAGGGACGTTTGCAATCTCAAGATACTGGTAAACATTTGCATGATGTGTTGGACCTTCTGCAAAAACACAATCTGGTAGAGGCAGACATATCAGCTCAGGCAGAGAGGATCAAGGGAGTGCAGGCAGCTGCAAAACCATTCACCTCTTATGAGCAGGGTAAGCCCTCTAAAAATGTTTTTGCACTTTGCTTGTAGCTATAATACAGGTTTTTTCTGACCTTTCAATACCTATTATATTCATGTTACATACCTTTGCCTTTCTTTTAATTATCAGCTTACAAGCCTTGTGAGCCCGGACTGGTTGATGAGAAGGTTGAGCAGCTGGGTCAAGCCTATGAAGAACTCGGTCAGCTTGCTTCAGCACGCAGAGAGTGCCTGGAGGATTCGCGCCGCCTGTGGCAGTTTCTGTGGGATCTGGGAGAGGAAGCAGCCTGGATCAGAGAGCAGGAGCAGATCCTAGCCAGTGGAGACTGTGGCCGGGACCTGACTTCTGCCCTGCATCTGCTCAGCAAACACGAGGCCTTCAGGGATGAGATGGCAGCCCGCTTTATGCCTCTCAACAACAGCATTGCTGCAGGAGAAGCTCTTATTAACGAGGGACACTTTGGAGCCTCAGAGGTCACTGAGAGGATTCAAGATGTCCGTGCACAGTGGGCTCATCTTGAGGAAGTGAGTGTCTATAATCCTTTGTGTATTATATTTCACAAAACAATACGTTTTAGCTAACATTTTCTTGTAATTTCCCCTCAAGACAACCAAGCTCAGAGAGCAGAGCCTCAAGGAAGCGGTGGCCTTGCACCAGTTTCAAACTGATGCTAACGACATGGAGGCCTGGATTATGGAGACTCTTAGACAGCTGTCCAGTCAAGAGTTGGGACACGATGAGTTCTCCACCCAAACGCTTGCTCGCAAACAGAGAGAAATAGATGAGGAGATCCAAAGCCACCACCCCCTCATCAACACTCTGCAAGAACAGGCTCAAGCTCTGCCTCAGGCCTATGTGAGCCACCCTCAGGTATGTGTGCTGTATTTGTTTTTCAAAAACAAAACACTCTTCCCAGTATTTCAATTCTTGTTCGTTGCTTATTCCAGGTCGACGGTCGCCTTCCCGCAATTGAACAACGCTATAAAGAACTGGAATCCCTGTCAGCGGCTCGGCGTCAGGCATTGGAAGGTGCCCTGTCCCTCTACCAAATGTTCAGTGAATCTGATGCCTGCCAGCTTTGGGTGGAGGAGAGGGAGCAGTGGTTAAATGGGATGAAGATCCCCACCAAACTGGAGGACTTGGAGGTTGTACAGCAGAGGTTAGTAAGAGGTGGAGCCAAGAACTTAAACTGAGATTAAAGTCTAAACTAAAATCGTTTTTAAAACTAATTTAAATTGTAATTAATAAAAAATATATATATTTTTAAAAATATCATATTTTTTCAGTTCTGTTAAATAAAAGATGGAAAAAATGAACATTGCTTGTTCAATTTTACATCCTTCTTTAAATCTGAAAATCTCTTGTTCATTTTTTTGTCTGTTTTTTTACAATTGCAGATTTGAGAGTCTTGAACCAGAGATGAACAACTTAGGTTCTCGCGTAACACATGTGAATGAGGTTGCAGAGCAGTTGCTGAACTCTGAGAACTGTCGCAAAGACCAGATCCACCAGACAAGAGACCTGCTGAACAACATGTTAGAGCAAAAATTTCAGTCTGGAGAAGCCTTTGCTACTTTATTGCGATAAATTTTACCCAATATGCCGTTTGCTTATTTCTTGTTCACTCTAGATGGGCGGATTTTGAAGAACTGGCTGGTCAAAAGAAACAGGCCCTAGAGTCTGCGCTGAACATCCAGAATTACCATCTTGAGTGTAATGAGATCCAATCCTGGATGAAGGAGAAGACTAAAGTAATTGAGTCTACTCAGAGCTTGGGCAATGACTTGGCTGGAGTAATGGCACTGCAGCGCAAGCTTACTGGCATGGAGAGAGACCTGGAAGCTATTCAGGTGAGCAGAGAGAGATGAAGCAACTACCAGACAAAGTCCTGCGGGCTTTATCGCTCATGTAAAGAAGTTTTCTTTACTTTTCAGGGTAAACTTGATGACCTGAGAAGTGAGGCAGAGAAGCTTGCCAGTGAGCACCCAGATCAGGCAGAAGAGATCCAGGGACGGCTGGCTGAGATCCAGGAGGTGTGGGAGGAGCTCAATGCCACCATGAAGCGAAGAGAAGAATCTCTAGGAGAAGCCAGCAAACTTCAGGGCTTTCTCCGAGACCTCGATGATTTCCAGTCCTGGCTGTCGCGCACGCAGACGGCTGTGGCCTCAGAAGACATTCCTACTTCATTGCCTGAGGCTGAGAGTTTGCTCGCCCAACACGAAAGCATCAAGAATGAAGTTGACAACTATAAAGAGGACTATGAGAAGATGCGTGCTGTTGGCGAGGAGGTCACTCAGGGTCAGACAGATGCCCAGCACATGTTCTTGGCTCAGAGGCTCCAGGCGTTGGATACTGGTTGGCATGAGTTACGGCGCATGTGGGAGAACCGCCACAGTCTTCTGGCTCAAGCCTTTGACTTCCAGAATTTCCTGAGAGATGCAAAGCAGGCAGAAGCTTTCCTCAACAGCCAGGTTAGTAAAGCAAAATGTCAAAATAAAGCTTGGCCAGAGAGCAAATATTAGCAACTTTTATTTTCTTATTTTTTTGTTTTAAAGTTTCATCGTTTAATTAAAGCTCTGTTACAGCCTGTTTCTTAGTGATATTTGGATGTTGCAGCCTCTCCATCTGTATGTCTCCTGCTTAGTTTACCCTCTCTGAGTTAGCTGTATTATTCAAACACTCACATTTGGGAAACTAAAGTTCTTTATCCACGGATATAATGTGCCTTCTGTTAAAAAAAATACTCCCACAAACAGTGGGATGCTGTCAAAGTTTATACGACCAGTTTTGTGCAGAATGGAGAAATTGATTTTTGTTTTTTAAAAAGCTGCAGTATCACTATCAGGTTTATCAGGGTTTTTTTTTTGTCTTTGTTTCTGTCTCTGGGTCATGCTGAATTACTTCAAAGATTCATTTTCATATTTGGAAGGTGTCTTCTGGAAGCAATAACTTACTTTAGGAAATGAAATGGTCTCGTGTTCCTGGTTTGCAGCTATGTCACTTTTTCAGGGAGAGGCAAATGTTTCAGTGTGTTTACACATGATGGATCCCAGGGCCACCTTAGTCATTTCTTGCTGCTTTTTGTTTAATTTTCATTTCCTGAACAGGACTTGTATCACATGCAACTTAGCAGTAATTTAGGTCACTAGCATGTATTAATTCTTCAAAAATCCCAGAGACTTTTGCTTGTAAACTTTGCAATACTGTTATAACAAAAACTTCCCTTTAAGTATGTGTTTTTGTATATAGTTCACTGTATAGCGATATGTTGTTCTTATTATAACACACTTAAAAACAACTAAAACAGCGAGATGTAAGGGATAGTTTTCACATGCGTGAAGAAATTATGTGTGATTTTTGTTTTTGTGTAGGAGTATGTTCTCTACCACACAGAGATGCCCACCAACCTTCAAGCAGCCGAAGAGGCCATTAGGAAGCATGAAGATTTCCTCACCACCACAGAGGCCAGCGAGGAGAAGATAAATAGTGTGGTAGATTCTGGACGGCGCCTCATTAATGACTCTAATGCAAACTCTGATAAGATTCAGGAAAAAGTGGATTCAATCCAGGAAAGGTCAGAACTGAAATGACCTCCTCTAAAAAAAAAAAACTAAAAAAAAACAGTCTTGCCTGTGAAATGTTTATGAAGTTGATATTTTTATGGTTTTTTTAGGCATAATAAGAATAAGGAAGCTGCAAAAGAGCTGCTGACAAAGCTTAAGGACAACCGTGAACTTCAGCACTTCCTTCAAGATGGACAAGAGGTAAAATGGTGTACATTTTGAACAGATAGTCTAAAGAACAAAAAATTGGAAGTGCAGACATGCTACCTTGTGCTTTCATAGACCAGGCTTCTTTTGTTTTATTGATTACAATCATCCCTCGTTTATTGTGGATTTACGTTCTGAAAACAACCAGGAAAAAGTGGAATCCGCGAAGTAGTCATCTTCATTTTTTTACAGTAATTAAAGATGTTTGTGGCTATAAAACTCCTCACTACACACCTTATACACTTTTCTCAGACAGACATGAATATTTTCTTGTTTAAACTTTCGAAGTTTAAAACCTTTGTAGAAACACAAGTCCCGTATAAAAGAATGAAAACAAAGATCTACTTGTGGTTGACCATTTATGTAAATTTATCAAACTGAACGGATTTTGTAAAGGAGACATGGCATTGATTGACAAGGTCTACTGCCAATCAAGATGCAGAACACAAAAAGCATACACTTAAAAAAAAAAAAAGATTCCACAAAAAGTGAACCGCAACATCGTGAGAGAACACTGTAGTAATAAGAACACACTAGAGTTATTTAGAATGTACCATAACGTTTTCAGTAAGGATGTTTTGTCTCTCTGTAGCTCACGCTGTGGATCAATGAGAAGATGCTGACAGCACAGGACATGTCTTATGATGAAGCCAGGAATCTGCATAGCAAGTGGCAGAAACACCAAGCCTTCATGGCAGAGCTGGCCTCCAACAAAGACTGGCTGGATAAGATCGATAAGGTGAGATTGTTGTTAGATTTAAACATCAGCTGTGTGCATCAATTTGAAGAAAAAAATCACGGCTTTGCATTGACTAAAACACATTTCCAGAGAAGCAGTTTAATGATTCTGTCTTCCATCCTTTTTATTTCTTCAAAAGGAGGGTCAGGCGCTGGTGGCAGAGAAGCCTGAACTGAAACCTGTGGTCCAGCAGACCCTGGAGGACCTGCAGCGTCAGTGGGAGGAGCTTGAGAGCACGACCCGCACCAAGGCTCAGTCCTTGTTTGATGCCAACAGGGCTGAGCTTTTTACACAGAGCTGCTCCGCTCTTGGCGTCTGGCTGAAAAACATTGAGAGCCAGCTTCACAGTGACGACTACGGAAAAGATTTAACCAGTGTCAACATCCTCCTTAAGAAGCAACAGGTAAAATGGTGTTATTTTTTTAAGGTGGCGAGTGGTTTAGCACTTTTTCAGGATTCCAGCATTGATGTCCATAAAAGAAGGTAAAATCAGTCATGAGATCCATAAAGCTAATGGTGTCCATGTTCTGTCTCTGCGTAGATGCTGGAGCATCAGATGGACGTCAGAGAGAAGGAGGTGGAGTCTCTGCAGGCTCAGGCTCTCGCTCTGTCCCAGGAGGATGCTGGGCTGACAGAAATCGATGGTCAGCAGAGACAAGTCACTGACAGCTTCTCAAACCTTCAGCAGCCTCTCCAACTCAGGAAGCAGAAGCTACTCGCCTCCAAAGAAGCACATCAGTTCAACAGAGACCTGGAGGATGAAATAGTGAGGATTGTCCCAGCAGCTCAGTTAACAAAGGAATAAATGAAACTTGTTTTGAGTTTGTGAGAAAAACGTTTTCTTCTGTTTTTGATTTAGTTGTGGATCAATGAGCGGATGCCCTTGGCAACCTCTACAGAACACGGAAAAGACCTTCCTACTGTTCAGCTGCTGATCAAAAAGAACCAGGTAAAACTTTACAAACAAGTTATAGATGCCATTCTAAACTACAAAAGTTAGTTTAGGGTCTTTCTTCTACTGAATGTGCTATTTGCTGGAAATCAGACGCTGCAGAAGGAGATCCAAGGCCATCAACCTCGCATCGATGACATCCTAAAACGAGGCGAGACTCAGAGCCAGGTTGATGGGGACAGACAGGCTCTTCTGGAGGAGCGGCTTGCAGAGCTGAGGGATCTGTGGGACCAGCTGATTTCAGAGACGGACAACCGCAACACACGTCTGCTAGAGGCCAGGCGGGCACAACAGTTCTATGCTGATGCTGCTGAGGCAGAGGCCTGGATGGGAGAGCAAGAGCTCCACATGATGTCAGAGGAGAAAGCCAAGGTGACCTGAAATGAATAAGGGCAGAGAACAGATCTCTTTTACAACCTACTGTAATATTCAGTTCATCTTTCAGGATGAACAAAGTGCTCTCGTCATGGTCAAGAAGCACCAAATCCTGGAACAAACCCTGGAAGACTACGCCCAAACCATCCACCAGCTGGCCAACAGCAGTCGCCTCATGGTCACAAATGAACACCCGGAGAGGTCAGATATTCACGTTCAGAGAGAATCTTTAGTGGAATATGCCTTTCAAAGTTTGATTGTTCTGAATGTTATTTTCTATTTAACAGTGAGAGAATCACTTTACGACAAGCCCAGGTGGACAAGCTCTATGCAGGTCTGAAGGATCTTGCTGAAGAGCGGCGTGGGCGCCTTCAGGAAAGGCTGCGGCTCACCCAACTGAAGCGCGAGGTCGATGACCTGGAACAGTGGATTGCTGAGAGGGAGGTGGTTGCTGGCTCCCATGAGCTGGGACAGGACTATGAACATGTCTCTGTGAGTGGATTCTGTTTTAATAGCTTTGAAGAAATAAAAACTTTAAGAAGTTGACCTGATTTTTTTCTTTAAATTCTTGTTTTTTTCTCGTACAGATGCTGAGGGACAAGTTCCGCGAGTTTGCTCGTGACACCAGCACTATTGGCCAAGAACGTGTGGATGGTGTAAATGCATTAGCAGATGACCTCATAGAGTCTGGCCACCCTGAGAATGCCAGTGTAGCTGAATGGAAGGATGGCTTGAATGAGGCCTGGGCCGATCTGCTGGAGCTCATAGACACGCGCACACAAATGCTGGGAGCTTCCTATGAGCTGCACCGGTTCCATCAAGACGCCATGGAAGTGCTCGGACGTGTGAAAGAGAAGCGAGAGGCTCTTCCTGCAGACCTTGGTCGTGACCTGAACACTGTCAAGCATCAACACAGACAGCACCAAACTTTAGAAAATGACATCCAGGCCCTCAGCTGGCAGGTAGGTAATCAAAGAAGAGATGTGGCGCTTTAAACGTGGATCACTCAACCCCTTCTCTCCTCTGATTGAAATCTCAGGTGAACCAGGTGCAGGATGATGCTGCGAGGCTGCAGAAAGCCTATGCTGGTGATAAAGCTGATGACATTCACAGGAGCGAGCATGCTGTGAGTTCTGTCTGGGAGGCTCTGCTGGAGGCTTGTCAGGCCCGCAGGCTGCTGCTTCAGGACACCATGGAAAAGTTCCGCTTCCTCAACGGGGTGCGAGACCTCATGCTCTGGATGGACGGTGTTAACTTGCAGATTGATGCACACGACAGCCCCAGGTAAAGCCCCCTTTCCTGTTACAATAATAAATCGAGCAAAAACAAACAAAGCATCAAGTTTGAATCATAAATGCATACGAATGTGTCTCTTCTGTCTTCTTATAGGGACGTATCCTCTGCAGAGTTGGTCATTGGTAATCATCAAGATATAAAATCAGAGATCGATACCAGAGCAGACAGCTTCACTGCCAGTATTGATATGGGAAATGCCCTAATCAGCAAAAGTCATTATGCAGCTGATGAGGTAACTTGGAATGTTGAAGCGAGCCATCATACAATAAAGACACGATCATTACGGTCTGCTTGTTTTAGGACTCAGGCCTCTCCTTTTCCTATGATCCACAGATCCGAGAGAAACTTACTCAGCTGCAGGAAAAGACAGACGAAATCAACAAGAAGTGGCAGGACAAAATGAATCATTTGCAAATAGGTTTGCAAACCTTACTTAGTTTTGAGTTCGTTTACCAAAAAAAAAAAAAAAATACAGCAGAAGATGTTTTTAACAGTTTAATGCTAATAGGTTAATGAGGTAAATAGAGTTTAGCTTTGAACTTTGAATCAATATTTGCTTATAAAATGCATTGATTTTCCTTTTTAATGTATCAAATATTAAAAAGGCTCACCGACACTGGATACTAACATATGAATATTTAATGGAACTCTTTTGAATTGTAAATGATAATCAATTCACAATCATGCAAAGATAGTGCAGCATTTGATCCTTTTCAGAAATGGCTACACAGTTTATTTACTGTATAATCCAATTGATGGGACTTCATGTTTCTGGAATTTTCTTCTCAAGTTTATCTACTAAATGGTCTGATTGTTCTGCTGTGGATGTTTTTTGCTGTCCTTCAGTGTTGGAGGTGCTGCAGTTTGGGCGGGATGCATCGGTGGCAGAATCGTGGCTGGCAGGACAGGAGCCTCTTGTGCGCGCCGCAGAACTAGGCACAAATGTAGATGAAGTTGAAAGCCTCATCAAACGCCATGAAGCTTTTGAGAAGCTGGCAACAGCTTGGGAAGAACGCTTTCTGCTGCTGGAAAAACTCACAACAGTACGTTTTTTTATGTTCTTGTAGATCGGGCTTCTGGTGTTGTGTCCTGCTGACTTATCGGTTTTAATTTTGCTTCTCTTTTACTTAAGCTTGAGGAGCAGGAGTTACAGAGGAGGCGAGAGGAAGAAGAGAGAGCTCTAAGGCCCCCTACACCCCCACCAGTGGAGGAGGTGACACCGTCTAAAGCAGAAACTCAGGCACATGATTCTGAAGCTAGGTAAAGACAGGAAAAGCCACATTTCATTTTAATAGTTTTATCTAAAGCTTCTGTTATTTTGTAACAAGTTTATCCTCCAACACAGAACCAGTTTGGACCAAACTACACTTAATCAGTCCGTGCCCGTGAATGGATTACACAGCGACAATGACACATCTCAGGTGAGTCATTTAACATGATTGTTTTTTACTACTTTGATCCACTGAAAAAAATTTAATTAGGAAAAAAAATATTCCATCTTTATTCAAGCATTCACCATTTTTTAAAATTAAGATTAGCCTTTCAAAATAAAGCACTGTATTCTAACAAATGGAATGTTACAGATGTTTAGTGTAAATCCTTCTGATTGTGGCCCTGTCAGGGACATTAAGGATAAATGTGCTTCACATTTACTTGCTCAAGTTTGGTTGATTAATATAAGTTTTTATTGTTGACATCTAAGAGGAATTTTACTTTGAAAAAAACGTTTAAAAAAATGTCTGTCTCTGGGGCGACTGCGCTGGGAAACAAGGAGGAAATGATCAAATTTCATGCATGTAATGTAGTTTTTCTGGTTTTATTTTCCTTCTTTTGAGTGAATCTCCTCAATGGCAGAAGAAAGGAGGCGTGAACTTGAACAGCTATTTTCTTTTGTGTGTTAAGGAGCCACAGAGAGAAGGGGAGGGCTGGAAAAAACATGTGACTTTCTGCCACTGATGGAGATTTTTAACAGTTTCTCATTGCATTTTTATCAGCAGTCATTATCGCTGTCGTTGTCAGTGGGAAAGAAATCAGAGCCTAAGCGTGTGTTTAAGCCAAAGCAGCCGGAGCGTGTGAGTACTAAGCCTCGGTTGGCTTTGTAGCAACCACTCCCCCCACCCCGTCCTGCAGCCTCCGCTCAGCCCGTGGACAACTGCATCGCCTTCACTGCTCCTCTGTCACACAGCAGTCATTGCTTTATTCATTGCTCTTTGAAAGGCATGATGCAGATTCATGGCGGCTTGTTTCATAAGTCGAATGTGCTGCAAGCTGCTGCTGTAAGTGAGCTGCAGTGGAGCAGGGCAGGAATGATTGTCGACGCTGATAAGTGTTTTTCAATGTGTGTGTAGCTCCTTTAGCTGTGGCTGTGTGACGAGAACACACGTCTGTCACAACGGTTCAACAACCACACTCGTCTTTGTAGCAGATGTCATGTGATGAGTTCTGTGAACAGAATCTGTGGATTTTTCTGTGACATTTTTTATCTCAGTCATTGTACCTGGACTGTATCTGTTTGTTCCCTTAAAAGTTTTGTCTGTTTTTAGGAAGAAAAGCTCTCATCTGGAATTACTATAATTAGCCGTTAAAAATTGACTAACTAGACAAAACGACAATAATTAGATTTGTTGATGTTTGGGTTTTTGCCGTCACCATATCTGGTTTATGAGTCCTTTGTAACATTGTGAAACGTAGACATTTGAAGTTTAGTTTTCAGTGCAACTAATTCTGAACAGTTAGTCTTCACTATATAAGCAAAATGTCATGTCAATGGGAGTTATAGGCTGTGTTATATGACTATGCTCAAACTGAAGTAACCACACAGCTGTCGAGGCGAGCATGGTTACGGCTTTGGTTTTATGGCTGCTTTCTAACCCGTTCACCCCGTCCCGCCTCTCCACCTCCTCACCTCCACCCGTGTCCTGCTTTGACCTGCAGGGCTCAGAGTCCGAGTCGGTCAATGGACCGGGACGGGACAGCGGGCTGGCATCTTCTCGGCTGGAGGCGTCCGCCACCTTACCTGGCAGAGGGGGAGCAGACTCAGACGCAGAATGTATGGAGGGCATGCTCTGCCGCAAGCAGGAGATGGAGTCTCATAACAAAAAGGCAGCTAGCAGGTGAGGCAGATGACGCTCGCATTATTATTGCAAGTCCAAGTCAAGCTGCAAAAATTCCTGTTAAAATGAATGTTATCGTCACAAACTGGCATTTTAAACAACTTGTGGGAACATAAATGTGACAGAAGAAACGGAACATTTATATCACTGCATCACCTACAGACTATAGTTTACTATCACTCATCGAGTCTTCAGAGATACTTCTTTAAACCTGAAAAGCACTTTGGTTACACAGAAGCAGATTAAAAGATCATTATTTTTGAAACTATTTTTCTCAATAGATCCTGGCAGAATGTGTACTGCGTCCTGAAAAAAGGATGCCTCGGTTTCTACAAAGACAACAAGAGCGTCAGCAGTGGCATCCCATACCACGGAGAGGTGCCCTTCCGCTTGGAGGAGGCTGTGTGTGAAGTAGCCCACGACTACAAAAAGAGGAAACACGTGTTCAAGCTCAGGTTAGAATGTTTCCTCAGTGAGACGACAAAAGGAAACAGGATCTGAAAATACTGAGTATATATGCTAAATCCTTGCGCTGTGTGTTCTCAGACTTGAAAATGGGAAAGAATATCTATTCCAAGCTAAGGATGAGGTAAGATGTGCAGTTAAACTAGTCATAAATGCAAAAAAAACCCCAAAACCTAGACTTAAATTAATTGTTTTCTGTTTTAAGGTGGAAATGAATTCCTGGATACAATCCATTCAGCGCTCCATCCCTATAGGATCCCAGGACTCCCCCGGAGCCCCCCGGGCGCTCAGCCGTGCTATGACGATGCCCCCCATCTCCCCAAGCTCCGGCGAAACCGGCAGCGTTACCCTTCGCAACAAAGACGGCAAAGAAAAGGACCGCGAGAAGAGGTTCAGCTTTTTTGGAAAGAAGAAATAAAACACTTGGAAACATCACAAAAAAGGGACAGAAATGAAAATGCACACAGGTTACAGAAACACACTGTTCTCAGTGTAAGACCCTGAGGAACCCCCACACATCAAACTCCTGTTTCCTCCTCCTTCTTTTATTCTATCCTTTGCGTTGTTCACTCAGTCCATATTTCACTTCTGTCTGCAGTCTTCTCCAACCCTGAGAATCTGTTTCAGACTAGCTCGTCGGTCAGAGTCAGTGACGGCGCGATTGTTCAGCGGATCAGCTCCAGTCCACCAACTTCTCCTTATCAGCAGCAGCGGCCTCCTCTCCTCCGTGAGTCTTGACTAGCAGAGCCGCTGAGACGTTTCGTCTCAACATGGATGCTGGCCCGCTCTTCCTAAACAAACCCCTTCACTCACCTCTTCTTACGTTTCTGGTTTTGATGTTAATATTCCAGTTTATATTCCTACTATTTATATTTTGCAATTGTTGGTTTGAAAAAACAAACTAACTGGTAGATAATCTTGGCGGATGTTGTGGAAGAACACAAGTTTGTATCCAGTAGTGGAAGACATTGCGCTTATTGCCCTTATACGTGTTTTTCTTTCTTTTTTTTGTTTGGAAAAAATGTTTTTGAGGTTTTTCACAACCAAACTAAAGCTCAGTTTATAGCTGTGTGCATTAAGTTTCATTGGAAAATGTTATATAAATATTTAATAAGTGGTTTCTTAATTATTTTACCTCTTAATTTTGCCTGTTTTGGATTCTTGAGTGATTTCTTTTTTTTCTGCTTGATTTTTCAGCTTTTTTCTGTACAAAGCAGAGATTAGTTTTCTAGTGTGTGTGCGTGTGTGAGTTGTGGTGCTGTGGTGCATGTTCATTTGTTCTTTATAATTCCCGGTCGAATGGTTGGAGCTTTTTTTTTTTTTTTTTTCTGCGCTCAAATTCTGACCCAGACCAGAAAAACACAAATTCATACATAATCCTCCGACTAAACATTCTTTTTTCTTGCAGTCATAAATATCAAGTTTTTTATTTGCTGGTGTGAGGGTTTGTGGGCAGTCTGTAGATAATTTAAGAAAGCCTTTTTTTCCCCCCAAAGCAGGCAGCAGAGATGCAGGAAAACCGATGATCAGCTGACCTGACAGATCAGGTTACAGGTGAAGTGAGTGATGTGGAAGTGATGCTGGATGGGCGGTGAGGAATGCACACATTTACCCAGAATCTTTATTTTCTTTTTTTTTAACACAACTCCACCTCTATGAAACTGGTCTCAAAGGAAGTGTTCTTATAGTGAATGTGAATGTTCTGCATGTGCAGTTTGGCACTTACCCAATGTATGTCAGTGAGATTCTGAACACGTGGGAAGCTGTGCGCAGAAGCGAGGATAGATAGGAAAAAGGTGTGAATTTTTCTTTTTTTTTTGCTCTTGGCATGACATCAGTTTAGACATCTTTGGGTCGAATCATTGCCATCTGCTCTCTTCTTCTTCTAAAGAGAGAAAACCTCAAGAATTCTGTCATTTTTCAAAGTGCTCGCCAGTTTTCAAACCTGAAGGTTTAGTTAGTCATCTCAACCTGCAGCGGACACTTTTTTTCTTCAATTATCTCATGCTATACATATTTAATTTTAAATAAAGACTAACTTGTGAATGTAGACTACAGCATGATTTCACTTCCAAATCCTTGTGAGGAAGCAGCAGAATTCAGAAATCTGGTCATATGTTGGTGTTAACTGAAATACGGAAAGCGAATGGATGTTAGAGTTTCCTCACAGGAATGTGGGGGCAGCTGAACTGCCGGCCTTAAATCTCCTCGTTCAGTTCAAACACTCTGAATCAAAGGCGGGACGCGTTGAAACATCCACACGGACGCTGTTGACGTTTGGGTCAGTTGCCGGCGCTGCTCCCTCCGGACGTGCTCAGACTTGCTCCATCTCCAGGGGTTTTGTGTTCCAGGTGTTTAAACGGAGCTCCTGGTTTCACTTTTGCGCTTGCAACTATTTGAAAGCACACACGAGGCGAGCCGGTGCAGTTTCAGACGGAGAGGTCATTCCTCCTCATTTGACCTCAGTCGATGCTGGGGCTCAGAGGTCACACGGTTTTCCTAACAGCTCATTGAATGTGAATGATTTCAACTACTTTGGCCAAATTGGTCACATGAAGCAAAAACATTTCTGGTACTTGACATACTCTCCACAGGCGCTGGATAGACGCGCATGCATTAATACTGCAACTTTCTGCAGAATGACCATGGCAGCCCAGGGCCTGCAGGAGCGCCCCCAGCTGGCTGCGATATGATGTTGCATCCTTTCGAGTCACTTTGGTGCTCCTGGTAATCTTCGACCATAAAATGGGAAGCATCAATGTCAAAGACGTCAGTTTGTGGTTCTACTTCATGAAGAAAACAAAGCCGCTTTTACATGTGTAGTGCTAGATTTGAGTGAAGACAGACTGGTGGGGTTTTGAGCTTCCTATTTTAGAAGAAGATGGGATATTTTCTTGCATTTTTTTCTTCTTCAGTGGTCTGTCTTACAGCATTTAAGAAGCCTGTCCTTCCTTCATTACTTTGGACAAATGTATGTTCCTTATCTGTGATTCATAGTTGGTACTATCATTACTATTATTAATGCTATTATGAACATTATTGCTACTATTGTTACTACTGCTGTTACTAATGCCATTTATTGCAAAAATCTCAACTGCTGTCCATTTTCAGGTATGTGTCTGTTAAAGCAGACCCTTCCACATGATGTCAGTGTGCTGTGGAGCATTTTCATTACAAATTAAAACTGTTTGTTGACTTGTGTATCCACATCTACTATTAGGAATAATAAAAAAAGGTTTAATCAAAGTGTGATGGTGTTGGGGATCATTTTTGAATTTCAAAGGGGTGCTACCCCTTCAGTATTCTTAATTTGTTCAAAAACATACAAAAAAATCTTATCTTAACAGGTTTTTACAAATACTTAAATGCTTGAAATTTTTTTCCACTAACGTAAATTTAAAAAAATGTATGTACAGTAATGTGAATTTTAAGTGTAAGTATCGAACGTTTAGATTTTAATTCACAAATTCTAAATGGGAATTATTTATCAGATTAAACGCAGTTAAAGGACGTTTTTTTTAATATAGTACAATATTCTCTAATCTTGTAGCATCCCTAAAAATACAATTCATCTTTTTAATAATTATTAATTAATTAATTATTATTATTATTTAATTATATTTCTGACTAATTCTAAAAACCTGTTATGCCTAACAATTTCAAACAAATAGAATCTAATTTGTTGATCTGAAAGACCTTTCTGTTCTAATCTTAGCTTTCCACAAGTCACTAATGTTATTTTTAGACATAATTGTTCAAATATTGTTTCATTTCAGTAAATTCTTACAAAAATCTTTATTTTATGTTTTTCACTTCTGTTCTTCAGCAGGCGTATTATGAGCTCCTCTGACTCATAATTTCGCGGGTTTGGTGGAAATGTTTGGGCTTTTATGTCTCTTAGCTGGAGGTAAAGTGTTCAGATTACCACAAAAGGGGAAAGTCTGACATTAAAACCATGTTCCTTTAGGCCCCCGCCCATAAAAAAACACAAACGCTTGTCTGAGCAAACATCTGGCTTTAGTGTGGGCACCAAAAATCTATAGCAGGAAGAATGTAAATTTCAAATAAAGAAAGAAATGCAAAATACACAATGCCAGACTTGTTAGATTAATGTCTAAATATATCAAATAAGACAACACTGTAACCTGCTTGGTTTTGAATGTGAAATAAGGTCTGTGGGTTAGGAGTCACGATGTCTCCTTTGTTCCCAACATTTCATTGTCTGAGAGTGAAACCTTAGAAGATCCAACAAGCATGGATATTTTTTTTTAAACAAAAAGACTCATGTTAAAAAAGACTAAAAGAAATTTTAGTTTTTTAGGTTTCTTAAACAGTCCCATAAAGTTATCAAAAGAAAACAATAAGTTCAAGACATACACGTGTAGAATGAAAAACAGAAGTGAGTGTGGATGGAAGTTGCATCCAGGAAAAGTTTGCATTATACTGATTTTCCTTTTAACACCTGATTGGAGCTTCTGGTATAACCACAACCCAAAGCAGACTGCATGCAGCCAATCTCCGGTTTCACAGAGCTGCCCTTCACTGTAAGGCCTATTTGCCCTTGTGTCAACCACACATGTTCTGAGCATTGTGTTTAAGATGACATGTTAAATGATAAACCCAGTCTGGTCTAAATTAGTCTATGTGGAAAATTTAACACTCATTTCTGCTTTGACAAAGTAACCTCTTTTGGTGGAGGCAGTGTCATGATGTGGGTCAGTTTCATCCTTAACTTAAAAAACAGGTGAGGCATTTTTGGATCTAAATGTAGAGAGATATGGCATTGAGGTTAGTAAAAGTTATTAAAAAATAATTTTATAATAATATGTGTTCTTTATAAAAACCAATGCCCTGACTTGTTCTGTTATTGCTTCACAAAAAATTATGGATGTAGTTACTGATATAGTCAGTAGAGGGAGCCTGTGTTCAACCTTGACCTCAAACCGCCTACAAGTCCAGACTCGGGGCACACATTACCCGGCAGGCACTTTATCAGCGTGCAGAAGCAAGATGGCAGCTGTTGTTGAAAATGTTGTCAAACTGTAAGTGCCGGACTTCTCTCCACACATTTCACCTGCGCAGGTGACACGCCGGGTTGTTTTCATACGGCGGTTCGGCCACATTGTAAGCTAGTTAGCTTAGCAACTTGGTTGACGGACTCAGATCGGGTGGGCGGCGGAGTCGGAGCGTCGCGTCTGTTCACATCCTGGAATGGAAGTGTAAGTTAACAACACACAGCTGACCTCTCTGTAACATATCACCGGTGGGGTTGAACACCGCGAGTAACATCACTGGAAAGAGAATTATTATGACAGACGTTAGTTGTTGTGGGTTTTGTAGCTAACCTTCTATGCTAACGATGGAGTCCAAAGGAGCTCGCGGGCTAGCTTGATTGCTAAACAGTTATGTCTCTGTCGGCTTTGGCTTTTACTTTATGATGAATGGAAAAACTGCCCTTTAACAGGACTTGTTTGACTTTAAAAACGCCCCTTCGATAACCTTCGTCCGGGTTCAGGCGCCCGGACGCGCCTCTGTTTCCGCTGGGAGTGAAGCCTGGTGACGGCATGTCACCTCCAGAGACACGGCTGGACACAAACGCGGACACGGCGGGTTTGAAGGAATCCGCGGATGACAAAAGAGAAGTTAAAACAACAACTTTAAAAGTAAATCCTAATTTTCTTATACTTGAGGCTTCCTTCCAGAAAAAAAAGGAATCAGACTTTGTGATTCGATCAAGTTAAATAAGGACATATTACTTAAAGGGGCCTTACTTAGAAAACTTTTAAAGCTTTTAAATATATTATTTACTGTTCATGGCTCATTATAAATAACATCAAAACGGTATTTTTATTCGTTCACGCATTTCTGAGTTATCCTCTAAAAACCTGTGCTCTCTGCAACAGCATGGAGCCCCAAACTGTTCATAATTGAATAAATAACTATGATCTTGTGCAATCAGACACTCCACCAAAATATGAGATCCAAAAATAAATATCTAATAAATATACTAAAAGTTCATTATATTGTGAAAAACCTGCACACAGATATTACATTAGCCATAATATTATTAAATATATTTAATTCAGCTTTAAAACCTGCTCATTAATTTCATAACAGCATTAAAAAATATGTTTTAAACATGTTGAATATTACTATAATTATATGGCTTTTTTCAGAAACTCTCATTTCAAAATTGTTTTTTTTTTATAGTGTGTATATATATATATTTGAATTTCACATTGCTTTTTTTAAAGAATGACTTATTTCATGATGAGCTTTTTCAGCTCGGTTTGGGAACAGACAGGGGTGGCGCCGGGGTGTGTGTTCCAACTTCCGGGGAATCGCACTCCTCAGACTCCCTGGGAAAGACTATGCCAGGGTACTGGAGAGGAGAGTCTGACCGATAGTTGAACCTCAGATCCATGAACAACAGTTCCGTTTCCGTCCTGGTCGTGGAACTGTGGACCAGCTCTGCACCCTGTTTAGGGGGCTGGAGAGTTCGTGAGAGTTCGCTCATCCAGTCTATATATGTTTTATGTGGATTTAGAAACGTTTTTCGACCATGTTTCCCAAAGTGTCCAGTGGAGGGTGCTCTGGGAGTATGGGGTCCGGGGAACCTTACTGAGGGCTGTCCGGTCTCTGTATGACCGTAGCAGGAGCTTGGTCTGGCAGTAACCAATACCATTGGTCATTGGTACCAATGGCCAATACCATTGGAATGGGGAGCAAACCTACTCTAAACAAAGCGCTTCTCCTGCAGTAACCACCAGTCAAAGTAAAAGAGGAACATTAGGGGCATATATCGGTGGAATTTTTAATATAAGGGCAATGCCGATCACCTCAAATTATGCAAATATTGTCCGATATTGATACTTGCTCTGATATATCGCCCATCCCTACTTTATTTGGAATTATTGCTATCAAAAGTATAAGAAAAAAATGTAATGACTTTGCAGCTGAGCTGGAGTGGTCAACCTTCATTCAAATGTCACAGGTTCGGTTCCCCCTTTGCCTGCCTGTGTGTCCAAGTGTCTTTGGGTAAGACACTTGACTCCTCATTCCTCCTGGTGGTCTGGTTTGCTTCTAGGTGCTAAATAAAAATGCTTTTCAAGTATACACCATTTCTTATTTTAATATCATAATACATATAATCTGTTCATAATTCGCTTTAACATTTCAAATCTGCTGTTATTTTCATAATTTGAATTAGAGCGTAGCTTAAACAGCCCGTTGTTTAATTATTATCTTTGGATTCTTGCTCTAATGTTCTTTCTTTTCTCAGTTCCTCTGGTTAGTTCTAGTCAGAGTTGATCCGAGTGACTACCATTGATTTAAGCAGCTGTGAAATGTTCTGGTTAGTCACACCTGACATTAGTTTAAAAGTGTCCAGATGTTTTATAAGCTCTGGAAAAAGCTTTGGAGCGCGCTGTCTCTATGTGATGAGACAGTTTGTTTTCATTCTGCAGCTTCTTTGCTTCCTTTAAACTGAACCCCCGAGATGTCTGTTAGAAACTTTGTAACTTGTACAATCCCAACTTTACTTAAACATTAGAAATAAGTATCACACTATAGATGTGTCGTTTTTGATCTTTCAACTTTAGCTCCTTCCTGTAGTCATGTGGAGGTACAGAGATGGATGACAGTCAAAGACCTGCCTGCTTCTGTGCTTTTGTCAGTTTGGGAGAGCAGTACTACAGAGACGCCCTGGAGCAGTGTCACAACTACAATGCCCGGCTGTGCGCAGAGAGGAGCGTCCGCATGCCATTCCTGGACTCTCAGACCGGCGTGGCTCAGAGCAACTGCTACATTTGGATGGAGAAGAGACACAGAGGACCAGGTGAGGCGGATCAGAGAGCACACCTGTGTGGAACATCAAGTAATTCTAATAATTGTTGTTATTTGCTACCTACTCCTGCCATCGCCCCCTTTTGACCTACCCTCACTGACTAAGCAGGTGCTCACTCTTACCTTCTGACCCTGCCACCCTGGTCAGAACTGCATGTGACAAATTCATAGGAAAAAAACCCACTTTTTCCAAATTAGTAGCTCGTCTATTGGTTTTATTACCGTAGCACCCATTTTATTTTGACAAACAGATCTATGTAACTTTTTAGAAGAGTATTCCAAAGGTTTCGATTTCCTTGGCAACTGAGGTTTTTTGTATTGTATATTTTATGTTCTATTGTTTCGTTCAGCTTGACATTAATGTATTCAATTTTCACAATATTCCAGTAAAAAATAGGCGAGCAACAAGGGAACGCCGCTTTTGCGATCTCGCCACGTTAATACCATTCAAAATCTACAACTTCTAATTCCCAACATTTGTCCCCAAGTAGCTTACAATTATGCTCGAGGAGTTAGGAGGCGATAGATCAAAATCTTTAGGAGTTTGAATTTGTTGAAGGTCCTTTTAGTTTTTTTGTAGTTTTTTAAGAAAATTCAAGATTGGAAAATCGCCAAATTTCACGTTATCACAAAATGAGTGTAGTTTTGTGGTCATCCCATAATGATTTTAAGACTTCTGTGATGACTGTACTTAAGTCTATATGCACATCTTGGTGAATTTTTGAGTATGTGGCAGTGGTCAAATTTTCACTTAAATACAAAGTAAGAAAGGTGAATTTCAAAAATAATATTGTCCTTGTAGTCCAGGACTGCTGCTGGTTATAACAATAGTTAAAAGTGATGAGAAATTCAAAGAAGTTCTGTCTGGTTGGGTCTTTCTTTTACAATGTTTTACATAAATGAGCTTAATGAAGCCAAACCTTTCATTTCCGCTCACCAATCTGTTTGGATCTGTGAGTTACATCAGTACGTCCTATGCAGGCGTGGCACCAGGACAACTCTACACTTATCCAGCCAGGAGGTGGAGGAAGAAACGCAGATCTCATCCTCCGGAGGATCCTCGGCTCATCTTCCCTCCTGTAAAGTCAGGTGCTTCACTATTGTTCTCATCATCTTTTCAATAAAGTTTGAAGTTTCAGGATTTATCAACTTCTTCTTCAAAGGAGACAATTTTTAAATGAAAAGGATTCATTTTAAAGAAATGGAAATCAGGATGAACTTTTGAAACACTTTTTCTGTTCTTATTTTCCATTTCAGAGCTTGATTTAGGGCTGAAGAAGGACGCTTTGCTGGCATCAGACGGCAGCAGCCTGGAGGCGCTGCTAAAAGGGGATTCCTTGGAAAAACGTACTGCTGCAGAACTCCGCGGATCGGAGGAGGATTCAAACCAGAGCGATTACACGGGCAGCCTGAACCCTGCGGCACGCATAAGAAAGGTTTTTCACCGCTTTTTAAAAATCATTCTTTAAGCTTTCTTTAAGAAAAATGTCATAAACTAATCTAATTTACTAGAGAATCCTTGAGCCAGATGACTTCCTGGATGACCTGGATGATGAAGACTATGAAGAAGACACGCCTAAGAGAAGGGGCAAAGGGAAAGGAAAGGTAGGAAGCTGCTCAGCTTCGGCTGGTGATGGTGTTTCCTGGCTGACGGCAGGCGTGTCCGCAGGGCCGCGGGGTCGGAGGCAGCCGGAAGAAGCTGGACACAGCGGCGCTGGAGGACAGAGAAAAGCCATATGCCTGTGACAGTGAGTCACGCGAAACCCTCAGTCGTTTTTGATGTTTTACTAAAAGGCATTTTCTGTCACCTTCCTTTAGACTCTCGTCCCTTCCATTAGGTTTTTAGTTTTTCTCTTATCCATGTGTTTTCTAAAACACATTTTGAAATCATACCTTTTAACCCGTCGTCAGACCTCCTCCATGGGTGGGTGTGACCACTGCTTCCACTCCTCCACTGTTTCCAACTGAATCTGTTTTGCTTAATGTGTTTTTCTTCTTTGTGAATCAGTTTTGCTTTCAGCTGCCTGTTTCTCTGAGCTGCTGTCTATGCTCTTTCTGTCACTTCTATCTTTCAGACACTCTCAAACAGAAGCACATTTCCAAACCTTCTGAAAGAGGTATATTTCTCTTTTTCTTTCTAGCCTGCTTGTCCCACTTTCCCTTCTTAAAGTTGGTACACTTTCCTCAGTTCAGAGTCAACGCTTCTACGTTTGATTTCTCCTAAAACGATCATTTCATGATGGTCAGAAGTTCTGACTAAAGCCCGTTTTCTGTTGTGTGGTCAGAAACTTCCCCATTTCAGAAAAAGACTGAAAGTTGGTGCCGCCTTTTCCTCTTATGGCATTTTTCACTTTTGCCTAATGTCTTGATGTGTGATCGCATTCTAAATTTTTTGCCCCTCGTCATCATTTCTGCGTCCTGCGCTGCATGTCTGCAGATGCCTCTGAGTTTGCTGCATGGCTGTACTTCTGCTACTTTAGCCTCTTTCAACCGGAAAGATGGTGCAACAGAGTTAGTTAGAGGAAATGAGGAGCTGAGCTTTAGTGGAAGTGAAAGAGGAAGTGTCCTCACTATCTCATGACAAACCTCACACCCCCACCACAACAGCCTCACGGGGGGGGGTTTGTTCATAAACGAAGGCAGTCCTTTTCAAACCATCACAAAAGTAAAGTATTTATGATGGAATTAGGTCAAAAATTGTGTTTCTGATTGATTAAAATTAAAATTGATTGCTTCTGTTTTTAAACTTTCTTTTTTTCTGTCTTTACTGAGACATTAAATTTCTTTTAATTATAAACTAAAGAAAACTTGTGGTTTCCATGGGTACAAATCCATCCCTGTGTGCAATGTTGGTTTTCCTGCTCATCCGTGTGCGTCCCGATTTCTCCTGCAGTGTGTGGGAAGCGTTACAAGAACCGGCCGGGCCTCAGTTATCATTACGCTCACTCCCACCTGGCCGAGGAGGAAGGCGAGGAGAAGGACGACATGGACATGAGCGAGCCCGCCCTGCCGCTGCCCGACGAGCCAAAGAGTAAGGCGCCAGCGGCGCTGCTTTCTGACGCTCGCTGAGTTTTCAACTAGCTGACGGGCTTCAAATGTTTCTAACCAGCTCCCAAGAAAGGTCCAGATGGTCTGGCGCTGCCCAATAACTACTGTGATTTCTGTCTGGGAGATTCTAAAACCAATCACAAGACAGGCCAGTCGGAGGAGCTGGTGTCCTGCTCCGACTGTGGGCGCTCAGGTGGGCTGATCTCATACTGTATATTAAAAATGTTTACATTTAGTTACTTTTTTATGCAAAATGTTTAATTAATGAAGTGAATGTCCGTATTTTCTTTAATCAGGCCACCCGTCCTGCCTGCAGTTTACTCCTGTGATGATGGCCGCTGTGAAGACGTATCGCTGGCAGTGTATAGAGTGCAAATGCTGCAACATGTGCGGCACTTCAGAGAATGACGTGAGCTTCTCGGCTGAAGTTTTCAGCTTCTCTAATCTTAAGATTTTATTTTTCTTTGTTTATCAAACTTCACGTCATCTTTTTATTTCTCTCATAGTTTTTAGTTTAAGGTCATTTCAATAGAAATTGAAACAAAAAACATTACAAATGTGTCTTTTAGTAACTATAAAGTTGTTTACGTCCTTGGCAGTCTCATCAGTTTTTCTTTCTGGGGTTGTCCAGGATCAGCTTCTGTTCTGCGACGACTGCGACAGAGGCTATCACATGTACTGTCTGAACCCCCCCATGTCAGAACCTCCAGAGGGTGAGTCTGCAACGCTGAAAGACTTTCATTTAAAGATTCTTGCTCGGTGTTACGAGTCAGAGATTAAGAAAACTGCACATTTCCGTAAATGAAACCCAGTGTGTGGCCTAGTGGTCGTGTCTTCCCTGAGACTGGAAAGTAGTAGGTTAAAATAATTGACTGTATATTAGAACTGGACTGAGTGAGTGTGATGTCACCCATATAAATTGGGTGAAGTCAATCTAGTCACTATTTTTTGTCGTGATACGAACACCATTATGTTGGAGCCAGACGACCTCAGTAAGCAGTGATTGGTGTTAGTTAGTCTGAATCATCATTTCTATGGTAACCAATCAGGAGTCAGCTTGTTGGAAAGCCTCACCCTTTACCATTTGAAAGCAGGGTTGGGAGAACCTGCGGGTCAACAGGTTTATTGAGGAATCTGATTGGTTACTTTATAACTTGAATAATTTGCAATTTTAAAAAAAAAGGATTATCAAGAACATGTTTTAAAAAAAAAAAGGGTAGCAAGAGCAAGCAATGGTTATTCTGACAAATATAATGACTGTTCTTTTCTCAACAATAGAACAATACAGTCAATGATTCAAATCCAGGGTCAGATTATGCCAAAAACTCTAACGATTAGACCCAATCCCTTCCTGTTTATAATATATATATATATATAATATATATATAATAACAGCTACATTGGGGGTTTAAGGCACCCCCCCCCCCCCCCTAGTTGTGTGACACTGTTGGGACTTTACCTTGTATTCTTGGTTAATTGAAATGCTTCCTCAAAAGCTTCTGAAAGTTTTCTAAATACTTATTTTATTCTACAATATCAAAACCCATCACAAAAAATCTGATATTTTTATTCTTGTTAAGGAAAACTCTGATTTTCTGGGTTATTTTATAAAAAAAAAAACAAAACACAGATTTATGCTCTTCTTTATTAAGCTGAAAATATGCATATACATGAGGTTCAACTTTCAGTCACTCAAATCAAATCAATCTTTAGGTATTAAACACGTCCCATACCTGGTAACACAAAGTGCTGCACACGGAACAAATAACACAAAAATAAATTCCACATTTTAGTTCATTTAAAAGCTATGAACAGCAGCCAACCCAGAGGGAGAAAATCCAATGGATTTTGAAAAATAATAATAAAACAAAAATAATAATAATAATTAAAAAAAAAGGAATTTCCAAAGAGTCTTTTATAAAAAGTGTTAAATCACAAACTCTAATAAATACATATCAACTGAGCTAAAAACCTTTTCACTCTGATTTTTTTTTTTTAATTTCTGTTGATGACTCTCACACTCAGGAAGCTGGAGCTGTCACCTGTGTCTGGACCTCTTGAAAGAGAAAGCCTCCATCTACCAGAACCAGAACGTCCCCACATCATGATGGTCACTCAGCCTGCCCTCAGTCCCCACCCCGCCCTCCCCCAGGGTCCTTTAGCGGTGTGGTTTCACCCCTGAAGATATGTGACAGCTTCCTCCGACCCAGCCTGTTCTGGCTCTGATGGATAGTAAGAAGGGAAGCATCTCATCAGATCAGCTTTGAAAATACCAGATATGACTGTTACACATTTCCGGCCTAGTATTCAGGCTCATAGATGTTCTTTAACCTGCTTGCCACACAGCTAATCCAAGTCATTCAGACTGCTTCTAAACAGCCAAATATCCTGGTCCTCTTCAGCTTTTCTGCACAAAGTTCCTTAGGTCCTGCAGTCCTGAATGGGGCAGAGCTCGAACTTGAAATGACATTTTTAAAAATATTTATATATTTCTACGGTTAAATAATAAGTGTGTACATTTGAAAAGACAAAAGGTTTATAATAGAAGTTTTTCTTATCAGTGCCCTCACTCCATCAAACCTCTTGCTGCTCTGCTGATCATATCCTCTGAGATGGAGATCTGAGACTGTTGGTGTTTTTTTCCAGCTCATCCTCTGGCTGCTGCACTTTGACCAAAAAAAAAATCACTTGGTTCTTTGTTTGTCAGTGGAGCCAAAGGCCTAAATGAATTTGAGTGTTCTGTGTTCCTTTGGGTTTTTTTTTATTGAGCTGTGTTTTGACTTTTCCTGGCATTAAAGTCAGACTGCCAGCTCCCTTTGCCTCGCCCTGACATATGCAGCATCACAAGCATGTAACAGGTTAGCCACGCAGTTATGTGGATGTATCCGATTGTGATAACGGTGACATTGGCTGGGAAAATATTGCTGTGTTCTAACAGTTTACTGATTCTGTACCCTACCTGTTAAGTTGTAACAGCACAGTCAAGGTCTGCTGTGCTCATAAAGTCCCAGGAATGATGCTGGACTCCAGCAGAATTTTCTGAAATATAAGTAAAAGCTGTACGTTTTATATAATACCAATGCTTTTGGTTGAAATGGCGCAACAAACCCCATAAGCTGATGTTGCCACTGCTTTCTAAAGTTAGTTTTAAACATTTTCTCCTGCTTGACTAAATTAACCACTCTGATTATGTTCTTTTAATAACCATCTCAAAATGACTAAAGCATTACCTGGTTTATTTCACATCACTTTTAAGCTACTAGATATATTATCTGTTTTGTACTACTCAGTAATGTTTGCTTACTTGACACGTGGCCGTGGGATTTTGGTTCTGTACTGGTTGAGCCTTTGATCCAGATCCAGGAAAGTTGAAATAATTTGAGTCAGGATTCACATAGAAGACTCCAAAAATAGTTCATAAAATTCCAGCTCAAGGGTTAATTCGTTTTTGTTTTTTTACATCAGACGATGACTTTCTTGTTTCTGGTTTTGGGAGAAGTTTGTTAGTTTACTTAGTGGGTGATTTATCTTTGGGTGGAATCTTGTTTGAGCTGTGATGGAATGTTTTAAAAAAATGTCTTTGGGAAAATAAAATATTTGACTCTTTATCCCCTGGTTTTCTTTTATGCTTTTAATTTGGCGAGGAAATATTTTTTGTAAAATTTTGTTGCATGTTAAAATGAAAAAAGCTGAGCCCCTTAAAAAAAAAAAAAACGAATGCAAAGTTTAGTCTTTGATTAACAAACATTTGCTTACTCCGTCTGATTAACCCACAGAAATAACTCCATAACGGTGCTTAAAACACTAAACATTAGTTTTTCATGTTTTTGTTGCAATTATCGGTAATTCCACTGTATTCAGGTCAAAAGCAGACTGGAGTCTTTAATTGTATTTTAAAGGAGGGTACCTAACATCCAGACTTCCTTATTAAGTAGCCCAAACATTTTTCTAAAAAAAAAAAAAAAAAAAAGGTTTTCCTAAAAATTAAGAAATTCTAATCTCTTAAATCAGAATTCACAGCAAAATTGCTTTATAGCTGTATCCGGTGTGTGTATCTATAGCACATAACTTTCAATATATGTCCAGTGTGTTGGCTGTGTCCTAAATAGACCTGAATGTGCAGCATTGATTTGTTTTCTGTACCATTAGATGGCAGTCAAGTACCAAATGAGCATCTTGAGTAGCAGCTGCACCTTTTCCAGCCAGGCTGCTCCCCACAGAAAATAACATGTCAGACATTAGCTGTTATTGCACTTTTTATTGCACCCAAGATAACAGTCTTCTATGATCCAATGCAATCTCTAAAGCAGTAAATTGGACTCTTAAGATCTACCTCCAACATCACAGCGGAATAAACATGACATTCTTTGGAGAATCATGTTCAGCTCTAATTTTTCTGTAAGAATAATAAACCGCAGAACGCTTCACTTATTTATTTTTTTATTACTGATCTGGATCAGGAGCAAATGACAGCCTCCTGACAGTGAAAGGACACGTCGGTATCGTACACTGGTGAGTCATCTGCCGGGAAACATGGACGGATATGAGGAAGATCAGAAAATACATTTTATGCCTCAGGTAAGGCTCCAAAAACACCGTACCATTACACATCAGATTTGAAGGAGGACCGTGAATTTGAATACTTAGTGCTAAGTGGTTCTATCTCCAACATAATTTAAATTACTAGATTAATAAAAGCTCTAAATTTAAAAACAGTTGCTAAACAATCACCTAGTAAAAAAAATAATTTTCTTTCACTTACTATTCTGCATGAAATTGGTTCATCAGTGAACAAGTACCAACACAAGAGAAAATCTGAAGCGACTTGAAAGCCTTTACAACCCACCGAACGTACGTAGAAATATGTATTAATTTAGTTGCAACAATTCACAAACAGGCTTACATGATGTTTTTTAACATATTAAAGCAAGTTGGTCAGTTCCTTGTAAAACTAAGTTATTGAACATTTACAAACAGTAAAAAAAAACATCACGCAGAGAATTTTTTTTTACAACAAATCTGGAAAAAAATAGAAACTCACGTAATCAAAAGTAACAATACTGACACCTCCTCTATAAACAAACATTGTAGTATGTCAGGTTTTTTTTTCCAGAAATGACAGAACAGTCGGTTCTGCTGGTGGAAAATAAAACATTATTTGCCAGAAAACGAGCTCGAGCTGCAAATATGTGTTTTTTCGTCCTGATCAGTGATTGCTTAACTTCAACCTTAAATAAAAGAAAAAAAAAAAAAAAAAAGAAAAAAAAAAAAATCGCATAACATGCAAGACAAATTGCAAATATCAATTGTCGTACCTAAACATGACGTATACCACGATCCTGTAGTCTAAATCATCAAAGTTTGTGACACTCATAAATACAGTATATATTAGATTTCATTGTAAAAAGACTTCTAAAAATACAGTCATACTTTAGTAGTTGGCAAATCAAAATATATTTTTCTTCATCAAACAATGTCTAGCTCCACATAGCCGTCTCTGAAGAGTCTCGAACACACACAACAGGCCACATGTTTGAAACAATACTTTTTTGACTTATATTGAATATTTTGGGGGGGTTTTCTGCTATAGCTCAACATTTAAAAATGTCTATTTGTGCACACACCCCTTAATCAGCACATATTTGTAGCCATAAATAGGCAGACAATCTGGAACTTAAAATGCAACCACAACCTTATTTTCTTTATTTTTTTTTTTCTTCCTTGTTTTGAATTCAGATCTTTACATAGTGAACAGCAAACCTGCTTTATGGGATATTTCACTTCTAAAAGTATTAAAGAGAAGGAAAAATATCTGATCTATAAATTCAGAGTTTTAAAAGAAAGAAAATAAAGTATTTAATAACAATAATAAACAAAATAAAAAACATTTAACTGGGACCATTTGTGGAAGACTGTGAGCGTTGAATGAACTTTCTTCACTAAAGTTTTGAAATGTGAACTGTATGACAAGATTTTTTTCTGTTTGCTTTTAGTTCATGCATGTGGCCTCCTGGAACGTGTTCAGAGAATCTTTGTTTTGTGCCGGCGTTTGCAACAGGTTTATTGAGGCTATTGTTAACCAACATTTTTATTTAATAGTTTCATTTAACACGCCATAAATCACAAGCGCAATAAACCTGCTCCAACAGTTTTATAAGTGCTTCTAGATAATAAAATACTAGCAGAAACAGAGAACAGGAAGACACTAACAGCTACTCTTCTAAAAACAGACTTGTGCTTTCAGTGATGTTGAGCTAGCTTAGAAGCCTAAATTATTTGCTCAGTCATAGCAGCATTTGGGACGTTAAAATCATCGAACCTAAACTTTCATCAGCCTATTGCTTTGAAATAAAGGCTACATGGCATTGATTAATATATTTAAATATAGTACTATATAGTATTTAAATAAAGTACTTTAGATATTTTAAAAAAATAGTAGCATGACTAGCTAGCTTTTAGTTTTTGGCGGGAAAACAAGTGCTTTCAAAAAGCAGAACCCAAAACAGAGGACTTATTTTTGTGCAACTGAGCTCAGGTATGTTTTACAAGTATGGTCAAAATATTTACTGCTAAACAGAATTTTTGCAAAAAGAGAGTTGCAGGAAATTTTGGTAATCGTCAGTTTTCTTGTTAAGAAAACCTATAATACTGCTGCTTCCACCTACCATGTCATTAGCTAAATCATCACATTTACTAGAGAGTTCTAACACGGCACTGTACAAAGGACAGAAAACTGTTAAATGATGTTTGTCTAAGTTGAACATGGTCACCATTGTAATTCCTACAGCACAGTAGTGTGCAAAAATGTTATGAATGAACAAAATAGCCTCTTTTTAGACTCTTTTCTTTTCATGTGTGAAAGTGTATAACTAGTCAGATTAGGTGAACGTTTGACCTCAAAGCCTTACATGTTCCCAAAGAGGATAGAGCAGAGGAGAAAGATGGCATAAAGAAACATTAAACCCAGACCCAGCCGGCGGTCCAGCCTCCAGTGGTTCAAATGAACGCTGACAACCTGGAAGCAAAAACATAAAATCACTTCAAATACAGTTTTCAGAAAAAAGCTGGTCACATGTATTTGACTCAGTGTTGAAGGAATTCTAATTAGGGTTTTGGGAAAAAACTAAAACTGACATACTGGAAATCTTGTGTTAGAAAAGCTTAAAAAACCCAAATGAAAGTTAGTCTTGTTTCCTACAACCCTTTAGAATTTGGTGAATGCAGAGGGATGCCCTGCTCTACATGGTTCAGAGAATCCGCTCTCAATCTACAAACACACCGGGCATGTGGCAAGGGTTCAAGAACGCACCAAACGGGGCTTCTTGAACATGCGATTAGCCCATGGTTTTCACACTGGACAAACAGGGAGGGGCTTCTTTCACCTTTGCTACTATTTACTATCACATGTCAACCACCTACAGTTTGAAGGGAATACGCTAGCGAATTGCCAAAGCAGTGCACATCTTGGGAAGCGTGCAGACTTTTTCACAGCTGTTTTTTTCACTTTTCGGCACATCCCGTCAGGGGTTGCCACAGCAAATCAGCTTTCACTGATTAGCAAAGACACCAACCGGTATTTTATCCCGGTATATTATCTGGGCTGGGGACCGTCGCAGGGAGACCCAGACATTGATCCCTACATAGTTTAAGCAGCAGCATGAAGCGTCTTTCCCAAGGACCCACACTGGATTACGCTCATTGCACCCTCTGGGAAGTGAACCCGGGTTTCCTGCGAATCAGCCCTACACCCAGACAACTCTGCAACTATTAATTTCTTCTTATGATCAAAAAACTGTGGTCACTTCTGTGACTTAAAAGGGATGCCATTCATATGTCACTACCAAATCCAAGTCCCTGCTTGGTCAAAGATTCATCTGGTCCTGAAAATGGTCGTAGAAACGTAGAAGATTGAAGCCCTTGACAGATGAACAAATGTTGTAGTTTGTGTTTGAAAAAGTAATTTGCACCACAGGAGCACCTCAGGGATCTGTACTCTTCCCCCTTTACTTTCCACCCTGTAGACTTTCATTACAACTCAGAAACTTGTCAGCTGTAAAAAGAATCTAAAGATTCTTTTCATAGTTTGTTATAAACTGTTTTCCCCAAAATGTGAAACCAATCATCTCATCTTGATGCAAACAAGATAAGTGATTATTCCAAATTAATTCCAATCCAAAGAGGTGGAACAGATTGAGAAATAAAGACACTGGGAGGTTTAACAAAATGAAACAGAACTAAAAAAAGTCAACCTTGAAGTTCAGATCCTTCAATTTTTACATCAAAACTTTTCAGTGGAGAGGTGGATAGAAGTGGAAAGTGCGGTTTTACATGCACCAGAAACTTGGAGAAACTGAACAAATGGATTAAGAAAGGGTTGCTGCCTGCAACATGGACAAGGAAAATATCTTGCATTGACTTACAGTCAGAAAGACTGATGCCAGCAGCAGGATGACAGAATATACAAGACCTTTATTATTTATGGAGACCTGTGATAAGATAAAAAAAACAGGCTTACTTAGATCACACACATTGATAATTGTTTTTATTTAAGTAGAGGAAAAATGGTTGAGATAATGCTTACTGTGGATCCATGGTCCACCACTAGGGTACGTAAAGTCCAGGGAAAGCCCAGACCCAGCAGGATGTCAAAGATATTGCTGCCTATAGAGTTTGATACGGCCATGTCCCCCATACCTGCAGACAGAAGTATGTGACTGAACAAACTAAAGGCACAAGCACATCTGAGGATAGCTAATAGAATTTAGTTCTTTACCTTGTCGAGCTACAATCAGACTCGCCATGCAGTCAGGTACGCTGGTCCCTGCTGCCAGGAAGGTTATGCCCATGATGTAGTCTGGGATGTCTAGTGTGTAGCTAATGATGGTGACCTGAAGGAGACATGACAGCACATCATAATTGTCTACATGAAAGGGGTTATTTGTAAGACTAAACCCCGATTCTGTTTTATTTTGTGGTTTATTGTTGCGTTCTTACCATCCACACCATGAGGTAGGAGAAGACAGCAATCCACAGAGTGGAGGCCACGAAGGTGACCATGAACCAGCGGTGCCAACGTGGCAGAACACAGTTTGGCACAGTGCAGTAGAGCAGGAGGCTCAGAGGCCAGGTGATGACCCACTTCACCCGTGCACCACAGCTCCCTGAAACACGAAAGGGCATTTGTCCACAGCTGCTTAACTTTCCAGCCGGTGGTTGGAGACTCACATCAGCTGGAGTTGGAGTTGAAGACTCACATCAGCTGAGCTTGCTGTGTCTGCCTGATCCTCCTCACCTGGTATACGCACTGGATTAAAAATACCATCGTCGTCCTCCTCTTCCTCCTCTGTCCGGCATGCATCAACCCCTGGCTTTTCTACAGATTCCGTGTCTTGTATGCGGGGCCTCCCGCCTCCGTTTTCCAGACTGCAGGAGCCTGTCCTCTTCAGGCTGTTGCTGGTGGACTCCCCTCTGGATCCATGCGCTGCCTCCCCATCCCGTTGATGCTTCGAACCTCTGATCAGTCGCTGTCTCTGTGGTGAAGAGTCAAAGGTTTTTGTTGCTCCTCTGAGTCACAAAAGACATCAGTTGCGTCCATCACTTACTTCACTGATGAGCACTCTTCCAGCCATGGAGAGCCTGGTGCGGGGTGAAAAGTGTGGGGTGATCATGATGCGCAGGCCAGCCTCAGAAAAGGACAGTTTGTGGGGGTTGATGATAAGGAGCTCATCCACCATGACGACAGGCGGAGGCTCCTGACCATGACTTTGCTCTGGCAAAAGATTTAGAAGTGTATGAGAAATAAAAATCCATAAAAGTTGCATCATTTTATGAATTTAGGCAGCAACATTCTTGAACCTTTATTAAGAAGCACCATCGATGTGTTACAAGCCGGATCTTCTACCATCTTGTTGTCTTGCTGTTCCTCAGATCTACTGCAGCACACCCAGTGACTTTGGAACTGATGCGTCACAAACACTGAAATCTGAGAGTTGAACCTGCAACCAAGAAGATAAAAACACCTTACAACTCCAAACCAATGTGAAAAGGTAATATCCTTAAAAAAAAAAAAGCTAGATATGCTAATATTTCACATTTAATTTTATTATTATTTTATTGACTTAAATATATATATACACATATACATACATACGTATATATATATGTGTACACGTATACATACGTATATATGTGTACACGTATA
>BSAI01000201.1:11910663-11921988 GCA_036245035.1 Adrianichthys oophorus | reverse complement strand
CATACGTATATATGTGTACACGTATACATACGTATATATGTGTACACACACACACACACACACACACACACACACACACACACACACACACACACACACACACACACACACACACACACACACACACACACACACACATACACACATACATACATACATACATACATACATACATACATACATACATACATACATATATATATATACACACACACACAGCTTATGTAGCACCAATTGAGAGCTAATAATGAAAAACGTTGACACAATTTTACCCAGAAGTGACAAGTTTAAGAAAATAATTTATTAGCAGTAATGATATGCACGGGAATAAAAAAAAAAATCTACGCTTTGGCTAAAAACACAGTTACTCTTTCATTTTCCTATTTCTCCTCTCCACTGCATGATATAATTAAATTACTCAAAGAATCAGGAGAATTGTAAGGGCATAAAGGGCAACCGGACAAGCCTGAGTTAAACGCCTGTGACATCTCATCCTGCAGGGCAGCGCAGCATCATGCACTATCGTTCATCAAGAGGTGATGCCAGAAGCAGAGGAGAGAACGGTGGAAACCTTTGTCAAGAAATGTTTAACAGATTACTGTGCAGAAACATGTTTTAGCATTTGGCATTCCCAATGCAAAAACTTTCCTTCGTTTTATAAAAGGACATCCATTTTTTATGTGATCAACTTTGTTTTGAGCGTTCCAGCACTATGGTAAGTGGAAATAAAGCTTTAAAAAAATGTAAATCTTATTTCCATTTTTGGAGAAGAAGCTAAAGGGACAAAAAACTAAAAACTAAAACAAAAAACTAAAAAACAAAAACAAACCTTTTTTTGACGTGGATTACTATTGTAGAACATTGATTTGAAGACACAGTCACTAAGCAAGAGGTGTAGCATACTCACTTCATGATTATAATGTAGATTCCATACATGGTAATGAGGAGCAAGGACTCCCACCTGCATGGCGAGGAGCAGACCAGTATAAGTGTAACACTCAAAGCCCTTAACAAAAATTAAAGTGATTATTTGTTCACTAAATGTAAATCTGATAGTCTTGAAAATTATGTTTTATAGGTTGCACACAAAACATCTCTTCTTTTTTGAAATATTAAAAGAAAATTAGGATGTAAAGTGAGTGTAAGTATAAAATTCTGCATCGAGTAAAAATGTTTTGATGTGCTTGTGTGTAAATAAGCATCCAGCCATGATTGGCAATGATAACACCCCAAATACTCAACTGTCCACCATAAAATCACGCATGTACAAACAAAACAAACCCAATCCAGGAAAAGAATCAATAATCCTAATTGAATTTTTTTTACATTGAAGATATAACATAATCTGGATTTAAAGTAGCAGGTTTTTTTTTAAAGCTAAGAGTAAGCTGATTAAAGAAATGCAACACATTGACTGAATATGAGAACTGGACTGAGCAAGTGCGACGTCGATCATAGAAAACAACCTACTTCCGGCTCCTACCAAATTAAGTCAATTCAGTCGCAATTTTTTTGTAATCTTTTTCTGTAATACGTTGCCATGTTGGAGCTAGATAATGAGTGAGTTAGTTGGAAGACCACACCCCTTTTACTTGTAAGCGGACTACACGAAATCTGTCAATCAAATGTTTTGAATGTTTGACGTGAGACCGCATACTTTTAATGAAGCATCTGATTGGTCATTTTTTAAATGTCATAACTTCAAATAAAGACAAATATAACGAAGAAATAGGATTAGCAAGATCATGTTAAAAAGGTAGCAGAACAAGAGTGGTTACTGAGCAATAGCTGTTTATTTCTCAATAGAAGTCTATGGGGTTTCAGCTTCTTGGAACCAGCAGGTACTTCCTGTTTTTGTTTTTTTTGGGGGGGGGTCACTCAGTCTAGTTCTCATATACAGCAAATGGTTCTTCAGTAGTATCAGAGCAGCTGCAAAGTTCACACAGCAACACAATATCTGCTCCGACAGGAGATCAACCGGTCGGTGCAACAGATGGAGAACTGTTTTTCCTCAGATTATGTAAATGTTGTCCCCATTTTTCCTGCATGAGAGTGAAATCCTTAAGTTGCAAAGGGCTGTCATTGTGTCATCTTTGAACTGATATGTAACTCACAAATCTCCACACAAGCTGTCTTTTTGTCTCTACGATGAAAGGTCTGTGCAGAATTCCAAAAACATTCTGCTGAGATTTGGATCGAGGAGTTCCGATTCCTTCACCACAGGGGGGAGTCGGCCCCAAATCACTGACAACAATGTCTCCAAGTACAGAATCGGTGTGAAAATCACAAGAGCACTGCAGCCTTTGTGAGGATTTACGCGTCAAATACTCCTGCAGCAACATAAATCTACCGATCAGGTCAAACAGCAGGACGGCTCGGCCTTTCACGAAACTTTCCGCCACAATCTCTCAGAATCCACTGCTACTATGCAAACGAAGTCTATAAATACGTCGGCCCAGTCATTGCAACCACTCACACCAACAACGAGAGGAAACAAAAGGAGGCATTTCATCTCCTGCTCCTGAAGGTTTTGAGTGGACTGAAGGGATAGAAGCACAAGCTGCAGCTTCACCAACACTGAAATCAGATTACTGCTGTCACTAATGACACGTGCCGCCACAGAAATTTAGAAAATCAGAACCAATTTTACAGTGGCTTTTAAACTCATCTGGTTCCCCTCGTCACATCTGCAAATTCTCAATGAGCTTTGGCAGGCTTAAATATGATGGACTAAATGAAGAAGCGAGGTTTTCTTTCACCCTGACTGATGGAGACGTTGCATGCAGCAGCAGTCATGTGATGATGGGGTTGCCGTTTATTTGAGCACTTACTTAGCCTTTCATTTAACCAGGTTAGAGATCAGGGGATCACTTTAACAAAGAAGACCTGGCATGTTAGTTACACTGAAACAAGGCAATAGGATTCAAAACCTTAAACTTTGATTACACACAGAGCAGACTGCAGCTTCTTAGACTCATTCGGTATAATAAGGGCTTGAAGTCAAATTATCTTTGTTTCAACAATTAAAACCAAGAAACCTGGATTATTTATGCCCACTTTTGTAATTAAATGTGTCATTAAAACAACTGCTTAGGTTGAGAATAGAAAACACAACGGTAAGAAAGCAATAACTCAAAACTCCAACACATAGCATGCAGATATTGTGCAGATACATTCTTAAACAAAAAACTTTAATGAAACTATAGATTACACATTTTATTTTGGATTGACACAAAGGAAAAGTGAGACTTTTCTAAATTAAACTGATAAATGTGCCCCGTTAATAAACGCACATCTTAAAGTCCCACTTTGATCATCTTTTTATTTATTGTAAAAGCGTTCTCAGTGGTCTTTTAATTATGATCATGTTGTTTTTAGGCCAAACAAAAAAGCCTGTGTTGTTTTTCTAGAACATCGTCTCCTCCATCGTGAAAATGCCACAGAAACACGTAAAAGACATCAAAAACACGGTTTTCATCAAAGTGGGTCTTTAACTTGTTGGCTGGTTCTTGTTTGAATTGTCACAGAAAGTTGAAATGTGGTAGATTTTAGCAAAACAAATTCTTTTGTTTCATCTGTATAACATACAAAAATAAGTTTTTGTACTCCTTTAAATGGAAGTTTTTAATGCTGAAAAGCCTCAACAGGAGTGGGTGAAAGGCCAATATCATCAGCATAGAAACAAACACTGAACTTTTAAAATGTTTTATCTAAGATTGATTATTTAAATCAAGAATACAAAAATGTCCAATGCAGATCATGTAGAACCCCCTCTTCAGAGGCAGAGCCTTAAAGACTTTTAACATAAACATATGATGGGCAGCCTCGCAATAAAAAGTGAAATGTAAACTTTCAAAATTGTTGGATATCAACAAAGCCGAAAAACAGTTTGGAAATGAGCCAAATGTACAAACCATCTCACCAGGCTACTGTGTCATCATAGATAACCTGGAGGGGAAAACAGAAAAAGGATGCTTTAAATTGCAGCGAGGTCAATTTGCAACAAATTTTTTTAAAGGAGTTTTTGGTGTGCATCTCACCAGGATGAGTGCCAGCACAGACAGGATGTAGTACGTGGAGTCTCTGAACAGAGACCACCATGTGAGAGCCACCGTCTGTGGAGGGGAGACAAAAATGAAACTGTTGCAGAAGTGATAATCCCGTTAGAGATAATCCGGGAGAAAAAGGTGGAAAAAAACATCCTTTAAAAATACAATTCTTCCCTCTAAAAAACATTAAATACTGCATACTTCTAACAATGCAAGTTTATAACAACCATGAAAGGATGAAATTTGGCCTCTAATTAAATACATCAAATCAAGTTCTCCCTTTTTTATGACTGACTCAAATCAAAATCTGTAACAACGTTGCATGTAATGTAAGACCTGGCCTGCAAAGATCCCACACAGCCCAATGATGACCAAGATGTTGAAGACAGCCGAGCCCACGATGGTGCCGACGCCAACATCACCTTTAGTGATGAAGACACCTGAAAAGGAGACAGGCAGTTAGAAACATGTCACTCTCCTGCACGGATAAAATAAAACAGAAAGACTGAGGTCCTAACATTTGTTCAAATTGGATTAAATGTGCTTTCAAGGCTATTCAACTATTTGAAATGTCAACTGTTACAAAAATAACAGGGGAAATGCTCAGTTCTGCTGACATCTCCTGGATGCTTCTGGGACATTGTGAGTTTGAGGAGCTCATCCTTCATTTAGCTTTTTTTTTTTTGTCTGCTCAGATGTTCAGATTCATGAGGACACATCTATTTTGCATGTTTATTCAAAGCGGCTGCGACTGGATCTGGACTGGCACATCCACCAACCAATGAGAGAGGTGAAAAGCTCAGGGGCGGAGCTTCCCGCAGCCATGAACGTCGCCCCGGCTACATCCTCGCTGAGCTGCAGGTTCTGGAAGGTCGGAAGAAAAACCAGCATGAATTACATCCCCAAAGCATTGATTGAAAATACATATCAGCAATGGGAGATGACCTCTGATATTTTCTCCAGCGATGGAACAAAGTAGTCGTCACAGACAATAGCCAGAGCATAAAACATGTAGATGGCCTGAAAAGTAGAGTAAAATATAAATTTTTACTGTAAAATCACAAACAAAATGAAATATTTTAGTATGATAGAATCAATTTTATAGCATTTGCAAAAATGATTGGATTGCTGATAGTAGTAGAAGAAATGCTCACACAGAGTGCATGCAGAAGCACAGCCCCGTTCTTCCTCTGCTCCTTGGTAAAGATGTCCTCTGGAAACTCATGGATGGCTGCAAAACATCAATGAAATTTCATAAGCACACTACCAACAGTTTAAAACCATATATACTGCTTCTGCAGTGTTCAACCTGTCATTAAAAATAACTAAGGACTGAATGTCAGGTGATATAATCCTCATGCATGGCAGAAAACACAGGAAGTGAGGAACAAGTAAAAGCTCCTTTCTTTCCTCTTTCATGTAAAGAAAAAACAAACAAAAAAACCTGATTACAGCTCGGCTGCCCTCCGTTCCCCTGCTACTGCAAAAACAGAGCATGAAGAGCGGGGCGCAGCTCCATTTCACACCTCAAAGCTGAGCTGGATGAATTTAAACTACAGAAGAGCATTGGGCTATTAATAGCGCCTTCTGCTGTGCCAGACGACAATGGGTCGACAAGCACACAATATAAGCACAGTGTAGCTGTCACGATGCAACTACAGAACAGACTGCGTGGATTAGGAGAGGGTCCCTGGTGATGAGGGATATGCAGCCTCCCCTTTGACACTGCAGTTGAACAGAGTCAGAGTGGGAGGCCATATGGTCCCTGCGAGGGGACTTTCATTTTGCCATGCTCACATGAAAACCATAAATGCGTCTTGCGGATTGTTTTTAAGAGACTGACTTGAAATTAGTTTCTGAAGGATGAGGATCAAGGATGAAGGCTATTTTGGTTTTGTGCCAGCTGTTCCTGCAGCGCGGGGCCCGAGCAAACGATTCATCAGGGCTCAGCAATTAAACTTTGTCTGCCTCTGGTGCGCGGGACGGAGCCGAGACTGTGTCTCTGTGGATCAGCTGTGGTGCATCTGCGCCGTTTCAGCTTTTCGTCACCTTGGCGTTTGTCTTCGCTTCCCTTCCGCTCTGCACCGACACAGAAACCCTCAGGTTTAGCTGTCAGTAGAAAATACGGGACTACAAGCAGCTTCTAAAAACGCTTTAAGGGGTTGCTCTGGTGAAGGTGGTTGCTATGGTGACTTTCTCCCTGGGGACAGCCCCCCCCCCCCTTTGATGGGTGGCGGTTGGAAGCCAAAAAGACTCAGCATAAGTGTGAACAGTGAGAAAGAGGGAGGTATATATGTGTTTCCCATGGTAAGGGTTCTCGAAAAAAAAGTTGAAGTGACAGCAGCTCTGAACAGTAATGTCTAAAAATATTTCTTTTCCTCACAAACCCTCAGGAGAGGACTGAGAGAGTGGAGGAGGAGGGGGAACACAGGGTAGAGACTCCAGTGCCGCGACCTCGCAGCCAGAAACGCCAGGAACTTAAACCAGATCAGTTCACCCATACCTGTAGAGCGTCACATCTCCCTTTTATTCGCCTCAACAGAAGCTCCTCTCAAATCCCTCACCTGTGAACCTGCTCCACCTGTCTCACACCTCCTCTGTCACACTCCCACCCAAGCAGGAGTCATCTTGAGGAGCTATTGATTCCTGTAGAAAGACTTCAGGCTTCACTCCAGATCTCATCAAAGTCGGCTCCGTTTGGCTCTGAAGTGTCAAACTGTCCCCAACAGTCGCCTGTGCTCCTGTTATAATTGGAGACGAGCTCCTCAAAGTCTGAGCAGACGCAACTGTGACTTCTTTAAAAGTCAAACGTCCGTGGACGTGGTGTGATCGCTTTAGAGGAGATTTAAATAACATTCTTTGACAAGAAAATGTGCCTTATTTGCAGGCGTATTGTTGCTTTTTTCAATAAAGTGGAGTAAAACAGACCTGATATCAGATGCTTCTTTAATGAAAGTTAAAAAACAGAACATGTATATGAATGTGTTTGGTTTAAACCAAAATTTAGGAGGATTTAACTTTTAACTCTTGCTGATATTCAAAACAACAAAGAAAATAAATCATAATGGGTTTATGAAGATGATTTTTAATTGACAATATTTCCATCCACTAATTCCGAATGTTGTGTGATTGCATTACAACTTACGCTGCTGCTGGGTTTTTAGTGACCAAAATGAAGCCTAAATAACAAGAGGATGAACAGAATAAGCTTAATAGATGCAGTTCTGATTGCAGATGAAAGAAGTAAACAGATTATATTCAGGAGTAACAGCAGAAACTAAACATTTATCGATAAAGTCAAGTACTTGAAACCATTTTACTGCATTTTTACACCAGAACACCAGGCTGCGGACACCACATGCAGCCTCGGCAGAAACTCACAGCCACCAGTTCAACATGTGGAGAACGGAGAGGTTCCTCCTTGAAAATACAAATATTCTGATTACTTCACCAAGACCTGCAGCTCCTCTTATTTAACTGACTACATCTCAGTCTGCACTCTGAAGGTAAAGCAAAGCCCAGAGTGGAGAAATGTTATTATGATAATGCTAAGACCTTACCCACTGTGATGAAGAGGCTGAGACGTTTGAGCCCATGTGCAAACGATTTCATGACAAATAGCAATGGCAAGACACGAACGTGGTCAGAGTCCAGGCCAGGGTCAAAACAAAGGGACGAGGAAGAATGACGATGAACAGGCAAAGGTCAAAGCACGAGGAATAAGACAAAGGGAATACTGCTCAGACTGTCTGCAATGCAAAATAAGACTTCGCACAGGTGATGAGGCTGGAGTGGGTATATATACGTGTTGACATGATGATGATCAGCTGCGCAGGAAGGAGTCTGTCAGGAAGGCTGATGGGAAGTGTAGTGAAAAGCCGAAAAGTGAGAGCTCCCTCTGGTGGTCGGAGGTGTGAGTAGACGTCCGAACCGTGACACCCAGAAAAGTCCTACTCTGATCATCTTTTGTATCTACTGTAAAAGCGTTGCCAGTGGTTTTTTAATTAAGATTATGCCATTTTTATGCCAACATTTTTTTTTAAATCTGTGTTTTCTAGGACATAGTTTCTCCTCTGAGTTGTGGGCGGGACTGTTGGCGCAGAACAACCCCGACCCTTTTCTCTACCCGTTGCTGAGAGCTCTCCGTTTACATGCTCTCCCGCTAGCTTACAGTACCTCACATGGATCTCTTTGTCTAAAAGTGGATGGATGCATCAACATGGAGTGGACCTGAGAAGTTGTGGCTTGCAGTAGTAGCTTCTACGTCATAAATGCCAGATCATGTTAAAACCACCAAAAATAATTTTTTAAAAAGGTTCTTAAGGTCTATTTTCTGCTCTTTCATTATATACTTGAAAGTGAAATTATATTTATTAAATAAACTTAGATTTAAATATAAGGCACAATTTACTGCATTAGTCATACCATCATTATATACTTAAAATATAACTGTGTTATTATTGTAGTGACATGTTTTTCCTCCATTTGCTTCCTAAGTTTGTTTATTCATCTTAAGACTTCAGGTGTTAAATCATTACGGATCAGGTCTGTCTTTACTTTGCTGAATACGTTTTATGAAATATGGAGTTGGAGTGTTGAAAAAAATGACAGCATTACATTTAAACATCCTTGGTATCAGTTGAGTGCAGGGCTGGAAAGTGTTTCTAAATTTAAAGAAGAGCAGGAAAAGACAGGAATGGATTTTCTCTGTGAAAAATGTGTTTCCTCTCTTCTCCAGACTGATGCTGGCAGCCGTTTGATTCTGGGACTGCCTCTTGGAGGCTGTTTTCTTTGAGCGAGGGCAAAGTTTTTGGAGTAAAGACATCTCATCCAAACACAGTCCAAACCCCTGCTTTTTGTACAGTTTTACCCAGGATGTTTAACCACAGAACACAAAACAACCAGAGGGTATGAGTTATAAATAAGTGCTCAACATTTACTTTTACTGAAGTTCCCTATGATATTAAGAACATAAAAAATGGATAGCTCAATTCATGCTCACTGTTTTTGATGCACTGATAATGTTAGCTTGGGGTTAGGAGGGGCTGTTAGTTTGTGGGACAGAATGCAAACAAAGAGCTGATGGGATATCACCTGAAGTGTTTTTCCAGGCCAACTGTCTCACCCAAAACTGAGAGCCAAATTTTTGATGAACTCCTGCCGCGCTGCACAAACTTTGCTCTAGAAAATGACGCAGGTTGTTTAACTTTACCTAAAAAAAAGGCGTAGTCATATTTAAAAGACCACTGGGAATGTTTTGAAAATAGATCAAAAAATGATGGAATGGGACTCTGATAAAGAAGAAATATTCTTTTTAGGTTTTGGGAGATGAATATTGTGATGTCCTTCACCAACGGTCACAATTACGACTGCAATCGTGCAATGAGGAGGCATCGGCAAAAACTTCAAGATCAGCTGCCGACACCTGTTTTTCTTTTTTTGAATCATTGGTCATGAATGTAGATGGCGGTAGTCAGTCAGGCAGGGATGATGGCCTTTCAAAATTGGGCGACAGCTGGGCGTTGGCAGCCTGATGGCCAGCTGGAAGCAGCTCTGATTGTACATTGGTCACTGGTCATTGGCAACTCAGCTTTAGAGCAAAGGTTATAATCTTGTGAGTTTACATGCCTCCCAAGAAAGCACAATGTTTTCTTTTTCGTATTCTTCTCAGCATCAACCGCAATTTGTCAATATGCAGGTCTCAGAGTCGGTACTATCAACGCTTTGATGAGTTTTTAGCAGCATCAATGCCGTTGCCGCATTTGAACCCATGGTGGCTGGAATCGCCAGATTGACATCTGGCCATTGCCCGGGCCCCAGTCTATGTCAACAGCCTTCATCTAGTGAAGGGGTGCCCAAATCCAGGCCTCGAGGGCCGGTGTCCTTCATGTTTTCTAACCAACCTACCATTAAACTTCTTATTAGCTGAACACACCTGATCCAGGTAATCAGCAGCAGATAAGGCAGGATTTCTGGAAAACCAGCAGGAGGCCAGCCGTCGAAGCCGGGACTTGGACACCCCAGGTCTAGTGCTTGTGCTGTTACCGTACAATTTATAACAATCTGATGGTGGCAGTGGGATGACAGCACGATGGAAGGAGGGTGGCAGTCTGTAATCTGCTGATCATCAGACATTTTGGGGACCTTGGAGAGTCTCCCATCAGTCAATTATTACGCTGCTGCCTTCATGCCACCTGCCTGTCACAGGACTGCCATTGTGCAACCTACAAATGCCACTGCGGGGCCACCTGTCAAATTTGCTAAAAAACTTTCATTTAGGTCACTGTGCGGTGGTATTTTGGGGTATGCTACCGTAGTCTTAAGGAAACAAGTTGATGAGTGGATGTGGGGTGGTGTTTGTAGTTCCTTATCTGATTAGCTCAGCCTTCCATCTATTAGGCAAATCTGATTTGTAGACAGGTTTGAAGAACTTTTGCCAAGACCTCTTAGATTTATCAGTTCGCTCAAGAAGTGTTTGTTTAGCTGTGAGGTAATGTGGAATATTTTCAGTAAAAGAAAAGTCGTCCTCACTTCCAGGTACGCTGGGTTGTTATGTCACTTTACACACCATTATCTGCCTTTTTAGCCATTCACAATAATTTTTTTGATGAATCAATGAATGGTTGTCTCCCTCTGAGTTCTAAATTCTTTGCTGGACCCTCCTCTAACCCATTCCCAGCCTGGAATGATGCTTTGGAATGGTCAGACCCTCAACCACCTTCAGCGTCTATGCTAAGTTCATGCGCACGCAAGACACCATTGGCCCAGAACCAAATCGCAAAAGATAATGTACTTCTTTCATGCACATTTTTCTGTAACACAAATAAATCTCACTCACAATCCTAATATATCTCTTAATTGAAATACAATGAAAATAAATGAGCAATTAATCTTTTTACACCAGAGCTTTAGTTCCAGTGTTGACAACTTTTCAGACATGTATGCAATTAACAAAATTCCAGCAGATTCTGAAGCGGAGAAACGCAGCCTTCCATTGATGTGCCACTTTCCTCCACATCAGAATCAACTGATGAAGGCAGATCGTGTAAACAAAGAGTTACAGTAAGTCAAAGAGTGCGCTGCCAGCAACATCTCTGGTGCTAAAGAGTTAATAGCATAATGTAACCTATAATCCTTGATTTCTTTAGAGCCATACGAGTAAATAACTTCTTAATTCTTATTTTGTCAAACTCAAAGACACCAAGTTACTGAAGATCATAAATAGCTTTATAGAATAGAATAGAATAGAATAGAATAGAATAGAATAGAATAGAAT